>JANHMN010000009.1:24710973-24746620 GCA_030674055.1 Rhabdomys pumilio | reverse complement strand
ACACACACACACACACACACACACACACACACACACACACACACACAGATAGATAGATCAAGTGAAATCAGGTGGTTCAACACATTCACCATAGGTCATGCTCTATATACAGAGCTATAATTCAGAGATGAGTAAGTACAAATTTCGTCCCCACAGGGCTTTTTCTTTAGAGTAATCAACAGACAAGAATAGTAAAATTGGTGCTGTACTGTAAGTCTGAACAATTCATAGGCATAACAAACCTTACCTAACTGTGAATGGGCTATTCGGGGACTGACTTTTGTCACTCTGATTTGAACAGAACAGCTTGCTTAAGCATCCTATGAAACATTAACCTTAAGTCAAACTTGCAGATTAGCAAAAAACATACGATAAAGATGTAGGAGGCTTCTCATGACACTATTAAAATCTAATATACTATTTTCAAGGAAAACAAATGTATAAATTGGTACTTGCTTAAAACTCCTTTTAAAATGTAAGAATTTTTGAATGTAGCTTTAAAGTTATGAGTGCATCATTACTCCAAAGTAAACTGCTAACCATCAATAATCACATATTTCATATATATATATATATATATATATATATATATATATGCACAAACATACACTCTGTGGGCATACTGGAAGGTTTGTGAATTGGTCATTAATGGATAAACTGAAGAAATGACTGATTAACATCAGAAGACTAATGCCTCAAAGAAAAATAGAAAAAATGTAGTATACTACTAAATATGTTTCTTTTAGTGTAAATATGTTTGTGTGTATATGTGTTTGTGTGGTGTTGTGTGTGGTATATGTGCACATGTATGTGTAAAAGAGCATCTATGCACATGTGCAGTTCACAGGAAGGAGGTGAGTATCCTATTTTGTTCTCTGTGTTATTGTTCTGAAACAGGATTCTTCTCTGAGCTATAATCTTTCAGATCTTCTGGTAGCCAGCCATCTTCAGAGATGTTCCTGTCTCTGCACCACTCTTTGACAGGTGGTCGTGCCAGCTTGTCATATAGGTTATGTTATCTGAACTTGGGCCTTATGTGTGCACAGCAAGTCCTCTGTTGAGTCACCTCTCCAGCCCCAATCTACCCAGTTTTCCAGAAATACTGAAATTCAATCACTGCTTTGATGAAATGGCCTGATTTTCTACTTTTAGCAATTGTGGGATTGACTCTTTTAAACTTTTCGTGGTGCATAATCTAAGTCTCTCAAAAAACAATTTAATGCTTATTATTATTTCCATTTTAGAGATAAAGAAATTGAAGACTGGCTGCATAAATTGATTTAAACACAACTGCTAGTAAGTGTAAGTGATATAATTAAGTCTCAGGGAATCTGGGCTCACAACCCCATGAGTGACTTATAGAACACAATTATATAATATAATCATTTGTGGAGATCCAATCAAAGGGCATACATTATCCCTGAACCATCTTGTGTAATCTTAACCAGTATCTAAAGCTTGGGTAGCATCATTCTTGCTGTTTTACTGAGGTAGTAGCTATTTTGATTGGAAAAAGAAAGAATTCATCAGAAAGAGAAATAAGAGAGAGGATAAATTTCTAAAATGCAGTATATGTATTTATAAAGTGATTATATATATGAAAGATATATGAAAGTATTGAACAAAATGGGAGAAAATTAACTAAATGAAAATAACCAGTGTGTGTGTGTGTGTGTGTGTGTGTGTGTGTGTGTGTGTGTGTATAACTGTCAGTGGATGAGAAAGGGAGAAATAGAGATAGACATAGAAAAAAGTACATTCTATATCTGAAATTTATTAAGCTCAAAATAAAATTTCTAGATTTTATAATTGATCTGGTAGATCTATTTAGCCTCCTAAGTTCACAGAAACCCAAAAGCAGTGCACAATTCAAGGACCAGTCTTTCCTTCACACTTTAGTACATCTTGGAAATTCTTCTATTGACCACCTTGAGTTGTGCTTAATGGGACCTCACCTCAAAGGGAAGCTTCAGCAGGAAAGAGGTTGGGTAAGCTTTCATTTTTCTCAAGAAAGCAAATTTAACAACAAGAATACCTTTGATAATCATCTGTCTTTTTAACTACAGTCAAGTGGTATCTCTTTAATTCAACCCAATTCATAAGTATGCATGGAGGACTGCCCATTTATTGTGTAGTGTTTTCAGAACCAGCATTATAAATATTGAAAGATAGTCAATTCTCCAAAAATTATCACCTTGAATATTGGGTAACATCATCTCAATACACAGATCAATAGTGTGGTGATAAAGTCACAGAAAGTGTGAGGAGGTCCCTAAAGCAAGGCAAGTTCACTGTGGTTGGAAGTTTGAAGCAGGAGGGAATGACTGCGAAGTAACTGGGGATGATTCTTCCAGAATAAATACAAAATAAAAAGAATTCTGAAGTCATGATAGGATGACCTGTTTTTAGAAGCAGCTTGAGGTAGAGACAAAGAATTGGATAAAGTTTTAGAAATAAAACAAGATAACGAGTGCACTGGTGAGTTTCAACTTTAAAAAATGGGATAGAATCACCTAAAACAGTTAATATGGATAAAGAATTACCTAAAGCAGTTGCCCTGTGAGCATGGCTATTTGGAGTTTTTCTGATAGCTAATGGATGTGAAGACAGGTCCACTCTGGGCAGTGCCATTCCCCAGTCAAAGACTTCTGAACGAAAAGGAGAAAGCTAGCTAAAAGCAAAAAATTAAGGAGGCAAAGATACATTTATTCTCATTTTGGCTTTGACTGATAGCAATGTGATTAGTTGCTTGTATTCTTCTACTTTAACTGCCCAGAAATTATGGGTTGTAATTTGGAATTCTAAGCTAAGTAAACATTTATCTCGTGGATAATGCTTTGGTCAGGTTATTTTATGAGAGCAACAGAAATGACAGTAGGACTCTGAGATACCCAAGTTTGGCAAGGTGCACTGTGCTCATCTGCGTGAAGAAGAAAATAAAGAAAACATTAAATACTTCAAGATACTGAGCTTCTTTTCAGTGCTGCTGTGGATCATGGGAAAGGACTAATCCCGTCTCTCTCACTTTGCCTTGGTACCATCAACTGCAGGGGCAGAAGTACAAAAGGATAGTAGCCAACCTTCAAGTCCCAGAGCTTTATGTACCTTGCTAAAATAAACTCCAAAGTTCAGCCACCAAATAATTGATCATTTCTTCCCTTTGACACTTCCGTTTCCAGAATATTATTTCTTTGTAGAAAGTATTGCTTCGTGTTTTAAGGGTTTTCTGGACTGAACATCTATTTAACTTAGCAGGCCTGTGTTCCCTGTGAGCTGGCTCAGAATCTGAATGACCCAACCTTAGCAGTGTGGGATGGTGTTGGCTCAGGCAGGCTTATGAGGACTATTGTAAAGCACAGAGACGTTAGGATCCATTCCTTTTTCACCACAAAATCATCTAAGGTAGTAATGGTATTAACAAATATTAAAGAGAAAATAAATTTTTGAAAGAAAAAACTTTGAAAGATGAAGCCTTCAGGCAACTTTCAGTGTAGTGGTCATGTTACAGTCAATTAAGTCACATAGAGTCAGTGTAAAATTGAGAGAAATAAGATGCAGAGAAGAGGAGGAGGACCAAGCGATGTCTGGGATTGCATTAGCTCCAGGCAAGAAGCTGAGATTATCAGGGGAGTCAGAGTGGTGACTTTAGAAGACAGACTGAATAGACACAGAGCCCTGCTCAGGTTTAATAGTCTCACAAATAAAATTAAAACACATGGTAACTCTTGCCACATGGACTTTTGAAAATATCAACTATAAAAGTATTTTATGGATCACATATGAACTCTACATTATCTATCTGTGATTAGCCCCCCCACCCACACACAGTGTAGTACATAAAATATTACGACTGTTACTGGATTAAAGGCAGTGGTTGTACTGCAGAACTTAGAGAATATGTTAAGATATTCTTTTTATTCAGAAGCCAAGGATATATAACCTCTTTGAAACAGATTTTTTAAATCATTTAAGACAAAACAGAGAACAGGAAGTACCTGCTCAAGCTGTCTCTCTGTCTATTTATCTCAGTATATCTGTCTGTCTATCTTTGTCTCTCCTTTTCTCTATCTCTCTGTCTCTGTCTCTGTGTCTGTCTCTCTGTCTCTCTCTCTGTGTGTGTGAGAAAGAGAGAGAGAAAGAGAGAGAGAGAGAGAGAGGGAGAGAGAGAGAGAGAGAGAGAGAGAGAGAGAGAGAGAGAGAGAGAGGTGGCATGCATGCATATAGAGAGGCCAGAGTATGAAACTGGGTGTCCAGATGTCATCCTGTTTTTCACCTTATTTTTTGAGACAGTCTTCCCACTCCTGGAGTTCACTGATTTGACATAATTGGCAGGCCACTGAACTACAGGGATCCTCCTATCTCCATCTCCCCAGAGTAGGCATTACAAGTATATACCACTATGCTCAACATGCTTATGTGAATGCTGGGACATGAATTCAAGTTCTTCTGCTTGCATGACAAAGAATTTTACCAAGACATTGCCAGCCTTCGACCTCTGTATTTATGTGATCTGGACACATGGCCCTAGGTTTAGATGACTTCCATGCTTTCTGAAACTTTTCACATGTCTACAGGCATGTTATGATCCCAGAAAAACACTGGTGAACAGGGCTTTCAGAGCCATCACTGGGAACATCTTATGTATACAGTATATATATGTATATAGTATAAAAGACAGTTTTCTAGGAAAAGTTCTCTAGGAAATCTGTTTCCATCCTTCCTGTGTACTAAGGCACTTGCCAAGCTGTCCGTTGCAAGGGAAGGCAAGAGTTTGGCCAGGTAGACTTCCTTGTAAAGAAGTAGTCATCCCAGAAATGCCTACTGCCTTGTGCTGAAATCCTTTACAGCGAAGCTTCAGGAGTAAATGTAAAATGATGGTTACATCCTCATTTCCCAGCCACTATATGTAATAAATATGAGGCCCAAAGCAGTAAATATTTAAATGACTACTTTACATCTCTTAAATGAAGAAGAATGTCTTGGCTCTATGGAAATGGCACCATTAAGTAGGAATTCTCGGAGCTGCAGTGCCATGATGCTTTATAGTGTCTTCTATCAAATTACATGCTCAAAGAGCTTCCTTTAAGTAGATTTTTGCCAACCTACAATCTCATGACAGGTTCTGTTTAAATAATTGTAGGATAGTGTTAATATACAAATTTCAGGGTCAAACATCTGAAAAGCTGAATGTGAATTTTTCCTATGTCTTTCATTAGTTGCTTAATCTTTTCGGAGTTTAAGTTTAAACAACTTTCATAAAGGAGTAAATCTGAGAAGAAGTGATGTGATTAAATAGACTAAAAATAGTGAATAATCAGGAAGACAATAATTCAATAGGATTTATTGGTATAATCATCATCTTTATCATCCCCATTATCATCATCTTTGGCATAATTTTTAAAGTGTGTTTTATTTCCTGTCAGATTTATTTACTGCATGTTCATGTCTCTGTGTGTTTTTCCCTGTGTGTATGTTTATTTGTATGTCTGTATGTCTGTGTGGGTCGGTGTGTGTCCACGTATGTACATGTGTGTGTGTATACGTGTATACACATGCTATATCATATATGTGGAATACAGAAGACAAATTGTAAGTGTTTATTTTTTTCCCTCCACATATAGATGTCAGGAACCAATTGGGCTTAGTGGCAAATGCTTTTCCCTATGAGATATGTAACCAACCTTGATTGTCATATCATCATCCACTATTGATAAATGAATTCATAATACTCGACTTGTCTTCTTAATTAAGAAGAAAATATAAAATGTAAGCCCGTGAGTTGATGATGTAACTCAGTTGGTAGAATGCTTGTCTCTCATGAAAGAAGCCATAGGTTCCTTTTGCAGTACTGCATAAAATGAAAGAAGTGGTATGCACTTGTAATCTCAGAACTTGGGAGGTAGAGGGAGGGTCAGAGCTTAAGGTTATCCTTGGCTACATCATAAGTTCGAAGTCATCCAGGATCACATGAGACTTTCTTTTTAAAATAAAATGGAAGCTGCTAAAAACACACTGAAAACACACAATTTGCCTCACAAAGCCCACAGTGCTATTGATCTTGTCTTGACATGAACTTGGATATTAAATGAATTGCTCATATAATTCACATGTTTAAGAACTCCATTGGGCCATGGAACATTAGTCACAGTGAGTGGCCTTCATAGTCACAAGTTCAGAGTTTCGTTGCTTATTGCTTATTTTTGCTATAGTAAATTTTCCTTGGCTAGCCTGGAAAAGAGCTGCTGTCTTGTACAGTTATTTAGGGTTCAAGGCTTCTTCTATATACAGGCATATGAACTAGAGTATATTGTCTTGCAACATTTCATTGAGCTCCTTAAAATAACTGGCAAATGCCAAAGAAGAGAAATCATGGAAAATTGAACAGAGTGGTTCATGGTCTAGTCTTGGCACAACCTTGTGCTATCTTTCATGCAAATTCAAATCTACCCTTTTTACATTGGTCATGATTCCATTCATGCCAGAGAAACTGCATTTCAATGAAGGATAAATTTTTAAAGAGATTTTAGGATGTTTTCTGAAAGTCTGACATAGAGATCTAGCATTAAAGTATATCCTCAGTTTCATTGATGAAAGACAATGCAAACTAAGTGTGTGTGTGTGTGTGTTTGATTGTATTGTTAAAGTGAGTATGTGTGTGTGTGGGGGGGTTCAAATGCATGTGTATGAACGTGTATGTTTAGAACAGAAAACAAATTCACCTGCCATTCCTTAGACACCTTCCATCTGGTTTTTCTATTTGTGTATTCATCGTTTTTAGTGGTGGCGGTGGTGGTGGTGATGGTGGTGGTAGTGTGTGTGTGTGTGTGTGTGTGTGTGTGTGTGTGTGTGTGTGTGTGTTGAATTTGAAATAGGCTTTCTCACTGGCCTGGAATTCACTTAACACGCTAGGCAGTATGGGCCTATCTGTCTCTCCCTCCTTGATGCTGGTATTACAAGTCTGTACCACCACATCTGTGTTTTTTACATTAGTTCTGGAGATCAAACAAAACTCTTCAAATTTGCAAGGCAAGGATTATGCAAGCTGAGCTCTCCCCAGCTCAATAATGCAAAATTCAGGAGACTCACAACCTCTTGTGCTATCTGTCAAAAGATAATGCATAATTTATTTACCGTTTTCTTAGATATTGTCTTAATTACTTTCCTACTGCAGTGATAAAATATCACGACCAAAGCAACTTACATACAAAAGCAAAGGTCTATTTAAGGAAAATTTTCTAGAAGGATAAAAGGCCCCTCATCATCATAGGCAGGAAGTGTGGCTGCAGGCAGTCATGATGAGTAGAGCTAGAAGCAAAGAGCGGAGGACTCACATCTCCAAACTACAAACAGGAAGCTGAGAGAGGGAGCTTGAAATGCCTGAGTCTTTTGAAACCTAAGAGCCTATCCCTCAGTGACATGCTTCCTCCAGCAAGATTCCACCTTCTTATCATCCACAAACAGCCTCCAAACAGTCACCAATATACAGAAGCCTGAACTTTGCAGGACATGCTCCTTCAAACCACCACAGGTATGTTACTAAAAATGAAGGGTACTTTGGCTAATTCAGTGATAATTAACAACTAGGAGTAGGCTACTTGGTTAAAATCCACAGTCTCTCAGCTCAGGATCTTTACCTGTTCCATTAAAGCAGCTGCCTTTGCGGCTCAAATCTTTTTAGACTCTACAGATTCTCTGTTGCACATAACATGACCAGGTGCCTCTCAGTTGACACTCCTGACTCTCCTTCACAAGATAAAGTCTTGGCTCTTTTCTTCTTGGATACAAATTTGAAGATAAAATGTTTTTCATCTGAATGATTAAATTAAACATCATGTTAAAAATAGGCAATAGATATCTTTTTGAGACTTCTCTATGTTTAGAGATGTGACTGCTCACGTAGAGGCATGCAGCAGTATGAACAATCATAAACTGAACAAGAGTGGATTCCTATAAACAAGTTGGATCCTGAGGTTGGATCTAGGGCTGCAGGGACCTCTCTGGTCCTGTAGAAAACCTACTCCATTCATATCACATTTTAGCTCTTGAATAAACCTTCTATACTCATTCATCATTTTAATGGCCTCCAATTGTGTTACAGTCTTACACTAAAGTCCCCTCCATATCTCAGCATCATTTGACTACACATCTAATGTTTTCATCACTTGATCATATCAGTACTTTTTGAATGTTCCAGTTGCTTTGCAACCATGTTTTCTTAATCACAAATTTAGCATTTTCTTACAATTAACCAATGGTTAATTTAATTATTAGTGTCCAACTGCTCTTGTAACAACATAGAAAATATTGGAAATTTAGGGGACTGAAAATAGGCCCAAGATAAATTGTTAGTAGGCTGTGGACCTGCAACGTCTCAGCATTTCCAAGATCATTGAATGTCACCAGTTAACCAGCCTTGCAAAAGGGTCAACAGAAGACAGAGCTTCCTTTTGAGAATCAGTGCTTGTTAACCCTTCATTTTCATAATGTATAGCTAACATATAAGTTTGTACATGAGGTTCATTTTTGGCTCACTGGTTTGGAAAGATTATTCCCTTGCTTGGGAGTCTGTGGCAAGACAAAGGTCTTGGTATTGGGGTTTGTCCTACTTAGCTTCAGCAAGTTGGTGCAGTCTAGAGTCATCTGGAAGCATTTCAGTTGTGAGATTGCCAAATGGAGACTGGTATGTGAGTGACTGCTTTTAGTCCTAATTGATTTGGGTGGACAGCAGCCTGAGGTGGATGGTACCATCTCGGTTAAGTAGACCTGGGCTCCATGTGACTCTAGCTAAGCATGAACCTGAGAGGAAGCCAGAGAAGATGCCATCCAAGAATGTCTCTCTTTGGCTTTTTCTTTGGTTCCTCCTTCATAAATTTTCTTGTCTTACATCCTTCAATATACTGTGGAAAAGCCACAATAGATAGACTATGACCTGGGAGTACAAGGTAAAAAAATAAAAATAAAAAGTAAAGAAAGAAAGAAAGAAAGAAAGAAAGAAAGAAAGAAAGAAAGAAATATTTTGCTTCTCTAAATTGCTCTTGGCCCACGGAGTTTAGCATGGAAACTGAAAGGAAAATAGAATAAGCTTTAAGAGAGATACTGAGGCAGATTATCCATTGTGGTAAGAAGTTTATTGGTAGACATGTTGATGCAATGGACAGACAGTCAAACAGCAGCATGGCAGGGGCTCAGAGGAGGTTTTGTCCATGAAACAAAGTGGTAAGGTCCCTTCTTATAGTTCTTTGAGGAAGAAGGTATTCCACAGCATAGCTGACTCTCTCATGTTTGGCTTAGTGCTAGAGAGAATTCCAGGGACTGATGCTGGACTATGGAGAGAGATATGTTGCCATGGTAGCCCTCTGATGTCTCTGGGAGCCTAGCAACCTGAGACCTGTATACTTTCTTGGGAAAGTGAGAATGGAGCCTGCAGTTCTCCAGGGATCCCGGCCCCTGGGGTTATGCAATCACAGGCAGACTGTCTATAGGTCATGTGCCATTTACTTAGAGAAGAAGCAGGCTGTGTGGGTGGGTGGCCTAGGCAGAAGTCTGGTCTGAATTTTATCAAAGAGACTGTCAATCATTGTGAGAACACAGACTTCAGCAAAACTATTCATCCTGTGGCCAGAGAGTGAAAGAAAGGAAGAAAAAGAAACCAGAACCCTATTATCCACTTAAGGTTACTTACCAGTGACTTAAACAACTCACCCTGTACCCTACTTCTCCATTGTTTTATCACCTTTTCAACATTCTGAGGAGGAGTAAAGCCTTGAACATCTGGGCTCCAGGCATATTAAAGATCCAAACTCTTAAAGGCTATAGAGAGCTGATGCAATCCTTTTAGAAAGAATGAACCTCCTGAACTCAGTCTCTGACACTTGCCTTTTTTTCCTCTAAGTCTTCCTAGAACTACAGATCCAGCTAAGAGCTCAAATACTGAGAAGGAGAGAGGATAGGCAGGAGAGGGAGGAGGTAATTTGCATCTCTTTACTTCCTACATCTTCTAGAGTTCCCTGCATGCCATATGTCAAACATTAATAACGTACAATTTTTGTAATTTAGAACTATATACATTTTGAAAAAAAACCTTTTTATTCTTTTAGTCTTTTACACAAAGAAATCATAATACTTTATCATAAGAACAACTGAAAATACCAAAAAACCCCCACATATTATTCTGATACATGAATAAGGGAAGTGTAGAATTCTGAGACACCATTTTCTTCACAGGATGATGCAGTTTCTCCAAGGTCAACTCAGGAGGCTGAAGTTCAGCATACTAAATTATAATTGTACAAAGTGCATTTTCTATGGCACTTTAATTACTCCTCTGTATAACAATAGTAGTATTTCATTTTCTTTTTCACTTTATAAATGAAAGAAAAGATGAAGCATAAAGTAGAATTAGCATGCTGGTGAGTTTCATGCTCATGGAAGGATTAGCTTTACTTTGAATGGGAACTATGGGGAGAATATTGTATGAAGTGAAGCAAAAGCCCATAGCTATTTATAAAAATAGCCTGGACTCTATTCTAAGGAAAGCAACAGAAAACATTAGAACACACTAAGAGGAGAAGTGGCTATGTGAATGGAGATGCTCAAGGGTCCAACGTGAATGGAGATGGTCAAGGGTCCTATTGGTGTTTGAGGTTTTCTTTTATGGAGTTCAGGGGAAACAGTGTTTGTTTGCTAAACAGAGTGGTAAGAATGAATCTCTGGGTTAAAGATTAGATCTTAAAATCATTTTCCTTACTGTACATGACCCTTCCCATGTGCATCTGATTTTAATCATACATATGCCCAATTCTGCTTAAGCATAGTAGGGAAAACTGAGGATTATCCAAAAGGGTACTTGGAGAACGCAGTTTATCTTTAAATGGTGCAGTCCAGATAGTATTGACTCTTCCAGTCTTTAGAGTCAGACATATTGGGAGTGGATTTAGAATTTAGAACAGAAACTGTCTGCAGTTGATTATTCTTAGGGGATGAGAGACTCACCACATTGCCAAGGAGGAGCATAAATGTTGCCTGATGCAGATGGAGCCTGTGGGTTACTAGGTGCATTGCTGTATGTCAAGAGTACCTGGAGCTAGACTACCATGTGCATTAGTGGATGGAGAGGGGAGATTACGCAAATCTAGTAGTCTCAGGTTGTTAATCTGGTCTATACACTGACTAAAGTCATACATATACCCAATCAGCCAGCCTTTCAGCACTTATATAAAAACCCAGTAGGAACAATGGGAGATTCATGGAAAAGGGGGAGAAGAGGGTGAAGAGAACTATAGAGTTAATGTATCGAGTTTATAAAACATAAAATGACCCACTTCAGCAGAGGAGAAAAATAAGTGTTTTATCAACTGCATCAGGAAGAACAAGCAAATCAAATGGTCAATTGAGTACTTATCAAGACCAGCTTAACTCCTCTCCCAGTTTTATTGTTGCGTTTACAGATTCAGAGCATTCAGCACTGTGGTAAACAGATTACAAAAAAGAAGGCAATTAAATGGCTAGCTTCTATAGTAGCATTTTATGTTAACAGCATCCTTAAAATAAATGTTATCATATCCCAGCATTGCCAGGGAATAATTGCACCCTTTTCAAAATAGCTTGTTTCAGTAATTTCACACAATGGAATTCACTTTAGACTAAGTGGGGAGACCACAGGGTGAGGCCCTTCTGACCTCAGCTTCAAAATACAGATCAGCCTTAAGGATGCAGAGGGAGGGAGGATGCCAGCATCCATCCCCCAGACAGTTCCCACCCCTGGAACTGATTGAGGAATCAAGTGAGAGGGCATTGATTACATGTACACACACTGATCCAAACTCATATACCGTGTTCTTTACAAGGAAATTAAAATACATCACGGAAATAAACAAAAATCTCTAAGCAAAAATCATTAAAATTAAAAGCTACTTTAGTAAGGATTTAAACTAGTCTAATGATACAATATAAAATCTGACCATCTAAAATAAACAGTATTTGAAAGAACCTTACCTCTGTTCTTGAGATTAAAAAATTGCATCCAAGAGGAGTCATAATGGCAAAGTCAATTGAAAAACAAGGAGAAGGTGGTTAAAGAGAAGTCCATTGACAACAAGTAACAAAATGCAGTAGATTATCAGAAATTATGAGCATTTCAGCATTGTTTGTTTGTTTGTTTGTTAAGTTTGATACAGGAGCAGGCATGATAATTCAGCAGTTAATAGAACTGACTAAATTTGGTTTCCAGCATGTACATGACAACCATTAGTAACTCCAATTACAAAGAATCTGATGCCCTCTTTTGGTTTCTGTGGGTACTGCATGCATGTGGTGCACAGAAATACATGCAGAGAAAAACACACACGTAAAATAAAAATAAATAAATTTTTTAATTTAGTTGAACTGAAGGCACCTATTTCTCACATAGCTTCTGAAAACTGGATGTGGGGAAGGCCACAAGGCCTCAGTCCTACAAAAAGAATTATAAGCAACTGAGAAAGGCTGAGAATGGAGAATAGCGAGGTACCAAAGTGATCAGCCCTGGAAACGTACAGCTGATGGTAGATGGTATCATGCTGATGCTGATTATATATATATCTGATATATATATGCTGATATATATATATATATATATATATATATATATATATATGCATTCAATAGCAATTAGTGAAAAACAGGACATCAGTTGGAGGGAGGAGAAATGTAATTAAGTTATAATCTTAAAAAATTAAACAAAAGTATAATTTTCTGGTTCATAAAATAGAAAATGTTAAATGAACACATGAGTAAACAACATGTATATGGCTGTAATTTCTTTCTTTTCTTTGTTTTGGTATGTACATAGGTGTGTGTGTGTGTGTGTGTGTGTGTGTGTGTGTGTGTGTGTGTGTGTATGCATAGGCACACGTGCTATTCCATGTGTATGGGGTCAGTAGATAACCTCAGGTGTGCATCCTACTAGCTGCCTTACTGAAGCAGGGTCTCCTGCGTTTTCTATTCTCCGGTGCATACACTGGGCTAACTGGTCCTTGACCTTCCAGAGATTCTCTAGTTTCTGCTCCTCATCTTGCCTTAAGAGCTCTGTATTTAGAGATATAATCTACCTCACACATAGCATTCTGGGGCCTCAAACTCAGGTCTTTACTCTTACGCAGCAAATGCCTTTAACTCTGGGCCATATCCCCAGTCTATACTTTGCATTTTCTTTTATAGTACTTAAAATCTTCCCATCCTGTTGAATTCTCTTGCCTCGAATGGAGTGATTCATTTTTTTGACTTTTACCTGTCACCTTCAAGTGTATCCTGGCAGTGGCTCCTTAAGTTTCCCTTTGTGCCCTCTAAGACTTTTTTTTCCACCCCCATGAACTGACCTGCACTTCAACCTGGACCACCTACAGGTACAGAGAGTAAAACCGGTGATTACTCCTGTATCAGTAGGTGTCTGTAGCTGATGGAAAGTCTAAGATGCATTACACTGGGGTTATCAGAAGTCACACTGGGAACAGGAGCCCCCTGCAGTGATGACTAACTTGATAATGTAGCAGTACTGAGGTTTTTTCCTGTGTTTTTGTTATTCTGTGGATGAAATTCAAGTTCCAGGGACTGTGCAGATGACTCAGGTCACCTCGTGGGCACAGCACTTATCTTTAATGCCCTTGGTCAGAGCAAAGAAAACTAAAATCATAGTCTTCTCCCCTCCCTCCCTTATTCTCTCTCTCCCTCCCTCTCTTCCTCTTTTTCTCCCTCTCCCTCTTTGTGTGTGCACACTAGTGTGCATGCCCATGTGACTATATGTATGTGTGTGAGTGTGTTAGGGGTGTGTTTATGTGCATGGGTGTGGGGGTCAGAGGGTGACATCTGGTGTCATCTTCTATCCTTCTTCACCTTAGGTTGTTCACTGAACCTGATGCTCATTGATTTCATAGATGGGCTAGCCAATGATGTTATCCTAGCATCCTCCTGTCTCTACTTCTAAGAACTGAATTTGGACTTGTGCACCATCATGGTCAGCTAGTATGTGGGTACTGGGATGTGAAATCAAGTCCTCATACCTGCAAGGCAGGTACTTTACACACTGAGGCTTATCTATAGCCTTTCACATCTCTTCTTACATTTACTTTCCAGGCCAGTGATTTCAAAACATCCACATCTCTCTTCATGTGATGGTATGACCAGAGATCTTTATATAACTTCCCTTATTAAATGACTGATATTTACTATCATACTCATAGTAAGTATCATGAGAATACTTAGTAAGTACCATGTGTGTACCTAGTGATTATCATGGGTACATAGTAAGTACCATGCGTGTACTAATGATTCAAAGAAGTTATCCATACCAGTAGAATTCTTAGCATCTTCATTCATGAAAGAGGTCAGAACTTTTCTCTCCAAATCAATAATCACATAGGTGTCTACTCAGAGACAGAGACACAGCTATTAGAAAACATCCCTGGTGATAATTATTAAGCGCAATTTCTTGTCATGTGTTGGCTTCCAAAAAAAATATTCCCACAGGGACCTTCCCTTCTCCTCATTGAACATCATATAAACATCTCATATTTTAGGGGAAAATTTCAAAAGGGAGTGTTTCTGGTTGTTTTCTTACTAAGCCGGGGATTATATTGACACTCCGATGAGACGTGAACAGTAAGAAGGAATTACTCTATTTACTATTCCCTGTCCTCCAGATGTGGGTCATCAGAAAAACCAGCTTTCCGGTCATCAGCCTTGTGGAAGTTTATGTATATGCTTCTTGGTATCTCTGTACTTTCCAGCTGTGATCATCTGGGGAAGGTAGAGTTAGCTTCACTGCTGGTCTGTTAATAGACTTTAAAGATTTATTTTTATTTAGTTGTGTGTGTGTTTGTGTGTGTGTGTGTGTGTGTGTGTGTGTGTGTGTGTGTTTGCGTGTCTGGTGAGGGTTTCAGATTGCCTACAGATGCTTATTTCAGGCTTTATGAGACACCAGACAAGAACGCTGGGAACTGGTCTTGAGACTACCGTAAGAACATAAATACTCCTAAGTGATGAGCCATCTATTCAGCTGAGTTTGTTTCTTATGTTAATCAACATTGCATAACCCTTGTTGCTTGTAGCATCCTGAGCACAGTGCTGACATGGCTGTATTTAGTCTTTAACAATCACAGTAGGAGACAGGCTCTATCATGAGCCCTAATTTATAAAAGAAGAATCTTAGGTGAAGATGTGTTTATCCACTTCCCCAAGGCCAGTGCTGGATAAGGGAATGCCTGCAGCAACCAGGCAGGTGGATATTAAATCTGTATCCTCAATTTCTCAACTAGCCTGAATCTTCAATTGTATTCTACATCTTCTTAGGTTTTGGTTTAAAGGTTCACTGATGCCTTTATAGGATTCACGTCTTTCCCAAATAGTGCTTACTGGCAAGTTATCCCTGCAGCCACCTTGGTTACAGGATGTTAAAGACTGTAAACAAGTGGATTGTTTACTCACCCTTCTTCCCTTTCTCCAGTCACCCTTTCATGTATTGTGATATTCATAAGGTTAAGCCAAGTAGAGAATGAATTGTTCATATGGCAGAGGCTATGCAATTTTGCAAGCTTTGTCTGTTTTGTCCACTTCTGAGGTGAAGACTTCTCAGTCCCTACTCTCATTGCGGTAGGCATCCCTCTGTTTTCAGAGAAGCCAGTGTCAGCATCTCTGCCTTGTCCTTGTTTGTTTATGTGTTTCTGACTTCCAGCATAGGTAAGACCTCTTCCCTGGGGTTCAGAGGGCAACTATGTGCGGAAGGATTTTTAGACACCATCTTTGTGCTGTGGACCACAGAGATGATCTAAAACACAGCTCTCTACTTAGGAGCTTTTGTGCTTCCAAATTCCAACATGTGTCCCCAAAAGTGCTCACTACAGAACTGGGGGGGGGGGATGGCTTAGTTAGTACAATGTGTACTTTTCAAGTGTTGAAGACCTGGATTAGATCTCCAGAAAGCATGTTTAAAAACAAACAAACAAACAAACAAAACCAACAATACTATCAAAGCAAAACAAAACAGAATACTCAAGCATGGTGGCAATGATTGTAATACTAGCAAAGATAGGAGGGTCCCAAGGGCTCACTGATCCACCAACCCAGCCTAGTTGGTTATGTCAGAGCAGTGAGACAACTCTATTAATTAATTATAAGGCTGTATCTGAGGAACAGTATACAAGTTTGTTCTCTGGCCTTTATACAAACCTATATCTTTACATACGTGCAAACACACACACACACACACACACACACACACACACACACACAACACACACGTTTTCTGTGAGCTTAGCTGAGAATTGGTTTTAGAGGTCTCAGAACTCAGTGATGAGCAGAGTGAACCCTTGGCAAGTGATGTGCATAGCTTGCTTGAAATTTAAGAAGGATTCCACTTTACTAACATTAGGTGTAAAGACTAGTTTTTTTTCATACAGACCCATAATTAAAGCTTGAAACTATAAAGAAAACATACTTTTAGATAATAGTCTAAATTCTACCTTTTGGTATCAATGAAAAAGTGGAAGGAGGTAACTCCACTTATTTTCTTAGACTGGAGTACAGTAAGAATGCTTTTAATATGATAGTTTGTTTCAACCACAGATCCCCACTGTGAGTTTCATTTACCGCTCCACTTCTCTCCCATGCCTGGAGACCAGACAGCTTCTCTGTGCAGAATTAGCTTCTCCATGAGTTGCTCTTTTCCTCTTCTTTGCCACAGCATATGTCCTCATAGAGACACAGTGCAGGTTAGGTAGTCAAGAGGAGAAACGCTAATACAATCCTTGTTCTGGAGCTTAGAGAGATGACTCTGCAGTTTAGAGTGCTTGCTACTCTTACAGAGGACATGGATGGCTCACCGTTATGTTTAATACCAACCCCAGGGGATCTGATCTGTCTCTACACTCACCTGCACTTACATGCACAAATCCACATGCATACACATGATTGAATATTAAATAAATCTTTTGAAAAGGAACATGTGTTTTTCAGGAGGTGACAATGTTTGAAAAGTCCTCCTTTGTTTGTATTTGCCCAATAAGTGTTGAGCTTGTGCTTGAAACAGCATTCTGGCTCAGAAGGGCACATGTTTTCAAGGACTCCTAAAAATACCTCCTTTGCCTTCTAGGGTAAGAGGATAACTAATTCAGAAACTCTGCTCTGCTCCAGTGGCTTTGGTGGGGGAGGGGTCAGGTGTCTTCCCAGATGAGGAAACATGCTCAAACCAAGCCGAGCATCTTCTGTAAAGAACAGTGGCAATATCATAGTGTAATATCATGTCCAAATATACACAATACACACATGCTTTATATCTTCCAGATTCCCCATCGAATGACTTTAAAACATGATTGAGAATTTGTAAAAGAACAAAAGTAAAACAGGGGGACTATTTTTAAGCAGGGGAATGTCTTGACAGAAGTTTATTTCTAAAATGACACCCTTCAGCTTTAACCTCTGATCTGGGTCCCAGTAATTTAGTGTAAAAGGTCAGACAGAGAACGCACGAGGGCTGCACTGAGTGAGGGCTTTTATTGCATCTTTTTTCATGAATGTTCATGGTATGCTTGTAGACACCCCTCCTCTGTTACCATTTCTCATTTCCCCTTAGCCCCATCACATGTCTGGTAGTCTCATTTTTTCATATTCTTTTTTTTAATTCATCACATTTTTATTTTTATGTTTGTACACATACACATATGCACTTGCCATCTCTCTCTCATTCTGTGTATTTGCATGCATGCCTCTGTGTGTGTGTGTGTGTGTGTGTGTGTGTGTAACTTGAGGTCAGAGACAAATCATAAGCATTGGCTCTTTGCTTTCACAGTGTGGGTCCCATAGATTGAACTGAGGTACTCAGGTTCTAGACTAGGCACTTTTGCCTGCTGAGCTGTCTTCCCAGTGCTAGACCCCATTTTTCTTTTATGACTTTTCACCTATGAGAATATGCATATGGTAGCTATCATGCCAAATTTATCTTTGTGACAAAGGACTACATTACATAGCCCAGGCTGACTTGGACTTCTGCCTTAGCCTACCCAGAGCTTGGATTTTAGGCATGCACCACCACACCTGGTACTTGATACTCTTACAGCTGTGTAGCCAGTTATCAGCCCATTCTTTGTGTACTTAAGTGACTATGCACGTATGCCTGCCTGTAAGGTTTTGAGAGAGGAAACACTCCCTACAACTTAACATGCATGCTGCACTATTGCTGAGGTGTCTGTGGTTTCCCTGTAATCTTTTGGAGTATTTTAATAAATTTTAAAGAGTGTTAAAAATCTGCTTTGTAAAGGTTTATTCCTACACTTGAATTATCTTAATTCATTACCTTCTTTCTGTGATAGTTTAATTGAGTGCAGGATATAAAGCTAATTTATTTCACATTTTTGCTTTTAATAGATTTCATTTTCTTTATTGAAAAATTAATTACTGAATTCTGATACAATAACTGGAAATGACTTTTTCTAATAACATGTATTATCAGGTCATAATCAGCAAAAAGAAAAAAAAATACTACATAGTACCTTAACTTTGGCTTTTTGGAAATGAGTTTAAAATTGTTAAGAGTGTACATTGGTTATTTGTCCTTTGTATTTGTTCATTTTTAAAATGACATATTTTCTCATGTTTATTGAAGGAAAATTATTAAATTGGAAAAAGGAAATATAAGTTTAACACAGGAATAGACATTATTAACATAAGGTGAAAAGTCTTCTTAATGTATTTCTAATGTTCATAAATATGTACAAAATTACATTTTAGCAGTATGCTGATATTATACTGATTTCCATTACTTTCTTATTCCATAATTATCAGATTGAACTGTACAAATAAAAGAGACTATTTTTAAACCACGTACAATAAAAATCTTTTGTTATTTCAACACATTTCAAAGTAATAACATATATATTTTCATTAAATATTCCTTTTGCTTTTGACTATTAATATATTCAGAAATGGCATCACACATCCTTACGTTTATATAAAATAGATATATTTGCACATTTATCTAATAATTTCTTTATTCATTCTTTACCAAAATGTCACGAATCAATGTTACCTAATGATTTATTTAGAATAAATTCTCAATAGTAAACAAACAGCCTGCATGGTTCTTGTGAGTGTGTGTATGTGTGAGTGTTTGTGAGTGAAAGAGTATGTGTGTGTGAGTGTTTGTGTATGTTTAAGTGTATGCGTTTGTGTGTATGAGTATGTCTGTGTATGTTTGTGTGTATTTGAATGTGCATTAGTGTGTTTAAATGCATGTGTGTGAGTGTGTGTGTGTGTGTGTGTGTGTGCTGTTTATGTTTGGCCAGAAGCTGGCATTTGGTTCTTTTCTTCTGTCACTTTTTATCTGATTTTTGAGAGGGTTTTTTTTCCTAAAACTAGAGCTCATTTAGAATAATGGCCAAGGAAGAAGCCCCAGAGATCCTAGTTTCCTCATACTTAGCACTAAGATGATGACCATGTGTCATACCTAAAATTAAAATTTTGGTGTGTTCTAGGATCAAGCAGAGACATCATGCTCAGATAGCAGGTAGTTTACAAACGTTGCCGCACTCTGAGTTTCTAGCCAGAAAATCTCTAACATATGCAACATATATTTACAGATTTGTCTTGAACTGATTTATATATGTGGTTTCTTAGTTCCTCATCAATATTACATATCACTTATTTGGTTTTGAATATGCTTGTAGATAAAAAAATTACCTAAATGTCCTTAACTTAGGAATTAAGAGGACAAAATATTTTCCATGATATCATGGCCCCAGACCTCCTCTGTGTTTTTTCATGTCACAGTCCCATTGCAGAGACTGCCATGTGCTTGAGTACCGTGATCCATAAGCTAAGCTTTCTGAGCAGGATTGTCCTTGATGCTAAGAAAGTGCATTAATCAGGTGGCCCAGCAGATAGTTAGATAAGCCACTGGTGTCAGAGGAGACTCACCATTTTACCTTTGAAAAATCAGCAGCCATGTGAGCATGCCTGAGATCAACCAGCCTATCTCAAGACTTCCTCTGAAGGCCCCCAGGGCCTTCTTAAGAACTGAATCTTCTGATCAAGATACACAGGCATCAGGTTCACAATCCATTAGAATAGAGACCAGAATGATTGTTCAGTAGATAAGAGCATTTGCTGCTCCTTCCGAAGTCCAGACTTCACTTTCCAATTTCAGTGCTGTGTGGCCCACATAGTTTTCTTTGACTCGAATTCCAGAGGATATAATGATCTCTTCTGATTATAACTGATTTATGCAGTACTTGGAATAGAAATCAGAGCAGCATGTATACAAGGCAAATACTTTACCAGTGGAGCCACACCCCTCTCCCTATAGGACACCCTTGACATCAGTAAATGGAACAATATATGCTTTGTGGCATACATGGGGTCTGGGGCTTGCTACCTAGACAATTCACTTGAACTTTTATTTACACTGACAGGACTATAGTCATTCTTGTCTTTTTTCCAATTATACTATAAAGATAAATTGTACAAAAGATAGAGAAATGCCTCTATAGTTAAGAATGCTGGCTGCTCTTTCAAAGGACTTGAGCTCAGGTCCCAGCACCCATATCAGGTGACTCATAATTGTCTGTTCCTCCATCAGTATGGAGATCTTACACCTGCTGTGGCCTCTGCGCTCATGTATATATGAACAGAAGCACACACATATATATATGCATACACTTAAATTAAAAAGGTTTAGAATCATTAAAAAAAATTAGAAACTGCACATCACAGAACAGTGATGTGCTGATTAGGGTGTGGTATTGACCACATAAAGCCACTATAATTATGAAAAAAAAATGAAAAGAAGTTGCCTCTTTTTAAAAGCTCAGCAATAGAATATCCACATCAGCAGTTAGTGGATATGCTTGCAATTAAAGCCACGGAGTGGAATTCCTGATGATTCAGCTTTTGCAAATTGAAGGAATAATAAATACCACAGAAAGGAATGTGGTTACTGCTTCAAAGATGCATAGAAACAAACATCTAATTTTCATGTTATGCTTGTTTAATTAGGTAATTTACTGTAACATATATTTATCAGACAAAACTATAGATCCGATGAGGCTCTTTTCCTCTTTTATAACTTTATGAGTATTAATTTCTACAGCACAAAGGACTTGCTGATTCTCCCCTCACAATAGTAGTGATTGAAAGTTACAGACAAAAGATGTAAGCATGTGTGTAGAATATAAGAAAGTAGAAAAGGGAATTTTTAAATGAAGAGTGGAGTTTGCAAAGTAGAGGCACAAAAATACCATTCCTAGAACAGCAGAGCGGCTCGTCCTGACATCAAGGAAATCAGAGCTCCTTTGTGGGCTCATGCTAAACACCAAAGCCATTTTGTACATGTGACCCAACTCTTTGGGGCTCCTCCAACTCTGAATAGAGAATGCAGGACCAGGAATAAATCTAAAAGACAGTGGAGAAATTCACCAATATTGTGTGCTAGTCACAGGCTGTGGAAGCAGGCCATTTTCTATCAATGACTTCGATCAAATTAGCTGGCTGCATACTCTTATTGTTTGACTTCTTGTGGGAAGAGGTGAACAAATGACTGACTGTTCAAACTAGATAACATACCAATAGTTGACCAAAGGAGTGGTTCCACCCAAACCCAGCTTAGTGATGCAGCTTGATTGGGATCACTTCCAAAAGTGTGGGTGACAGGAAGGCAGCAGCACTAAAAAGCCCTCACAGTATGAATGACTGCTCATGACAGCTGCATTCCTGGAGTTCCAAGCAGCATGCATAGGCCACTATGCTGGTAAGTGTGTGTCCTCTCCCACCAACTGTTACTGCTTATATAAACTTAAGGAGAGCTTCCTACATTTTGTAAGTTTCAGGAGCTTCCTCAGACTTGAAAATGTTGTTCTAATGGGATTCCTCTAGGAAAGAAATTTTCAGTTCAGTTGAAGTCGTCTCCAGACACCTGGCCAAATGAGTGGGTGTGTAAAGGACTCTGTTAATCTTAATTTACCAAACGCTGCTCTTATCACAAAGGAGGGGTAGGGTCTGGGCAAACTAGCAAAGAGAAAGTGAGCTTGATACCTACAAATATTGTTGGGTATTTTTAAAATTTTTATTTCTAAGCAAATAGTTGCAGATTATTTTCCTTATTTTATTCAAGAAAACAGAAGAACCAAGTGTCTAACTCTCCTAAATGTTCTCGGTACTCATTTTTGAGGAAAGTAGGAGACTAAAGTTTAAAGCAATTAAGAAATAAGTGGTTTAGTGTGAGGTGTGTGTGTGTGTGTGTGTGTGTGTGTGTCTGTGTGTGTGTGTGAGAGAGAGAGAGAGACAGAGACAGAGACAGAGAGACAGAGAGACAGAGAGGGCTGGATGGTGTGAAGCAGGAGAGAGTTGCAGAAACATGTGTATGTAGCACTGAGTACATGCAGAGGTCAGAGGACTTGAGTAGGTTTCAGTCCTCTTCTTCCATCTTGGCTAAAACACAATACCTTTTTCTCACTGTGTTCTGCAGTTAGGCAAGATTGTAAACTTCTAGGAATTCTCCTGTCTTTGGTGCTTAGTGTAATTACAGACATGTGCTACCAAGTCTGGCATCTAGGTTTACTTGGCTTTAAACACTTCAAATTTAGATCTTCAAACTTGCTTTGCAAGATTTTTCCACACTGATCCATCCCTTCAGTCACACTTAAGGTTTTACACCAGTGAATATATTAGTAATGAGTAGAAATGGATAGTGGATGATAATTTATAACATTTATATGGCATTTGTTTGGATAGAAAAAAATATTTAGCGGTAAATTACAAAAGGTAAAAAGAATATCTTGAAGGTTACAAAGCTATTTCTATGATAAAATGTTAAACCTCTTGGTAGTCTACAATAGTTCTCTAGATATTAAATTCAAATTTTCTGTTTCAGCTAGAATTTGATAGCATTTTGATATTTTTGGGTTGTCATGTGGTACCCATGTTAGCAAAAGTAAAAAAAAAAAAAAGTTTTAAGTTAACATAACTTATTCCTTGGCCTTTTTGCCTTTCTTCTTGGTTTATAATTTTGATCATAAACTGTGAAAGAGGAACTATTATTAACAAGAGAATGTCATAAGTGAACATAACTTGATCTGATCTTTAGAATGCTACATCAGGAATTGAAAGTACTGGCCAAGGGCACCATTTACACTTTTGACAAGACACTACACAAAGGCCTGGGATAGGTCATGATTGGAGAAAATGAGGAGGTTGTGATTATTACATTATTGCATTAATTATCTGTCTTTCTGAAGTATGCCTGCTTTGAAGAGAAGCGGGATTCGTTTGATTAAAATTCTACCAGATTTCTTTATAGGATTTCTCATTTATACATTAAAGCAGAAATCTCCTAAAGCAGAAAATGATAGAAATGTCATGAAGAGTTAGCCTATCCCACATGAGTCTGTTGCCCTCAACTTGCTTGCAAACATTACCAGTGACTAGAAATGTATATCATACCAGTATCTAGAAATGTATAGCACCAGAAGGTTTCTCCCATCTCCTCTTTGATCAGCTTAATGTGTCTCAACAGCTAATGGGCATAATGTGCTTTCAAATAAGCATCTATTTTCTTTCTGGTTGTCTAGAAACTTTCTAAGTGAAAGTTAAGATATCTGGGAATGATCCAAGGTGCCTACATAACTGGTGTCTCCAAAACTACTGGGGTACTTGGTCTCTAATGTGCTTTGGGACATATCATTTTATACAGTGCTGTCACAACTGACTGTTGCAAGAATTACATGCATTCTCAGTAACCATGCAGAGAAAGGACTTTGAGAAATATTCCTAATTCTGGTGGATGTTAAACCAGGTTGGGTTTTAGTTTGACCCACAAGCTTCTACTGAAAGCTTCATTCCCAGGATAGTGGTAAGAAGGTAACATGGAGATTTTAAGAGGCACAGATAAGTTGAATGTTCAGGGAACACTGCTATCATGTGCCTGGAAGCATTGTGAGGTCAGGAGAGCATAGAGTACAAGACAGGATCACTGAATATCTATCTGGGAAATGTCGTGTGGGATGACCATTTCTTGAAATGGGATATGCTTTCACTAGGGGTCTCCTGGAAGCTATCCAGCCAGCCTGTTAATATTGGCCTTGTGTCCCAGAACTTATCTGTCTCTTATCGGGTCTGGTTTTCCGTCTCATACCCAAGTACAAGTACCTTTGCTTCTAGTCCTGGCTTCTGACTTCCATGCCAAGTCTAGTAATCCCTTTTACTAGACTATCATTCTATTCCTATCCCTACAGGGGAATGAAGTCTGTCATTCACTCCCCTGTAGCAGGTGTCAAAACTTTCTCAATGAACTCCCTTTTCATTACTGTCTACTCTGAGTTAGCTCATGCCTTCAAATCTTGGATTTTTAGCCTCCAAAACTGCAAGCTGAATATATCCCTTTTCTTCATAAAGTAGATAACCCTGGGTAGATTATTATAGTAGTGAAAATAGATGACTGTACTTCTCAGCATCTCACTGTAAAGAATCACTTCCATGAGTTTAACCATGTACTGGATCGCATGAGACATATTATAAACCACCACTAAAGCTATAAAGTATGTGTTTATATACTCACTTAAGGAACAAAGACAGATCAATTCCCCATTTTGTCTCTAACAACGTTCTGAGTACTGCAGCCACATAATATTCAACAGAGAAAACCTTTCAGCCAAAACAAAAGACGATCACAAACTATGTTTGAGTAATATGCTGAATGTCTTGGGCTCATATTACTTTCTTTGGTACTTTATAGATTACACATAACATTATCAACTTTATAAAAACAATCCTAAATACCTGTTTAACTGCTGTAGGTATACATTGCATTGATATAGGCTTACATAACCAGAGCATGGGAACAATTTCTTACAGCATTTCTTAGTGCTCATTTGTGAAGGTCAGAGTCTATGAATCTGAGGAGATGGCTTTGTTACTGCTGTTTAGTGCTTTGTAGGGGTGCGTTCAGCCTGTAGTAAGTTGAAAGCAAATATATAGCACATTATTTAGTTTTATTCTGACATTGGTCATTCTATTATCCTTTAGGCAAAATATATTTCAAAATCATTTGATGATTAAAAAACTACATTGCATGAGGTTGCTGGGGGTTAGTATGTGTGCATGCCACAGTGCTAGCAGACAACTCTCTCTAACATATGGGTCTGGACACTGAAATCTGGTTGCCAGTATTGACACACACACACACACACACACACACACACACATATATATATATACATATATAGTGAGAGAGAGAGAGAGAGAGAGAGAGAGAGAGAGAGAGAGGAAAAGAGGTGCATATAGATATGTTTCTATTGACCTTAAACCATTGCAATCTTTCTAACTGAGCTTTCATGTGATATATTACTTTTCAGTCTTACTAGAGGATGTAACTTTCATCCAAAGCTTTCTCTAACTTATACATCGCTAGTATTTCTAGCCTCTGTTTGTCTGTAACTTTTGTTCCCCCTGAGCCTTCATCAGTACATAATGCTCTGGGTTTTCCTTGCTTCTGCCATAGGCATGGCTTTGAACAGGAGCAACCAACACCTAGCTTTAATGAAAGAAGAGGTGAAGGTTCACATTTGTTCTCCTACAGATTTCACAGGAAGTTCAGGTTCAGAAAAGGTGAGAGTATTATGTCCCATTGTTCATGCTTGTTTATTTCTACCTTGATCCAAAAATAATTTTCTGATTTGAGAAGGGAGTCCAGTGAGTAGAAGAGATGTCTGTGGAGTTTAGGTACAAAAAAAAAAAAAAAAAAAAGACTTTAGCACTTTAGCTTTCTAGATATTTCTCAAAATGATTTGAAAATGGTGTGGAGCCCAAGTAAAAGGCCAGAGGATCTTTGTCAACAGAGAATAATCTATTTTCTTCTGTATTCATCATTATCAGACAAAAGTTCATGATTTAGGGCACTATATCCTCTTCCTAATAATTCTGTGTCACTGCAGGGAGGAACCAGGTGAGCACATTAGAGGATCCACAGGCCAAATAATGACTTACTGGGTTCTGTTTATGAATATAATCTTAGTTTCAAATCAAAATGATAGGTGTTTATGAAAAATTATTTATTACTATTATGTGTGTGTTTTGTCACTTGACTGCAGTGCCCATTCACACCAGAAAAGGGAGTCTGATTCTCAGGAACTAGAGTTACAAGCAGTTTAGCAAGTACTGGGACCCAAACTTGGGCCATCAGCAAGAATAGCGGCAGGTGATCTTAACAGACAAGCCCTCCCTCCAGCCTCAAGTTACAATGTTTAGTTACCATTAAACATTGTTTGCTCTGGAAATGATAAGAAGGATTGATGACAAGCAAAAGAAGGGTATACAACTCTCATTTTACACTGGAGACACCTGTCATTACTGCCATGACCAGTGGAGCCATGGACAACATGGGGACCTGGTTGTGGGGGGCTGATAGAGAGTCACAGGACTCTGGCTTACTTAAGGAATGAACCCTTGTTTTTCTACTGCTGTTTATATGTTGTTTGCTATTAAAGATGTCATTGGAAGCAGTGATTGACTTGAGTCTGACTCCTATATTTACAACTTATTTTTTCACTTCCTTGACTTGATGGCCTCATTTTGATCTAGAGGACATTTCTTCCAAGGCAGGAATTTATCTCATGCACACCTGTCATTTTCTTCAGTTCAAGGACACATCTGAGTCAGGGTTTCTACCTGAGACGGTAACTGCAGATCATCCCAAACCCAGGAGAAATAACCTGGAATTGTGTTTTAGTCTGTCTTTGGTCCTCTGGTACTATCAGAGAAGATTGTGTACCTCTTGGTTACCTACACTTTACACGACAAGTCCTGGATTGCAAAACTTTACATTTATTTGGCAGAACTTGTCCCAATATTTAGAATATTAATAAAAGAAGTGGAGCTGCTAAAATGCAGAGCTTCTTCTTGTCCTGAATAAGGAAGTCTGTATCAAGTAGTTCGTGGTATGAAAAATCTACATGCACTCTTACTTGAGAATTTGCCTCTCTGCATTCATCTCTGTTCCATACTTGTCAACATACTATCCTAGGCCTACAATCGATACTTTTGTATATATGCTGAATTACTCTGTGCTCTCTAATCAAACAGAATGTCTGAAATGAATATAGTTTGCAAAGGGGATTTATTAGGTTGGTTTATGTAATTTAGGTTGGAGAGTCCAATGGTTCTATTTGCATGTTAGAGATGCTGAGGTTGAGTTGATCAGTGGTTCTCAACCTTCCTAATGCTGTGACCCTTTAATATAGTTCCTCATGTGGGGACTATGACCACCCATAAGAGTTGTGTTGGGACTTCATAATTGTAATTTTGCTACTGTTACAAGTCATTTTGTAAATGTCTGATATGAAAGGGATCTGATTTGTGACTCCCCAAAGGGGTCTCAAACCACAGGTTGAGAACCCCTGAAGTGGTTGCTTAGGTCAGGAGGTTAGATGTCTTGGCATTCCGAATCTGGCAAGGAAGGTTTGGGAGATTCCTAAAGAGCAGCTGCTCTTTGGTACAGATTGGAAGGCTAGAGATGCTGGCTTCTGATATCAGCAATGGATGTCAGATGCAGCATGGCATATACACTTACCAGCAGGCAGGAAAGGTAGGCAGGCAAAAAGAAAAAGCTTTCCCCTGGGATTTCTCTGTAATGAACCATTGCTGTAAACTGTTACTTGTTTGGGGAAGGGGGATCTTCTCCTCTCAGCTAGTATTTCCCTGAAATATTTTGAGACTCATTTAGGGATGTCTCTTAGTTAATTCCCGGTCCAGTCAAGCTGACAACCAAGGTTAACCATCACAGTACCATCTTGTGAGAATCTTGCTCCTTGCAAAGAGGAGAAATGTATCAGCTCATAAGCATGAATAACTCTTTCTGGTGTAGAAGATTTCCCCCTTGACTATTTTAACACAGAAATTTGATGAACCTGCATTGAGTTAGGACATTTAGCCAGCTAAAAGCAATACCAGTTTAAACATTTCAACTATGAACCAGTTTCTCTAGAAAGTCACCTTCTGAAAATTAGTGCCCCCTCCCATTGGCTAGAAGCTGCTGTGGAGGTAGAGATACCCAGAGCTTTAGCTAGCTGTATCATAGATCTCCATTTAAAGAGCTACATAACTAACACTTCACATATATGGATTTTAAAAATAATGAGAAACAAAGGCGAGTCAAGGTCGGTTTATAAGCTCAACATTTCCAAAGAATAATAAATTGGCTTTTATGTTTAAAACATTCAAGGGCTTCTCGAGTCTCTTAGGTAATTTTGACTCTGCATTAGTTAAAACCAAGGTTTCAAAACTCTGCTGCTTCTGTAATAGAAGCTCTGAGGGACTTGCACACAAACAAACAGAATATGAATTTGTTTTCCAATGTTTAGTGGCAAGACTCCAATTAGCCCTAATTATTTTGTGAGGGTCTGGCTGCATTGCCATAATTTAGGGTTTGTACTTGTACTTTGGGGTTAGTCTGGTTCAATTGGCTTTCTGAAATATTGTGACCTCTCAGACTGTTTTGTTTTCTTTAACGTCAGCCAACTAGATTAAGAAATATTAGAACATTAAAAAACATATACCTGTGCCAGAGAATTATTACCAGAAATAGACAGAGCAACAAATAGAAAAACAGAGGAGCAGATTGGAATCCAAAGGACAGGATGGATCTATCAAAGCTCATTTAGAACATCTGTAGAGAATGCTTCGGGATGGCTTAAACAGAGGACATGAAGACACACTACCTTGAGTGTTGGGAGCTGACTTTAAGCAAAAAGCGGCTAGAAAGCAGCTATCAGCTTTACAGCCACCTTGAGCCATATACCCTGACATGAGACTTGGTTTTCAACAGCCTACAACAGCTGAAGCACACTCTGATGTCCCATATAGCTTGTTTTGCTGTTAAGTGCCCCCAGCTGCAAGGAGCACGTGGTATCCATGCCTACAAGGCATGCGGTGCACGTGTTGTCCACGTGCTATCTATGCCATATATGCCTGTAAGGTGCACGTGCTGTCCACGCCTGTAAGGCTTGCGTCATATCCACACCTGCAAGGCACGTGGTATCCATGCACCTACAAGGCACGTGGCAAAAGCCTATAAATACCCAGGATTTCCTTGTTGTGTGTGTGTGGTGTAGTAGTAGTAGGTGTAGTGGTGTGTGTATGGTGGAGACAGTAAAGAAGACGTTACTACAGATCCTCTGGCTTGTCTCTATTCTTCGAGGCTCTTCCCCTTCTTCCCCCACTCTCTCTCTTGCTAAACCTGGACCTGTGGAACAGAGCGGGCTGCTATAATTTGGCCCCCAAAAGTGGGTAAGAGTGGTTCTTTACAGTTTACAGCTCGAGTCCTTTACAGTTTGGCGCCCAATGTGGGGCAGGATGGTCCTCAACACTTGAGAACTGTAGGATAGAAGATGCAAAGACTACAGTGACCTGAAAGGCATTGCATGGCCACAGGCTAGAAGTCACAGCTGCTAAAATGTCTGCATTGCTCCAAAGCTTTGGACAGTCTCAGCCCAATCTTCATCAAAAGATCAATGATTTTCTTCATAGAATTAGAAAAAGTAAACCAGAAATTTTGCATAGAGTTAGAAAAGGAGCCCCCAACAATCAAATGATCTTTTACAAAAGCCACAAAGCAAGAAGCACTGTACTGAGCTGAAGTGACAGTACAAAAGTCCGGTCATCCAACCTGCATCATATTCACATGAAAAAAGACAGGCTACGGGATGGAAACGCCTCCACATTCACAGACACTGAGGTTATTAAAGTGCCTAAAACACAGACTAGAGAAAAGACTGTGGTTTAATATTGTCAGGCTGGCGGAATCTAGAGTCACCTAATGCCCAAGACTCTGGGGGCTCTAAGGGAATCTCTAAATCCAATTAATTGGGATAAAAGAGGTAACTCTAAACATAGGTAGCAGCATTCCACTTATCAGGATCCTGGACTGAATAAAAAGAAGAAAGGGAGGTAAGCACAGGCTTCCATCTCTATGATGCCTGACTGTGTAATGTGACCTACTGCTCCAGCCTCCTGCTGCCTTGCCGTTCTAACCATGAAGCAATATCTACTGCAGCTGTGAGACAAACCTTAGCCTCCCGTCTGTAAGTTCTTCTTTGTCAGGTATAGTGTCTCAGTGGTGAGAAATGAAACAAATACAGATAACAGTGAGACTTACTGGAGAGATTGCATATCCAAATGCAGAAGAGCCCAAGTACTTTTCACTGCTTCATAAGTATTGAATATCAACTCAAACTTGATTAAAAGACTTGAACCTAAGATGAGGCACGTTGCATTTCTAGAAAAAAAAAAAAACCAGGCAAATGTTTCAATACATTAGAATGGTCAAAATCTTTCAGAGAGGATCCCAAAACCATAGACAACCCAAGTAAATAACGACAAATAAAATTTCATGTAATTATTTCTTAAAAATAAAAGAATACAATAAAGAATAAAAAGAATAAAATTAAAAAGTGAGAACATGACCTACCAAGCAGGAGAAAAACTATAAACTGTACATCTAGCAGAGAAGTTAATGTCCAAAACACAAATTGACATTCTAAAGATATTTAATAATTTGTCTTATTAATTGATTGATCAGTGATTGATTGATTGATTGATTGATGAGGATGTTTTATCTGCCTTTATGTCTGTACATGCCTTTTCAGAAAAAGGTGTCAGATGCCCTGGAACTGGGGTTACAAATGGTTATGAGCCAACATGTGGGTACTGGGAATCAAACCCAAGTCCTCTTGAATAGTAAGTCAGTACTCTTTATGACTTATGACTGAGTCACCCTTTCAGGCCTCACCAATTCAACTTTTTAAAAATCCAGCAAGTTGTGAAAGAAGGAGCAAAGAGTAGGGAATGGAGGGAGGAAGGAAGGAGAAGAAGAAAGACAGGAGAGAAAAGAGACAGGCAGACTCTGCTTGTAATTACGGGATCTGTCACACAATGTCTCATATAAAATAAGAAAAGAAACATTTCCATACCCATTTATTCCTGTGCTGTGAATAAAGACTGTGCATTACCAGATGCTACATGTACTGTAATTGCATTGACACTGAGGTCAATAACGCATGAAGCTGAAGTGTAATATTGGATGGTGGGGGCTGGGATGACTTTCATTTAAGGCATTTACTGCATGGGGAAGAATTTGCACAAGACTGTTAAAATGGTCACTAACTCCTGTCTCTTGTTCTTTTGTGCTGGCTGCACGGGTGTGCTCTTTTTGTGAAAATCTGTCTCCCTAGAACTCAGGATTTGCTTCTGTTCATCTCTATATGCTATAAATGACATGGTAAAGTTTGTATTAAGGAATAAATGCCATATGGAGTTGAGAAGATAGGATCCTAGCTCTCATTTATCTTCTCTGAAGGTCAGCCTGTATCGATATCAACCACATTCTTCTGAAATCACCCTCTCCTCAGGCTGTGTATAACAAATCTGCATATCATATACAGACTATTTTCTCAGTGTTAGTACAAAACTGAATTGGAGGGAAAGGCTGGAGCCATGACTCAGTGGGTAAATGCTTGCCACACAGGCATGGTCACCTGAATCTGAGTTCCTACCATCCACACAAAAGCCAAACAGTGGCATGAATCTGTAACCTCCATGATAGGGGCAGAGACAGGCAGAATCCTGAAGTTTCCTGGCTAGCCACTTAAACAAATAGGTGAGTCTCAGGTTCACTGAGAGACCCCATTTCAAAGACTAATCTAATGAATGATAGGGTAAGACACCCAATGTCAACCTCTGACCTCCATGTCTATATGCATGAGTGAATAAATCCCCCACAGAAAAACATAAAGAAAATGAAATAGACAATGAGCTGGCCTTGGTCACTGGGGTCACCCCATCCAGATTCAGGTTCTGAAGGCACAAGTTGCTTACCTTAAGGAACTAGCAAAGTGCACGAATTCGGTTAGACATAACCACAAACAATAATACAGACTCCTAACCCTCTATGCTAAGTCTCTTTTCATCAGTCCATATAGATTCTCCTTTGAACTTTAGCCAGACATTTGCTTTTTCTCTTTCTCCCAAAGAAATAAAAGAATCGTCATCACTCCCTTCTGAGCAATTCTATTGGAGAATTGGGCCCTCATATTTATAATAAAATCTGATATTATCTATGTTTTGTCTATAACCAGTGGCAGGCAAGCAGAAGATATTGTTGTTGCCCAGGGAGAAATCTCAAAGCAGTTTTTGACTCAAAGGCACTGCTTTGCTTAGAGTGGTTTCTCTCAAGAGAAATACCTATCAAGTAGCTTTAAAATAAATTGGAAAGAGAAGTGTGTGGGGGCGGGGGGAGAAGGAGTGAAGAGTCAGCAAATGAGCAGGTTTCCATTTGAAATTTAAATTGGCAGCTGGCAATATTTGAATCGTTCTGCATTTAATATAATTTGAATGGGGCAGATGATAGTCGCGCATTTTGAGGAGGGAAAGCGGAACCTTGACTATGAGCCTCTGTCATTCCGCACAGCTCAATTTGACACACTTTCCTCCAGTAAGCTTTGAAGAAAATGAGTTCTGGGTGTTTTGCTTGTTTATTCCTTGAGAGCAGAATGCATAAATGGTGTGAGAACAAGATTCGAGCCGTATGATAGCTGGCTATGAACATTTCAATGGAATTGCTGCAAAGAGAAAGCTGGACAAATCCTTGAACTTGTGATTAACTGGGAGAGAAATATCTCTAATGTGGAAATGGAAAACTAAGCCCAGAAGATAGCCATTCATAGAAAAAATGATGACAGTAGTTAAGAACAGTTAGTAACAGTATATAGAAAAAAATTCAATTATCAAGGGCAATGTAAATTATTTGTGGGAGTTCTGAGAAAATTATTTTTTTGTGTGAGAGAACACTGATTTTTGCATACTTGTTTCAGTCAGCATTCTGGATGCAGACACACCTCAGAGAAAATCAAACAGGCACCTGAAATGCCAGCAACATCAAAATTAAAGTAGGAGATGGTCATTAAACAATGAGAACAAGAGTCTACAGAGGAAGGCAGCAACAGACATAAGAAGATCCACCATGCTAGAGACTGTGCATATGTTTTATCATCACAAAAACAAAGAGGCAATTAGTAGGTGCTGTGTTTCTAGAAAGAATGAACTTTGTGCGTCTATTTTCCACATATTACCCTCCAAACCCAGGGCAGACAGAAAAGTATATGCTCGTATTCCGATTTCTTTGTGTATGTTGAGAGGGGTAGAGTGTATTTATATGTATAGATGCATGTGGATACCAGAAAATAAGGCCAGATATTAATCTTCAGGTACTATTTACCATTTTATATTTTTTGAGGTATTATCTCTCACTAGACTGGATATAACTTACCACAAAGGGTAGGCTCTTCATTCAGTGAGTCCCAGGCATCCTCTCATCTCTGCCTCTGCTGTGCTGGAATCAAAACGGTCCAACACCATCCTTGGCTTTTGTTGTATGGATGCAAAAAATCAAACTCAGATCCTCATCCTCACAAGGCAAACCCTCTACCCATGAGTTTTTTCTCCTCTTATCTTCTTCCAATTTTTTGAATAAAGGTAACTGCAGATTGGTCACAGCAGACTCACTTCTCCTTCTGTAGTGTCTCTGTGGAGTGAAGAGAAATATTAACCAGTAATCTTCCCATTTGGGATGTGGGCCTGACTAATAATTTTAATAACTTTGCTTACTACCTCTTCAAGTTTCTGGCTGTTAGTGGATGGCATGGGATAGATCAAGCCTGCAATATCAAGACTGCTCGTGAATTGCAAATAAGACAGTATATGTAGAGAGAAGCTGAAATATATTCCTGACAATAGGCATTCCCAAATCTTTGTCTTCAGTAGAATGAAGTAAGTACTCAACTTGCTACAAAAACAAACAAACAAAACAAAACAAAACAAAACAATACCCAAAACTCAGGATACCAATTATTTAACATCTTGTAGATTCTTTATCTTTCTTCATTGTCTCATAGTAGATGCTTGCAGCATGAGGACCAATGTTTGAATTATCTTGAACAGGAACTCTTGCTGTGCAGATCTTGATCACCAGCTTCCAAATTACACTGCTGCATGAACAGAGATCTTAAGAAACGTCTTCAGCTCACTCAGTGTCTTTAATTCCATGCACTATGACAGTGCATGGAAAATAAATGAGCAAACCTAAAGATGCCCAGTAATTGGTTCAGATTCCTTCGTATTTTCAGATATGTGCATGTGTGTGTATCACATGTGTGCAATTACCCTCAAAAATCAGAAGAAGGTGTTGGATCCATAGAATAAGAGTTAGTTACAGACAATCAATATATTTTCTTTGGAAATCAAATGCTAGAAGAGCAATAAACACTTTCAACCATTGAACCATCTCTCCAGCCTCCAGTCTTCCTCATTTCCCATTTAAGGTGTCAATCAAGAAGAGAGATATTTTATTCAAATTCAGAAAAACCAGAAAGACTATAAATGATTATGAAACCAATATATCAAATTGGGAATATAATCAAGTATGAGGTTACAGAAAAGGTTATTTCCATAGTTTTACATAATTTAAAAGAAGTGGTCCCATATAAATATAGGTAATAATAAGGGGAGAGGATATTTAAACTTTTAAAATATTTAAATGTCATTTGATTGCATCCAAAAGCAACTTTTCTGGCCTGTCATCTGTGTCACTAAATATAGCCTTACACCCTGCTAGATCAGAGCTGTATCTACAAAGTACGTAATTAGCCTGTTGTAATAAAAATAAAACCTATAAATATCACCTCATTAGTAGGATTGTGTCCTCACTATTACCTGCTCTCTTCATGATCTAGAATAGTCCACAGAACATTTAGAAATCTAATAGCCAGAATAGCAATCTTACAGCTGGGCTTCCCAGCAGGAGTGTTGTGGACCAAAATTAAATGTGACTGCTCCTACATTTTGGATTGATGGGCTCTGAGAAGAAATAAATGAAATGAAGAAATGTTGAAATTGAAGAATGTGAAAGTTGCTTCATTTTGTGTATGTGTATTGCAGGCAAGACATTGATGGTTGATGTGAATGAGGCTTGTGAGTGCACAAATGTAGAAGACAGAAAAAGTCCAGTTTCTGTAGTATTGTTTTTTTTTCTCATTTGAGACAGTTTCTTGGTGTGCTCAGATGTGTGTGTGTACCCTCAAATTTCCAGTGTTCTCATGTCTCTGCCTCTCATATACCAAATGAATATGCTGCATGCCTTCTGGGACTTCAGCTCAGGCCCCCCGATTGCATGCCCTATACTTTACTCACTGAAGCATCTCCATACTCCTCATTTCTGATTTGTGTACATTCTGAGATCTGCATTTTTTCTGAATTAAAAAAAAATTAAATGTCCAATTTCTGCTAGCCCTGCAGGTCAAGCATAGAATTCACTTCCTTGTCTCCCTGCACATTAAGTTGTTGTGCTCTCAACAAGATATAAAGGATGGCTATTAGAACCTTAATTATTTTTTTATTCTGAGTGAGTACATATTGTTATCAAATAAATAACAACAATATCATAATCTAATTACCCTATCCCTGTCCATTAGTTTCAAATGTGATCACATTAAACACAATATTCAAAGTATGATAGCTTTTTCCCTCCTTCTCCCTCCCCTCTCCTCCCCTCTCCTCCCTCCCTCCCTCCCTCCCTCCCTCCCTT
>JANHMN010000009.1:24689509-24710573 GCA_030674055.1 Rhabdomys pumilio | reverse complement strand
TCTCTCTCTCTCTCTCTCTCTCTCTCTCTCTCTCTCTCTCTCTCTCTCTCTGTATGGCAAAGGTTGGTATGAGCGTTTACTGTTATCATTTTTCAGATACATTCTATAATTAAACTTAGAATTGTTACTCTTGCCAATGAGTGATCTCCAAGTTTCTCATGGCTCTGCCTCCCCTGTGCTAGGATTACAGGAGAGTACTACCATCCTGGAGTGGTTATGTGGGTTATGGAGATCTGAACTCAGGTCCTTATAATTTAATAGCAAGCATTTTTCTAGCTGAACACCTCCTGAACCTTTATAGGGTAACTCTTCAGTCATGGAGGATTTTAACTTTTCCAGGAGTCACCAACGATTCCATTCAATATATTATCACTTCTGGGCAATCAAAAGCATTGCTTTGGGGCTATAGCATGTCACACTCTTCTCTTCTTTACTCCAATTATTTCTTGGGGGTTGCTCTTTACTGAGAAGCTCCAGCACAACAGATGCACCAAGAGCATTTACCAGTGTAAAGAGCACTTTGCTGCCTCCCTGATCCAGTTGGATTTGATGGCTGACTCCCAGCAGCACACTCTTGTCTAGATAGTTAGGACATCTCATAAGAACGGGCTACATTCCTACCTCTAACCTTGTCTCATGGACCATTTCTTACTTAATAAGTTATTGTACCTAGAATATCATTGGTTTAAACCAGAAAGGGTTACATTTTATCCCCCATCAATTGTTCATCAGGGGTATCTGAGAATGGGGGGGTCTCTGTTTAGTGAGTCACTAGATAAAGGAGACAGATTATCTCATTTCTGAAAGTCTGGTGTTTTTTATGCCAAAGAATCTGTTTATGAGATGATAAAATGTGTGACCTGGGAGGGAAAAAATGTCATCTTCATGGAATACTTGACTAGAGTTATCACATGTCCCTGTTGGAAGGCTTGAAAGAAGGTAGTGGAGGTATTATCTTCCATGTGGAGGTACTATTTTCTCTAAAGGGGGAGAGAATGGGAGCTCTTTGCTGGCCCTATCTTTATTCTGTAAAGGGACTCAAGTGCAAACTAAGTGAGAACCATTAAATACCTGACATCCTACACAACTGAAGAGTCCCGTGCCCATGAGTATATGAAAAGCACAAGTTGCAATTAGTAGAATATTTTAAAACAGAGAGAGCGAGGACACAAAACAAGGAGCAGGCTTAAGGTAAGGGGTAAATCTGGGAGGAGTTTGAGAGAAGTGGGGCTGAATATGATCAAAATATATTATGTATGTATACATGAAATTTTTTAAAAAAATAGTAAAAACATATTTAAAAAGAAATGATTTCTTCAAATAATGCATGTGCTAATTACTCTGATTAAAACATTACCCAGTGTATTCATGAATCAGAACATCACATTCTACTTTTTTTCCTCTACTTCTTAAATACGCATAATTATTATGTATCAATCAAAAATATAAATTTATTTATTCAGTTTAAGGAAGAAAACCTTCTATTGCCAGCATTCTTTTTTCTGCTACTTTCCCATACACATATACCACTTCATCAGATCATGTCTTCAAGAAATTTTAAATCAATCTTTCTTGCTTTTAATATGCATAATTATTGATTTTTGTCACCTGCTGTGCTATCAAACTAAGAACTTTTTTTTTTTCTTGTGCATGTCACAGTTTTTACTATTTGAACAATGATTTTCCATTACTTCCTTTCTGTCCTCAATCCTGAAGCATCTAGTCGTGTTCATTCCACAGGCTAATTCTCGGAATTCGCGCTCTCAGATCACTCAAAGGAATAAGAACATTGCTGCCTTTGCCTTTGTGCCTGGCTTATTTCACCAAACAAAAGGCCCTGAAGACTCATTCACATTGTTGAAAATGACCCCTTCTTTCATTTTCAAGGCCAGATAGCATCTTACTGAGAACATGCAGTACAGTTTCTTTGTCTACTCTTCTGCTAATGGATGGTTAGGCTCTTGGCTCCTCTGATTGTTGTAAGGATCACGGGAGGGAAGGTTACCCTTTAATATATAAATAGTGGAGAGGTTTCTGGATCATTTTAAAATCTGGTCAACAGTTTTGTTGTGTGTATATTTTTATTGTCACAAGTATGTGTGTATGTGTACACTTATGTGTGTGCACGTGCATTGGGGGTTAAAGAACAACCTCTGGTATCATTTCCCAGACAATTTCACCTTCTCTTCTTTTAAGATGGGGCTCACACTAGTCTGGGAGTTTACCAAGTAGTGTAAGCTGACTGGCAAGTGATCCAGGGACCTGCTTGTCTCCAAATCCATATTACAAGCAAGAGGTACCATTCAAAAAAGTGCTAAACATATGTGTTCTGAGTATCAAACTCAAGTCCTTAAGCTTGGTAAAGTATATTACGGAATGAGTACCCATTCCTCTCCTAGTCATAGATTTTTAATATTACATATTTACTAGCCAAAAGCATAAACCAAGAAAAGTAGGCATATGATACTAATGCAGAGTACTGGTCAGCAGAGAAAGGTGTAAAAACAGAAAACTAAACAGTTCCTTAAGTCAAAATGTATCCTTTAGATTCTTCCTTCTTATGCAAGTTCCCAAACATTTTCTTCTAGCAGCCATTTTTGCTTCCAAAATTTAGAATGTACTGTTTTTAATGAAACACAATTTTATACACAAAAGTCTACATGAAACAAATATAGACTAGTTGACTGTTTTAAGGTCCTATGTAATACTTGACAAAGTGCTTGATTCAAATTGCCCATATCACTAAACATAAGGAAAACATTAGATTATATATAACATGGAGTTCAGAGGTAAATATACCCAGTCAAAAGCATTTTCCTGTCGTTCAGATGTACTCTTTACATGGAATTATTTGTTAATCCATATTTTGATTTACTCTATATTTTCCCAGACATAATATGATTTTTCTAATATCTCTGCCTAATTTTATGTAGTCCAACCCTGTAGTTTATACTTAGCATTTTAGGATATGTTTAGAGATACTATTATGTATGCCTGTGATTTGGTTGACACTGTTGTTCCAGAAACATATTGCTCTATAACATACCACCCCTGATGAACCTTTAAAGTGGCATGAAACAAAAAACTATTTCATCATAACCTAGAATCCCTGCACTAGAAATCCAAACTATCATATCTTAGAGACAGGGCTCTGCCCCATGATACCTAGCTTCTTTATGAAAAAAGGTTCAATTGTTTGAGATGAAGATAATCTGGGGTTAGTTCTCTCTCTCTCTCTCTCTCTCTCTCTCTCTCTCTCTCTCTCTTTCTCACTCTCTCTCTCTGTGTGTGTGTGTGTGTGTGTGTGTGTGTGTATGTGTGTGTGTGTGTGTCCATATTTCTGCATGTGGGTGAGTAAAGGAACACTGCTTTTCTCATTTGTGTGATAAGCATTATAACCACTAGGCTACCTTTTTGGCTCCTGGCCCTTCTTAAAGATGTCTGTTTCATGATTTGACTATAAGGAACAATGCTCCTACAAACACCCTCATTGTCCACTCTAGTATATGTCACTATGCATTTCAGTATAAAAAGAACATGAGAGGCTGGAGAAATGGATCAGCAGTTAAAGGCCCTTGGTGGTCTGGCAGGGGACTAGAGTTTGTTCTTTAACACCACATCAATAGCTCACAACCACCTCTAACTACAGCTTCCATGGAGTTAAGCAGATTGGCTAAGTATCCAGCTTTTCTTTGTACCACCAATGTGCTTATCAAAGTGAACACGATGATCTGCTTTGCCAAGAAGTGTAAAACCGAGAACAACCTTGCCAATATTGCGGTTTTGTTTCAAATGTAATCCTTTTTTGTTTAATGCCCTACAGAGCTTCTATCAGCCCTTGAGATAAAAATAAACCATTTCCCATAACCTACCAGCCCTATCTGACCCAGTACCTGCACTTCTCTGTGGCCTTATGATCACTTTGCTATAAAGCACTAGCCCCGCAGGCCTCCTTTCTGGTTCTTAAACAAGACAAATTCATTCTTTGCCAACAACCACTGCACCTGCTGTTTCTTCTGCTCGGAACGCTTGCTTCCTTCATGTTAAAGATCTGTTCCTAAGGGAGTACATTTTTGATCAGGACTCTGAACTGCATCCCACTATGCATCCCTGATCGCTCCCTTTCCCTCTATTCTCGTTCTGTCCTTTAGCCAAGAGCTCACAGAATCAACTCATGAACTTCCTTCTTTTTAAAAATCCGTGTGTGTGTGTGTGTGTGTGTGTGTGTGTGTGTGTGTGTGTGTGTTTAAAACTCATGTGTTTTTCAGAATGTACAGATGCACTTACATGTATTTGTATATGTATATATTTAGGGCAAAGGTTAACCTTGGGTGTTTGTCCTGATACCATCATCCATCTTGTTGTTGTTATTATTATTATTATTATTATTATTATTACTACTATTATTATAGAAAGAGTCTCTTACTGGTCTCAAAGTTATAGATGCAGTTGGACTGGCTGTACAGTGAATCTTATGAATCTGACAACCTGTTTCCCTAAGTTGGGACTATAAACACTTGTTGCTATGTTTCTTAAATGTGAATTCTGGGGGCTGACCTCATATCCTCATGCTTACATAACAACCATCTTAAGACTGAGTTATCGCTGTATTCTATTTCCTTTTTCTAGCTGCTTCTTTTTTTTTATATTGCACCTCAAACCTGTAGAGCCCAGAGTGACATGAAATGTGTAAAAGACGTGGTGTAAATGTTAATGAGTTGCTGAGAGGAGCTATAGTTTGTTTTCTTCTCATATATTCATGTGTCTGTCATAGAGCTTGGCACTTGTGCCAAGCTCCATGTTTTGTTTTGTTAATCGCTTGGCTAAACACTAATACTGAAATGGAATAAATTCTCCCACGGTAGCCTGGCTAAATTTTAGGTAAAATTGATAAACCATAGTGTTACTTACTTTTCTTGTTGCTGTATCACAGTAACTGACAAAAATAATTAAGGAAGGAAAGTGATTGTTTTTGGCTCACAATTTAACGGTACAGTCCATCATAACAGGGATGTCAGCATGAGATGCTGGTCACTTCGCATCCACAGGCAGGAAACAGAAGGATGAGCACTGGTATGCAGCAACGTACTTTCTCTTTGTTATTTAGTCCTGTTTCCCAGAGCATGGAGTGGCACTGCCCACACTTAGTGAAGCTCCTCTCATTTCATCTAACCTAGTCTGTGACTCCCTCACAGACATTCTCAGAGGCTTGTCTCCCAGGAGATTGTAGATCCTGTCAAGATGACAACATTAGTTATCATTCCTAGGACCCGAGTTACTGATCAAATTCGTACCTACTTTAGAACACATAGAGGCAATTCTGTTGTTGTTATTGCTCTCTTTCGATCTTAAGTTTTTGATAGTGTCTGCCCCTTTTCTTTCACAGATCATCTTTGGTCTCTTACATCCTGACTATTAAGATACACACATATTTAAATCATATATTCGAAGCCATGAGAACAGTAGCAGGGGCTGGAAAAACTCTCAATGTAATGAAGGCCTTCTTGTTTTTCAGTAACTGAATGCACTAAAATATTGTGGCATATTGTTCCTTTCTATGTGACAACTGCTTGAAAGATCAATTTATTATGTGAGTTGAAAACTTCTGAAATGGAAGCACTTGAGAAGCGGTGTATGAAGAAGTTGAATTGTCCAAGGAGATAAACAAGTCTGTTTCTTGGTGGCAGCCCCATCTCATTTGAAAGTGTTCCCTTAGTGTGGGGAGTCCCAAGCTTCAGCTGTGTTGTGCTTGAATTGCTGAGTTTCAGGCTCAGAATTTATTTTGACTTGGGGTTAGCAAATTTTTATTTGTAGCACATACTTGGGTGGTGGGCAGTCATGATGGTGCCGTTACTACTCTCACGATCTCAGTTTAATGGAGTGCCATGGAAGTGCACATGAACTCATATATGTATTACCAGAGAATGCCTTCAAAATGTCCTCCTCAGCCACTCTCCACCTTATATTTGGACAGGATCTTTCACTGAACCAGGGTGGGGATTACTGATTCAGCTAGACAGGGTGGCCAATGAGCTAGGAATTAGTCTGTCTTTGTCCCCATCAGTGCTAGACTTACAGGCACACTCTGCTGCATTTGAGTATTTTAGTGGGATCTTGGGAATTAAACTCAGGCTAAATCTTCTACAGCAAGCATTTTATTTACTCAGTCATCCCCCCAGCCTTTGATATCCTGTTATTTCTAGTCTCTGAATCCTTGTTTCTTTGATCTCCCAAAGCCTTAACACAAAATTTCAGGAATATTCCATGTATTAGTCAGGGTTCTCTAGAGTCATAGAACTTATAGACTGAATGAATATATATATGAATGAATATAATATATATATAATAATGAATATATACATATATATTGAATGAATACATATGGAATGAATATAATATATATGTATATTATAATGCATATATATTATTGAAGATATATATTCATCTTAGACACTTGTTTCCAGTTTCAGTGGTGATAGTTCAGCCTAGGGGGACATCTGAGGTCTACCTCCATCACTACATTCCATAATTTCCACCTGACCCACTTCCACTTGTTCTCATATCTGGTTAGCTTTGGTTGTCGCACTATGAATAGAGAGTTCTAGTTAGTCTGATAACTACTGGTGACAGATGTCTTTACAATTATGCAAATGCTTACATCATTCCTTCCCTATTCTGATGCTCAGAACAAATGTTGATTGTCTTGAGAGCCTAAACAGTGTCCCCTTGTAAAAAATTAAAGGTGAAATGGGAATTGGAAAGATAGGTCAGTTTGTAAAGTACATGTAGCACAAGCATAATGACCTGAATGTGAACCCCAAAACCTATGTGCAGGCATGGACTGATAATCCCAATGCTGAGGCACAAAAACCAAATGCTCCCCATCTCTCTCTCATACACACACACACACACACACACACACACAAAGAGAGAGACAGAGACAGAGACACACACACACACACACACACACACATACACACACACACACACAAAGAGAGAGAGACAGAGACAGATACACAAAAAGACAGAGACGGAGACAGAGAGATAGAGACAGAAACAGAGACAGACAGACAGAGAAAGTAAAATGAGCGAAGAATAATGACTTGTCTTTCAGCACTTGAAACACAGAGGCAGGGGGACATCCACAAGTTTGAGATCAGCCTAATATACATAGTGTCAATCCAACAAGAGCTATGTGGTAAACTCCTAGCTCAGAAATTAAACAAAAAAAAAAATCAAGCCATGAAAACAAAAGATTCCTAATTCCAACTCATGTTTAAGACAGACACTTGGAAGATGATGCCTGAGAATCAGCCATTTTGAAACGGATTTGGGCCAAACTTTACAAACCACTGGCATAAATGATGTTATATTTTAATTCCACTTGTCAAAACTTTAAGGAAATGAAGCTTTAAAAAAGACATATATACATTAGACTTTGATCATATCCACCCCCACAATCTTCCTCCCAGATTCCCCAAACTCTCCCTACCAACTTTATGTCTTTGTGATTTTTAATTTTATTTAATCTTTTTTGCACTCCAGATTTTATCCTCCTCCCAGTTCACCCTCTGACTGTTCCACATCCCATACCTCCTTCCCACCACGCCCAACTCACCAGACCTCTCACTGGGGCATCCAGTCTCTTGAGGGCTAGGAGAATCTTCTCTGACTGAATCCAGACCCGGCATTTCTCTGCTGTGTATCTGTTGAGGGTCTCATATCAGCTGCTGTATACTGCCTGGTTGGTGGTCCAGTATCTGAGAGATCTCAGGAGTCCAGGTTAATTGAGACTGCTGGTCCTCCAACAGGGTCCTCCTCCTCAATTTCTTCTAGCCTTTCCTTAATTCAACCACAGGGGTCAGCAGCTTCTATCTATTGGTTGGGTGTAAATATCTGCATCTGACTCTTTCAGCTGCTTGTTGGGTCTTTCAGGGGGCAGTCATGATAGGTCCCTTTTTTGTGAGCACTCCATAGCCTCAGTAATAGTATCAGGCCTTACAGCCTCTCCTTGAGCTAGATCTACCTTGGGCCTGTCACTAGACCTTCTTTTCCTCGGGCTCTTCTCCATTTTTGTCCCTGTAGTTCTTTCAGACAAGAGCAATTTATCTTTTTTTTTTTATTATAGATTAAACACAGTTAGAGCTACCCAAGTGTGCGCAGCTTTACAGACATCCACTGAAGCATGGATAGCCTGCTAGGGGTCAAGTCACTGAAAAAAGTATGACTCTAGATGTCTTAGTCTAGACTAAAGTCCTGCTTTAGATAGGGGAGAGACTTCCAGAACCCCTGCTCTTCTGTGCTGCAGTATTGCCTGGCTTGAACTTTTGCATGTCCTCTGTAGGATATAACAGCAGCTCCAAGTTCAAGAGAGTAGACAGAAATGATCCCATACTATCAGAAGACAAATGTCAGAGAAGTCCTAGCTAATCCAGACTCTGGTTTTTATCATTTTTTTTTGTCTTAGAACTCTTATCCATAATATTCCCTGTGCTCTGGGGACATTAGATTATTACATAGGCACCCATTTACTTTTCCTTAAACTTCAAGAACTTATATCGGAAGTGATGTTTCCCAGCAATATCAACATTTTCTGACTTCCTCTTTCAACACAACTTTGATACATGTGTAAACAGACTTGGTTTTATGTTGAGGTACTGTGGGGATGCTCTTCACTCCCTGCTGATATCCTCTTTGGGAATCTGTGTGCAAAATGCTTGGATAATTATGTGATTCAGAGAGGGGGTCCTCACCTTCTATTCTCCTCTGAGACTCTACTGCTAGCATTCTTCAGTCTTGCCAGAGAAGTTTATTCTTGTAATTGATCTTATCTTTATTTGTCAAGGAAACTAGCCCTGATGTATTCCCCAGAAGATTCTTCAGAAAACATGGAGGCATAGCAAAAGGGCAGCATGTTAAAAACAGAAAAGAACATTCTCTGGGAAAAAAATGATTGTAACTGCCTGTTACATCATTGTTATCCTTTGATCTTTCATATGTATTTCTTCCCTCATTAGACTTCTCCTAAGGCAGAAATGGTATGAAAAAAATCATCCAAGAAATTCTTTTACTTTTGTTAAAACTTCCTGGAGTAGGGGAAAGCTAAGAATAGATTGTCTGCTCCTTGTCTCGAAAAATACCAACAAATACAAACCAATATCAAGTATGGAAATGTAAAACAACAGAAAAAGCTAAAACAGAAATTCAGGATCAGGAGTAACTGTAATATGTCTCAATGCAAAGTGCTTGCTTTACAGTTTGCAAGAATGTACCTTCAAATCCAAGATGTGCATGTAGTACCAATGTTGAGAAGAAAGATACTGGAAGAGCCCTATGATTTGCTGGGGCAATATATTACCCAGCCAATATAGCTAAAATGATGAACTCTAGTTTCTGTATGAGACCCAGCAGAGGAAGGTACTCGACATCAAACTCTGTCCTCTACACATATGAGCATGCAAGTAACACACACACACACACACACACACACACACACAGAGAGAGAGAGAGAGAGAGAGAGAGAGAGAGAGAGAGAGAGGCACACAGAAACAGAGAGAAAAGAAACTTTGTGGATGATGCGACTTAGTGAAGAACATTTCACAATACAATAATATTTAGAGTTTGCATAACATGGGAGAGATAAGAATATCAGTGAAAGACTGAGAAAGAATTTAGGAGTTTAGTCAGTGTCCTCATCTCATCTGAGCACACATTGTCCTTATATACTACCAGTACTCCTGCTAACCAAACCCCATTACTAGTCTCCCACCATCATCTCTGCATCTCCATAGCTGCCACAAAACAACCAACATCACCACTATCCATTCCACCAAAACAGTGCCCGCTGTGTCTTAGGTACCACTAGAACTCTTGCCAACACATTCTTCATTACTAATTTACCTTAATCATCCCTCAGTTTCTACAGCCATGAAAGAACCAACATCGTCCTTTCCACTGTGACAATAGCAGCTAGTTCTAGCTTTGTCCTTGTCATCACCTCCAGTGCTACCTACCCCATAACCCTTTACCCAATACCCTGTATGGTTTCTCATCTGAGCTCCAACCAAGTATGTCTACCAAGTGAAGGGTCTTATTATTGATGGAGTGAGAGTGATTCATGAGCTTTTATCTATATAATTTCTGCAGCAGGACAGAAGAGTTCTATTTTTTCCCTGAGCCCACATGAGTCATAGCCCTCATTTCCCTCTAGTCAGGTCTTCAAGAACAAACGTTTTCAATAGGAGAGGATGTCCGGAGACTTCATCTCTCTCCTCTGTGTTTCCATGCCCTGTGGGAACAGTTCAGGGCACCAGCCAGTGGTGCCCTGGGTTGCCTTTTTCTTTATGTAGCTTTCCAAAGTGAAAATCAAAACGATTGAAAATAAATTTAAAGCCTCTGTGTAGGAACAACATCAAAGGAGGTTTCTTTTGCCTGCAGGTAGCACCCACTTGTAAGTTTCGAGTATTTCATAGAAAAATGTGTAAAAGCTACATGACCACCAGGATTGATTTTTCCAGGACAGATGGAAATGGAACAGACAGAGATGCTTGGTGTACTTGATTCTGAAAACTCCAATGGTTTTGTTTTTTTAAAAAAATGTCTGTAATTAATATTTATGAATTTCTTTCTTAAGAATTTTATCCAAAAACTCAGTCTGTATTAAAATTTTCAATTTTCAATCTTACAACTTTTTTATTGCCCTACTTTAATACTGAATATGTGTTGATATCCACCATATCCTTTGAGGCAATCTCTTAATAAAGCTCTGAATTCACTGATATTCTCATCAGCCAGTCTCACTAGATCCCAAACACAGATTGCCCTGTCTCTAACTTCCAAGGCTGGAATTATAACTGAACTCCTATGCACACCTGAACAATAATACAGCTCTCAAGGATACCAACTCCACACCTCTTGTTTGTATAGAAAGCACTTTATGTACTGAACCAGCTCCCCAGCATATGCATGACGACTTCCTGTTCCTTGCCTCTTCATCTCTCATTTTTTCCTCGTTTCAGTATCTACTTATTTTTCCTCCTTCTACAATAGCAAGCACTATGAGAGTATAATACATTACTTGAGTTATTTAAATAGCTTTGATTTTTAAAATTTCTGTGCAAATAAACAGAACTAATTTTGTTAATGAATTTCATATAATCTTCATATCCTAAATATTATTTGCAGGTTACAATAGCACCTTGTAGCTACTCCATAGCCACAGATAGCTAATGAGAATGTGCTAAACAGAGAACACTTTCAGTGGTTTCAGGGACATCTGAGCATTACCATTAATTTTCCTTGCTCTTAAAAGCTGATTGACTTGGTGATACTTTGGCTATATATCCTACATGTCATGGGCTTTTCCTTTCATTGTTCTTTAGTTTGTTATGGTAATAGACGCTATGTAGGACTCTGTCATAGCTCTAAACATTCCCTTACTTCCCCCCAATCCTGTTGCTGCTTTATGGGGCAAGTTACATGAAAGGTCAACTGCAACAGGACTAGGCACCCTTCTTTTCCTTGTGTCCTTTCTCTTCAGTGTTAGACTAATGTGAAGTGAACAGCAACACTTACTGTCATGGGATGGTGCTGGCAGGTAGTGGATTTAGAGAGTAATCAAGAGAAGACTATGCTATTTTTCCATTTGGGCATATATATTACTTATATTTTACATACAAGTCACATTAGAGGACTATTCCAATGCTGGTATGTAAACTGGAATTACCAAGATAAGACAAATATTATCTTCTTTGTATGTCATGTATGACAGGGAAAAACCAAGTCTTTCTTACAGTGATAGAGAGAAAATAATCGTTGTTCTTTCAGGTCCCCATCACAGCCTGGCTAGGAAGTTTTGGGTACCATCTAACAAAAATTTTCAAAACTCATTTATTTATGTTGAGGGTTTCTTCAAGGCAGAAAGGCTGTAATTATGCTCTCCTTGATTTAACTCAAATGTACACTTCTTTAATTGCTTTTCAGAAACATTTGTTCTCAGATGAGCAAAATGAATAGGGACCATTATTTCCTAAGCTAGGTGGAGCTGCCCAGTTGCTGACCTGCTAATAGCAAAGTTTCAAACATCACTGAACTTACAGAAGATGTATTCAAAAGGACAACCTGTCTTTATGTTTCACCAATTAAATCACCACTCTGAAAGTTATCAGGGTGTGTATGCAGGCTGCTGTATAGAAAACCAAGAATTGAGACTAAAATATCATCTCTGTAATTATGTGGTTGCTGGCCTCTTGGATTTAGGGATATGGTAGTTCATTTTTCTTTGTTTCCAATTTAGGACAGTCAAACTATGAATTTTGGTTATTGTCATTGTTAAAAATAATTGTGTTTAGCTAGATGTGTGTTGGAAAAAACTTAACAATAGCTACTTATGAAAACAAAATTTCTAAAGAGAAGTTAATTTTTTAAGTTTAAAAGTAAACAATGAACTCTGGATGGCTTGGTGAATAAGGATTCTGGCTTCAAAGCTTGATGATCAGAGTACAAGTCTCAGTTTAGTCCTGAGCTCAAATCAAAGTTTATTGCTTCATGCACACACACACACACACACAAACAAGCACACATGCAAACATGCACACATATGCATATATGCACACACAAATTATCTGAACAAATTTAAAATAAATATAGATCTGCTTTCCAAGTAAATTCCAATGCATTTCTTCTCTCTCCATGTAGATGAAATCCAGTTTGTCATCTTGCTCATCACCCTAAATCTTGCCCTTTGGGTACCTCACTGTCAGTCACCCATTACCTCATATACTGTATTTTGGGTGTATTATTTGCTTACCTTGTTGCAGTAATACAATGACTAACATGAACAACTTAAAGAAGGAAGAGTTTGTTTTGGCCTGGGCTCTAAAACAACAGTCAGTCCATCAAGGAATATGAGACAGCTGGTCTTAGTCAGGAATGAGAGGGAAATAAACAGTTTTCAGTTTGACTTTTCCTTTTTATTCAGTCTGGGACCCCAATCCATGCAATGTCACTTAGGACATCACTTAGACTAGGATGGGTCTTCCCGATCCAGGTAATCCAGGCTATCAATTCCACTACTTATATGCCCAAAGTACTTGCCTTCCAAGTGCAAGTGATTCTAGATCCTGACAAATTGGTGATCAATATTAATAAGACACTAGTTGTTGTGCTCGCTTCTACATCTATTCCTCCCCTGTAGCTCTAACTTTAATCTTCAAAATGTTTTTCCCAAAGGCCAAAGGTCAACAACTTTTTATAAAAGGCTACAAGTAAATGTCTTCATAGTCTTAATCTTTAATAGGCAAAGCGTTGTTCTCAACACTTGACCTCTCTCCTGTGGTAGAACAATGGCTATGGACAACATATTGGCTAAGGACTATGACCTTGTTTCTTCTTTCCAAAAACAATTTTACTTAAACTGATCTGATAGTGGGCTAGATCTAGTATGTGGGTTACTATCATTGTCTCATCAGAGATCTCTCTCCTACACTTTTTTATAATGAAATTTTCTGGTTGCTTTTGATCCAGATCAAGCAAATCTGAGTCTTCCATGACAAGTCTGTTGAGGGTCTTCAGGTTGATGCCTTATCCTGTTCCCTTAGTGTTCATTCATATGTAAGTTGTTCATTTGTGTGTTGATTCAGGACACAGACGCATTTTGTTTTCTACAAATTTAATCCCAGATTCTGGGGATGTATAAGTGGTAGGCATTCAATAATTTATTTTTCACCTAGATAAATAATTCACCCAAAGGAATAAAGTTCCAAATGAAATATTCCACACTTCAGTGCTGTGACTTGACATTCCTTTATAAGCACTCAGGTCTCATGACGATAAAAATTTCCTACCAGGTGTGCATTGTTGCAAGTGGGTTTTTGTTTGTTTTCTTATAAATTTCTAAAGAGCCAGAGATTGTGAAGCAAAATTCTATTTACACATATATTTATTTTAATTTTTATATTTTAAAAGAACTACACAATGTAATTGTTTTATTATGCCATTTGCTCTCATACTTTATTTTGTTTGATCTCCTCCCACCCTCATCTATACATCCTTATACATTTTTGCTTCCAAAGTCACCTGTGATGGTCTATGTTAATTGTCAATTTGACAGAATCTAGAATCACATTGGAGATGGGCCTCTGATCAGGTCTTTGAGAGATTATCTTGATAACTGTTGGTGTGGGAAAATGCATGCTAATTGTTGGTGGAACCATTCCCTATGCGAGGGATCCTGGAAAGTGGAATACAGCACACGCATTCATTTCTTCTCCTGAGTGTGGATACCATGTGACCACCGGGTTCAGGTTCCTGCTGCTTTGAATGCCCACCACAGAAGATTGTTCCGTGAACTATGAATTAAAGTAAACCTGTTATTGCTTGAATAGTTTTGGGTAATGCATTTTATCATAGTAACAGGGAAAGTAAACTATGGAGATAGCCTTATCGTTTTCATATTCATGTATTCCAAAGTCCCCCATGTCCCTTCTTAAAACACCTAATTTTTCTTTCTAGATTTATGAACTATGTGTGCACACAGTCCCACTAACTATATGTATGTGAAGTTAAAATCTAAGATGTACATACTTTAAAAAAATGACGTCTCATTACAATATAAACTGTGAACTATTTTTTCTACTTGTAAATAAACACACTAGTCAATACAGAGCTAATTCTTCACTGCATCAATAATTCTAGCTCATTGGCCATTTTTAATGCTTTAAAATTGTTTGAATGGAGACATTTAAAGGCAGATTTCAATAACATCTGCTACTCCATTGTCTCTGTGCTCGATTAGCACTCTCAATCAAATGCCCATTGCCTGCCTTTTCAATGGCTGTGATAGATATAAGCAACAGACAGTAGAATGCACCCATTGCTTTCTCTACCCTCTAGAGCAATTGTTTAATGGAAAAGATGGAAAATGTGAACAGATAAAGGTGACAGGGGTGTCCTGGAAAAGAGAAAGATGATTGTGACAAACAAGAACAAGAACAAGAACAACAACAAATCCCAACAGATTCTAAAGCAACTGTGATATGGCTGGAAATGGAGATGAAAGTGAGACAGCCCAGATCAGAAAAGTGGAAGGTTAGTTAGCCAATCCCATTAGAGATGAGCAGAGCAAGTCCAGTGAGGGAGAAGTCAGAGGTGCCAGTCAATGTGAGCTCTGATCATAAAGAAAAGTGGCTGTTGCCAGAGTCCAGCATGGCAACTCTTGTAGCCTTCCATGCTACCTGAACATAGAGGAAGTCAGAGGTTATACAGTTTTACACAGTTCATGTAAGTTAGACTTTTGAACTAAATACAACTGATAAATATATGTGGCATAATTTACTGGGGACATCAAAAGAAAATGATTCATCAGATTAAGGAAGAGTAGATGAGGTAGGTAGGAAGTTTCCCCTGGAAAACTATACCTATAAACTTAGTTTAGATATTTTGAAGGGTGGAAATGCAAGAGAAAATAAGAGATCACAGAAGTTTAGTGGAATATTTTCAATACTTAAGTAGTAGGTGAAAAAAGCTGCAGAAATTTACATAGAATTGGTCTGACTAAAAGCTGTACATGTGATGTTATTCAGAGTCTTGGACTATTATAAAATTCCTTTATTAATCCCATTCTCTAGGGAATAAATATTCGGAATATTGATAATCTTTTGTTTGAGATGGAGAAACTTTAAGACAAAAATCTCCCATTATTGAGAGTGATGAATATACATTCTCTAAAACAGAAAAAGAGAAATGTGATATATTCTTGGTAATGAGGATTAATCTACTTGTAAGCAAATTGTCTTTTATATCTTTTGTTGTTTATCAAAATTAAACCTGTTTTGACACACACACACACACACAAACACACACACACACACACACACACACACACACACACACACATATATATATATATATATATATATATATATATATATATATACTAGTGACTGTTGAGACCTCACAGTACCCGTGTGGTCTTACGTATCCTCAATGATAAAATGAGAAGGATGGGCTAAGCTGCCCTCAAAGTTCTTTATACTTCCCCAGGTGGGGATTATCTGCATCTAGCATCCCTTGCAACCTCATGAAAAATAAAAATAAAACTGATTAAGTTGAAAATGGTCCATATATGTATATGTATATATATATAAGTACATGTATTTGACACATATATATGACATACATATGAATAAGTAAGTGTGTATACATACATATATATGAATGCATATATACAGGGCTTGTAGCAGAGGTTGGCAGTTAGATACTGCCCTGCCTCTTCCCTTTTTCAGGACATATACTCTGTTATTGCTACTAGCCCTTTTTATCTGCTCATCATAAACTGCTATGACAATGAACATTCCTCAATAAATGCAAGTATTATTAAATCTTATGCAAAATATATTCAAGTGATTATATATTGAACTCTTATCAAATGATCTTCCCAAACACCCAGTGGCTTTTACAAACTGCCTTATATGACATGATTTCAAGCCATGTTGAAAAGACAGTTTCTAAGAAGCTGTGGCAGAAAAGAATATTTCCTTTGATGAATTCCAGAATATAACTGATAACTCCAGTGCTTCCATATTGGTTTCTGTATTTGTCTCCAAGTGATCCATGTACTTGTTAAATGATTATGTCATCATAAACCTTACTACACTTTTTCTGAAAGAGAACCTTAGAAAAATAATAGATCTTGTACAAACCAACATCAACAGGGGTCTCTTTGGTTTCTGAGTTCTTCCGATTTGTCAATAGCAGCAGTTTGACTTCTGTGTTACTGTGGTTTAACCACTAGTGACTGTTGAGACCTCACAGTACCCGTGTGGTCTTACGTATCCTCAATGATAAAATGAGAAGGATGGGCTAAGCTGCCCTCAAAGTTCTTTATAATCCCCAGGTGGGGATTATCTGCGTCTAGCATCCCTTGCAACTTCCTGAAAAATAAAAATAAAACTGATTAAGTTGAAAATGGTCCAACGGCCACAAAGAGATGTTTGACATTATAATCATAAACCTTTTCTACTTAGGCTTTTGGTCTTTTTAATTTTGGAAGCAGATGTTTGATGGTCTGTTTAAAGCCTGTGGATAAAAACAAAAAGCCCAGCCCAGCCCAGCCTTGTAAAAGCTCAAAATATTCTTAAGCAGGAATGTCTGTCGTTGGCATAAATTTCTGGACCTGCCAGTTGGGTGGGAACTCGCTGGCAGCCTGTTTGAAGCTGCTTTCTTTGTGAGCATCTAGCATATTTCCCGTTGCTCTCCTCCTGGGTATTCCTTTGTGATCAAAACCAGCAGCTCAGCGTGGCATCCAAATTGAAGTTCATTGTCAGTAGAGGTTACCATTTGTACATTTCCCAGAAAAGGAAAAAAAAAGCTATTGTCACAGGAAGGATTAATGTGTGGCCATTTGGACTCTTTATTATAGTCTTTTCTTTAAGAATGAGGAATTCGAATATTAATGCATTCCATAATCTATGAATTATAAAGATATGCTATACTGCTCTGACCTTTTCAACGTTTGGTAATTTTGATTGAGTGGCCATTCTGAGCCTGTTCGTTTGAACAGCTCTATTACCCTGTGGGAGAGAATAAGGCTAGCCAAATTTTAAAAATGCATTCATCTTGAAGCAAGAATAGAGTAGTTAGTTACAATGTGTCAGGGAGAGGAGGGATTACTTTACTCAAATTCTCCCCTGTAATCCTCAGTATATCAGATATTATGGTCACTATCTACAGACAAACAAATTAGGGCTTAGAGAATCAGTTATACGACTTCATAGGTAAGACAGAGGAGTACCATAATCCCGAGACCGTGGGAGCCCAAACACCAGGTACTTTCTCTCATAGATTTAGGACTGGATGCGTTTTAAATATATTTAATGTATATCAAATATCTACAGACATCCTAACAGTTTATCCATTCCAGACGCTATTTTTGACACTCATACATTTTAAGCACCTATTAGTATCTATTATGGGTCTATTATGCTAGGTAATGTGTGACTTATAGAGACAGAGTTTTGAGAAAAGTAAAATTAAAATGCTCTTTGCCAAGGAGATGGAAACTCTGGAGGATATTGACTTGGGGTTACAGAATGCAGACAGAATCACATCCACTTGGAGAAGTGTGATTTGGTAAAAGCAGTACCCAGTCTTTCTGTTTAAAAGTTAATGAATAATGAAAAAAATGTTACTTTAGCTCAATAACATGGAACGATGGATGGGGTCTTGCCCAACAGGAAGAACATCACTGGGAAGCTTCGGAGGCCAGCAAAACACGATCAGTTGATCCTTCAGTTTGACCAATCACAGCCTTTTGTGATGTCCTCTACCTAACACAAAACCTTATTTGATGGAGAGTAGGAGCTATACTTATCTATGTATATAAGGATAAATATTTAGAATAGGGTTAGAAAATATGCTGGTTTAGGAATCTGATAGTAGTAGGTTCTCTTACATTTTGGGGCCTCTGGTAGTTGTCTCAGGTTATAGTACCAATCTTGGATTTGCTCCTATTCATCAGGCTTAACAACAATTAGGTGACTGCTGATTATCCTTAAGATATGTGTCCCACTATTGCAAGGCCAGACAATGTTGTGGTTTTTGGTTTTATAGCTGGATAGAACTACTAATTGTTTTTCTCCATTGGTAGTTTGTATAGCACCTTATAAAAATATGAGAGCTGTTCTTAAGTGAGGAGGCTTATTTATAGGTCAGATCCAGTCATTCCTCTAAATGTCATGTCCCAAATACATAGTGTCCTCAACAACAGGATTCTACCTTCTTTTCTGGAAGGCACCAAGGACAATGGAAATAGCATGTATTGCTTTAGAGGCCCTTTGAACTTCCTTGTCCAACAACTCAAAAGAAGGTTTCTTGTGCCTGATATTGAGATTTTGTTAGGTAGTCCATAGCTTCAGATGCTATTGTCACCCCAAATTGGCTGGCCAAACTTTATAGATATAATCAATATAATCTAAATTTAAGCAGCCATAAAATAATATAATTCAAACATCCTTATTTATTTACTGACTTCTTTCCTAGTTCCTAAACAGTACATTTTTAAATGGTAAGGCTTAGATAATATTTCATAAAGATGAAAGATTGTTTCCCAGAATACACATAGAAAAACAGTAATAAAGATGCAAATCAATATTCAAAAGACCAAGAAGACAGAGGCAAATGGATCCCTGGCCAGTCAGCATAGCATACTTGGTAAGACCCACATTCAATGAGAGGCTGTGTCTGAAAAAAACAGGGGGGTAACTAAGGAATGACAGTTCATATTGTACTCTCTAGCGTGTACACATAGGAGACACACACACACACACACACACACACACACACACACAGAGAGAGAGAGAGAGAGAGAGAGAGAGAGAGAGAGACAGAGACAGAGACAGAGACAGAGACAAACAGAGACAGACAGAGACACAGAGAGAGAGAGTTTGATATGTGTTTGAAAACAGTAACCTGGTAGGGAATAGTGAGGTGATAAAATAGTGGTAGAACTCGTGGGAAAAGACCAAGTTGGTCAGTGTTTACAACCTACATGTTAAGAGTAAGACAAGAAAGAAATATATGTCCTCATCTTTGTGTGGAAATTTCAATTCTATACCCATTTCTATTCCTGAGATTATAGCATGTGGCTGATGATGAATTCCTAGGTAACACTGAAGGCTGTGTGACTCTGAAAGGCTACAGATTCCTATGATGTCAATATTCCATTAGATGCTGAGATGAGGATACAAAATGAGCATTATAACAGAGGTTTTATTGGCTCCAAACTTAATTTGCCTCTGTAGAAGGGAAGGGAATAAATACCTGATTGTCTTAGTGACATTTGAGAAAAAAAATTGCTCGTAAGCCACTTTCACATATTTTTGGACATTGCATCTTGCAAGTCTTCAAATATATGGAAAATTATATCCTTATGTTAGTGTCTTTAATAATTAATTTATAGAAATAAACATATTGGGAATGCTGGCTGCTATAAAGAATAATCTCACCCCTAGAAAACTTTATGAAACTAATTAATAGGTTGAAAAGTTGAAGTGTTTATTAGAAATCTCCACTTTTAGGATTTATAAACTCAAATGTCAGAGAAATATTTCAAAAGGCTCATTTAATATGGTTGTAGAAGGGCATGGAAGTATAGCATCGAGAGAGAACATTATATCCTCTGTAATGGAGATTCTTTGTTGAAGAAGAATAGGCACATGCCAAAAATAACCCAATGAACCTCTTGCATCCTACAGAGGTTTCCTCTCACACAGTGATCTGAGACAGGGGTCTGGTGTGTTTGATTCAGTAGCTCACCCTTCACTGGGGATCTTCTGTGTTAAGTTGATGCTGCAGAAGTTAGAAGCTATTGTTACAGCAACGGTAGACACATGAAGAAGAATGACTTTGTCAAGAGTACTGGAGAAGTTTGTTTATGGTGAGAACTTTGAGAAGTTTGTTTTCCCAATAGAGTTCCTCTTTAAGCTGTTTTATCTCAGAATGCCTAGAACTTTCTTACAGATGGAAAAGTGATATGAAAAAAGGGGAGCATTAAGAAGTAGGGGTAACTCTTAAGAAAAACACACTTGGCCTACTTTACCTTACCGACAAACAATATGTCTGATTTCTATTTCTTTTATCTTTGCCTTGCTGGATAAATTCTATGATCAACATTGCCTACCTAGTTTGGTATTCACATTTACACCATACTTATGGTTGTTTAAGATCTGCTTGGTTTGTAGACTGTTTATTGAATAAAACTAACTTTTATCTCCTACTTCTTTCCCAGGGAATTACTTTTCTATCAGTCTAAACAATAATCAAAAGTAAGTTTAAATATATGTTGCCTGAACTTATGACCAATCAAAATAGTCTACAGTTCTTATATTCCTGATATCCTAAATATAAACCCTGAATTTGAGATGAGTAATATCTGTATGTATATGCTAATAAAATATTAATAACATGTCATATTATCTGCCTGTCTTATGGGTGATATTGTTTGTGCAATACATATTCAGTTCTATGAACTTTAGGTATTAAATAGCTAGTTTGAACATTTCACCTG
>JANHMN010000009.1:24648172-24689499 GCA_030674055.1 Rhabdomys pumilio | reverse complement strand
ATGTCTCAGTGATTTTGATTGGCATGTAAAATTGTAAAATAAAGATAAATATAAAAGAGTGCTTTAGAAACAAATAATACAGTTTCTTCTCTCATTACATGGGCCATGACTGAAATCTTTATAATGAAAGACAGAGTAACAAGAGAAAACCACGAGACATAGGTACTTCAGTTTTAGGTTACACAAATTCCCTCAGAATTGAACACCTGAAGATTTGGAGAAAGCTGTAGTTTTAGTGTAAATCTGTGGGAAAAAATAGATAGCTGTGGAAAAACAGGACTGGACAAAGTGTTTCTTATCGTAAGGACACAAATTGGAGAATTTCACAAGGCTTTCTAATTCCTATTCTCTGTCTTTTTGTAAATCATCTATTTTCCCAAGGACAAGGAAGACACTTGTTGAGTGTGAAAGACATCAGGGCAAAAACATTCAAATTTTATTATTTGATGTGAGAAGAATAATTCTAATTCTTATGAATTTCTTGGATAAAAAAGAGGGAGGAACGTAGAAGATAAGATATGAAATGAGGCTATAGCTCATCTAGGTATAGAGCACTTGCCTATCATGTGAGATTCAAGTGTTGATCCTGAGTATTTCCAGCATAAAATAAAATAAAATAAAATAAAATAAAATAAAATAAAATAAAATAAAAGTAATCTCAGAGAATCCTAGCTTTGAGGTCATTTCTTACCCGCCCATCAAGTATTCAGCTTGCCTGCACAACATACCCAGGCACTGTGTTGTGAGCCTGACAAGGATCCATGTTTAATGAATGACAAGATTTTTTCTCCTCAATCTCAAGGAATGAATTCTTGTCCTGTGCAATTCTTGTTGAGGAAACACGGCATTCACAACCCATTCACTCAGGACAGGAGCCAAAAAGAGAGCACACCTGATTCTTCTTGAGGAAATACGGCACTCACAACCCATTCACTCATGATGGAAAACAAGGAGAGAGCAAAGAAATAGTTGCACCAACATCCTCTATTTTCTGGAGTATAAGTGAAGGGTTACTTACAGGAGGAAGAGTGCCTTAAGACCAGCTGTATCACTGAAAACCCTATACCAACATTGGCGAACATTCATGAAAGATGCAGCCTTGGAGAAATCAGAGCAGAGAGCGTCCTTCCACCGTTGTTCATTGCTTCAACAATCCTGAGGAGGATCCCTGGTAAATCATGAATATTTGGACTTTCATGGACACATAAAGTTTACTTTTTTGGTCTCATGAGCTGTCCCACTCCTTCCTAGGGAGAATGTTTCAATTCTAAGGAAGTTTCTTTTCAACAGCATATATACTTCTGGAAATAATTTTACAAAATAAATAGCTGACTGATGTAGAATTTTAAGTGCTTATTCTCCTGGAAGGGGATGGCTAGATCACAGGTATGCCTTCTAGAAATATGTTTGACTGGCATGATGAAAAGATTTAATTGAGCTGAGTGGTCTCTAAAAGCAGTAACTTGATTTTTCTTAAATTTATTTCAACAAAATGTAACAGTAAATAAGTCATCACAACTGGAACAGTAGAGAGGTTGTGGAGACCATAGAGATTAACTTGTCTTGTGGGAATTTATAGGCTCTGTTTCAGCTCTGAGAATGGAGAAGTTAGAGCTAAGGAGTGCTCCTCAATCACCATGTCACTAGAATGTGGGAATATTTTTTAAATTTTTTATTGGATATTTTATTTACATTTCAGATGTAATCTCCTTTCTCCATTTCCCCCTCACTCAGGAACCCCCTATTCCATCCCTGCTCCTCCTACTTCTATGAGCATGTGCCCCTACCCACCATCCCACTCCCACCTCCCCACCCAGTATTCCCCCACACTGGGGCATCCAGCCTTCCCTGGAACAAGGACTTCCTCACCCACCTATGCCTGACAATGTCATCCTCCCCTACCTACACAACTGGGGCCGTGGGTCCCTCCCTATGTGCTCCCAGGCTGGTGGTTTAGATCCTGGGAGCTCTGGTTGGTTGGTATTGTTGCTCTCCTCATGGGGCAGTAAACCTTTTCAGCTCCTTCAGTCTTCTCTCTCACTCCTCCAATGGGAACCCCATGATCAGCTCAATGGTTAGCTGTGAGCATCCTCCTCTGTATATTTCAGGCTCTGGCAGACCTCTAAGGACACAGCTATATCAGGCTCCTGTCAGAATGCACTTCCTGGCATCCACATCAGCTTCTACCTTTGGTTACTGCACAAGGAATGAATACTCAGGTGGAGCAGTTTCTGGACAACCCCTCCTTCAGTTTCTGTCCCACGCTTTGTCTCCATATTTGCTCCCATGAGTATTTTGTTACCCCTTATAAGAAGGGCCAAAGCACTCACACTTTGGTCTTCCTTGTTCATGAGCTTAATGTGGTCCATGAGTTGCATCTTGGATATTGTGAGCTTTTGGGCTAATATACAATTATCAGTGAGTGCATATCATGTATGTTCTTTTGTGATTGGGATACCTCACTCAGAACAATATTCTAGTTCCATCCATTTACCTAAGAACTTCTGGGGGAATCACCACCCCAGACTTCAAGCTGTACTACAGAGCAATAGTGATAAGAACTACATAGTATTGATACAGAGACAGGCAAGAAGATCAATGGAATAGAATTGAAGATCTAGAAATGAACCCACACACCAATGGTCATTTGATCTTTGACAAAGGAGCTAAAACTGTTCAGAGGAAAAAGGACAGCATTTTTAACAAATGGTGCTGGTTCAACTGGAGGTCAGCATGTAGAAGAATGCAAGTGGATCCATTCTTATCTCCTTGTACAAAGCTCAAGTTCAAGTGGATAAAAGACCTTCACATAAAACCAGATACATTGAAACTAATAGAAGGTAAGGTAGGGAAGACCCTCAAATAACTAGGCACAGGGGAAAAGTTTCTGAACAGAACACCAATGGCTTATGTTTTAAGATCAAGAATTGACAAATGGGACCTCATAAAATCGCAAAGCTTCTATAAGGCAAAGGACACTGTCAATAGGACAAAATGGGAACCAACAGATTGGGAAAAGATCTTTACCAATCCTACATCCAATACAGGGCTAATCTTTAATATATACAAAGAACAAGAAATTAAAGTCCAGACAACAAATAACCCTATTAAAAATGGAGTACAGAGCTAGACATGGAATTTTCAACTGAGAAAACTCAAATGGCCAAGAAGCACCTAAATAAATGCTCGATATACTTAGTCATCAGGGAAATGCAAATCAAAACAACCCTGAGATTCCACATCACACCAGTCAGAATGGCCAATATCAAAAAACTCAGGTGATAGCAGATGCTGGCAAGGATGTGGAGAAAGAGGAACACTCCTTCACTGTTGGATTGCGAGCTGGTACAACCACTCTGGAAATCAATCTGGCAGTTCCTCAGAAAATTGGACATAGCATTACCTGAGGACCCAGCTATACCATAACCAGAAGATGCTCCAACATATAACAAGAATACATGCTTTATTGTTTTCATAGCAGCCTTATTTATAATAGCCAGAAGCTGGAAAGAACCCATATGTCCTTCAACAGAGGAATGAATACAGAAAATGTGGTACATTTACACAATGGAATATTACTCAGCTATTAAGAACAATGAATTCGAGAATGTGGGAATCTTGAGAAGTATTCACTAATTATTTCTGTGGATCTAGGTCACCATAAGCGTGATTGTAATCCATGCCCATCAAGAAACAGAAGACATCCTACAGGATATTATTCAGTATGTTTCAAATTTTTACACACACCATATATACTAGTTTATATGTGGACATATTAAAAACACCTGGACATTAGTTTGTTTAGTATGAGATCAGAATTGCTACTGGATAATTGCTCATGGATTTGCTGTCAAGGCTAATAGCTATATACTGTCAAATTATGATGTATATTGATGTATATGGGTATGTGTAAATATGTATGTTTCTCCTATTCTCTTCCACCTACTTTTTGTCAACTTTCTAATTCAGCCATTCAATTTAAAGTTTTTTTTAATTGTGTATTGTGTGACTGTGTGTGGGTTGGCACAGATATGTACAGAAGCCCAAAAGAGGGCATGAATTTTCTTAAGCTAGACTTACAGGAGGCTGTGAACTACCCACTATGAGTGCTGGGAACACTGAGTGTCAGTCCTATGCATTATCAGCAAGTGCTCTTGACTTCTGAACCAACCACGAAGCATCTGCTTGTCAACATTTTTTCACACTGGGTGTATGTGTAAGTTTTAATGTTAGAAATGTAACATTATTAGAAATACATAAGTTTAACGTTTGAAAGTTTCTTAATGTAGCTAAGTTTATGTGCTAGAACTGCTGGCCGATCTACCTACGCTTCAGCTTGTGTATCAGCAAATATGATCAACCTTATGTGTAATACTGAGGAATGCATTAAAAATATCCCACACATGATACATTTATCCTAATACAGACTTGTTTTATTAGTTCTCTGTCTAAGTTCCCCTGAGCAGGGTGGTCACTTTCCTTATAAATCCACCTACACCAATCAAGCTCAGCAAGATTGAATCATGTTCTCAGTAAAGGTCAAGACCCTGTTTCCTGGTCTCAGTTCCAGTACCCAGTGTAATATCTCTGTCAATCCTGTCAAAAGAATGCCTGCCGTGGTTTCAGTAGATTATTGAACTCTAGGAAGAAAAAATGTGGCTGCCTTATCATTGAATTTATAACTCCTTGTGTGTTAGAAAAAGAGAAAGAAGAGAATGAGAGAGGGAGAGAAAAAGAGAGAGAAACACACAAGCACATGTGTTCATGTAGGTACAAGAAGTGAATTGGGAGTTATTTATTAAAAAGAAGACAACTTTGAATGTTTCTATAAATTCCTTTTACCACTCTGAATGCTCCCAATTGTTTTCTGATAAGGGGGATTTAGACCTTGAAATATAAGTGGAGAAATTTGAAGCATTTTAATGGTTATGTGTCCCTTGATTTAGATTTGTCTGTGATGTGAGAACAAATATGCTGTTTAATCTGAATGGCAATTAATATGTCTCATGTGATGTTTGCATACGTTGCAACAGGCACCAATTCACCAGTGTTTCTCCTCTGCAAAAAAATACTCATTGTTTTCTATCCCTGATCTCAGCTCCCTTTTTACCAACTGCACAGCACTGAGATCACCTAAGCTGTTGTTGGGCTTGGATTAAACAGAACAATTTATGCTGTGAATTTATGATTTTTTAAAATTAATTCATGTGTTTGGATGTTTTGATCACATATATCTCTGAGTACCACTTGTGTATCTGGTGCTCTCAGGCAAGAAGAAAGAACTGGGTTTCCTAAAACTGGAGTTTCTGCTAGGTTTTAGCTGTCACTTGGGTGCTGGGGAGCAAACTTGGGTCCTCTGCAAAAGTAGCCAGTGCTTTTAACCACTGAATCATCTTTCTTCCACACAATTTATGTTTTGGTCAGAATAGGAATAACACTCCTGTAGTGACAAACACATGTTAAAATCCCAGCATAATCATATCAGAAATTGATCACTTCCTAATTGATCAAAATTCAGTGTGTGTCGGGGTTGTGGATATTGACTCTTCTCAATCTTGGAGCTGTGGCATTTGAAAAAGTGACTTTATGAACACTATAGGTGGAAAGATAGAATTAAATGGCTACTAGAAGCACTTCTAAGAAACAGCCCAATATGTGGCTATCACGTGTAGTCTAATCTCAACTAAAATTGGAGACCAGTGTGGATTCAATTTATAAACATGTCTTTGTGTGCATGTGTTTGCATGTATGTGTATGATAAGTGAGTGCAGTGTATATAATAGATGTCTCTGTGTGTGATATGTGTGTGTGTGTGTGTGTGTGTGTGTGTGTGAGAGAGAGAGAGAGAGAGAGAGAGAGAGAGAGAGAGAGAGAGAGAGAGGTTGTAGGTACATAAGTGCCATCACATATACATAGAGAGTGATCAGAGAACAAACAACCTTAGGGATACCTATTCACCTTTCATCTTTGTTTAAGTCATGGTCTTTTATTCACTGATGCTTACTTCAGCATATTAGGGCCCCGACCTTCTGGGGATCTTCCTGTCTGTCTCCATCTCACCCTTAGAAAACTAGTATAACAGATGAATGATATACCTGCCAGTTTTAGGTGTGATTTAAGGTCCAGGTTTGGGTTTCCATTCTTGCAAAGCGAGAACTTTATGTGCTGAGCATCTACCCAGATCCACATATGAGTCTTGATAACAAGGGATAGGATTTTATTTTGATGGTGCAGAAGGTTACCTAATGAAGTCCGATTTTGAAAATAAATGGAGGTATTATTTCTAGTTTCTCTATATAATGGTAAAATTGCCTGTCAACTTCCTTGGCTGAGCAACACCTAAGACATGATGAAAACATAACCACATTTATTTATGAAGGGATTTCCAGAGACAGATGAGGAGAGTTCTCACCACATAAATGATTTAACTTGTAGATGAATTAAAAGGTTGAATATATTATTCGTAGTGACAGAATTGTGGAAAGAAGGTGGAGATTAATTAGAGGAATAGGTCAGTAAAGCTGTGTTCACTGCACACTGTAGCTCGACACATCACTTCCTGAGACACTCATTTCTATTTCCTGTCCACCAGAAGGTCAATGAAGTTGTGTCCACAGAATACTAGAACTTGCCCCATCATTTCCTGTGACACTCACTTCTGTTTCCTGTCTACCATGCAGGGAGCTGCTCCACCATGCTTCCACACCATAAGAGATTGAAAGCTCTGAAATCATGAGCTTCAATGTTTTACATACGGTCAAAACATGTATAAAATTAGCATAGAAACTCTACAGGATTTTGCCTTATGCTCATCTCATATAGATAAAGCTTTGTGGTTTAACATCTTGGAAAATATTATTTGTTACTGTCGATAATATTTAGCATCATACCCATGATTCTTACTATGATGGTAGATATTGTAATATCTCTCATATGACATCTATTATAACAATGGGATTTTCAAGTCCTTACTATTGAAAACCCAGCTACATAATTAGGAGGAATATTGCTTTATTTCAATGCAATTTAATCATTGCTTGCTTTATTTTAGCAATTATTTCTGGGACGGTTGAATTGGATAATCTGTGTTAGAACATGGGGAATATCTAAATAGGTAGCAATTAACTGCATCCTATTAAAGTATAATGTGGGGAAGATAGGAAGACAGGTTTCTTGTGACGTTATGGAGCTTCTGGAGGAACAACAAGTCTACAAAGGTGTCAAAGTATGTGGACTTAATTTAAGATGCATCATTCTGAACAAATTCATTTTTCCAAGAGTTTCTCTATACTGAATTCTATTAGTGTTCATTAACAAAATTCATTAAGGTAAAGGTAATAAGACCATTTGAAGAATAAGGATTGCTCTCTGGAGAGAAAATAGATGTATAAAATCTTGAACTCTTAACTGGTTTAAGGAATTTTTGTTAATTAACTAGAAGTTGGGTTTTTTTTCATGTCTTCTAAGGAAATGTAAGATTCATCAACTCTTACACATTTATACTCCCTTACTCTGTTCCCATTCTCCATGGCTTTCCCTTATTTTCTTACTTATAGTTATTTTCTTCTCTTTATATTCAGACTGACAGAAAGTCAATTTTAGAACTGCCAAACAAGTAGGTTGTGATTTGAAAGTGGCAAAGCCTTTGTTTATACAACGTATTTCAAAAGAAAGGATTAAAACTCCAATAAATGAGAGGACCTAGAAAGGATATGAGAATTTAAGAATCACTTTTAATAAATATTTTGTTATCATTTAATACTTACAGTCAATTAATGAAAAAAAGTTTTTGTACAATTTTATGCATAAGACAGAGGAAGTTAAGGGAAATAACTCAATTGGTAACATGATTGCTTTATTATTGTAGAGATCTGAGTTTAAGACCTATAACCCACACAAAAATTATGGGTATCATGGCTTATGCTTGGAGTCCCAGTTATGGAAAGCCAGAAGCAAACAGATCCCTGGGGCTCACTGATTCTCTGTTGTAGCCGACTTGGTGACTTCCAGGCTAGTATGGAACTCTTGTGGACTGTGCTTGAGGAATAACTACTGTTTTAGTTTCTGAATGCATGGAAGTATAAGAACACACTACACATACATATGCATCTGAAATTAAATATGCATACACAGAGATACATGCACAGAAACACATGTACATGCTTACACATGCTCACATACACAGACATGCTCACACACATGCACAAACACATATACATGTGCATATACACTAATACGTACATGAGTACATACATGTACAATCACATGCACATGGACAAACACACAAAAACACACACTCATGAATGCACATACATGCCAATGTTCATACACATATGCTCACACACAGTCATAAACAAATGCACACACACATGTACATACATGCACATATAAATATGTATACATTCTCACCACACATATATGCACAAACACATGCACATGTGCATACACACAAACACACATCTACACATACATGCACATACACATATACATGCACATGTGCACCCATACATATACTCTTACATAAACATACACACATGCACATACATGTAAGTATGCACATGTAAATACACTCACACACATGCACACACAGATGCACATGTGAGTACATACATGATCACAGAACTTGCACATATGCACACAAACACATACTCACACACAGGCATACAAAGATGCACACACATGCACATGTAGATACACTCACATATACATGCACATATACATACATACAAACACACACATGCACATATGCACACATACATATGCTGACACACATGCATAAACACATGCACTCACACACATACACATACACTCTCACACACAGAGAGACATGAACACATATGTTGGGAGAGAGGGAGGAACAAACAATTCCTTTTCCAGTTGCTTTGATAAAATTCCTGACAAAATCAACAAAATGTAGAAAGTTTATTTTGGCTTACAGTTCCAGGGAGATGGTCCACCATTGTGAGGATGGCACTGCAGTATGAAGGAAGTGCACTACACATTGAACAGGAGCAAGAGGGTGGCTGGTGCATATTGAATCTATACTTTAGAAGTAGAGTGAGAAAGAAGTAGACACAGGCTAAAAAAAACCTCTATATCCACCCCAGTGACTCATTTCTTCAGTGATTCTCTCTCTCTCTGTCTCTCTCTCTCTTTCTACACACACACACACACACACACAGAGAGAGAGAGAGAGAGAGAGAGAGAGAGAGAGAGAGAGAGAGAGAGGAGGTAGGGGGAGGGAGAACAAGGGAGAGACAGAGAGATAAAGACAGAGAAGAGAAATCAATGTTTGTCCCATCTCAGGGGATGACTTGGTTCTCCCCAGGAAGTGCAAACCAAAATGGGGTCATTTCCCTTCAATAAATCTAAGCCTCTTCAAGAGCAAACACCTACTTCCCTATCTATCAGAACCCAGTACCAGCTGTAGTGCAGTCTTTTAAAGATACTCAGAAACATGTATTGTCAGCTGACCCTTGAAGATCAGTGAGAAATCAACACACAGAACATTTTTATCTTGTTTGGTTCTTTTTTTCCCAACTATGAAGAATACTGAAAATAATATTTGAAGGGAAGAAAGAACAGAACAAATAGAACTGGCAAAGTTAGGTGACTCAACAAGGGTTTGACAAGAGTGATAGGGACTGTGAGGAGGGCAAGAGAACTTACATTTGGCTAACTATCTCAGATAGTTGAGCTCATATCATAAAGGTGCTAAGAAATTCAAGCATTTTCAATCTCTGTTATACAGGCTGTTTAAATGTGATTCACCAGCTAAGAAAAATTCAAACTTCAAATTGCCATCAAACCTCTCTAATATTTATAAAATGGACTCATTTTCTAAGATGTGTGTTTGCATGTGTGTGTGTGTGAGTGTGTGTGTGTGTGTGTGTGTGTATTTCTGTATGTATATATACACATTCATGTGTAAGTATGTGGCCACATATGAATATGTGTATGTGTTGGCCACAAATAAACACTAGGTAACTTCCTCAATTAATTTCCACTATATGTTTTGAGACAGGTCCCTCACTGAATGTGGAGCTTGGCTAGGGTTCCTAGCCAATATGCTTTAGGAATCCTCATGTCTCTTCCTTCCCAGCTTTAAGATGCCTGAGTTTTTACATGGGGTTTGTGGAACTGAACTCTGGTTCTTTCACTTGTGCTACAAGTGTTTCACCAACCAAAATGTCTCCCACCATTTAAAGTAGGAAATCTATGACAGTAAAGTTTCCGACAAATTAAATATGAACCTGGCAAGATTTTGGATTAATAAATGCATCCATTCAAGAGAATTTTCATTATGCTTAGTTAGGAATTAACTGTTTCATTTTATCTGCCAATAATATGTGTTGTCATTATCCAGAATACCTATACTTTGTGGTTGTCTCCTGTCCTGATAAACTAAAGTCAGGGAGAACATTGATACTATAAGTCTTTTAAGTAAATTCTTTCAAATTCTTTCACAGGTTTCTGGTTTTACTTTAGTTTTTTTTTTTAATCTTTTTAAATGGCTCATTTCATTAAAAATAATCACAAAATGATGTAGATTTTTTCATCCATTTCTGTCTTTGTTCCACGGGCATAATAGAACACCCATGTATATTTAAAATCCAGTGGCTCAAACATCTATCAATAGCATGCTGCACGTTCCTAGGGTAAAAGTACATACCTCATCTACTTCTGTAGCCTTCTCTGAACCTCACCTAAGAAAACTGGAGAGCTTCATAACAAGTTTTGAGTATGTATTGTTTTAAATCTATGATACAAATTAAGTGTCTCCTTAGAAGAGAAGTTCTGTCTGGGGGGTCAGAATCAGGTTGCAAATCTGAAGGAAAACTTGAGTATTATGTATTAGGATAAATCTATTAGAAATTATGTATCAGACAGAACACCTGATATTGTGGATTCAACTACCCAAAGATATAGACAATTAAAGGTACAGATCGGGGCTACACAGAGGGCATGCGTAGGGCATGGCCTAATTTTGGCGCAAGGGAGAAGCTGAGGTTTACTGAGAATGTGAACAAGGTTGGGTACTTGCATTGTGTGTCCTAGAGAGGAAAGAAGGCCTGAGTGTATCCAAAAAAAATAAATAAATAAATAAAAAGATAGAGCATTCCTCTTGTATATCACCTGTGGGAGGGAAGCCCTTAGTTGACATAGAATGATGATTAGCCTGTGGTGGAAGCCCTTTAGGGACACGTTCCTCAGAAGAGGCCTAGGTGAGCACAAGTGACAAGTTATGTCTAAAACACAGAGGTGGGTCATCTAGTCTTATAGAGATGTGGATTTAATTCCTTGTGGCTAGGTGACTGAGACCATTAACTACGAATACCACACTGTGGCAGGTAAGTGAATTGGAATGTGTGGGCTGATGCTGGTAAGATGTCAGAGCAGTCCAGTTCCCAGTGACAAAAGCTGCCAGCATCAGAGATAGAGTGGGAAAGCCATGTAGATACTGTTCCAAGGCCACAGGAGAGTCATCTTTTTCCTCGGGGAAGCATTCATCTTCAGAATGTGGAGGTGAACCTTCCTCCATTGTGGGTGGGATTGCAAGCTGGTACAACTACTCTGGAAATCAGTCTGGTAGTTACTCAGAAAATTAGACATAGTATTACCTGAGGACCCAGCTATACCACTCTTGGGCATATAAGATGCTCCAAAATATAACAAGACACATGCTCCACTATGTTCAAAGCAGCCTTATTTATAATAGCCAGAAGCTGAAAATTACCCAGATGTCTTTCGACAGAGGAATGGCTACAGAAAATGTGGTACATTTACACAGTGGAGTACTATTCAGCTATTAAAAGCCAATAACTTTATGAAAATCTTAGGCAAATGGATGGAACTAGAAAATATCCTGAGTGACATACCCCAATCACAGAAGAACACACATACTATGCACTCACTAATGAGTGGATACTAGCCCAAAAGCTCAAAATATCCAAGATACAATTCACAGACCACAAGATGCTCAAAAGAAGGAAGGCCAAAATGTGGATGCTTCAGTCCTTCTTAGAAATAAGTACAAAATACTCACAGAAGGTAGAAGATTGAAGGAACTTGGGAGGAAGAGAGGAGGAGAGGGAAAGAGGGGGCAGGATGAGGTATGGGAGGAGATGGGGATGATATATAGAGGGTCAGGAATTTGAACAGTGGTGTGTAGCAATGAAGGATGGGGAACTCAGGGTAACCACCAGCAAGTCCCAGATGCCAGCAAAGCAAGAGTCTCCTAGGAACCAACAAGAATGAGATTAGCTGCAATGCCCAACAAAGAGGAGAGAGAACCTGTAGAGACCATATCCAGAGGTTAGACAAGGTTCCTGGTTACAAGATGGGGCCAACCACTCATCTCCAATTTTTTAACTCAGAATGGCTCCTGTCTATAGGAAATATGGAGAAAAAACATGAAGCAAGAGACTAGAAGAAAGGCCATTCAGAGACTGCCCCACCTGGTGATCCATTCCATATATAGACACCAAACCCAGACCCATGGCAGATGCCAAGAAGTGCTTGCTGATGGGAGCCTGATATAGCTGTCCCCTGAGAGGCTCTGCCAGATCCTGGCAAATACAGAGGTGGGTGCTCACAGCCAGCCATTGAACTGAGCATGGGGTTTTTAATGGAGGAGTTAGAAAAAGAACTGAAACAGCTAAAGGGGTTTACAACCCCATAGGAAGAACAACAATACCAACTAACCAGAGCCCCACCCCTCGCCAGAATTCCTAGGGACTAAACCACCACCAAGAGTATACATGGAGAAACCATGGCTCTAGCCACAATGTTGCAGAGGCTGGCCTTGTAAGGCATCAATGGGAGAAGAGGCCCTTGGTACTGTGAAGGCTTGATGCCCCAGTGTAGGTGAATGTGAGGGCATGGAGACAGGAATGGGTGGGTTGGTTGGGGAACACCCTCATAGAAGCAGGGGGAGGGGGAATAAGATAAGGGGTTTCCGGGTAAAAGCTGGGAAAATGGAACATATTTGAAATGTAAATAAAGAAAATATCCAATAAAAAAAGTCATGGCCTTGTCACCTATGCTGGTGTATCCCTTAGTGATGCAGCTGTATTTAATAAGTCACACATGCTCCCATGAGCAATCTCTCACCCACAGTTCAATAAGTAACCTCAATAAACTCATTTGCCAACCAATTTGGACTTTGCTGGTATTTTTACACTGATCTGTTGTCAGTTACGTTCCTAGGCTGAGTAGATGCTTTTTTTTATATATCCCCCCCCCCAATACTGTCATATAACAGCAAATGTGGCCTTTAACAAAAGAAAGGAAACTTGCTGAAAATGTTGTTCTGCTGGGAAACGCAATCCCATAAAATGATATGCTCAAAGGACAGGCTTGAACAAACATGTCCACTACAAGGAGATCATTAAGATGTCCAGACTGCATGGAGAACAAATAAATAAGCAATGTAAAACTTGTTTGAGACTCTTTCCATAAATATGTTGTCAGAGCATTAATAGGTTTACACACACACACACACACACACACACACACACACACACACACACTAAACTCCTAAGATGAGAAATAAACATAAAAGACTCAAGACGGATCTCTTGGCAAAGTACTTAGCTCATAAGCATAGACATCTGAATTCAGTTCCAGAGCCCCTACATAAAAAGGTGTAGAGGTAGGTGCTTGATAGGTCTGGGTTAGGAAGCAGAGGCTTACTAGTTAGTTAGTCAGTATAGGTAAACTGGTAAGTTCTGAGTTCAGTGAGAGATCCTTTCTCAAAAATAAATGAGGTGGGGGGTGATTAAGGAAGATATCCATTGTTAGCCTCTGTTCTCTGTTCTCCCTCCCCACCTCTCTCTCTGTCTCTCTCTCTGTCTCTCTCTCTGTCTCTCTCTCTCTCTCTCTCTCTCTCTCTCTCTCTCTCACACACACACACACACACACACACTCTCTGTCACACAAGAAGTAGACAAAAAAATAGACAAAGCCAACAAAGTTTCCCCTCAGAGAACCAAAGTTCATAGAACTTCTCAACAAATTCAGTTACTCATATTCCCACCGTTAGTTTCCAGAAGTAAGAAATACACAGCCCGAGGACTGTATAATAAATTTCTATTTTAATTCTGGTTTGAATTCCATCTTTATTACAATGACACACAACTGTTTTTGGCTACACGCCTCCCTGTGATAAGGTTGCTGAACGAAAACATAGATAATTTAGAAGTGTCCAAATTTTGCAGAGGTTTACAAGAACAACAGAAAAAAAAAGCAATCTTCTCCCCACTGCTTATTTTTAGAATGTGTCCTTAAATTTCAGAGTCTGTCATTATCTTTCCAAGAGCTTATCTGTATTGACCTTTCCTATCCACTTTTTTAACATCTTAAAAGCTTCAATCATATCTCAACTCTTCAATGTCTTCTCTCCAACTATTGTAATTTCAGTTTTTCTGGCTTTCAGAAGTAATATAACCTCCTTTCACATTTATCATTCTGGTACCGTCAATCCCTTCTGCCTCCTCAATGTCTTTTCAGTGACATTATTCCTTTCCCTACTGAGGGAGATTGTCTCAAATGGCAAGTCACCGAGTGTACTTAATCAGCTACCATTACAATGCCTGGCTTCCCAAGACATGTTTGTAGCCCATTTCATAAATTTATTGTTCTTAAAAGCAAACCTAATTTTGCAATGAAACTATCCAATCCCCTTTTCATCAAAAACCAAGGTAAAATATGTCTTTGGTGTAAACAGTCCTATTGAACTGCTGAGATCTAATTGGAGTTAGTTCACACTCTCTTCTCTGAAACCATTCCTCTTGGACTTCTTATTACAGTGGGTATAGCTTTGATCCATTCCCACTTCTCTTTTATACCTCATTTCTTCATTATTTTGTTTCTCTTTAACTTCTAGAGTGACCAGAGCTATGACCCACTGCACATGTTGTACTGTGCACACAGCAATTTATCTATAGCATGTGTCATTTATACATAAAATACCTTAAAATGCCCAAAGGATGAGGCTTCTGCCAAGGCTGACAGCCTTGTTCAAGATCATGTGTTGTGTTCACTTTGACATTTGTTTTTCACTAAGCCAAGAATCTGAAACTAGATCTTTCAACAGCGAGTCTAGCATTGGAGTGTTACCAGGAGTTAACAGGTTCATGATAAGATTTGGAGACGCTCATTTTGTGGGTAACAGCATGTTTTTGTGCTATTTGCATTTATTTGCATGATTATTTCAAAGGGTCAGTACTTCAGTACTGAAGTATACAAGTTAAAATGTGTTAAAGTCACTGAGAGTTACATGATATTTTTGATCTGTTTTTTTTTTTTTTTGAATCACTTAGGGCAATTATTACCACCAGAAACTGAATGCTAAATGTCCACACTCCATTTTCCATTTTCATCATCTCTATGACCTCTCTGAACCAATTTTTCCTGTAGCTTCATTTGTATATGAACACTAGCAATTTATATTTACATATTTAAATAGAATATTTAAACAGGATATAAATAGCATAGTGTTCACTTAACTCTGATTTCATTTTTTTTTTTTTTATAATTTCAGTGTCCCTTGGTCAACCACAGTCCAAAAATATTAAATGCAAAAACTTTAAACTATTCCTAAAGGATAAATCTCATTCTATGCTGAATATTAGTGAGGAATCTCAGTGTATTCTTTCTGCCTTATTCTACTCAAGACATGCATCATCCTATTGTCTATCTTACTCATGTTTACATAATCTACTTGCTCAGTTACTTAAGTGGCCATCTTACTTATCATATGGACTATCATGTCATTGGTTTAGATTGCCTGTCATCACTGACTGGCCCCTATGCAGTAGAATAGCATGATTTAACATGGTATACATCATACTCCTCTTCATGTAGGTATTGTCTCATCTCACTATATCAACTAGAAGAAAGTTAATAATAGTTTGAGAAAAACCATGCTCTCATAATTTTTATTATGGTATACTGTTATAATTATATCTACCCTTATCATTAGTCTGTCACTGTGCATAATTTCTAAATTAAGCCTGATCCCAGACATGTATTCAAAGAAAAATCAACTAATGTTTTATTTGGTCCTTTCTTGGCTTTGGGAAAAGAGAGTCTCAAAAATGCCCTCAGATTTGACTTTTACATGTGAATTCCATTTTTTTTTTTAAAATGTTGATGCAAAACTAAATTTACACAGAGTTATGAATGGAGTGGGGGGATAGGAAAAGCCTAATGTTCATCTACCAAAATCTATAGCAGGGAAGCATGTAAAAGTCTTGGTACACATATCTTCTCTTAAATCTAACACATACCAACCGTATCCTGCTTATTTTAAAAGAGGCCAGAAGATGTATCTGAAGAATGAATAGAATAGTATTCAAATAGTCTAGCATTGAAAGTACAGTATTCAAACCCAATGTGTCTGGCTTCAAAGTCAATGGCATTCCCACTGAGCTTTAGGTACTGATCCACAATAATGATGTCTTGAGTAGAACCAGGACCTGGCTTTTTAACACGCCCATCAATATGCATTGTCTTCTGTGTGTGTTGTGGGATACAGAAAGAGCACAAAACAATCTTCCAGATCAGGAACTTTTGGGCTGGGGTGATGGCTCAGCTGGTAAACCAGCGTATGCACTTGTATTCCTGGCACTGGGGACATGGTGAAAAGGTGTCTATGAGTGTTGTTCAAACAAGTAGTTTTCAGGTTTAGTGAAGGACTCTGTTCAAAAACCAACGTAGAGGGCAATTGAGAATGACATGTGACTTTGATTATGGCTTCATGTGTGTCACACATGCTCAGAACTAAGTGAATAAATTAACAAATAATGACAAATGGACATTTTTCATGCTTTGGAGAGAACAGAAGACAGAGAAAATGAGAGTTCACCATATAAAAACCTGTCTGTGGGGAACAGAAAGCACATAGAAGCTCTTTAGAGTCTTCTCCCAAGTTCACTGTGCACCTGGATCTGCTCTACAAAGTTTAAAAGAAAATTAGACTCATCTGCCAATCTTGGACGAAGGGTCTTGACTCCTAGGCATAATTCCTCCCAATGCAGAGCAAGCTGTGTTGTGATAAATAGTAAGTGGGGTTTCTATCCACCTTAGATCATTTAGTTCCCAAATCAAAGATACCAAATCTCTAGTTTATAATATGCCTTAAAAATGCTAGATCTGGGCAGCTTTCAACCCACTATGCTATTTTGTCTACTTCCCAGTCAATAACCCCAAAATATAACTTGCCATGTTCCACCTGGGCTGGTCCTACTCCAACTGTGTGGCCCTCGTGGCCATACTCTCATGATCAATCTACCCCATGGCATCTTCTTATCTCTTTCTCTCTCCTGTCCTCCTTGTGGTCTCTGAGTCAGATCCCAAGCCAAGCAACCTAAGCCCGGCCTGCCTACATCTTTTCTGCCCAGCTATCACCTGTGAGCATCTTTAGTCAACCAATAGTTTCAAACTAACGAGCAAGGTTGCATAGCATCATTTGGTGTGTGTGAGGATCTGGTATATGTGTGAGGACAACCACATCTTGAGAAGCCAGTGTTTAGCACTAGAATACAAACAGTATCAGACCAATCCACTACAAAAGATGCTCTGCCAGGCAGACGGGGCCACCTAGGATAGGCCTGAGATCACACCATTTTAAGCAATTTATTTATTTCCTTGCAACTTCCCTGCTGCGTGTTCCTCTGAGTGTTACTTCACCTGGCCAGATAGTGTGTTAACCATAAAATGAAGTGCTACGGTTTGACAGGTTGGGTTTTCCAGAAAGTGTGAAGAAATACTTGTGATTGGTGAGATGTGTGAAGAATGTAGCAGTCGAAATATTGGCTATCACTTGTAAATGGACACTCTTCCAGGGAGTGTGTTTCCTTTCTAGGTTCTCACCCTCTCCTGTGACAGACAGAGATAATATATAATAGTTTAAGGTGTTAGAAGAGAAAATGATCTGAACCTGTTTAATTGTGCTAGCTGAGACCTTGCAAAAAAGACTATGAAGTGGCTGGGTAGGTAAGTGGTTGTCTGAATGGGTTAGTGTGTGTTTCTATGTGTGTTTGCATGTGTGTACGCATATGTGTGTGCACATATGTGTGTGTGTTAGTGTATATATGTGTGTATGTGTGTATGTATGTGTATGTGTGCACATTTGTCTGTATGTGTATATCAGTGTATGTGTGCATGTATATGTGTACATTTGTGTGAATGTCTGCATGTGTGTATGTATATGTGTGTCCATGTGTGTGCTAATGTATGTGTGCATCTACATATGTGTGCATGTGTCTGTATGTGCATGCTAGTGTGTGTGTGTGCATGTGTGTGTTTACATTTGTGTGTATACACATTTGTGCATACATTTGTGTGTGTGTGTGTGTGTGAGTGAGTGTGTGTGTTTGTGTGTATGGGTACACATGAGTCATGGTGTGGTACAAGTGTGGAGGTTAGAGTACACCCTCCCATTCTATCTTGTTTGAGGGAGGGTATGCTGTTCATTTCGACCGAATAATCAGACTAGCTGACCTGTGAGTTTCCTGGGGATTTTCATCTCCTTCTTCCACCTCTGTTTAAGAGGGCTAGGATTCTAGACTCTCACTACAGCTTTCAGCTTTTATGTAGGTTCTTGGAATCCAAACTTAAGTTTCCACACTTAACAGCAAAGACTTTAATCCACTCAGATGACTCCAAAGCCCAAGTGTTTTGCTTATAATCATGTGATTTTTCTTGAAGGTGAATATTTTTCATGCAAATATATTTTTGTATGTTGTACCTCACGAATGATAAACCTAAGGAAATACTCACAGACATGACTTACCCAGGCTCCACTGCAGCTTAAAGATCTACTAGTAATTTCAACACAAATTATTTTATTTGTAATGTATTTTAATAGTGTCCATATAACCACTTGCTACTGTAAAAATCATCTTGTATCACGTGTGTATCTTAAACTGAAGTTAAGAACATAGTTTCACTAATCATTTTGCATTCCATAGGCATACTGTATGAAAAAGAATTTAAAAAAAAATACTAAGCTGTGTCATTTATGTTGCTTTAATGGATTTAAATATGTTGACCAGTTATATTTAAAAAGGAAATCAGAGGAAGGTTATAGGAACCTGATCAGAGAGAAAGTGTATGAAATATGATTGTTTATATAACAGCAGTAATTTATTAATTTTAAAAGATAATCTGAAAGTTTACAACAGAACAACCAGCAACATACTTTATTGCACACAAATACTTCCTCTTCTGTACTCAGGGAGTTGAGTAGTTCAAGGGTTGCTGTGTTGTTCCCCAAATGAGAGCACTATATTCATATCCTGACTTTATTTGAAAATGAGTCTCAACGTTGGCCCAAGACACTGATTTAAATAATGAAAATAAACAAAGTTAAATGAAAAACCAGTCTTGGGAATAATGAAGACTATAGAATGATGGTTCAGGCAATGTATACAAACTTATATATACAAACAGTCCTGATTTTATTTCTGTAGCTGTGAGAAAATTCCCTGACAGAAAAAACTCTAAGGGAGAAAGGGTTCATTTGGATTACAATGCCAGGTTAAAGTCTATCACTGGATTACAGACAAGTCAGGAACTTAAAGCATTTAGTCATACTCTTTGCCAAGGCAGAAAATGAATGCATGTGTGACCATTAGCAGCCCCTTTATTCTCTTCATATATGGTCTAGCATTCATACCCTGGGGATGGGTAGCACATGGATAGATTCCTCTATCATTTAACACAGTAAGATACCCCCTACAAATATACTTACAGGACAACTGGTATAAACACCTCCTCACTGAATCTCTTTTCCCGTGTCATTCTACAGTGTGTCAACTTAAAATTAAAAGGAACAGTCATGCTATCCACAATGAATCAAAAGCATAGAATACTGATCATGACAATAACTGTAACATCTAAAAGAACTAAAAGGCAATGAGTGGGAAATGAGCTGAATTCCATAAAGTCAGCATCAAAGTTGTTACCTTCACTAATAATGTTAGATGTATCAGAGCTAAGAAGTGGTATTATATTTCTGTAATACTGCAATATAGAATAATCAAGATACATAGCATGATTTCTAGGGATCATTAAAAGTTAGAATTGATTCAGAATATTTGAAGAGTAGCTTATATTTACTAATTTTTAAAAGAATTATTCATTTATTTTATTTTGTGGGTATGAGTGTTATGTCTGCATGTATGTATGTATGTATGTATGTATGTATGTATGTATATGCAACATGTGTGGGCCTGGTGCCTACAAAGGTCAGAAAAAACATTGGACCTCCAGAACTGTAATAATGGATATTTGTGAGCCACATGTGGATGCTGGGATCTGAATCTGTAAGACTATGATGAGCTTTAGCTACTGGGAACCGCTCCCCTCCCCTGCCCACAGTGAACCACATGGAACCAGAGATCGATGCAAAAGCAAGAGTAGTTTATTGTTCCAGCGCACTGGGGTTGTCCTGCATCCAAAGGAGAGGCAACAACCCTGGGCACTTGTTCAGCCAGTTTTTATACAGTTTTCAGGGGTAGAATAGAACAACAACCACTAGGCACAATGTGATTGACAGAACAGTGTGACTTTTAAACCGATTGATCCTTAGGAAATGAGTAGCAAGGGCTTTCCTTGTCTGGGGGTGGGGATGGTTAACAGTCTGTCTCCCCTGAAGGTCTGTCCACCCTGAGAAATGTGCTCTGGGTTTCCCTTATCTGCAGGTGGCCAGCAGCTGGTCCCCTTTGTGGTCTTCCTGAGGAATGTAATTGGCCTCTCCCTTCCAGATGGGAGGAGTGCCTACATGCTCTAAGACCTCTCTCTTTCAGGGGGTAAGGGGCCTGGTAGAATTTTTGAAAGGCTCCGAGCTGACCTCTTCAAACTCTGGTCTTCTGTTACAATGGGAAAAAAAGATGTAGTTAATCTATGAGTCATGACTTTGACCCCAATAGCCCAAGTTTATTAAACAAAATTTGATGAACCTTTCCAACAAGCAAAGGACAGTGTTACTGTCTAGTTACTGGCTACCTATACATTTGTAAAGAATATATTTTCTTACAAGATGTTCCTACGTTCTTACTTGCTGCTGTGCTTGGAAATGAGATCTGGGTTTATCCAACCCTAGCAAAACTCCAGAATATATTATAGCAGTGGGTCTGAGATTCATGAAACCCTTGGGCCTTAGTAAAGGGAGAGTAAAGCAACTACCTGGGGAGATATTCACAGTCCTGGGTGTGTTGAACTTAAAGTCTAACTAAGTGCTAGCAAGGGTGAGTGCTAATGAAAACCCTAGACCCCTTCAAAAGAAAGGAAGTCATAAGAGAGAGCCAGCTGATGGACAGGATGAGGGAGAAGAAGCCTCAGGGACTCTAGGTAATGGAATGTGATTTGATATTACAACTTTTATATTGGAATCTATATATGGTCTCCTAGGTACCACAGGGATATCTGTTGAAGAAAAAAATTGCTGTGGTGTCTTAGATGAAGTAATTGTGATAGATACTAAGCCATAGTGACTTCACAAGGCATGGCTCAGCAGTGGTCTTTTTGAAGCATGGGCACTGGGCTGGGTTGTGTCTGAAGGAAACAACTTTGATGCTCAGTAAGTCTACAGCCAAATGTCTACCCATGGAGGTCATCTACTGTAGTTGATTGACAGTGCCATAACAAGCTATCTGAGAACAGTTGTGTTGAAACAATAAATTTTTAAAAAGGAAGTTAATTCTACAGTTTTCAGGGCCAGGCGTCTCAACACTAAGGCATCTACACACTCAGTGTCTGGTGAGAGAAGGCTATGCATTCACATGAGAGAAAGAGAAAGACTACTACCTCAAGTCCCATTCATGAGGAGTCTGCAATCCTCTCAGGATGTTTAGCCTTTCGTGGTCCTCTGCAAGAGCAACAAATGTTCTTAGCAACTGAAGCATCTCTTTAGCTAAGAAGTCCTCTCCTGTGTAAGTTTCCTCTTGTCAGGGTGCATTAGGACATCAATAGGAATGAAAATGTAACACTGCTAAAGTCTATTTGATTTTAATTTTCAAAATTTAGTTTATCTTATTGTATGTATGTATGTTCATGTGTATACAGGTACACACATGGATGCAAATGCATACATGGAGACTAGAGATCAACTTTAACTGTCATATCTCTGGGATAATGCTGGGCAACTTGTTTGTTGAGACACATTTTTCCTGAAACTCTCTGTGAATTACTTTGCCTAGTCAGTCAGCAAGCTGTGAGTCCTGCCCATTTCCACCTCCCAGCACTGGGATTATCTGAGTGCTATTATCCCTACCTTCCTTCTTTTTAATATGAATTCTGGGGAACAAAGTCAGATCCTCATGCTTACAATGAAAACATTTTACCATCTGAGCTATTCTGCATACCCTTGGGGACATTTCAAAACAGGATGCTGGATCTGGTTAAACGTTCTCTTTGTCCACAATTTTTACTCATTCAGCCCAGGATTAGTTGGTTTTGCCTTTATAGTCTTTCAATACACCCTTGCTCAGACAACCAAGTGTTTGTTGATTGACTTCACCATGACTGAGTGGGTGAATCAGCCCTTAACCTCAAAAAACAATTGCTTTCTCCATGCTGTCCTTGCTTCATTGTCTTGTGCCAACTTTTAGGACTATAGAGCACTATAAAAGGTTTTTATAAACACCTTTTGCTTAAAGCAAATTCTACAGATAGTTTCATGTTTCTATAAAAGTAAATATTAAACACAAGTGAGAATTATAGTCTGGTAAATATGCTCAAATTCTAAGTAGCTCATAAACATAAAAACATCATCCCATCATTCATTCATATATATATATTTGTGTGTGTATACACACATACATATGCATCATATACATATACATATATATGTGTATATATGTGTATATGTATGTGTAATATGTATATGTATACAAGTATATGTATATATCTGTATATAAACTAGCTAAATATGTACTTATATATAACATATATTTTACACATATATGATATATCTATATACATATATATGTGTATATATGTATATATATATATATATATATATATATATGCCAAAGAGAATTAGCAGGTTGTAATTGTGTGTGTGTCTGTAAGTAACTGTAACAAAAAGTGACACAATCAATTTGGAAAGGAGTGGTAAGAGGATACAAAAGGAGTTGAAGAAGGAAGAGGGGAATGATGTGAATATATGTGAATACATTACCCATATAAAATTTCCAAAGAAGTTTTAAAATAAATTCTTGAAAATGTACATTCCTGGTACTACTAACATAAGGTTCCTCAATGATTTTTCTGCTCCATAATCTACGGTCTTGTGTGAATGTATTCCTCTCATATGTCTGAGTCTCCTTGGAAAGCTAGACACTGCTTTGTTTAGAATATTTTGTAGGAAAAGGGCTGCCACTCTTTGTAACAGTAAGGACCAGAAGCATTCTTGGGATGTGGACAAACTCTCCAGACAGAATCTTTTTAACTGTTGTAGTTTGATTTAGTACCTGGGCTCACATTTCCCTCATTATTTTTTTATTACAGAGAGGATAAAAGGCAAGGGAAGAAAGATCAAAAGCTAATTAAAAGTAATCAAATATTTTTTTCTAAGTTTTTATACCTGACAGCAATTTTGGCTCACATCACTTATAACATTTTGAAATCAATGTTTGGTAAAATGATTCCTCTGATCCTTATTTGTGTTTTAGTGATTTTTCATATAGATAATGTGAGAGGGGAGTTTATGTGTGCTCTTGACAGCAGGCCTAATACAACTAACAATTAACATGCACAGAGTATTTGTTTTGTATGGTGAAATACCAAATGCATTAAAACTATAATGTAAATGAATGTTTAACATATTGCAATGAAATAAGAATTTATACACATTCTATAGGAGATGTTGCTGGTTTACCAGTTACTGAATTTATTTGCTCAACAAGACATAGACTATATTCTGAGTACAAAGTGCTAGACTTTAAGAATTTAAATAATGAGAAAACAAGGTACCTATTCTTCAGAATTCCAGAAACATCATATCATTTAACCATTATAAAATAACTAAATTATTTCCCATAGCATTGGGCTTTGTTACATACTAAATTTGGTATACATGTGTGTTTACATGTGCTGTGTGTGCATGTATGTATGTTGTTAGTGCACGCACATGGGTGTATTGTTTTTGCTCGTATGTGTGTACACATGCATGTATATGTGGAGACCAGAGAAGGATGACTGGGTTCCTGCTCACACTTTCTAGAGACAGAGTCTCTAACTGAACCTCTAGCTAGGTTAGCAACCAGCCTTGGCAATCCTTCTGTCCCTTCTGTTTACAGGTACATATGGGCACAGCCAGTTCTGAAGGTGTATTTATAATATCCAACTCTTAAGCAGTTCAACATCTCTCCTGTCCTATTACTTGTATGCTTCACTGAATGTACATTTAGTGATTTTTTAAAAATATTCTCTCACATTGGTGAGGACTCATTGTATAACTCTGGCTTTTACACATGTGTATTTGTACAAGTGTTTCATGTACTTTGAGTATGTCCCTGCTCACACCCAGTATTCAGCACTTGCTTCCCCTTTCTTCTCATCAGGCCCCTCTGTTCCCCAGACAGTTTTGCTTTTACTTTCATGTTATATGTACATACATGATTTTACATGTCTATATAACATCCAGGGCTTCCAAATGAAAGAAAAATATACTTGTTTTTCTAATGTAGACTTAATAAAGTCACCTCCACTTCTATCTATTTTCCTGTAGAGAGTATTCTTTATTCTTCTTTATAACTAAAAAAAAATAAAATTCAATTGTGCAAGTCCATCACACTTTTCCCATCCTTTCCTTTGCTGTTGGACACTAATGTACACACTCATGTGTGGGCATCTCTGTGATATGTTTTTAGTTCTTTGGACTATAGACCTGAGGAAGGAACCCTTGGTGATCCCTCCAGGATACAAGTCTGTGTGCCAGAAATACATGCATAACCCAGGAGACTTGGGAATGTCCAGATGACCACCTACGCAGTCTTGTTTCCCATTTACTCCCTCTCTAACTCAGTTTTCATCTTTTGCAAATTACTTCCAAGCAAATTTAACTATATCAAGATCGAAATGTGTAGAGGAATTCATAACCTGGACATATCCTTTCCTTCACATACTCATCCTTCCTCTTCCTTCCACCTATGTATGTGCCTTTCTAGTATGCTGAAGCCCTTGTTCCTTTCTTGATTATTCTGCACATAGTTGAAGTATTACATCCTTGACCCTTCTAGACAGCTATGATTTGCATGCCCTTAGTAAGTTTGATCCCATTAAGTGTGGCAACATGGTTTTTATGACCATTTGTGAATTGAAAGTCTGGAATGACTCCAGACAGGAAAGCTAGCCATACATGTTCATGTTCTAAACATATACTCCTGGCACGTAGGAGCCACTATACGCATATTTATTTAATGAAGTCACATAAGGAAAGGTTCCTTATGTAAAACAAAACAGAAAAGGTAGGGGAAAAAACAGCAATAAAATATTGAAAACTAACAAACAACAATAACAAAAACGAACAATAACAAAAACCAAAACCTAAGGTTTCACTTGAAATCCCAATGCAATTATTCTTCCTGGCGTTTTTTAGGAAGTGATGGCTGATACGTCAGGAACTAGATTTTTTGTGATTAGTATCCCAAATGATTATACTACATTCAGATTATTTCAGCCTCAGGAGAATCATTTATCCACTTAAGCATGGATGTTGTGAGCTCAGCAAGCCAAAGAGCCTTGCCTTATGTGACTCTATGTAAATGTACCTGAAAACCATCAAGCACATTCTCAAGTGTAGCATTAAAGTGTGAGAACATATACCCAAAAGACACAGACTTACCACACGGGTGTCTCAAGATCAAGAACTATGTTCTCTGATTCTCTTATTATTTGCTCTCATTGTTAAACAGTAATGGACTTTTGGAGCATTACCTAGGACTCACGTTTTTTTTCAAGTACTTGAATTCTTTTTATTTTTATTTATTCTTCTCTCACACATTACATCCCAACTGACATTTTCCCTCCATTCCCTCCACCAGTAACTGCCCTCAACCTCTGCTTTGCACTAGTTCCAACTGACCCCATATCCCCTCAGGAAAGAACAGGTTTTTCAGAGGCATCAATTAAATATGAGATAAGTTACAAAAAGACCAGGCACATATTCTCACATTAAGGTTTGAAGACAAAACCCAGTAGGAGGAAAAGGATCCCAAAGGCAGGCAAAAGAGCCAGAGACTTCTGCTCCCATGGTGAGGAATCCCACAGAACACTGAGCTACACAACCACAGCATATATGCAGAGGGCATAGGTCAAATGAGGCTTGTATGTTTGGGGCTAGCTGTAGTTTCAAATTCTGCTTCCTTCCTCAGGATGTCCAGGTGCCTTTGCACGCTAGGCTGGAAGGATGAATCAGAGCCTGGGACAGGTGGGGTCTGCAGGATCCTGGTTCCCTGGGAGTGAGTTGAAGTGGGGAGGCCTTCTTCAAGGATTTTAGTGTTACAATTCTTTTAGATAAAGGCCTTCTCCAATGATCTTCAGTGAAATAGCTTGTGAGCATATACTTTATTGGGGTATAAAAGGCAATATACGAACCTTAGCGACTAAGGTCAGAGAAGGAGAAACCCTGCTTTGCACCAAGCTCAGACATGATAGAATGTGACCTTAAATGCCAGAGTTTCCCAACTGTCAAATCCCTAAAGGTTCCTTGATGTCTAGAAGCCCACTTGAGTCCCAGTCAGTTGTGAGCTGTGTTCTGTGGTATCCTTGATTTCTCTGACACTTCCAATCCTTCCTTCACCTCTTCCTCAGGAGCCCCAGAACTCTGCCTAATATGTGGATGTGAGACCTGCTACCATCAGTTACTGAATGAAGTCTCTTATGTGACAACTTTTGCTAGGCTTTGGTCTGACAACATCATGCGGGCATGACAAACTCTAAGTTGAAGGTTTTATGGCTGGGTTGGTGTTACAATCCTTCATTCCTTATGGCTTTCACCACTGCCAAACACCACCATAGACTAGGATCAACATGAAATTTTAAACATGGCTTTTTAGGAACATTCTTTAATCTGTAACAATACCTAAAATATTGCTTATTTTTAGGAGACATTGGTGTCTCATACAATATCTCACAAGAGTTTTCTGTGAAACTGGGAGTATTCTAGAACTTAGTGCTGTTGTTATATGGCTGTAAATGCAGGTATGGCACTAGAGACAAAAACATGTATATAGATAGAAATGGAAGGACAATAGCAGATAGGCAGGTGTTAAATAGATGGATGATTCATGAGAAGTAGGCAGGTGACAGCTATATAAATGATAGACACAGAGAGAAATAAAGAGAAACTCAGTTTTTCGTGTCTCAATATCACTTTTGCAAGCATAGCTTCAGTGGTCTAAAAATCTTCCAGTAGACCTACTTGCTCAAATTCCTCCTCTTCCCTCAACTCTCTAGAGAACAGTTCTTTGAGACATGGACAATTGGAGAACATCACCCACATCTGAACTCATAGCAGACACCCAGTTCTTAATGACCTTGTAAATCATAAGAGAGAGATGTTTGTAAATCACATAAAAACAGTTTGACAGATAATAAGTTGTCAATGTTAGTTTTTAAATTAGGGTTATTCTGCACAACTGACCTTTCCTCATTCTGATCCAATAAGTAAATGCTGCAGTTTATGAATTCTCCGTTAGTCTACATTGGCGCTGAGTGTTTTTGCATAAAGAGGATGAACAGAGATATCTTTGTCTGTCCCACAATGTTTAAAGGCCTGACTATTCATTCTAAATGAGAACTGATTGAAACTCAAACACTTCTGGCTGAGAGGCCAGGACCTTGCCTCTCCGTTGATGCTCCAAAGCACCATAATGAGGTCTCCATCTTAGACAAAAAAGAACAAATGTCAAAGTGATAGGGCAAGTATGACCTTGAAAGGCACAGAACCCAGGCTCAACAGCTCTTAAGAAGGAAAAAATTGCCCTTCCCTTTGCTATGGAAATTTGAATACCTAAAAGACTAGGTTCCTAAGTTCTGCTCTTAAGTCGGCAAAAAAGTACACCTCAGTATCAGCTAACCCACAGGGCATTAGACACATAGAATTCTCATTTCTTTTATGTTTTTCATGTGTCACTGAGTTTTAAACCTTATCTTATTTAACTTTAAACAAAACCAAAACTTTTTATTTATTCTTTGTGAATTTCACATCATGCACCCCATTCTCCCTTCTCTCCTATCCCTTCATAATCTGCCCTATACTCATGCACCCTCCCCTGCTAAAGAAAAGATAAATTGAAAAACAAAACACAAACACAAAACATAATACAATGCACACACACACACACACACACACACACACACACACACACACACACCAACATATTGTCATGGAAGTTGTAGTATGTTACAGAGTCCCACAGTATATACTTATGTCCACATACCTTTACTTACAAATGTTCATTGCAATCGATTATTGGTCTGGATTGATGCCTTTGGCTTCTGAGACACTGTCAATACTGGTTTCTCATCAGTGTTGCTTCAAATGCAATCTCCCTGGAAGAGAAAAGAAGTGTGTTGTGAAGTTTGTCAAACCAACACTTCAGGATTATTTGTTTCTCTTCATGGATGCAAAGGTGGCTAAAGAGCTGAAGTAGAGAGGCCATCCTCCACCTAAAGTCGTCATTCATTCTACTCAACCATGAATACCTTTAAGTTTGATTAGAGGGGTAGAAGAAACAAATGTAAGGCAGCTTTCATTTTTATTTCTCTGTTGATTAGAGAGTTTGACCACATGCTTATAGGGCATTTGTATTTCATCTTTTTTTAAATTATACTCCCTTTGTAAAAAACTGGACTCATTGTATTTCTATCATTTGACAATTTCATCCATTTACGTGATGAATTTTAGACCATCGCCTTCTTTCATTCTCCTTCTTTCTTGAAATTCTTCTTCCCAACAATTCCTTCTTGCTTTCTTGTTTTCTTTGAGTGTGTACCCAGCTGAGTTTAATTGGAGTGTCTTGCCAAGCATGGGTGGGAGGTTATTTACTGGAGCAAAGGCAACTTAGTAGCTATACCATTGAGGGAAATGGCATTCCCTCCAACAAGCATTGAATGCCACTAGTCTCCCAGGGATGGCTAGAGCTCCATGAAGCCTTCCCCACTGTGATGGAATGTGAGCCAGCTCAGGGATATGCAGGCCTTTCTAGGACACTCATGGCTATAGTGAGTTCATATTTTGAGAACTGGGTTGTTTTTATTAGCTCTTCTATTGGTCAGGTTGTTTGGGTTTTATTGTTTAGTTTTATGAGTTTTTGTGTGTTTGATATATTTTGCATCAAATGTAAAGTTAGAAAAAAATTCTCTCCTATCCTACAGGGTGTTTCTTCACTAAATTAGCTATTTCTTTTCTGTTAAGAATCTTTTTTGATTACTTGAGGTTTTACATTTCCCCCGGTCAAAATTCCAGTCGTTAAGAGACCAAGTGCTGGTGAGGTTGTGAAGAAAGGGGACCCTTTATATACTATTGATGTGAATGCAAAATAGCCCAGTCACTATGAAGTCAGTGTGAAGCTTTCTCAAGAAAAAAACAAACAAACAAACAAACAAACAAAACCTGATCTTTCATATAACCTGGTTATGTTCCTACAGGTATTGACCCTGAGGATTCTACATTAACTAGAGAAACTTGTACAAAGATCTTTATTATAGCACCAGTCACAACATCTAAGGAGTAGAGTCAACCTACATATCCAAGAGAAAAGGATGTAGAATATGTGGTTTTATACACAAGGAATTTTGTCAGCCATAAAGAATAATAAAATTATGTCATTTTTCAGGAAATTGGATACAATTAGGTATAATCATATTAAATGAAATAAACCAGGTTTAGAAAGACAAACATCATGTTTTCTATCAATTGTGGTATATAGACAGATATGTTCTGTCTACATACCATGTTCTGGTTAGCTTTTGTCAGCTTAAAACAAATGAGAAACAATTAGAAAGAAGGAATCTACCCGAGGAATTACCTCCATTTGATTGGCCTGTGGACATGCCTATGGGCACATTTCCTAAACTGTTAATTAATATTGGAGGGTATATTGGGTATCAGTCAACTGGTACTTCCAATTCTGAGCCAGTGGGCTTAGGCTACATAAGAAAGATAATTGAAGAAAGTCAGGGTGTAGTATTTCTCTATGTTTTCTTTTTCTTCAGTTACTGACTAGAGTTCCTGCCCTGGAGTCCCTGGATGATGAACTGTAGCATATAAACAAAGTAAATTCTTCCTTTGACAAGTGGCTCTTATCCGCATTTTATCACAGTAACAGAGAAGAAAGTTGGCATATATATATATATATATATATATATATATATATATATATATAAATATATATATGTATGTATGTATTTGACATGAAAGTAGGATGTAGGATGAGGGGAAGATGCTCAAATTTGACTTGTATGCAATTGTACCTGTGTGTGTGTACAACCTTAACAAAAATATATCTGATGACCCAAGTTTGAACCTGGGAACCCACAATTAGAGAAAAGGCAAGAACTGACTCCCACAGCTTGCCCTCCTTCAGACACACAGAGGCCATAGCATGTCTGTGTTCACCTACACACACACCAACAAATAAATAAGCATATGGGGGGAGGAGAAGTAGAGTCAAAAAGGGAAAAGAAGGGAAGGGGAAAGGGAAGATTGAAAGGAAGACAATCCAGCTCCAGTCACCTAGGTCAACACACATGTGAAACTGGAAGTTAATTAGTATTTCCATCCCAGACCAATGACCTTTAAATAATGTTTATAATATGGGTATGAATCTGAATACAATCTTAATACAATTTATTTCTTTATACGTTTATATGTGTGTGGGTATGTGCAAGTGAGTCCTGGTAACTTTGTAGTCCAGAAGACAATGTTGGGGGTCCCTAGAATTGAGGTTACAGGTGACTGTGAACCAACTGGCATGCATGCTGAGAATGAAAATTTGTCTCTCTGTGAGACTATACTCATTCTTAACCACTGAGCCATCTCTTCTGTCTCCTAAGTGCCCTGTTCTATTACTTATTTTAAAGTTCTACTTTTCTATACCTCATTATTTTGAAGAATACTGCCAGACAAAATGCAAAGAACCCAAGAGAACAAGGAGAATACAAGATAGGCTTTTAAAGCTCCCCATACAGCTCTGTCTGTGGCGCCATTAGCTATCACACACAGCAGCCCAAGTGCAAAGAAGCTATCACACACGACGGCCCAATAGCAAGAAGTAATGAAAAAGAACTAAGACCTGGTTGTCCATGGAACAACAAAAAAAATTGCTTTCTCTGTCTTCAGAATCTGGAATCACATAAGCTATTTTCTCCAGTGTTAAAACAACACGGTGTAACATTGTCTGCATGTGTGGTAGTGCAATGAAATAAAGGCCTCTCATCTCGCACTCAGGAAGTGACCCCTGATTACCTTTTGCTGCATGGACGATGGCCATTTTTCCACCTGCAAAGTGAAATGTTCTAATTAAAACAATGAGGTTTGAGGGGCAAGAATGAAAGTGTGAAAAGGGCCACAGGGGACAGATCAAGGTAACGAAACAAAAAGAGGCAAAGAGAAGAGAGATGGAGACAGAAAGGGGAAGGAAAGGGAAATGCATATGCAAGACTATGGCTCTCAAACAAGAAGAACTGCACAGCTGAGACCTAGCAGTAGCAGTTTAGGGGAGCAGGCACCTCTGTGAAAGTCAGGCTGAAAAGAAACATGGAGCACCATTCTTTTCTGGAATAGGCAAGTGTGTGTGTGTGTGTGTGTGTGTGTGTGTGTGTGTGTGTGTGTGTACTACCCTACTGTCCTAAAATCCCTGCATGCGTACGCGAGCACACACACACACACACACACATACACACACACACACACACACACACACACACCACAAAATAAGTAAGTAGAAAGACTTTTTATTGGATACTTTTTTTATTTACATTTCAAATGTTATCCTCTTTCCCAGTTTCTCCTTTGCAAACCCCCTATCCCATACTGCCTCCTCCTGCTTCTATGAGGATGCTCCGCCCCTCAATCACCCACTCCCACCTCATCACCTTAGCATCCCCCTACACTGGGGCATCAAGCCTTCACAGGACCTCTCTTCCCATTGATGTCAGGTAAAACCATCCTCTGCTACATATGCAGCTGGAGCCATGGGTCCCTCCATGTGTACTCTTATGGTTGGTGGTTTATTCCCTGGAAGCTATGATGGTTCTGGTTGGTTGATGTTGTTGTTCTTCCTATGGGGTTGCAAACCCTTTCAGCTCCTTCAGTCAAAATAAACTTACTTTTCCTAGCGGAAGACCAAATCCCTGTTCATTTCTAGCCCTGCCTGTTTATTAGTGCCTCTTACATGCTAAGGGGAAGTTATAGATGAGTAAGCCTGGGCCAGGGATCCAGCCTCAGGTTCCTTTATGCAGCTGGGCTTAGGCGCTAAACCCCCACTCTCTGTTTTGCTAATTTAAGAACATTGCTCGGGGAACATGCCATGTGAGCACACAGCTAAAGTACTAAAACACTGGGAGAATAAGGAAGCAGAAGACTAGGGGAAAAAATCACAGAGGAAGAGTGTTGAGTAGGGATTTTTAGAAGCTGTATCACTTTGGGATAAAAATGCTCATTTTATCCTGGAAGTCAGTGAAATCTCACTCTTTTGCTGCACTTTATCAGCATGAGATCTGCAATGGCCACAGCAGCTGGCCAAGCAGTCCTAAGTGCTCTTCCAAGAGCTGTTTTAGCTCAGGGAAGAACATACTGACCAGAAGATTTCACATCCTCTCTCTGCACCAGCACCACAGCCTTTGGGCTGGAGACTGAAAGCAGCATCATTAGCATCCCACAGTGCAGAAAGAAAACAAGAGTTAAAATAGAAAATACAAGGAAGAGACAGCACAGTCCCACAAGCTCTTAGCAGCCCAGATAATCCATCACAGTCAGGCTTTCCTTGAATCTGGCTTGACTCTTGAAAAAGAGGCTACTTTGCTTCAGCTTTGAGTGTTGTCAGTACACCTGTAAGAGCTGGTGGTGCCACCTTACTAGAGAAAGCGATATGCAGTCTGGGACTGAGTCCTAAGGTGCCCTGCTGTTAAGGTGGACCTGTCAGCATCACAGAGGCCTGTACATGGCACTGTCCTGTTAAGAACTTTTGCTTTTGTTTTCACTCAAGCCAGTTCTTTGCCTGAATAATTAGGTTAACAGAGCCATGGAAGGCCAGTGTGGCAGCATATGCTTTTAAGTATAACACTTTTAAGTGCACACACTGTGTAAGTGCACATGTTTATAAGTGCAACAGTTGGGAGGCTGAGGGAGGGTCCTGTGTCCAAGATCAGTTCTGAATAAACTATGAGAAGCTGTGTAGGAAGGGGAAAACAGGAGAAAAGGGATTGGAAGAAGAGAAAGAAGAGGTGGAAAAAGAGAAGGAGTTAGAGCAGGGGGAACAGGAGGAAGGGGAGGAAAAGGAGGAGGAAGAGAAGGAGAAGAGGAAGAGGAGGAAGAGGAGGAAGAAGAGGACAATGAAAAGGAGGAGGAATAGGAGGAGGAGGAGGAACTATCCCCAGCATTAAGCTAACCCATAAAATTAATGAATACATTTGTTTACCCATTTGGGCTCCTGGTGGACCTAAGAGAATATATTTTAATTTTCTTTTAGAATCTCAAACTAACATTTCTGAAGTTTAGAATAATAACAGTGTTAACACTAAAAAAAGAAATACTAGAAGAAATCAAAGATATTCAAAGAATTTAGATCCAAGGACTTATAATGGGCTGTTGTCTAACTGTGGCAGGAAATGTAGCGGAAGAGAGAAATTAAGAAGCCAGTTGGCAGAGAAAAGCTGCCAACCCCTCCCCACCAGGGCTCCCTGTAACTCCAGCAGTCTTGATGCCATGTTTTCCTTTCCTGTTGCTATAATAAAATAGTCTGTCAAAATCCATTTAGGGTGGTGGGTCCAATTGACTCACACTTCCAAGTTAGAGTCTATTACTTTAGGGAAGTAAGGGCAGCAGGAACTTGGAGAGTGACAGAGACCAGTTATTTATTAAGAAAGACAACAGGCATTGCTGAGGATTGGTGAGCTGGCAAAGACAGATACAGAAAACTCATGTCTGGTCACATGAGTTTTGAATGTGAAGCATCTGGTTACACAGTGTTCATACGGAAGAGCCAAGAGGAGTGGCAGATATGTGCATGTTTACTACACAGCTCACTGTCCCTTCTCTCATACCAGCTAGGACAAAACCCAGGAAATGGTGCCACCTACAGTGGCCTGGCTCTTCCAACCTCAATGAATGTAATCAACACAATCACCCACAGATGTGTCATCAGGCCAATGTGACAACTCCTCATTGAAAGTCTCTTCCCAGGTGATTCTAGATTCTGTCACTAATCACAGTGAGATAGTTACAAGAAAGTGAGTTTAGCCCAAAATATATACAAATAAATATTTATGAATGAAAATGAAGCTATAACTGTTTGGTTTTAGACCTTCTGGACAAGAGACTAAGGTATGTATTTTACATACCAAAGCACACCTGGCCTCCAGGTTGTCCCAGCATCCCTCAGTCCCAACCTAGCATATTCTACCCCCAACTCTGAACTTTCCAGCCCAAGACATGAGCTGCCCTTTCCTCAGAGGTTCTTCCCTATGTAATCTAGACATTTTGGTCCCTTCTTACTCTCTCTTCTCATTTTCTCTCTCTTTGCTCACACTCATGCTTTCTAGCATCCTAGCACATTAGCAAACTTTTGTCTTGGGAGTACATTTCTTCCTTTCTCCTTTTTCCTTCCTTCCTTCCTTCCTTCCTTCCTTCCTTCCTTCCTTTTCCTTCCTTCCTTTTCCTTCCTTCCTTCTTTCCTTCCTTCCTCTCTCTATCCCTCCCTCCCTTCCCCTTCCCTCCCTTCCTTTCTTTCTTCCTTAATAGACAGCCTGTTTCTGTCACTACTCATGAGTTCCTGGTCTAGTATAGGACAGTGAAAGGCAGCCTGATTTCTGGTTGACCAAGCTTTGAAACCCCAGTGAACCAGCAGGTGACCCTCCTGTCACAGGGTTGCAGTCCTCCATAGATTTTGTAACCTAGGGCAACGCTCCTACTAGCTCCTCCACAGGTAGATGGCATGATTACAGGCCACGGAGCCTCAAGAGCGATCTCCATATTGATGGGGTACCTAAAGGCCAGAGGGATGTAGCCAATTAATCTTTCCTTCTCAGACCCTCTTCCCTGCAAAAGGTATTTAACCTCAGGCCCACCCTAAGAAAATTGGGGTACAGTTTCTCATCTACTTTTCACCACGACAATAAACATTTTAAGACCATGGACTGTTTCTCTCCTTTGGGATTCCCCATGGCGAACAATGGAGCAGGCCTTTGCCTATAGAGCCACTGTCTAATCTCCTGCAGAAGACTTCTCGGTGTTCTGTGCCATGTTGACCACCAACCCAAGCAAGCCAATTGAAACTCTTTTACTCGTGGGACACAGCTGGAGCTCCTCTCCCTTTCTCCCCCTGTGGCCATGAGCCAATCCAGCCTGTATGCCCCCACTTCATTCTTGACCCTTCCATGGCTCCCATAGCTCAACATGGGTGCCCAAGAGTTCTAGAATCAGAGGAGCTAGCTCCAGCTATCCCGGAACCTCGGACTTCTTTCTCCCTCATCCCCAGAGTGGGGTCCTGTGGCTTCACATAGCCTGACCCCGCCTGGAACCAGCATGGGGAGAGTACAATCAAATTTCTCAGGTCCTTCCTTAACAAACAGCAGCCCTAGGGCAATGGGGGTACAGACACCAGACACATTTTAATCCAACAACTGGTCTGGGACACACACATCAACCTAACAGTCTAGTCCATTGTTTCATGAAACATGAAACTGAAAATCTCATCAAGTACATCCTACTCTGATCTCCATCTGTAGTGCAGGATCAAGGTAATCTATGGGTTAGACCCTCTTGGGTGTTCTGTATCAGCATTTGGATTGCTCTGCCAACTGAGACAGTGTCAGGGTACATAACATTTTCTATCATTCTTAAAGTCGACAAAGTAGAAGTTGCAGCACTAATCTTTTCTGTTTCTGAAAACATATAAAATTTGTAACATAAGTAAATGCATGATTCAATTAGACTGAAAAGAAATTCTAATTTTCCCATTTACTTATTTTAATAATACGATTAATGATGAATATGTATTGTTTTAATAGTTAATTTTGAATATAATATCTGGGATGCTTGGAGGCAGGGTAGCTGAATGGGTAAAACATTTGCTTTGTAAATCTGAGGACCTGAGTTTGCCTTCCCAGAATTCCAAGCCCAGGTAGCTCATACATCCGTAATATCAGTGTACATATGGGGACCTTGGAGCCAGAGATAGGCGAATCTCGAGAATCAGTGGTCCTAGCTTGCTCAGCAAATTCAGTAATAAGCAAGAAGTTGCCTCAGGCAAGGTAGGATAGACCTTGAGGTTATCATCTGACTTCCATGCATGTGGAGTGACATATTTGTGTTTGTACTCTCACCCATGAATACAAATATAACCACATTCAAGAAAGAAAAGCATTAAATTTTTGTATGGAGAATAATCTTACAATTTTTCAAAATGAGATTATAAATTTACCATATTTTCTATTTTCCAGTTTCTATCTCCTTTTTTTTTCTAATAAACACATACATGTATACTCTCAGAATCACATAGCCATTCTAGTAGCTTAATTTATGAGCCTTATTTATCAATATATTTTTCCCTGTATACTGAGAAGTATTAACCTGTATAATACATATTGATAGCATGGGATTCCAAATGACAAGTTTCAGTATTCACTTGTGTATGGGTAACATCTTTTCCTCATCTTCACAATCATTCTAACACTATTTTCTTGTGTGACACCTGGCCCTCCTTGGGATAATTCAGGAGACTGTTTTTTCTATAAGGGAGTTTCTGAAAATAGGAGTCAACCTAAGCGATTACCATGTATGGAAAAATTGTGTGAAGGACAAGAATTCAGAATTTTTACATGTAATTATACGCAAGAATTTCTGACTCTCTGATACTATGGAAACCATGATGGGTGATACCAAAACCGCGCTCTGTTTATCAATTATATTTTCATATTAAGGACCCCTGGGTTCATCCACCAGGAGAGAATGCTGCTTCACTGTGGGAGTCTTAGAAACAGGGTGACACATTACATTCTGAATATGTGACTTATCCATTCTAATTGGTCTGAAAATGACAGTTGTGCAGAAATCTCAAGGTCAGGGGGCTGCTTTATTTACAGATGCATCAAGCTTCTTGATTCTTTAAGCAGAATGAAAATAATAAGCAATTGCTGCTGGACTTTCTGTGCTGAAAAGGTGAGACAAATGCACAAATAAATCTACAACAAACCTGACTGTATGCTAATGGTCTCTCTGCACATTAGGGCTTGAAAGGCAGCACTCCATACTGGGAAAGGTATCTTAATCCCTCTGTTGTTATTTAATTCCATGTGGTGTAAAAGGTTCATTTATCATTTATATTAATATTCCAGTAAGGAAGAGAATGCTGGGGAAAGTTCTGTACCAGCTAGTGATTCCATTTGGTTTAGCCACAAGGGGAAGGAATTGGAAGGAAGATTAACTTCTTGATACTCTGGCTCTGTACTTCATTATCTTGGTAGTCTTTCCTGATCCATTAGGGAACATTAAAGAGACTTAGGTCAACCTTGGTGTCATAAATGCCATATAAATATTCCACTCAATACTTTGTTTAGTTGAAACAGAATCACATTTATAAATAATGATGGAGGAAGAATAATTATTCATTTTATCTTGTCTCTTATTAGTCTTTTGAGAATGTGGAAGAGACTGGAGAAAGAGGGGAAATAATCTGTGTTGAGAATCTGGGACTAGCCTTGAGCTGGTTCTTTCTTATGTTGTCAGCTAATGTGCTCACTCTTTTACCCAGGCAGAGTGGACTAAGTGTGAGAAATGGAAGAAAGCATTATGTAATTTACAGCAGGTAATGTAACTGTTGGCAGGTCAGGTAGATCAAGGGACATCTATTTCCACCCTTGCTCCTCTAAGGCTCCAGAAACACTGCTGAGGACGGTAAGGCTCAGTGGTCAGAGAAAACTCAGAACAACAGTGTCTTCTGATATGAAAGCGCAGTTTTGCTGAGAAGTTCACAGAAGCTATGGTTGCCTGTGTAAGACCTGAACAAGATCAGACTAGTTAACACGCCAGAATGGAGGGAAATGTCGCACAGGATGGCCCCACCAACTGCTCTTAATTAAGGAGTTACTGATAGGTGATATGAGTTAAACAATGAGGAAGAGTCAATTGTTTTAGGCGGTGTACATCCTAATGTTGACAGAGCTTCAGTGGATGGCCCCAAACTTGTTCATTTGACGGCAGCAGTGACTAAGTAGACTGAGACAGCATGCACAGGACCTGTGTGGTTCTGTACCATATGGGGTCTTAGAGCTTAAAGAAGAAGTAGACATATGTCCCCATATCTAACCCAGAAGCAATCTCCAATCGATAACCAGCCACTTGCAAATGAGCATATAGTTTCCTTGAAGGAAGTCTCAAGGCTGCGTGCCCATAGACGGTCAACATATAACAAACTCAGTGACATAGTTGGAGGTTCTGTGTCTCATAATGTCATCCCAGGACTTTTGCTTTTCTTTTTAATCTTTTTAAATTTTATCTTGTTTTTATTTTTATTTAATTTTTCTCTGTTTTTTACTCTGTAGGCTATATATATATATATATATATATATATATATATATATTTTTTTTTTTCAGTTTTGCACTTTCATGGGATTCCTGAGTGTGTGAATGAGTGTGGGTCCCTGCATCTGTATCTGTTTCTTGTGCCTCTTCTTGGGCTCTTTTCCTTTTGTTTGTTTGCTTTCTCCTAGTCTCAAGTAGTTTTTTTTGGTCTTATTAAATTTTATTTTATTATTATTCCTTAGACACATTTCTGTTTTCTAATGAGAGACACAGGAAGTGGTGTCTCTCACAGAAAGTGATAGGGAAGGATAGCAGGGAGGGAAAACCATATTTAGTATATTAAAATATTATTTTCAATAAAAAAGAGTAAAAAAATTAAAAAAACAAGAACAAAATAAATAACTAAACATGAATTAAATTGGTAGGACAACACAGAGAGGTGATGCAAGAAGAGGGGTTGGAGGGTACATGTGTAGGGGAGACTATGACAGAAATACATTATATACACAACTGGGATTCTCACAGAATAAATTTAAAAATATAGTTTAAAGAAAGATTCTGGAGATGGTGACTCATAAATGTGTAGCTTATGAGATATTAACACTAATGTGTTGATGAGCTTGCTTAGTTCTCGGGATGACTCTATGAGGTAGATATTTTCATTCTCACTTAATGGTCCAGGCAGCTGATGTTGAGAGATGCACAGTAACTTTTCCAAGAGCACGATGCTAATAAAAGGGGACAGGGAAAGTCAACATTTAAACCTTGAGGTTTTAGACCCTTACGCAAGAGGTGCAATGGATAAATAATTAATCTTAGTAAATGTAGTCCTTGGTGATTAGTAGCCTATGACCTAAACAAGGGTGAAAATAATCTCCATTAAAAGACTATGTCTTTCCTGGGACCTTTTTGTTTTAAGTGAAAAATGGAGAGAGTTTGCCACTGTTCAAGCTCAGCGGAGGTTCCATAGCTCAAACCTGATCACTGATGTAGAATCTGAGTTTCATCTTTTCCCAGCTTGTTAAGGTTCACTGTGATCAGGTCTCAGGGCTCAGAGGCTTCTTGGCTCTTGCCTTCACCAAACTTGTAGCTACTTATCATTTCCCTTCTTTCTTTTAAAGGAATATCTTCTGTTGTGCTTAAAGGAATTCCATTCTTTGTTGCTTCAATATTATTATCTCCTTCTAGACTACATCCAAGGAAATTGTTCTCCCTCACCAGTACTTGGGACAGCAGAGCATCCTAGTTAGGAACCAGAACTGAATTGTCTTCACCTCAGCTCATTTCTTCTCATATCCATCACACAAGATCCTCCTCACATTTGGGATGATCTCACTCACTACAATTTGAGTGGTGGGAACATCGTATTACCCTTTCCAGAACTTTCTTTATAAAATCTCCATTCTAGCACTCAGTGGATAAGGAAAGAAAAAACAGAGTTGCAGGATTTGAATAATCTTCCCAGGCTTCTTTCTTTCAAGAGCAAAAATACCAGTTATACATTTTTTTTTAAAACTTTTTTTTGCCCTCCAGGCAGAAGGTGTCAAGCAATTATGTTGCTTTAAGTTTCCCCATGCCTCTTTCCTCATAGGTTAGAATCTCATTAAATTTTATGAAAAGTTTTAGTAATAGGCAGTGTATTGCAATTATGAGCTTTGACATCTGTCTTAATATGATCTTGAAACAAGTTTCAGAGTATTTATTTATGGCTGTGTGTCTCATTATGCAACAAGCTGAAGCTTGTGGAAATGGAAACTATTCATGTCTCCCCTACGAAAGAAAGGAAGTGAGGCTTTCCTGCATGGCTCCTCCATGTTCTTCTGAAGAATCAAAGGGACACAGAAAAAAAATGTGGCTGAAGGTAGCTAAGGAAAATAAGATCGTTGTGTCACTAGTGAAGGTTGTTGGATTGGCATCTCGGAGGCTTCATTTGTGGCACTCAGCAACCCAGGCTGAAAAACTCAATCTTGTCAGGGGTATGCCAGACTTGATTAGGTCAGAATGTGGCATCAGATTAGCACATTTGCCCTGAAATGACATTCACAGTGAGAATGTCTAGGTATTAATTTATGATCAGCTATATAACTGACAAAGACATCACATGCCTATCTAGTTAATTTTATCACCCTGAACATCCTCTTATGAAAGCCAAAGTATTTTCAAAAGGTGCCAGGCACTAAAGTTGGTATATTATTAGTATTTAAGACCTCAGTAATTTACACTAAAATCTAGTTGAAGAGCTTGGAAAATAGTAAAGTGCTTGCCTTACAAGACTGAGGAACATTCTTTCTCCAATACCTATAAAAAAAGCCTGGCATTGTGGCATGTGCTTATAATGTCAGTGCTGGTAAGGTGTAGTCATTTGGATCTCTGGGGATTCCTGGTCAGCTAGCCTAGTCTAATTGGCAAGTTTCAGGTTTCATGAGAGACTCTGTTTCAAAAAATTGAGTATATGCTACCTGGAGAATGTCACTGAGGTGGACATCTGACCTCAACACATACACATGCACATGCACATGCACATGCACATGCACATGCACATGCACATGCACATGCACATGCACAT
>JANHMN010000009.1:24629206-24641923 GCA_030674055.1 Rhabdomys pumilio | reverse complement strand
ACACACACACACACACACACACACACACACACACACACACACACACTCACACACACACACACACATACACACACACACATATGCTCATAAATAAAAATAAAATTATATTTAAAAAGCCAAATCATCTTTCCTAATCTTTCTTGGGGTTTCAAATTCTGCTTAGCTTTCCAGTTTGGAAATAACACATGAGAAATGTGCACTCTGTCATTATTCATATTTTGTGAGAGATTTGAAGCTTATTATTGTTACTTTGTCAAAGCTGGTAAAGGAAAGTAAAGGCTTTTGATCTCAGACATACACCAAGCATCTCTCCTCAACCTGGTCATTACTATATTCCAGAGGAGACTGGTACCTTCTTTGCTGTCGGGTGTGCCTAATCCAACAGTTCCCCAAATTTCCACCTTCAGAAAAAACAATAGCATAAAAGCAAACACATAGCAGCACAAATGGTCTGCCCATGTTTCGTCTTTCTTCCTGACAACACAGATAAACAATCTGGCTTTGTGTTGTAAGTTGCAATTTTGCTGTTCCCTTTAATTCATATTAATCTTAAAGATACTGAGCCCAGGGAGAGTAACAATCAAAAGTGTGTGGGATAGCTATGCTTGGAATGTTCTTTCTTTACTACTCCATGCTTCAGAATGTTTTTGTAAAGTTGTATTTATATTTTAATAGTATTTTTATGCTTGATAATTTTATATATATGTACAAAGAAGTATCCTTATCTTCACTCACCCCCAATCTCCCATGCCAACTCTTCTCTATGTCACTTGAACATCCTCTTCAAACCTTTCTTCCTCTTCTTCTATTTCTTCCTCCTTCTTTTTGCATAACTTACTAAGCACTATTAGAATACCCATATGTGCATGGTTATAGGGAATATTCTGGCCTATTAGATATCTACCAATGTTCATGTGCCCCAAAGAGTTCTTCTTTCTTCATCAGCAACTCTCCTGGGCTCTTTACTTAGGAGCAGGGCCTCATCTCTTCCCCCATCCATCCTGCAATTTTGGCTAGCTTAATTTTGAACACATCTTTAGGTGATAATCAAGGCTACTCTGAGTTCATGAGCACAATGCCCCTGTTGTGTACAGAATAAACTATTGCCCAGTATCTTCCCTGTCCACTGGGGCTTATAGTTGTTCTGCCTCCTCTTCCGTGCTCTTTTATCAGTCTTGGAGTTGCTGGGGATCAGAATAATGTCCCTTTTAGGGCTTATCAGTCTCCTAGGATCACTTCTTTAAGCAGGTATATGTCTCTGCACTCACTGCTATCCACTGCAAAAAGAAGCATCTTTGGCCAAAGGTTGAGAGTAATTCAGGTTGAGATCTCTTTCAAATCTGAGTGAGAACAGTATGATAAAGGAGAGGAAGCATGGCAAGAGGGGGCTCGCCCTGATCCTACTCACAAAGACCTTATAGCCAACTGGGAGACTGGACACAGCAATGAAGAAGTTACAACAAAGCAGTGAATGTTGCACAGCAGGCAGGGAGGTGTGTTTGTGTTAGCTCCTATTTCAGCTTATTAGGAAACTAAAACCAATAACTTCATCTTGGCTCTGACTTGGAATAAATCTTACTTTGCCTCCTGGGACACAGAAAGCTCTGTTGAGAAGCTAGTAAGCTCAGGCCAAATTCTCAGCTATTTTTGAAGAAGAAAAGGAATGAGGCAGTTCGGCATCAGAGAGAACACGATCCAAATATTCAGAGAAAAATCCAGGCTCTGGTTATCTAAAGGAGCAGGTGGAGCGGGTTAAGAAATTAGCATAAGTTGAATAATGAAACATTCATTATTTCACAATTGAATTACTGAAATCCTTGGCGTAAACATGCTTCTGTGTCATATGCTGTTTTATTGTTGTTTGTAGAAAAGAGTCATGTATAATTTAGAAGCTGCTTTAATTAGAGTATCAATCATTTTCAAATATTTAGATAAATTATAAAAAATAGGCAAAGCATGTTCAGAGTCGTAAAATTCAGCACTTCTGTATGTTTGGTGGGAAACAATATTTTAGAATTAATTTTTAGACATTTATATATATATAATAACTTTGACTTAACATATGCTTAGTATGTATGCGTGTGTGTGTGTGTCTGTGTATGTGTGTGTGTCTGTGTATGTGTGTGTATGTGTGTGTGTGTCTGTGTATGTGTGTATGTGTGTATGTGTATTTGTGTGTATGTGTGTGTCTTGTATGTGTGTGTCTGTGTATGTGTGTATGTGTGTGTGTGTCTGTCTGTGTGTGTGTGTGTGTGTGTGTGTGTGTGTGTGTGTGTGTGTATGTGTGTGTATGTATGCTTTGGATTGGATTTTTATATGCTACAATGTCCTGGTCATTTTTTTCATTGATTTCATAGCATGTTCACTAAAGCTTGAAAACTACACATGAAGCAAATGACTGTTCAAAATATTTGACAAGAAGTTTATAAAGAAAAATAAGAATGGTACAAAATGTAGAATATAGTGAAATGAAAAGGCACAGTCAATACTGTCAGTTTTATATACTCATATTTCTTAATTTCCAAATCCACCCTGGGATGGTTATGCAATATCAGGAGACAGATGAACTGAGAAGGGAAGGTGCAAAGGAGATTTGTTAGGGCATCAGAACCAAACCAAGGAAACCACAGGGCAGGGCAGAGGGGAGACTGAAGCCTTTGCTTTGCTCAACAATCACGACCTAATTTGTAATCTGAAGGTGAGCCCTATTCATTCTCCAGCACCCTTTCATGTGAAGGGAGGCAGCATAGACCATAGGACGAGCTTTCTGTCAACAGAGGGCTTTACATTTGAATGTCATTCTGCCTTTGAAAAACTTTGAAATTGGCAGCTGAGGAAATGACTCAGTGTTTAAATTACACTCTGGAAAATTATGAAGTTCAGTGTTAAAGCCTACAGGACTTCAGACTGGATACAGTAGCACAGATGTGTAATGTTAAAGCTCTGGTAGAAACATAAAATGCAGAGAGAAGTCCCAGAAAGTTCCAGGTCAGTATGCGCAGGAGTGAACAATAAGAATTTATTTGCTGTTTAGTATCATTTTAAATAAAGAAGAAATTTCGGGCTAGACAGATGGCTTGGCTGTGAAGAACTTACATTGCTCTTGTACAGTATGATTCCCAATATCAGTGTTGGACCACTTAGAATCACTTGTAACTCTAGCCACAGGGGATCTGCCACTCTCTTTCAGCCTCCATGGGCACTGCACTCCTATGTGAACATACACACAGACACAGACACACACAGACACACACACACACACACACAGACACACACACACACACATACACACACTTGCATAACTAGAAATAAGTAGAAAAATTTTAAACATATTTTACCATTTATCTTTATAGTATATAATATTTGTCAAAAATGTAAGAGCATTATTTTGTGCGTTATGTCACCCTAGTTATGTAATTTCACACACCTTCAGCATGTAAAAATGTTGTTTCTACTAGAACAATAGAAATATTGCTTACATTTAACCCATCTAATTTTAAATACTATGTCGTGATGTGAGCATGCTGGGAATTTATTCTGGATGAGGAGAAAAAAAAACTGAAATGAACTTGGGGCTGTTTCATCACTCTCTCCCTTTAAGTATCATCACTTTCAAATTGAGCAGTTGGCTGGTACAGAGGAAAAACACAAGGAAGGATATATCTGCTCCTTTCTTCATACAGCTGTGTGATCTCTGATTTTAATGGCCTGTTTGACACAATCTGGAATCATCCCCAAAGAGAACTTTGGTAAGGAAGTTTCTAGATCATGCTGACCCCTGGGCATAGTTCTAGGTGGAGATTGTCTTGATTATGTTGATTGAGGTGGGAAGAGTTGAGGTGTGGCAAGCAGTATTCTTCAGGCAGGAGTCTTGGATGGTGTAAGGACAGAGAAGGAAATCTGAGCTCTAGAACGTGTTAATTTACTGCTATTTTCTCTTGGCTGTGGATGTAATGTGATGTGATGCTTTAAGTTCCTGACACTTTGACCTCCCTACAATGAGGGACTATAATTTGAAATTGTGTGCTAAAATAAACCTGTTCTACTATAGGCTGTTTTTCTCATGATCCTTTATCATAGGCACAGGAAATAGAACTAAGGCAATAGGGCTGGAGTGTCGGCTTGGTGGTTAAGAGCATGTATTGATCTTCTAGAGGGCCCTGCTTCTGTTCTGAGACCCCAGGTCAAGTGGCACACAACTCTTAGAACTCCAGCTTTGGAAACTCTGACACCTTCATCTGTCCTCCGTGGGAAAACACACACACACACACACACACACACACACACACACATGCACAGAGACACACACACATACACAGACACACAGAGAAAGAGAGACAGAGACAGAGAGAGACAGAAAAGCATACACGCGAATGAAAAAAAATAAGAATGAAAATTCTAAACTAAGACACCAGTTTCCTTTGGAAGACTTCCCTTCTTGTTCTACCAGATGGAGCTGCAGACAAGAAGTGTCTATGCACTCAGTGCCCAGGAACAACATGAGACAATAAGAGATGTTACTCTCATCCTGCTACTTCATCTTCGCTGAAGTTTTCAGGCCTCCCTTTTAAATGTTTCTGTGTCCCACAAGGCATAGGAAGTGTGATGTGTCCATAGAATAGCAAGGAAGGGGATAACAGGTTATCTACCTGGTGGCAGGTTTTATTGTCTCTGTTAAGTTTACTTATAATGTTGCAGTCATTGTGGATTCCAAGATGGTAACAGCAGAGCCCAAATTCAAATTTGGATGGAAGTGGTAACAATGCCAAATGTGTGAAGCTTACAAGGGATAAAGCTTTCTGTCAGGGCACTATGGGGTTTTCCCAGCATTCCTTGCTTCTATCCAAAAGGTGATAGAAAGAACCCGCCCCCATTCACACCAGCTAGGACAAACAAAAACGTCTTCCTTTATTGCTAGATGTTTACAGGTGGGAAATGTCCCCAATTATGAACCACTGCTTAATCAGCACTGCTTGTTACAGTGTATGCAGCTTGCCCCAGCGACCAGCTTCCTGTGTTCCCACTAATACCTCGGTGTTTTATTCCCTACTGACTAGAACTCTCCTCTAAGCACAACTGTTACCATCATCAGAGAATCTGCTACTACTCAACGGAGACCTTTAAGATCAGGCCTATTGACATTCTTGCAGATAAGGAGGAGGTAGGCAGACATATCAGACTCTCAAGTGAGATTCTAACACTCCTTTCTAAACATCTCTTGAAGTTATATAGAGTTCTGCTCCAGCTGTAGATGGTTCTGTGATCCTGTGACTTACTAACATACATAGAGAGTAGGAAGTCAACTGAAGGAAGACGTCTATCTATACCACTATGGAGAGCTCACGGTCCGTGTTGGCATAGAAGTTTTTAGTGAGATGGCTGTATATGAGTTACCCAAGCTTCTGTGAATAAAAGCTCACTCCTGCACTCACTTGTTTGTCAGGGTGGGTTTCAGTGGAACTTTACTTCGACCTATGTTTAGTCAGTGTTCTCGAGAGTAACAGAACTTATATGACGAATGCCTCTCTGTCTCTTTGACTCTGTCTCTCTCCACATATGTGGAATAAACTGAAATGAACAAAACGTGTGTGTGTGTGTGTGTGTGTGTGTGTGTGTGTGTGTGTGTGTGTAACTTATTGGAATAAATTACAGGCTATAGTCAGTTACTCCAAGAACAGCTGGCTATTAACAGAATGTCCAAGCATCTAGTAGCTGTTCAGTTCACAAGGCTGGATATTTCAGCTGGTTTTCAGTATATGATGGCATCTCAAAGCAGGCCCTAAATCCAGTGAAGGAATGGATGTGCTAGCAAGTCAAGTAAGCAGATAAAGAGCAAAAATGTCCTTCCATGTCATTACATAGACTTCCACCAGAAGGTGTGGCCCAGATTAAAGGCATGTCTTCTCACCTCAAGATATAGATCAAAAACATGTGTCTTCCCACCTCAAAGGTCCAAACTTGAAGTAGATTCACCTTTCTCAAAACCAACCAACCAACCAACCAACCAACCAACCAACCAACCAACCAACCAACTAACCAACCAATTCTGGATTGCATTTCATTCCAGACATAGTCAAGGTGACAACCAGGAATTTCCATCACAGTCTGCCATTGATATCCATTCTGAGGAGAATAAACATTCATTTGCTTTTTACTAGGAACAAAGAGACACAACACCTACATATCAGAATGTTATTTTAAAAAACTTTGCTATCCCGTTGTTCAAATGCATCAATGGCTAAGCTTTCACAGTTTCTTATATTCAAACCTGATCATCCAAACAATTTTTTGGCAAAAAACAAGTTGTGTGTGTGTGTGTGTGTGTGTGTGTGTGTGTGAACACTGACACATGCATTAGCATGTACATGTAGTCACATGTCACATCATGCACATGAAAGTCTGAGGGAAACTTGTAAGAGGTTTTTCTTTTGTCTTCTTTTCAGCATGAGGGTTCCTGAATTGAACTCTGGTTGTCAACTTTAGCAGCAAGTGCTTGTGAACGCTAAAGCATCTTGCCAGCTCACTCAAAACTCTTTATAAATGTTTCCAGCCCTCACTTTATAAATCTTTACTATCCTCTTGCTGCCTACATTTGACCCCATAAACTTTCAAATAGTCTGTAGAATGCATATGTAGTACATATAAGTGTAAAAAATATTACTATACTTAGCCCCACTAGCTTCAAATATAGACTCAAGCTGTGATATTCATTTATTAGGCTCTGCACAATTACTGAGGGATTGCCCAGATCTAAATTCTAGCACTAGTTTGTCTAATACCATGATCCCCAAATAGTATGCTTCCCAAATACTTGCTGTCTGTTAATTTTCTGGGTTACTTCAGCCCCTGTAGTCTGGAGTCCTAGGGAGGCATTTCACTCTGGCATGTGCTGATGGTCCATCACAACTAATGGATACCTCCTATCCTTTCCTTCTCCACACTCCTTCTTCTTTCTCTCTTGTTCCCTACCTGTGACCTCCAGCCTAGTAACTCAAACTCTACTTTTCTCCCTTTACTCCTACCAATTAGCTTTCACCAGCTTTATTTAACCAATAGTTTTAAATTGAGGAGCAAGGATTACACAACAAAGACTGGCTACAGAATTTAGCATTTGACTACAAACATCACCAGACCAACCTATTACATTAGTGTTTTTATACGACAAAATGTGTTTTTTCCTTGCGTCTGAAGTCAAAGTTTTTAAATTAATCATAAGCTGAATTTTCTGGCTCATGTGAAATGTAGCCATGTAGTCATTTGTATTCCCATGTAATTCATAGCTCTGTCACTTTTAGTTTCTTAATTCTTTTGCTTGCTGTCTATCTTCTTCCCATAGATATCTTTTTTCCTCTACCATTTGCCATGCTCTCATACATGGAATGTATTAATGTTTGGTACAAAGTAAATGCTCAAGAAATAGTTGTTAGGTATTTGTACATTAAAAATGCATTTTAGCCATTGCATACTTGCTAAATATATGGACTATGAATATAGCATGAGTATGCTCTTTCTTTCTACCTCCATAGCATAATTTATTCTCAATGGTGAAGTCCACATTATATAAACTCTTCAAAATTCAGACTATATTTGCGTCATCAGAAGCATGTTTGTTTATTGTAAGACCAGCACTGGATTATAACAAGAACTATTTCAATGGATGATGATGATGATGATGATGATGATGATGATGATGATGATGATTCGTGTGCATGTCTGTGTGTGTGTGTGTGTGTGTGTGTGTGTGTGTTTGCGCATGTGTATCTATGCATGGGAATATGCTCATGAGTACAAGTGCCCATGGAGTTGAACTTACACATAACTATGAGCCACCCAACAAAGGTGCCGGGACCAAATCCAAGTCCTCTAGGAGAATAGTTTCAGCCATATGTCTGGCTCTAAGAACAGACAACTTAGCATTTAAGACTTGATTTTACCATAACTGCTTATATAGTTAGAACAATTTTCTTTCATGTTTCATTTTCTTCTTTAAGCCTCAAATTAATCTTTAAAATGCCACAGATTCTAAAAGCCTGAGACTTAGAAGACTCCTAAGTATTGTTTTAGAGTATGAGCCTTTGCAAACACAGGAAGATGTCCACTGTAATTAAATTACAGCAAATGTTCTTTGATAATTTTTATGAAAAATAAAGTCCTCTAGAGTTAAAAGGTTTACCATCTACTTTAAACAATTAAGCCTTTGGAAGACCTCTTCAACAAACACGGACCCCTAAATTGAAATGTTAATTAAAATATGTCAGACATGTCAGAGAAAAAGCAAAATGATCAACTTGAAGTATCATCCTTTTTACAGAACAACTATTTGGAAAAGATTGGTCTTATGCTCTTTGGAAATCAGACAGACAAAGCCTTATCTTCAGCAGGTTCCCCAGTTCCTGCATTTGTGAAGGAGAGGGTACACACAAATGGATTCCTTCAAGGCTTAATGAAGACAAGATACAGGGCTTGTCCTTGGCAAAATTGTGGTTGACCATTCATCTTGGTGGCAGTCTATCAATTCTGCATCACCCCAGTCTACCTTCCATTCTCCAGCCATCAATTTCCACTTTCAGGGTGAGATTTATAATTGTCAGAGTCAAGCTGTCTCTCTAAGGTGCTGTGGGACAGAGTTATCATTCAAGTTGGAGCTAAAGAAAAGGGCCAGAGGAAGCAGTTGACATTATTTTCTAGGTTGCCCTTCTGATTATCTCTGCTCTCCCTTCACCTGCTTCTAACATCAGCACCCTCCTGGAACCATGGGCAACAAAACCCTTAGTGGACCTATGCTGACTCTCTGTAATCATGACTGCTAGCCATAGCTTGTGTCTGACTCCTTTACCATGAATGTAACTGACAACTCCTGTGAGCTATTGACAAGGGCTGGCAATGCCCTCCAGTTGCTCTGATTTCTATTTTCCAAGGTACTCAGTTATATGTCACACCAGATTCATCACTTTAGACTTCAGCAGCATTGTAGAGTTCATTTTTCCAAAGTCATACCCACTGCAGAAATTCTCTTTATTATAGGCCCCAAAATAATCTATCTTACAGTTTCTGTTTGAACCACATTTAGTGACGAGTAAGTAGGTGGTTTTTATGGGAGTCTACTGTACTTTTGAAATACAACTAATAGGCGGAAAGAATTTCTAACTTCTTCTCATTGATACAAATCCTACCCCATATGCAGCAACATACAGAGTATGCTATTTTCTGGTTTTAGAAAGTCATTTTAGATGGAGTGCATACCTGGATCACATATTTAAAATTAATGTGTAGTTAGAATGAAAATTCACAATTATATTTTATTTGATTTGCATAGTCATGCTCTCATTCTGTGTTTTATATCATGGCCTATATGTGTATATGTATATGCATCTGTATGTGTGTGTATATATTTGTGTCTATGTATATATTTGTGTTTATGTACATTTTTCTTTCTGTTTCTGCCCATATATGTTGTGTCTGGGCTTGCGTGTGTAGTCATCTGTCTACAGTTTTTACTAAAGTTAGTGATCTTTAAAGCATCCTATAAATACTGTCTTGCTTCCTGCTCACAGTAACCCTAGAAGCTAGAATTCCATTGATTCATTATAAGCAGTATTGCCTTCACATTGAGAAGTAGGCAAACTGAGTCATAATCTACAAATCATTTATGAAGTGAATTTACCCAGAGTTCCAGCCACTCTCTTCTTAATCTTGCATCAGTGCTGTGGCCTGTGTAACAGTAAAATTATGTAAGGAGATAATAGGTTTATGCTTTCCCATAAAACAACCATTTTAGTTACATGGAGTTTGCAGACCCGTAAATCATGGCATGTAGGAAGAGGACATTGGTGTCCACATGCAGTCAGAAAACTAAGCTTATAAGTTTCTCACAATTCATTCATTCAACACCCACCTCCTTCCCCACAGATAGATATGTGTGGCAGCCAATTTTATGTATTTTTCATCACAATATTTGAATCAAAAGTTACCTAGTGACATGGTTCAGTGATTGGGGACACATACTTGCACAGTCAGAGTTCCATTCTTAGCACCCAAACTTAGCTCACAACTATATGCAACTTCAGTTCCAGATGATAATGGGCTTTTGTCTTCCTTGGGTACTGCATTCACATGCATATACTCATTCTCCCAGACACCCATACATATATACAGAGAGAAGAAACAAAATAAAATCTTAAATTTTTATTTTATTTATTACATGTATGTTCCTTCATAATTTTTTCATACATTCACAGTTTAAATTCTGTGATTAGTAGAGAGGTGTAGAAAATTTAAAATAGGCAAAGTATATTTTAAGATCAATTCTATTTATTCATTTGTGTGTCTGTCTATGTGGGGTTATATGCGGATGACTATAGTGCATGTGAAGGCCAGAAGAGGGCGACAGATCCAGTTGGAACTGGAGTTATGTCTGTGAGCCATCTAATGAGGATACTGAGAGCTGAACTCATATCCTTTGCAAGAATAGCAAGCTTTCTTTCTTTCTTTCTTTCTTTCTTTCTTTCTTTCTTTCTTTCTTTCTTTCTTTCTTCTTTTTCTCTCTTTCTTTCTTTCTGTCTCTACTCAATATCCCACTGTACATCTGCTACATATGTGTGGGGACACCTAGGTCCAGTCTACGTATTTTTTTTGTTGTTGTTGAGAGCCCCCAATGGTCCAGGTGAGTTGACTCTATTGGTCTTCCTATAGAGTTCCTATCCCCTCTGGGGCCTGCAATACTTACTTCCATTTCTCACATAAGAGTCCCCAAGCTCCATCCACTGCTTGGCTATGGGTGTCTGTATCTGTCTGAGTCAGGTGCTACATGGAGCCTCTCAGAGGGCAGCCACGCTAGACTCCTGTCTGCAAACATAACAATTTATTAATAATGTCAGGGATTGATGCTTGCCTGTGGAATGGGTATCATGGTGGGCCAGTTATTGGTTGGCCATTCCCTCAGTCTCTGCTCTGTCCCCTACCCTTGCATTTCTTGTATGCAGGATACATTTTGGGTCAAAAGTTTTAGCAAGTATTCTTAATCACTGAGCAATTGTTCCAGATCCCCATAAAAGAGTGGAAAGAGAATCCCTTGTACCTTCATTATGTATGACTATGAATAGCATTTCAAATAAAAAGAAAATTTTGACCTCATAACATAACAAACAAAAGTGAAGATATGTAGAGACTGAAAATAAAACACAAAAACACTTCAGACACTTTAACACCATTGCTTTGAGATATCATATCATAAATAAAACAAAGAGTATAGGTTAGGTTTTCTATCCCTGGCAGAAGCTGAGCTGATTTTCTTGTCAAATGATTTTTTTTGACCTCCTGAGTAAGGGAAGAGAAGCTAGCAAGATGGCTTAGAGGGTAATAGCCTTGCCGGTGGCCCTTGTACCTTAAGTTCAAGTCCCTAGATTCCCCTCTCTTTGGTGAAAAAAAAAAAAAAGAAGAAAAGTGTTGACTCTTGGAAATTGTTTTCTGGTCTCCACTCATGCATGATGGTGCATGCATGATGGCACTTACACATCCATACCATTCCCATAAAAACACAGAGACACATGCAAAACAAGTGAAAAACTTAAAAAAAAAAAAAAAAAGAATGAGTACTTGGAGGGGATGGCTCAGCTGTGCTGAAGTGATCATGTGGAGAGGTGCTTAGCTGTGCTGCAGTGAGCATCTGGAGGTGTGGTTCAGCTGTACTGCAGTGAGCATCTGGGAAAGGTGAGCTCAGCTGTGCTACAGTAAGCATCTAGCTTAGCTCTCTTGTTCTTTCAGAGGACCACAGTTAGGTGCCCATCACCCATGTTGGGCCAGTTACAACCGCTGCTAACTTCACTTAAGGGGATCTGTTACTCTCTTTGGATACTAGACACATACATATATCCACACATAGATCTATGTACACATAAAAATAAAAATTAAAATAAAGGGCAGAATATACTTAAACCACATTTTTAAAATTTCTAATACATGTCCATGTTGTCTTTTTATATGGAAAGATTAAGATTTACTACTAAGGTGTCTTATTCTCTTTCCTTGGAGTCAGAGAATTTTTAAAAATAGTTTCTCCAGGTAGAGACCAATTTATTTACATCTTGGGTGTAAAACATGACTCCACAGTAGAGGACGTCATAAGTAAGTTGCTTTTGTTATCATTTTTTACTGTATTTGCCCCACTCTCTTTTGTCCTCTTTTGACTGTGAAATTCAAATTAACATGCACCTGTCAAACACATAACACAGGTACAAAAATGCTGTGTGTACCTAACACCGCCAGATACTTCCCCTGCCTGCAGGTACTTGTTGCAAGGAGTTTGATATGAAGAAATGATTAGTACTTTTGTAATTCCACTCAGTTTCTGTTCCATAAACTGCCTTTGTTATTACTATTAATCTTATCTTCTCATGAATACCCTCATCTCTCTTTAGCACTACATTATAAGCCTACACAACCAATTTATCTAAACTCTTCTAAAACTATTAACTTAGAAGTCTCCAAGGGATTTCAGGAGATGAAAGGAATGAAAATTAGTATCTTCCAATTTGCAATGTACCTTTCCTCTCAATAAAAATGCAAGCTGGCTTCAGTTTGTATGTTTCTCAAATGACTTCAAAGTGCAAATATCAAAGATTTACTCGTGGTGAGGACAAAGAAGTTAAGTGTTGGGTTAGCTGCCTCCTACACTGTAACAAAATACTTGGCATAAGAAACTCCACAGAGAGAGGGTCT
>JANHMN010000009.1:24603635-24629196 GCA_030674055.1 Rhabdomys pumilio | reverse complement strand
ACATTTACACACACACACACACACACACACACACACACACACACACAGAGAGAGAGAGAGAGAGAGAGAGAGAGAAATAATGTGAATTAAAAAAAATTTTAAGATGTTATAAAACCAATTGTTATATATAATTAATGTATACTAATAAAATAAATAGACATTAATTGCATAGGAAAAATTCAATTTCAAAACCATGTACAAAGAGATTGTTGAGCCATATCATCCTGTGGAAGAATGTCTTATGAGAACTGTCAAGAAGCATGTTGTGCTGAGGAAGCTGGGAAAAAGAGCCCCACTGGAACAGGAGCATGGACTGGCAGCTGTCTAAAAGTCAGCCTGTTTGTCATTGTGATACTGGTGATTGAATCCTGTGGTTAGTTTACTTAACTGTCTTTAAATTAGCTCAGTGGGGTTTGCAATGGAGCTGATCTTACCTAGCTGTCAATAGAAAGTCCATTTATTTGTATTTATGAATATGAAGACCCTTGGGAATCATTCATTTTTAATGAATTTTTACTTCAAAGTTAAGTCAGAAACATCAGTACAGAGGAAGAGGCTTATGATGTCCAATGTTAGTGCCTGGCCTAGATTACATGGTGGGGCTGGGCTCTGTTAAATGTGAGCAAATGTTCGTTCTCTAATAGAGGTCTACTACACTTACATTTCGACACTAAAAAGTCTTCTTACATCTACTTACACTGGATCTGCTTTGAATCACTGACACACACACACACACACACACACACACACACACACACACACGTCTTTAATCTCATAGGTTCAGTGGATGAGGAAAATTATGAATGAATGAACATTAGTTGCCTTACTAGAAGTGAGAGCCAGATAAAAGTCAGTATGTAGAAAACAGTACTCTTTGTCATCGGGTATTACTGTTTCTTGTCTAATAATGGGACAATTCCTGGTAGTATTCCTTCTCAGGGAAAACCAAAAAAGACCGTAACAGTCTGTAGGACACATGTTGAGCACAAATATTTTGGTTGGTTTGGGTAGTGATTACAAAAGTCTATGGCCCATTCTTTTTCCAACGACAAACTTGTGAAGATGTTTGGCCATAGATAAATGGTTGTTCTGAAAATTGTATTTACTGTCCTTTTACTTTTCTCTGTATCTTCTGTGTGATTGTGTGTGGTAGTGTGGCAAGGGTGGAGGTGGGGCAGAGAACGAAATTGGATGACTTTCTCCTTCATTTGCTACTGTATTTACCAAGGCAAGGTCTCTTGCTGAAAGCAGAATTCACAAATTTGACTACTTTAGCTAGTCACCTTGTCATGAAGATCACCTTTCTTTACCTCTTCTACTCTGGCATTATAGCCAGGTCACCATGCTTGCCTGGGTTTTATGTAAGTTCTAATATCCAGACTGTGGTCCTCCCGCTTAAACATCAAATGTTTTATCCACAGAGCCATCTCCTTAGCATCACTGTGTTTCTAAGTAAAACATTTGGCATCACCTGTAACTAATATTTAATGAAATAAATAATAAATAAATACCTAAAGAAAATTTAAAAATCAAGTTTAAAACTCAGAGCTCAAGGGCTGGAGAGGTGTTTCAGTGTCTATGATTTCAGACTATTCTTGCAGAGGACACATGTTTGGTTCTCATCACCCATGTTCAGTGGCTCATAACCAGCTATAACTCCTGCTCCAGGGAATCTAACACTTCTCTCTTTTCCGTAGTAGTCGTGTCCAACATGCAAATGAGTGTGCTCAGAAAAGCATATACACACAGAGAGTTAAAGTATTTTTTTAACAACTCAAACCATATATATATATATATATATATATATATATATATATATATATATATATGGCAGAGAGAAGCAGATAAAGAGGGAGAGAGGCAGAGAGAGAGAGGCAGAGAGAGAAGCAAAGAGAGAGAAGCAGAGAGGCAGAGGGGCAGAGAGAGAGGCAGAGGGGCAGAGGGGCAGAGGGGCAGAGAGGGGCAGAGAGGGGCGGAGGGGCGGAGGGGCGGAGGGGCGGAGGGGCGGAGGGGCGGAGGGGCGGAGGGGCGGAGGGGCAGAGGGGCAGAGGTAGGAGGCAGATCTCAACAAGTTTGAAGCCAGACTGGTCTACAGAGTGAATTCGAGGACAGCCAGAGCTACACAGAAAAGCCCTGTCTCACAAAAAGAGAAAAAAACAAAAATTTATTCAAAATAGCCCAAAGCATACCACCACTCTACCTTATTTCTCAATATTTAATAAAGGAGGAAAACAAGTTCGTCTATTTCTTCTATGTATGAATAACTAAAAGAGTCTTTTCCCTTATGAATAAATGACTTGCTTAAAGTCATTAAGATAGGATTTTTAGGAAAGAAAGGAAGAAAAAAAAAGCCCTTCTTGCTCCACAAACAGTGGGTAATGGAAATGAATACATTAGCACATTAGATGTCAAACGTTGAATAGCACTTTGCATTAGTGAAGCATTTGCGAATATGTCTCAGTTACTTTTCTGTTGCTCTAGTAAAATACCTGACAGAATCAGCTTAAGGGAAAAGTAGTTTATTTGGGCTCACAGTTCACGGGGATACAAGGGAGAGACAGATGCCTGTGGAAGCAGGGGCTGATGACAGTACATCTGCTCTCTGGAAGCAGAGAATAAACAAGAAGTGAGGATAGACTATACAGCTCCCTCAAGGCCAGCTCCCAATGACGACTTTCTCCACAGCAACAGGAGTTCATCACACATCCAGCAGTGCCACAAGCTGAGGCTCATATGCTGAAACATGTGAACCAGCGGAAGACCTTTCAATTCAAACCCGAACACATGAGACCAAGTATATCGGTTCCTAATCATTGGTAGTTTCCATAAGGTTCAAGGTTTATTCTTTGGCTTGCAGATCATATGAAGAGCTACTAAAAAATGTTGTAGAGTTAACTATTACCCAATTTACTCACCTCACACACACCTATGCTAGACAACCACTCTGTCATTTCTCAATTTTGCTCATCAATTAAACTTAGCAGTTTAAAGAAAAGTTGATAGATATATTTTTAAAATGAGCAATTCATCCTGGTGGCTCAGAACAGATCCAGTGTGAGTAGATGGACAAAAAGCATATGAATTTGGGAATTGAAATTCAGGTGCATAATAGTGATGTTTCTGCTAGATGCTGCCCACAGCCTCATTTGTTAATGTTAATACAGGTGACTTGTAGGCTGTATTCACAGAATCAGGCATGATATAAACAGATTATGAGAGACTCAACAAGTCTTGGCTGACTCACTAAACTCAGATTGCCTACTTCAGCATGCATGATCTCCTGTGAACATTAGAATGGATTTCATCAGAGGCTAACATATGCGATGACTTATGTCAAATCTCAACTTGACTGAATGCAGATTCACTTGAAAATCAGTATCTGAGCTTGCTGAGGTGTGTCATTCACTAATTTGTGGAGACCCATCTTATCTTTGGGGGGAAATCTTTCCCTGGGCTCCACATCCTGGATGGCCTAAGACAGAGAGGGTGAGCTGAGCACCAGCATTCATTGTCCTCTGCTTCCTGACTGCAAATGAGCTGTGACCAGCAGCCTCATGCTCCTGCCCCGGTGTCTTTCCTTCCTTGTGGAATAGCGCATGGAGTAAAATAAACCCTTTCTTCTTTAGGTTGTCTTTGTGAGGATTTTTTAAATCACAGCCACAGGAACAGTAACTAAAACCAGTTCTTCACAGGAGCTGTGACACCTTCAGCCTCGCTGAGCTAGGAGTAAAAAGGAATGGGTATTATTGACAAATATTGATGATATCAACGTGCTGATTTGGTCACGACTGCAGCTCATCTTACAGACTTTGTTGTTGGTAGTAACAAATACCATTCCATATTAACTAGACTGAAGATAGGATTTTTTTAGAAGAATATTTTTGTTCAAAAAATATAAATGAATATCTACACTGCTTATGTTTCTGTTGGAAAGAAGATATTGTAAGATCTGTGGAAGGCCAACCTGGCCTCACCTGGCCACTGAAGTCTCATGCCTGATGTGTATGTCTACTGTTTTAGTAGAGTGATGGGAACAAGTAGGACTCCAGATCCTTAATGTACTGCAAATAGTTCAGGATTCTACACAATATATTTGAATGTGAAGGGGAAATCGATAAAATTGCTAAAATAATACATGTGGCTAGCTCAGTCAGTAAAGTACTGGCCTTGCAAATGTGAAGACTTGAGTTTAATTAAATGACTGGCATGGTGGTACACACTTTTAATTTCCAGCACCAAGGTTGATCCTGGGGGCCCACTCGACAATTAGACTAGACTTTCTGGTGATTTCCAAGCAAATTAGAGACTTTGTGTTAAAAGAAAAGGAAGAACAACAGCTGATGTGATCTTCTGACACCCAAGCGTGTGCACGTAGATCCATACACACCTTCACGTGCACACATGGGCATCTGTTACTTTTGTGTGCCTTCTGTTAGAGTGATAAAACATTGACCAAAAGCAACTTGGAGAGAGAGAGGTGTTAATTTGATTTACATGTTATAGTCCATCGTGAACAGAGGTCGAGGCAGGACACCAAAGGAACTTGAAGCAGGGACTGAAGCCCATTGAGGAATTCTGCTTAGTGCCTAGTTTGCTCTGGTTTAATAAGCTATTTATTTTTAAGTTGGTCCAGGTCCACCTGCCCAGGGATGGGATCTATTACAGTGAACTGGTACCCTTTACATAAATCACCAATCAAGAAAATGCCCACAGGCCGATCCAGTGGATGCAATTTTCAAATTGAGGTTCTCTTTTCCCGGGTGTGTCAAGTTGCCAACTGAAGCTAACTAAGACACCAATAAACACAATAAACACACACATCTACACAATACACAGGAAATAAAAGCTAAAACAAAATCTATTATTTTTCATAGTTTTTAAGCCTTTGTGTGTATAATGGTTCCCAGTGGGAGGAATTAGAATTACTGGGTATATTTATTTTTTTCTTTTTATAGCTTTTATAACCCCAGCATCATTTTGGTTTTTTTTCTAATTGTGTTATAAAATACAAATGAGTTATTAAATTGCCTTAGCTCTGTTTTTCTTGTAAAATTATTACAGTTATCCTACAAGTCCAATGAATAAGAATGCTTAGAAAAGCTGCTTCATGGAGCCCAGTGCCCTGTCTGGTAAAAAGAGGTTAGAAGTATTTATGTATGCTTCAATTAGCTTACATATTACATGGTCTCCTTGACCAGATCATAAATTGCTGCCACTGCTTAACATTTTGTTAGAAAAATCTGCAGATTTTCTATGGCTGCAATTTCTGCTCTTGATGTGGTGACTACGGCTTGGAGAAGGACAAAGTTAAAGAAGGTTGACCAGTAACTGTGAACCCATTACTGCTTCAGGTGTTCAGGTCAAGGCTAGACTCATAAGAAGAAATATTCCCTGCCCATGACTGCCTCTCCAATCCTTTGTTTTTTTACACGCTCACTGAACACCCAGTAATAATAATAAGAAATTTGACTTTCCATTAGAAAATCTCTTTCCAAACGAGGGACCTATTAAACATATTAAGTGTAAGTTACTTGAGTTCATTGACTTACTTGAGTTTTCCTCCATTTTCTCTTTGTTCTTTCCACGTTAACTGACAGCATTTATCACCTGTCTTCTAAATGATCTCTGGACACCAAGTTCTTTATTGAAAAGTGAAGGAAGGGACTGGAGAAATGGTTTGGTGGTTAACAGCATTTGCTGCTCATCAAGAAAACCTCAGTTTGGTGCCCAGCACCTATGACAGCAGCATCCATTCATTTGAAAGTCCAGGTCCAAGTGATCCAAGTGGTCTTTTGGCTTCTATAGTTACCTGCATTCATTTGGCATACATTCATACAGATGCATAAACAAACAGATTAGTAAAAAATAATCTTTAAACATTTATTTTTAAAACTACATCTTTAGGTGTGTGTGTGTGTGTGTGTGTGTGTGTGTGTGTGTGTGCACAAGTGAATGCAAGAGCTAGTATGCCAAAGCACATATATAGTGATCAGATGACAGCTTGTAGGAGTCAGTGCTCTCTACCATGTGGGTCTCAGGTACTGAATTCAGGTCATCAGTCCTGAAAGCAAGCACCTTTATTCACTGTTTTGAATGAGAATGGTCTCTATAGGCTCATATACTTGAAGACTTGGTCCCCAGTTGGTGGAGCTCTTTAGGAAGGATCAGGAGGTGGGGCCTTCTTGCAGGAGGTTTGTCACTCTAGTGGTCTTTTTCTCTACATCCTATTTGTGGAAAAGAAGTTAAACTCTTAGCTCCTGCTCTAGTGCCATGCCCGACTGGCTGCTATCAATTTACCCACCATGATGGTCATAACTCACCCTCTAAAACTACAAGCCCTTAGCTGTGCACCGCGCAATTGTCTCGCCAGCAAGAACGCACGTGGGCACCAGGATCCTTCTGCAGCAAGCGTTTATTGCGATGAAGGAGGGAGAACCCGAGCCCCAAAATGGCACTGCTTTTATACACCCTAGGGTGGTGTGGACATATCTGATTGGCTGCTTGCTCATAACCCCGTATGACGCCCGGGCTGGGCAGTGACTTGGTGCGCTTTCACCACTTGCACATGCGCAATTTACTTGTTTACCCACGGGAGCACCAGATGCCAGCGCCATCTTGTAATGGCGAATGCTGTCACCTCTCTCCGTGGCTCTCTACACTTAATAAACTGTTAGGTAATTTGTCTTGGTCATGGTGTTTGGTCACAATAGAAACATTAGGTATGACATTCACTGCACCATCTCATTGGTCCTTACTTCCCTCTTCAAATGTGCATTTTACATTAACATCTTCAGGAGACATCATTTGAATAAGTAGATAGAATTGTTTCTGAAGCCCTTCTGAAGTTCAGAACACTATTCTATCTCCAGCTTCAACTGCACACCATGAGAAAAAGGCAATCATATTGAGTGTCGTTGTTCTATTCGAACATAGCACTAGTGGCAATTCCTTCCTTTATGAGTTCCATCGAATGCTTTATTATACAAAGATTTGAATCTCAAGTTGTCATTGAATTTCACATATTTTTATTAATATCATGGTACAGAAAATCCCATAATAATGCCTAGAAGATAGATCAATGCAATATAGAATCTGTGTACATAGCAGTTTATATTCAGAAAAGTACCATAATCTATGGGTTTGTATCTCTTGGGTGTCTGGCAGTGATTACAAACTATTTAACCATTCAGCATATTGGCTTGATATATGGCACTATATCTAGGTTTCCAATGTTAAGTTTAATACTTTTTCAAATATTCTATCTGTACAAATTGTCAAAAGTATATGCATTGTGTATTCATTTACAAAACACTATATAATATATAGATCCTTTATATATTATACATATGATATATTTGCATGTATATATCTAATTTTAAAGATATTTATTTTGAATTACAGCTGTCTGTCTTTCTGTCTGTTTGTGGATATATGCACATGAGTGCAGGTCCTGTGGAAATCAGAATAGGGCATCAGCCTCCCTGAAGGTAGGGTTACAGGCAATTGTGAGCTGTCCAACACGAGTGCTGGGAACTAATCTCAGGTTTTCTGAAAGAGCAGTAAGCACTCATACCTATAGCCCAATAAAGACTTATTTTATAGATGCATTTTATTTGTAGATGTAAGGTATCTATACTGTAGACGTCAAATTAATATATTATGTGAATCTTTGTGGATATTTTGCTCAACAATAGTAGTTCTTTCCTTGTAATCAGATACTTCTCCCAGTAAAAGGAAACAAAGCCTTCAGGGCTGTTCAGCTGTACAAAATGCAGAGCCATTTTAACAAGCACTTATTAGCTGCTGGCTCTGCTTCCCTTTTCTCGTTCACTTTCCTCCCAAGTGATTGTTCCCACTAATGGTACACTTGATAGAATCTTGAATCGCCATGGAGATGAGTTTCGGGCATGTCTCGGGATTATCTTGTTTACATTAATTGACATGGAAGGGCACATCTCAACGGTGAGTGGGAATACTTCCTGGGACAAAGATCCTGGGCTTTATAAAGTGGAGAAAGTGAGCTGAGTGCTAGCTTGTATTCATTCTTCTCCATTTCCTGAACATGGATGAGATGGAACCAGCTACTTTAGCTTCCTTTCTTTTGATTGTCCCACAACTGTGGACTGTATCTTGAATTTATAAACTAAGGTGAGTTGTTTCTCACTTGAGTTGAATTTAAGAGTATTTTATCATAGCAATAAAAAAAAAAGAAACAAAGACACCAGGTTTGATTAACTCCCTTGCATACTGTTTTCTCACTGTGGATTATTTTATGTGCTGTTCTTATTTACCCTAGTCATTTCTGCTTTTCTCACCTACTGGATTCTATTCATTCTATCTTTAATAAATTCCCCCAAATCTCTTATATAGTGATTCTGCAGCCTCTTTTTTTTTTTCTTGGGCAGAAATTCTGAGTAGTTTCTTTCGGACTTTTGATTTCTTTAGGAATCAGTGTTGGCCCTGAGCACTTGGAGTATTGAGATTTCAGGTTTAAGGGGACTTGTTTTGTAAATTACAACAAAAAGAGTTAGTTCAAAGTGATTGAATTAGTGTCTCAATGAAAATTAAAAATTAAAATTTTTCAAAATAGTTTTATGAAGGGGAAAACAAAGATGTTGGCATAAAAGTATTGCCCTTGTAATTATGTCCTTTCTTAAAACATGATCAACTTCTCTTGACATATTTTGGGTATAAATATACATATTTATTGCTCCATAATTTTGTAACTATGTGTCTAGCCTGAAACTGTTTATGAGTAAAGTTAGTTCATTCTTTTCTTATTTTTAATTTTTTACTACATCAATGGATTTTGTGTATGGGTATGCATACAAAAGTCTGTACATGTGGGTCAGAGGACAATTTGTAGGAAATGATTCTCTGATCCTATATGTGTGTTTCAGAGATCACATTCAGATTATCAGACTAGGTGACAAATGCTTGTACCTGATCAGCCATTTTTGAGAAAAACCTCTAGAGTTCCTAAGCTTTCAGTTTCTTTCAGTGTCTTTTTCATTGTGGCATTTTGCTCATCTTCTCAACAAATGCTTCTCCTGTGGCAATTCTTTTCTGTTGTCAACTTGGTGAGATGCAATTTAAAATCTAGCATCTGAACATTCCATTGTGTTCTGATGTTGGTGAGGTTAGTTGGGAAGGAAAGACCCTCCCACTGTAGGTAATGCCATTTCTTTGGCTGAGATCCTGAACTATACAAAAACATACCATTTATCATTCTTCCTTTCCAGAAGGTGGATGTAATATTAGATGCTTCAAGACCCTATTACCTTGACTTCTAATATAAAAGATAGACTGTGTTTTTGAATTGTGAGTGCAAAAAAACTGTTCACCTGAGTTTCTTTTGTCATGGTATCTTATCACAGTGACATTAGAACTGAGAACAGTGAGAGAAGAAACTAAGGAAATAAGTAAAAAGGAGATAATAGGGTCTCAAAGTTGGAGGATCCCTGCAGCAAGAGAAAGGAACAATTATAAGGATTACATTTTCCTCTTTCCTCAGTTGTAGGACAGTATGCTCTAATGTACATGGAAGTATGAGACAAGGTGACAGGGAATGTTAGATTTCTCAGGATCATTGAGCATACATATTATTTCAGATCATATTTGTCATTGATAATATTTATGGTCCAGACTTCTCATGTAGAAAATGATTATTTTAATGGTCATCTACACATTACAGGACATCAATTGCCATGCTTCCCACAGTGATATTTTTTATTTATCTTTTTGAGCAGAGCTTCCCCACAGAAAGGAGAACCCATCAAATATGTTGACTGATCTATTCCTAAAATTTTCAGTGAATCATTAACAAATACAAATCAAGTAGGTCATTAGATTGCGGACGATAAAAGAAAAAAGATACATATAATGGAGGTATTGACACAAAATGACAGACTGCAGGAGAAATGTTATGTCTGTTTAATGATTAACATGAAAGGAAATTTTGCTTTGAAAATCCAGTCTAGTAACTATAGTTAACTGTGAAGAAAAAGAAGATGATCAAAGCGTTTCTAGTTACTACAAAGGATTTAAAGTTTAAATTAGTTTGTAGACAGAACTTGCATCTATCTTGAGACCGATTGAAGCTAAGGCCTTCATGATGGATTTCAAAGCACAGGCAACTTCTGAATGAGAAAATTACTACTGCTTTTCATTAAGCTAAAGCATGTCCTGATGTAATAGTGAGCCCCCCCCCTTTTTGTTAATCCATACAGAATATCCATCTACCTCTGCTCAGTCCTATAGTAACAGAAGCCACAATAAAATGATAATCCCAGATAACTTTAGTTAGCTACTTTCTTTCCTATACATATTATATAGCTCACTGTACCTCAAGAAGAGCAACTCTAGGGGGGTTATCATGTCCTCTGTTACTTCCTGAATTCTGTCTCTCTCCAACTCATATGTTGATATTCAGTCTATCTCTGTCTTTGGAGATTCAGACTTTACAGAGGTAAGATGAGTCTGTAGAGTAAGTCCTACTTAATGGTGAATGGCTCTTAACCATTTCAGATGAAGAAATGAGGAACCCAGGTGCACACATAGATGAAAGAACAGGTAGACATCATATAAAGACACCATAAGGCACAGCTCACAGCCCAAGGACAGATGCCTCAGAAAAAATAAATACCTCAGTCTTGAGCTTCTAGTTTCCAGAAATGTAATTCAGTGAACATCTGTTTTGTAAGGTAGCCAGTTAGTGGTATTTTCTGCATCGCCTGAGGTAACCAGGAACACTTAGAGGGATGCTGAAGGTCTTTGCAGCCATCTCCTATGTTATTTCTCAATCTGTTCAATGTCTAAAGGAGAGAATTCAGACTTGAGTCTCTGTGTCTCTAAACAATTTTTGAAAACATACATATCATTTTTATAGGCATTGCTAATCACAAAACTCTGACTTGAATCCAGTCAAGCTCTGACACTAACATCTTCTCATCCTCATACTCATAATAATGGAGCATTGGCTTCAACTTGTAAAACAAAACAAAACAAAACAAAACAAATTCTTTGAAAACTGTCTATATGATAATGAAAGCAATTAATTTTGTAAGACAACTTTAGAGAATTCATTCTTTTATCCTCCTATGTAATATTTAATTTCTTTTGAGATGAGCACAAAGAGTATCACTGTCTTAAGGGAAAGAAAACATTTTTGAAACAATCTCTAAATTGATAGAATACCACTTTTAAATTGATGAATAAATTTAGCTAGATGGCACATCTGGAAATTCCACAGACAATTGTCAGGATTGTTCTGCATTTTATTCTAAAATAATACTCTAATTGAAATGCATTTTGGGAAATGAGAGATGGACATATGTATATGCTTGCTTTATCCACTTAGAATTTCTCAAATTTTCTGTCCATTCTCAAAGGCCAAGTTGCCTCTCTTTGAGAACATTTTAAATACAGATACACATGTGCCTGCTGCACTGACATCTTTATCAGTTGCTGTGGTACTAGGTATGGATTTAGAGATTAATAAAGCATATTTCTATTCCTTTGATAATTGACACTGTGATAGAAAGCCAAATGCATTTTAATGTTATTTATCATATATTCCTGTTAAAAACGAGTGAGTGAAACCGGCTTCCATAACACATTAAAATGGAATGATTTGGACATTAGGCACACACTGCTTGTTTCTAAATGCTTTTGGGTTTACCAAGGCAGAGGGAAAATATTCCATTCCTGAAATAGGACACTGTTGAAGATGGCAGTGTAAACTTGAAAGAGATAAGAAACAATATTGAAAGGAAAGTTTACAGGAAATATCACACAGAATAAACAACTCTTAATGACCCCCCTAGATAAAATAGCAAAGAAGAATAAGAAGAAACGAGGAGATTGCTCACTCGGTAAAGAGCCTGCTGCACAAATGTGACAACTTAGGCTTGGCTCCCTGGAACTCAAGTAAATCCAGGTGAAGCGATGCATGTATCTCTAACCTCAGCATGCCTATGATAAATTGAGAGGTGGACTAAAAAGAATCATAGTAACCCATGATTCAGCTAACTGTCCTCATCAGGGAACATAGAGGAACATTGTCTCCATCAAAGTGAGAGCCGAGGACTGACACCTAGGGTTACACACTCTGAACCCCACATGAACTCCATGGCATGCATGTACTCACATTCATTTATACACACTTGGATGTGTATGTGAATAGATACACATCATGCACAAATACCAAAATGAATGAATAAAGCAATAGTAAGCAGCAGGTCCCTTAAAAAGAGAATGGTTTGAAATAGAAGTGCATACAAAGGGTTAAAAGATTTGAATTTTATCCCCAAATACAGAACATCCTCTCAGATGTTCAAGGCAACATTTCAAAAGTTTTATAAAAATAGACTACAATTAGAGCAATTTAAATTATCATCCATTTTTTTCTGCAGCTAACATTTGGATATTTATCAGCCGCATTCATTCGCAAAGTATGTACTTATGGTTTAGAATGTCTGCTACAACTAAGTGATAAATGAAATCAACTTTGAGACCAAATGAGGTTCTGCCATGGATATTAACTTGGAAGTAACAATATCTTCATCTTCTCCATTTATTGAGCATATTCATGAGCAGGGTGGGTCACTATGGACAAACACTATGTAAATTACTGTTTCTGCTTTGAAATGATGAGTTCTAAGTAATCATGTCCTGAGGATATCTGCTAATAGACAAAAATCAAAGTGGAATATTTTAAAGAAACATAGGGCAAAGTAAACCTTAGAGACATCTCTGAGCTTATGAATATGCCCCTCTCAGGTCCTTCAATGAGAAATGTCTAAAGAATGCACAGTGGCCAAAGGTCTTACTCACTGTAGTACCAAACTAAGGCAGCAAAGAGTCAGACAATGAACATTTGATACAATCCAGGAACATTTTAAAGTGAGAACTCAAGAGACAAGTTCTACAGGGCCACAGGATAAGTCTTATAACAAAGCATGTGACATATACTTTTTTGTCACAACTACTTGGTGATTGGTAGAAAGAAAAGTCTGGTTACCTCTGCCACCCGGGGATATTGCAGGCTTGATGTGGTTCTTAAGGTGCTATAAAACCTTACTCATGTGAACCAGCAGAATAGCTATGATGGGTTATTCTCAGAAGTTAAGCCTAACTGTAGGGAGAGATGACCTGAAAAGGAAGAAGTACAAGGAGGTTGTCTCACTAATGGGAATGAAGTATGAACCCAAGATAAAATATTCTTATCCCTCACTCCAATGTATAAAACAAGCGCTACCAGTAGAACCTTTTTCATCAGAAATGTGCCAACCAGGGACTTGCAATATAGCTCAGTCAATTAAGTGCTTGGTATAAAAACATAAGGACTTGTGTTCAACATCCAGTATCCAAATAAGCCAGGGAGGGAAGCATGAGCTTGGAATCCTAATGCAGACAAGGAAAGACAAGGATTTCTGATCAACCAGTCCTGCCTACTCAGCTACAGGTCAAGGAGAAACATGACTAAAGTACACAGGGTAGGTGTCACCTGAGACACACCACACAAGGATGATACCCAGTCTTTATACAGACATACAAGAACAGGACACACACAGTTGCTCAGCAAACAGTGTAAAGACATTACATTCAACATGTCTTCACTGGATTTGTTTTCTCTGTCAGCTTGATAATTAAAAAGGGAGGAAAAATCTCAAACACAATAGATAGCAGCAGCAAGGAAAATCTCAAGCACAGAAGACAGATTGGCTGATAAATAAATTCTTTTATTTGGGGTGAGAAAACACACACATACTCACAAACACACACACACACACACACACACACACACACACACACACACAGAGAGAGAGAGAGAGAGAGAGAGAGAGAGAGAGAGAGAGAGAGAGGAAGATCCTCTGTCTGCAGAGCATATCAGAAACTTGATGGCATGAAATCTGGTCTCTCCTCAAGAACTGGGGGTTGTAATGGTCTTTGAGGAGCTTTCATCAGCTAATTTGGGATTGATCAGTTTGGAAAATGATAGGGAAACTGTCAGGCCTACAGTTTTGTCATAAATGTGTCTTGATCCAGCCTTGGACTGGAAGTTCTATCAGCAGAGGGTCCTACTGCCCAGGGAAAAGGCATGTCTGACTTGTGCTAAGTTGCCAGGCTTTGTCTTAATGAGGGTAAGGACTAAGCTGCTATTTTCAAAGTTCACCATCTATCTGTCTGCTTATCAGGGATTGGTCTAACTACTATTCCTTTAAAGTCATTCCAAGAATATCATATGAAATCACTGATGGATGATTTTATTGTATCCTCTACCTTTCTCTCTTTCTCTTTCCCTCCCTCCCTCTCTCTTTCTCTCTCTCTCCCTTTCTCCTTTCTCTCTCTCTTTCTCGTGTGTGTGTGTGTGTGTGTGTGTGTGTGTGTGTGTGTGTGTGTTTGTGTATATGTCCATGTATGAGAACCACACTTCATGTGAGGAGGTCAGAGGACAACTATTAGAAGACTGCTCTCTCCTTTCATTGTGTACGATTAAACTCACATAGCATCTTACCTAGTATACTGAGTCTCTGGCTTCTTACTATACCATTATTAGTTTTTGAGAGTTTCATACAATGTACTTTGATCATATTCGCCCCTTCTTTAACCCTTCCAAGATCCACCCAACTTCATCCTTAAAAAAATAAAAAAGCAAAACAAAACAGAAATCAAAGTCTTCAAGATCAGTTTGTGCTGCCCCAAAAATTGGCTGTATAATTTTCCACTGGAGCATGGTTGACTTATCAAATCTAAGGTCTTAGAAAAAAATGTCTTTCCTGCTCGCAGCATTTAACATTTTCTCATAGTGTCTCAGTCAGAAGTGAAAATTTGTATTCAATCCCCTATCTCTGTGGTGAAATTTTGTCTAGCTTGGGCTTGCATAGGTCCTGTACATACTGTTGTAGATACTGTGAGTTTGCATGTGAATTTTCTTGGCTTTGTCCAGAAAGTATTCTTTGCTTGTATTGATCTAAGTTATTACACTCTTTCTGCTTCTTCTGAAGTGATCCCCATACCTTCAGAATATGGGTATGTGGCATAGGTGACCATTTTAGGGCTGCACATTCTACAGTCTTTTATTCTCTGTACCTTGGCCAATATGGGCCTCGGCATTAATCCAAATTTGTTACAAATAAAGGCTTCTCAGTTGAAGGCTGAAAGATATATTGATCCATGAAAATAACAATAAATAATTAGGATTTGGTTTATTACAGTGTCCCCTTAGCAACAATATAGTAGTAAGTTTTCCTCCTGGGCCTATGACCTCTCTAGCCATAGGTTGTATGTGGGACAATGGTGTTAGATATGGGTTTCATCTTTGATGTAACATTTAAATCAAATCAAAAAGTGGTTGGATATGCCTATGATGTTCATGCCACTATTATATAAACAGATAAGCTGTTCCAGGTCAGTCATTATTGTAGCATGGAGGTTTCACAGCCGCGTATCACTGATGAATTCTTTTTTCTTCTGGTAGCAGTGCCATGCACCATGTGGCACTGTGAAGTTGAGCCAGTAGGAATGAAACTGTGCAAAAGACTCTTGAATATTCTTTTTTGGTATGAATGATTCAAAATGACTGCATCAGAATTCCAATTGGAACAAAAAGATGTTTGTATTATTTTACTATCACATCATATGTGAAATGATGATACCCACTTCTGCCTTTACCTACTATAGGAAACACATAAAAATTGTTGGAAGCTTTATCAGATTTCTGTGAGAAAATACACCTAACTTTATTCAGTCCTAGGAATACTTCACCCACTTTAAATATCTCTCTGGGCCTGAAAGCTTTAGATCAAAGTTATCCTTAAATCCTTGCTATAATTAAAATCCTTAAATTGTCATACTTACTCAAAGATATTCTGCAGATACAACCACTGATATTTAAATATTGTATAATAAACTTTGAACAAAGATAAACTTCTTGAAAAATTTCAGCTGCTCAGGGTGGTAATTCATCTATAAGGTACAATCTAGTATTGCATATCTGCCTACCAGTGCTCTCACTGATATAACACCCTTGCTTGGTGTAGACAATAAGACTTCATACAGATTCAAATTTACTTAATGGTGGAGTTATATCTGAAAACCCTCTTGGTAATTGAAAATATTGTAAGCAAAATTTATGTTTTAGGGGCAGGAAAAATTGCTCAGTGATTAACAGCATTTGTTGCTTTTTATTTATTTTTAATATTTATTTATTTATCTTTGGTTGCTTTTTTCTCTCATTTTTTATTGGATATTATATTTACATTTCAGATTTTTTTCCCTTACCCCACCCCACCCCTGCTCAGGAACAGCCTATACCATCCCCCCTCATTCTGCTTCTATGAGGATGAGCCCTCACCCACCTCCCTGCTCCCAGCTCTCCACCCTTGAATTCCCCCACACTCAGTGTGCAGCCTTTTTGGAACCAAGGATCTCCTCTAACATCTATGCCCAACAAGGCCATCCTCCCCTACATGTACAGCTGGAGTCATGGGTCTCTCCCTATGTGCTCCCAGGCTGGTGGTTTAGACCCTGGGGAGTTCTGGCTGGTTGATATTGTTGCTCTCCTCATAGGGCCACAAATCCTTTCAGCTCCTTTAGTCTTCTCTCTAACTCCTCCACTGGGAACTCTTAATCAGATCAATGGTTAGCTGTGAGCATCTGCCTCCAAATATGTCAGACTCTGGCAGACTTCTAAGGAGACCGCTGTATCAGGACCTTGTCAGCATGCACTTCCTGACATCCACATCAGCATCTACCTTTGGTGACTGCACATGGGATAGATACCCAAGTGGAATGGTCTCCAGAAGGCTCCTCCTTCAGTTTCTGTCCCACACTTTGTTTCCATATTTTCTCCCTTGAGTATTTTGTTACTCCTTCTAAGAAGGACTGAAGCACCTATACTTGGTCTTCCTTCTTCATGAGCTTCATGTGGTCTGTGAGTTGAATCTTGGCTATTTCAAGCTTTTGGGCTAACATCACTTAACAGTGAGTAAATACCATGTGTGTTCTTTTGTGATTGGGTTACCTCACTCAGGATAATATTTTCTAGTTCCATTCATTTACCTAAGAATTTCTCTAATTCATTATTTTTAATAGCTGAGTAATACTCCATTGTGTAACTGTACTACATTTTTTGTATCCATTTCTCTGTTGAGGGACATCTGGGTTCTTTCCAGCTTCTGGCTATTATAAATAAGGCTGCTATGAACGTAGTGGAGCATGTGTCCTTGTTATATGTTGGAGCATCATCTGGGTATATGCCCAGGAGTGGTATAGCTGGGTCCTCAGGTAATTCTATGTCCAATTTTCTGAGGAACAGTCAGACTGATTTCCAGAGTATTTGTACCAGCTTGCAATCCCACCAACAATTGGGGAGTGTTCTCTTTCTCCACATCCTCACCAGCATCTACTATCACCTGAGTTTTTGATCTTAGCCATTCTGACTGGTGTGAGGTAGAATCTCAGGACTGTTTTTTTATTTGCATTTTCCTGATGACTAAGAATGTTGAGCAATTCTTAAAGTGCTTCTTAGCCATTCAAGTTTCCTCAGTTGAGAATTCTTTGTTTAGCTCTGTAACCCATTTTTTAATAGAGTTATTTGGTTGTTTGGAGTCTAATTTCTTGAGTTCTTTGTATATATTGGATATTAGCCCTCTATCGGCTATAAGATTGTTAATGATCTTTTCCCAATATGTTGGTTGTTGTTTTGTCCTACTGACAGTGTCCTTTGCCTTAAAGAAGTTTTGCAATTTTATGAGGTTCCACTTGTCAATTCTTGATCTTAAAGCATAAGCCATTAGTGTTCTGTTCAGGAACTTTTCCCTTGTGCCCAGGTATTTGTGGGTCTTCCCCACCTTCTCTTCTCTTAGTTTCAGTGTATCTGGTTTTATGTGAAGGTCCTTTATCCACTTGGATGTGAGCGTTGTACAAGGGGATAAGAATGGATTGAGTTGCATTCTTCTATATGCTGACCTACAGTTGAACCAGCACCATTTGTTGAAAATGCTGTCCTTTTTCCACTTGACCGTTTTAGCTCCTTTGTCAAAGATCAAGTGACCATAGGTGTGTGGGTTCATTTCTGGATCTTAAATTCTATTCCATTGATCTTCCTGCCTGTCTCTGTACCAATACCATGCAGTTTTTATCACTATTGCTCTGTAGTACAGTTTGTGGTCAGGGATGGTGATTCCCCCAGAAGTTCTTTTATTGTTGAGAATAGTTCTTGCTATCCTATTTTTTTTTTTAATTCTAAGTGAATTTACAAATTGCTCTTTCTATCTCTATGAAGAATTCATTTGGAATTTTGATGGGGATTGCGTTGAATCTGTAGATTGTTTTTGGCAAGATGACCATTTTACTATATTTATCCTGCCAATCCACGAGCATGGGAGGTCTTTCCATCTTCTGAGATCTTCTTCGATTTCTTTCTTCAAAAACTTGAAGTTCTTGTCATACAGATCTGTCACTTGCTTTGTTAGATTCATTCCAAGATATATTATATTATTTGTGACTATTGTGAAGGGTGTCATTTCCTTAATTTCTTTTTCAGCCTGTTTATCCTTTGAGTCGAGGAAGGTTACTGATTCGTTTGAGATGATTTTATATCCAGCCTCTTTGCTGAAGTTGTTTATCAGGTTTTAGGAAGACCCTAATGCATTTCCCAGCACTCATGTTAGATGGCTCACAAATACTGCCAACTCCAGCTCCATGGTATTTTGCACCTTCTTTTGGCTTCTGTGAGCACTGAACTCACAGAAAGGCACACATATATAATAATAGTTGCTTAAAATTACATTATATATATATACTCAATCTACTGACCGTTACAACTCGCTTCATTCAAGTGTGCACAAAACACTTACTTTGGCAGTTTGGTAAATTGAAGCTTATTTTATAAAGAGATATTGAAGATTTTGTGCAATTATTTAGTACCTATTTTTATAAAGCTACTGATAATGGAAAACATTGGTAAGCATATCAGTTGTTTAATTTTGGGGTTATATGGGCAGATAGAAATCTGAGCTCTGGAGCCTCATGTCAGTACTAGAGAAAGGTAGAATGCTTCATATTACTGTCTCTTGCTAAAATAAAATATAAAACAGAAAATATCATTACTCCTAAGTACACATTTGACTAGATGTTTAAAAGCCAATCATATGTTATTTGAAGAAACTTCATGGAGAATTGTGGGGACTACAGAGTCAAACTCTTAAGTTTGAATTAGGGCTGGAGTGGTAGTTCATTTGTTAAAATGCTTACATTGCTATCAAGGGGATCTATATTCAGTCCCAGAAGTCATTTAAGAAAGGTGGGTAGGGTCGCTTAGGCTTGTAATCTTAGTGCTAGGGTTGTGGTAGAGAGAGTGAGAGTTATGCAGATACCTGGCCTTATGTAGTTAGTAACCAAATTGTTTAAGTCCTTGGCTGGTGATAAAGCCTGTCTTAAAACAATAAGATGGATGGATTTCTATGGAACTCGACCTGAGATTGACTTGTGACTTCTAACTGTGCATATTTGCAAAGCACAAGTGAATTCATGCACATACTCACACACGTAGAAACACACACAGTTTTAGTCTACTGAGATGATTAAAACAAATCAATTTTAAAAATAAATGTAATTCAATATGTTCTCCTTTAAACAAAACTAGATAGAAAGGACACTGAGCAGGTAGGAGAAAAAAATAATAAAAGTCACCTGAAATAATTAAAGTCACCAGCTGGAGCCCGAGAGGAGAGGAGCATTTGATTACAATCTGGGGTTCAGTGGGACTGTTCAGTACTTGGACAAAGTCCCCAGAAAGGCTTTATGATGGGGAATCTGGTTAGCTGCTCTATTTGTCATTTATTAAAAACTGCCAGCAAGAAGCATTCTGAACACTTCAGATTCTGCTCCTGCCTCACTATGCTTCCTAATTGAGTAAGTGTCTTTCAAAAACCCAAACACAGGATGAATCTATGTGCACAAAGCATGGAAAATGCCTACAACTGAGAGTATTGCATTAACAGTCTTAGGTGAAATCCCCACAGCCAGAGACTTATGGGGTTGACAGAACCAACTGAGATCCCCACAGCCAGAGAGCATGGGGTTAACCAAAAGCTAAGATTCCTAACTTAATCAAAGCAATGATTAAACCAGTATTCATTGTACACGAGTGTTTTCTCCAGTGTATTCTATGATATCAATATATTATAGATAAAATGGTATATTATTAAAAAATTAATAACCTCATAGTTAAACAAACATTAAATGTTTTGTATTTTAAATTCTTCGTTGGATGTTTTGAGCTTCTGAGAAACAAGGACTAGGGAAATATTACAATTCCCAAACACTTACATGTTCACACAAATCCTTTCCTAGAAATATCTCAGTACAGTAAATGTTCCATAAAACATAGTTCATAAAATACATATTTACCACACATTTATTGTACATGTACTATTAGTAATCATAAATCTAAAAACAAATCAGAAAATAATATAGAAACTCAAAGAAGAGAGAATTCCATTCAGACAATAGGCAAGTTTGAAATACTTTTGGGTTTGGTCTTGAACAAAGGACAGGTTTTGGATACTTGAGGGTTGAGGGAATGAAGTTAAGCAAGAGCTGGTAACTAATATAAGTTACAACCCTGAGAAAGAATGTCAGCATGTGACAACACAGAGTAGATTAGCTGTCCTGTAGAGGGAAAATGTAAGTAAATAAATAGGGATGTTGAAGCAAAAGAGTGCAGCTAGGCGAGGTATGGACAGTTTTGGCTTCTAGAAGTTTGGTTTCTGCTCCATAGACAACACTAACCAACCTGCTCCAGGTTCATCAAGAAGTGGTAAAAGATGCACATTTACATCATCTGAGCCATGGATGCTGGAGGATATCCTTGGCTACCTGCCTCATTTGCCATTCCTCAGGTGCTGTACTCCTTGATTTCAAGATAAGGTCTCTCACTGGCCTAAGATCTACCAAGTAGGCTGACTGGCTTAAGCAGCCAGGCCCAGGAATCTTTCTGGCCCACCAGTCAGATTACAAGAATGTGGGACCCATACATCTGATTTTTATTTTGACATATTTTCTGGGAATAGGATTCAGCATCTTGTACTTTCAAGGTAAACATTGTATTTTACCTGTTGACCCATCTTCCCAACTGAGTGAAAACATGAAGCTTCAATTTTATGTTATCAAATTAGCATGTTGATCCTGACGTGCATTGGGCTGGGGTGCTGGCTGTTGTGTTGGGGTCACTGACAACGGAGTCATCATAATATACCAAGACTGTGCTGGTGACGGTGGAGGTTAAAAGTAAAGACATCTCCTGATTGCCATGCCATCTAGATGGTGACACAGAAGCCAGAAATAAGAGGATTTAGATAGGAATTTGGAACAACGGGTTGATGCTCTTTATCCTATTTAAATTATTGGAAGGAGGTCCAGAGTTTAAGAATGAGGAGGGATCTTGAGTGTCCTGCCAAATACCATTGGATTCGTGTTTGTTCTAAAATTTACAGTGGAAGTCATTATAATTAGGAAAAAGTTTAAAGACACTTGAAGTGTATTTGGCATAATTCTAACACATCTCTGGATGTTTTAACTTGGCATAGTGAGCTTATGAATTTAAAAAATGCTGCTCTGCTGAGCGTTGATGGGGTAGATAATGCTGATAAAATTAAAGCATTCTTACATTGTACTCATAAGTACTGAGCAGTTAACCTCTCAGGTTAAATTATAAAATCAAAAAAACCCCTTGTGTTTTGCACCATTCTTTTCTTTTGTCCAAAGCATGTGCTGTATTGAATGGTCTTATTCTTCCATGTCATTGTTATTGAGAATTCCTACTGCCTATGAAGACTGTGGCTTTTTGTGGCTTTCTTTTGCTTTCTTCGTGGATATTTCCTATTTGGCTGCACATCTTCAAACTCTGTCCCACTGGACTTTCAAGTTATTGTACATTTTTAATAAATTTCTATGAGAGAAAAATGTCCAACTGGTGCCCCTTACTTATTATCAGTGGCTGTTACATAAGCAGTAAACACTGCTATGTGACATTTTTATATCCATTTGTGTTAACCTCATAAGCACTACACCAAAGGAAATATTAATATTTTCACTGTTCAGAGGAAGAAATCAAAAGGTTAAATACTTTGAACCAAAGGTCCAAGAAACTCCCTGCCATATTGTAAAATCTGAGTTATGTTCATAACTTTCTGCTTGTTATTCATCCCTAAGATGGCGGAAACAATGTTGATTAACTCCTACATGTCAATTTAAAGGAGCAGCAAAAAGGTTTAAAATCGACTGAGGATGTAGCTGTAGCTAAGTTTAAAGAAAATCTACACATCAGTGAATGTAGCTTTTCCCTAACTCCCTACTGACAGCACATCACTGGCCTTGTTAGTTTTTCTTGTCAAATAGGCACAACTCAGGTCGTCTGAGAAAAGAGAAACCTCATCTCTAGTATTGTCTCTTTAGAATGGCCTGCGGTCAGGTCCAGGTTGTTTCCATTGATGATTTATGTGGGACAAGCCAGCCCACTGTAGGTGGCAGCATCCCTCGGCATATAAGCCAGGACTATCTAAGAAAGCTAGCTGAGCACTGGTATATGAGCAAGCCAGTATCATCTTTCCTGCTTTATTCCTGCCTCCAGGTTCTTTCCTTGAGCTCTTGCTTTTTATTCCCCTCAAAGATGAACTGTGACCTGGAAGTGTAAGCTTTTCCTCTCCAAGTAATTTTGGTCAGAGTGTTTTATCACGACAACAGAAATCAAACCAAACTAACCACTATTTTTTTTAGTATTTTAGGAATTAGCTAAATCTCACTCCAATCTTTTGATAAATATTTATTGAGATGTATTAAATATTCATTATTTGTTGAAGAGATATTTGGGAAATACGTTTTATTAAAGGGATGTAATGTGCACGAAAGTCTACTTATTCCTTTCAGGATGATACTCAGTACCATAATTTCCTGTAACAATTAGCTAAACGAAAATTGACATACAACTTACAAGTTTAATGTAATTTACTTAATAAGAAGCAAAACAAGCTTAAGCCCCCAAATTTAATCAGTAAAAGTGTAAAAATAAGTATTACATATCATCAACAATTTTGAACACTATGAATTAGATTTTCATAAAAATGTAAAAAGATAAGGTTAATGAAGCAGTAATATATAACAAATGGAAAGGATGTACATTATGTCAATAAGGCATTACATACTGAACAAGAATATTTAAATACTAATTTGTAAATATAACCTATTACTTATCCTTCTATTTACCATAAATTTGAAGACAGGCAACAAGCTTGAACTGCATCTTAACTTTAGAATCTTGAAAGCAAAAGAATGACAGTCCCTATTGCATGTCTAGTTGATGCTAGGTTTTTAAGTAGTCATAGTCATAAAAGATTAGGATGTAGTATGAGCCCCATCAATATTGCCTACTGAAGGATCTGAATATAAGGACTATAGATATTTTATATTACTTGAAAAGCAAAGTGATGGTGCTGGTATGTTTTAACTGTCATCTTGATATATTCCAGAATAACCTGGGAAGGCTGGGAAAGGATAGGGATTATTTTTTTAAAAATTCTTTTTTTTCTTATTATTTTAAAATTTATTTATTTATTTTATTTGTATACGTTCACTGTAGCTGTCTTCAGATACACCAGAAGAGGGCATTGGATCCCCATTACAGATGGTTTTGAGCCAGCATGTGGTTGCTAAGAATTGAACTCAGGACCTCTGGAAGAGCAGCTTAACCACTGAGTCATCTCTCCAGCCTCTAGGAAGAAATTCTTATTGAGGAATTACCTGGGTTAGGTTGGCCTTTGGGCTTGTCTGGTGGGGACTGTCTTGATTATTAATTGATTTATAAAGACCTAGCCCATTGTGAGAACACCATTCCCTAGGCAGGAATCCTGAACAGAAAGTGAAAAGCTAGCTGAGATCAAGCAGTCAATGATGGTTTTATTCTCTCTTTACTCTTAACTTGGATGTGATATGGCCAGCTGCCTTGATTTACCCTCAATGATTAATGAAATCTAGAATTATAAGCCAAATAAACCCTCTCTTACATGCAAGTTTTTAGATATTTATCACAACATCATAGAGGAAACTATGACAGAGATGTAGTGCCGATGCAGAAATAACCAGAGTTTGATGAAAATGATATTCATGTGTTAGACTCTTCGTGCTCAGACATGGTGGGGATGCATGTAACAAACCCTGCCTTTCTCTCCATGAACACCAGTATGATTTAATTTATCAGGCTTACCACTCTGAATAAAGACCACATGACTGAGTTCTGACTGGTGACTATAAACAAGAGACATAGAAGATATCTAGACTCTCTCACAGGATACTCCACGATTCCCCTCCCCTAGTTTCTCATCTCTCTTCAATCTGGAAGATCACAGGATAAAGAAGTTAGTGAATGGCTTTACCAACACCAGGAGAGCCAGGCAACAGAGAAAGAGTGTGTATGTTTTAATGATCATAGACTCTGCACGCCTTATCCCGAACTGAACTTCCAGAATGTTGTTACATGAACATGCATTTTGATGTCACTTAGGTTTAAGGTAATCACAGACATTGGCTTAGGATGTGACAGAACAATGAAAGAATTATTCAAACAATCCTTGACAGGCTGGAGAGATGCTTCAGAGGTTTAAGGACACTCGCTGCTTTTGCAGAGAACAACAGTTCAGTTCCCAGCTTCCATGAGGGGCAACTCCAGTGGATCTGACAGCTTCTTCTGGCCTTCATTAGTATCTGCATTCACATGTTCATGAGCATGCTCACACATTTGGATTCCCATTATGCTTTCACATATAGTAGCTGTGTGACCTTAACCAAATTTATTTAATCTCACTGAATTTCTCTTTCATTACTGGGACACGCCTATAATAAATGTTATAAGAATTAAATTTTATAGTTAATGTGCTGTGTTTGTAACAGTAACTCTGTAAAGCAAATATGACCACTATTTACTATTTACCATTACTTAACAACTATTACTTAGTACTTACACAGCACTGAGAGATCCTATGCACAGACTGTCTGGTTAAACCATAGTTTTGCAATCTTGCAATAGCAGGCACTATTTGACTTCTCAATGGTGTTTAATGATTTCACAGAGACTCAGATCTTAAAACACCATGTTCTTTTTAATGATTTTATTCAGAGACATGGTGTTGACTTGCTAAAAAAAAAAAAAAAAGCTTTTATTTTCTTCCTTATGTCTCTGCACCGATTTATTCCATCTCTTTCTTGACAGAGTAGCCTGTGTTTAATATGCACAACTGCAGATCATTAATTCTCAAAGTCTCTCTTAAATCAATCCTTTGGATGTAGAGTAGAATCTTAATGCAGTTTTGGTAGTTTAGACTCTCATCTAATTTATTACAAGGTGGCAGAACAGACACAGAAAAAATGTATCTATATATCTATATATCTATATCTATCTATATCTATATCTATATCTATCTATCTATCTATATATATATATATACATATATATATGTGTGTGTGTGTGTGTGTGTGTGTGTGTGTGTGTGTGTGTGTGTGT
>JANHMN010000009.1:24581808-24597598 GCA_030674055.1 Rhabdomys pumilio | reverse complement strand
GAAACCATAAAAGAGAAAGAATTTCCATCTTTCTGAATTGTATTAGGGGAGATGAGCACTAAACACGCAACAAATAAAAGTTGTAAACTGGGTATCTGGGTCACACGTACGAAGGCTGGAAACTGATCATCACAAAGGAATCATGCATATCCTGAAAGTGAGATGCTTAGGAAAACCCACTCTGTGTACTAACTTTCGTCTGGGTCCTGAGGATTTGACATAGGTGTATGTACCAGGGCTGAGGGAGACCCAGAGCAATTGATGTGATCAGATGAACAATAATAAAATTTGTGTTCACCTCAGTAGCATTTCCTTGTACAGGTTAGCACCAGCTGATCAAGGGGATGCCCAAAGGTTATTTTGTTTATACCACGGAAAGTGGAATTGCTTTCTCTTCCTAGTCCCAGCAGTTCCACAGACATATTTTCAGGATTCCTTACAGGCAAAAATCCTAGATCCTGAGGTAAGCAGTGGCATCATTTTCTGAGAGAGTGGGCAAAGAGAAGCCAATGACATCAAGTTAAGTGGTGACCATTCCATGTGCTTAGAACCCTCATGTTACACTAAGAAACTATTACTAAATATAGGTGCAGAAAGCAGAAGAGTACATGGAACATGATTAAAAGAAAAAAAGACCCTGGGGTTGGAGAGATAGCTCATCGATCGGTTAAGAGCACTGGCAGCTCTTCCAGAGGTACTGAGTTCAATTCCTAGCAACCACACAGTGACTCACAACCATCTATAAAGGGATCTGATGCCCTCTTCTGGCATGATGGTATTCATGCAAATAGAGCACTCATAAAAAAAATCTATTAAAAAAATATAGACTCAACTGAAATGTGTGTCTATGTTATCTTAAGAGAGAACATCCTGGGTAATTTAGGTGAAGTTTCCAAGATGAAACAGGAGTCCATGATGAAATCAAGGTCTTTTTTAAGTAAATAAATGAAGAGTGAAATATTTATTAAAGTGAAGAGACACTGAAGCAGTTTGTGGCTGGAGCAATAGTATTCTCTTCTGATCAACTCTAAAGTAGACTCCCAAAAGGCATACACGTACAATTCCTTTGCTGGACATCACAGGCACATCCATGAGAAGATAAATGTATCACACTCTTAAGGGAGTTTAAAATCACCCTGGGCAGTGGTTTAGGTCTTATTTACCAAACTCAAGTAAAGTTAAACGAATAGTCAAAACCAAATAAATAAGGGCTGGAGACATGGCTTAGCTGTTAAGGGCTCTTGCCCTTGCAGAGAACCCGAGTTCAACTCCAGGCAACCAAATACCTAAAGCCTCAGAACTCTCTGCAATTCCTGTTCTGGGGGAATCTACATACTATACTCAAATACAGGTACTAAAGAAAGACACCTGCACATACCCACAACTGAAATAATAATAATAATAATAATAATAATAATAATAATCATCATCATCATCATCATCATCATCATCATCATCCCAAAACATAAAAAATATTCTTCCCTATATATCAAATGTTACTATGAAATGTAAAATTCTCCCTGGGTTAGAACAAAATCCACAAAAGCACAACTCAAAAAAAAGTGATCATCAGAATGAAGAATGTGTATTTCAATATCTAATTTTTGCAATAAAAGTACACAATTTCCAGTCTTTTTCTGGTTTGATGTACATGTTGAAGTGAAGAGGAAGACTGCTAATTTAAAGGAAGAATTTTGGCTTCCTTGAGGGAAGCTTTGATGGTAAAGGAAAAGCAACATAGGTTAGCAACTTTTTGAAAACTGCTCAAAGTGCCTCAAAAGAACAGCGTATTATCTGAAACACACTATTTGAAACATACATACATGACTTTTACTGATCGTATTTCAGATACCGTGTGTTTTGTATATGCATTTTAATGCAAATCTGAAATTCCTTCCAAATCACACTATGGAATTCTTTTCCCCATCGTATTTGTTGCTATTGTTTGGTTTTATAATACAATTTTATGTATGTATGAAGAGTATTAATTTACCGTTATAATGAAATATTTTGATGTGAAGTCTGCTGGGTGACAACAGAGTCTTATCACCATTAGGAGTTATATGAATGAAATGAAATGAGAAGCATTAGCTCTCTCTTCCACCATTGTATTGATTTGAATTTATCAAATTGTTATTACTTGGCTTCACCCTTGAGGGACTGGCTGCTTTGCTGCAGAGGTACCACCTGTTCATCATGTCTGTGTTTCTGGTGCACACCAGTGTCTCACATTATATCAGCACTCAAATGTGTGCCTTGACACTATACATGCATGTATGAATGAATGCACATGAATGACTACACACATGAACATGGGAAGAAATGTAGGAAGAAGTCATCTTTTCTCAGTCTAAACTTTTGTTGTTGCTTTGTGTGAATCTCACACTGGTCCTTGCTGTTATCCAACTTTCAAAGCTGTGAGAACACAATTGTACGCACCTTACATAATGTATAATTTACTATTCAGGTTTTGAAATCACTCTCTTTAGTGGGCTTGGAGATGGTTCAGTGAGTCAATGTGTTTGCTGCCCACCCTGATGGGCTGTATACAGTCACTGAACTCAGATGGCAGAAGGAGAGAACAAGCTCAGCAAGCTGTCCTCTGATCCCCACACAATTGTGTACACCGTGGTGCATGCATTCTCTCAGGATCACTGAAATACTTTTTAAAATATAAAATTTTGCATTCCATATATTATCTTTTTTACTTGTAGTGTGAAACTTAGGGTTTTGTCCACTGTCAAGAAGTTGTACAAGATTTTCAGCATTTAGGAAAGTAAGACTGTACACACTTCATCATCCCCATTCCTCTTACTGTAGAAAAGTACTTACATCTGTCTGTCTCTAGATTTTGCACAATTTTATATAAATAGGTCATGTCCTAATTTGACCTTATTTTGCATGTTTTTCCAGGTAGAGCCCCATGTATCAATACATCATTTTAAAAAAGATTAAGCACTTCTCCACGTGGGGGAGGTGAATCACCAAATTTTTTATATATCAGTTAAAGAACATTTTAGTTATTTCAAATTTTTTTTAGTATATGACTAATACTGTGAGCACCATTCAGGCTTTTGTGTGGGTGTGGATTTTCATTTTCTTTGGAATATGCCTAAGATCACAGTTATTGAACCCTGTGATGACTCTACCTCTAGTGACTTTAGTAACTGTTATATCTTTGCTTAGGGGTCTACACCATCCTTACAATCCACCTGCAGTGTAGGAGGCTTTCATGTTCCTTGGAATCTAACCATATCTTACTATAGGTTTCTGTTTGATCATACTTGTGTTGTTGATCAGGGCCTTCTGACTTCCATTCTCTAGGATGAGTGATGTTGAAGACCTTTTTATGAACTTAAAATCAAAGTGCATCTCTATGCTTTGAGACAATGCAATCTGAACATTCACCCATTTTACAGAAAAGTGTGTGTGTGTGTGTGTGTGTGTGTGTGTGTGTGTGTGTGTGTGTGTTGCTCTGGAGGTTAGAGAAGGAGGTTTGAGGTTATAGGTGATTATGGGGCACCCAGTTTGAGAGTTGGGAACTGAACTCAACAAATGCTCTTAACCACTGGGCTATCTTTGCAAACTGAGTTAACATTGTATTAAGAGGTAATATATTCTCTAAGAATGCTCTTACTGGCTATATGATTTACAATATTTTTCACAGCTACATAGGGTTCCTCTGACCAGTTACTTGATGTAGTTTTGAGCTCAATAATTAAAGCTTAGGCAATATCTAGCTTATGTATTTTCTTCTGTTGTTCCTTGTGTTTTAGAACTAATATCTAAAAACATTATTTAATTTCTAATTAACTTTGTTGAAAAGAAGTACAATTAATTGCCCTCCTATGTTTCTTGCTTTTGTGGCTTCTCTCATGCACAGTGGAAACCTCACAGCCATTTTTCAATCATTAAGAAGAGACTGATCAATATAGTCTCTAAAACTGAGTCAACTCAATGCCCAGTTTCCACATTCGGTTGATGTCCACACTTATTTAGCACAAGATCTCTTGCTTCAAGGGGGAAAGGTATGTTAAAGAAACATATGAATGTATAGAGAAGAGAAGATATCCAGGAGACCTTAAGAGGCTTACCAACAAGAATTAATATTCTACCAGGGGCAAGAGCACCATGTGTTTCATGAAAGAAATCAAGCCTGTTCTAAGGGCACAGACCATCCTTCATTTTTCCTGGGATTCGGTCTCCATTGCGTACATCTAGTCCCTCAAGGAAATAAGATAAAATATCAAGCAACAAAACAGGCTCTGGAAGAGTGATATTAGTATTAATAATTTGGGGTTATTGTTGTTGTGGTTGTTGTTGTTGTTGAAGGACATAGCTTGCCAGAATTTAATATGGATGTAGGTTACAATTCACAACAAGATTCCTCTTTACTCAGTGTTCTGAGAGACAGACTGTTAGAACTGGTGATTTTAAGAAACACCAAGCAAGACTATTGTAGCCCAGGCAGAGAGCACTCTCAACACCAAGGCTAAGGAAGGCAAACGGGAAAAGAGTTTATCTTCTTTCCGAGACAGTTTGGTTTTTCAGTCATGTTCATGACACGACTTTTTGCAAGTGGTGTTCCAATCCAATAGACAGATGAATGTTTTTCTCTGCAGCTCCTTGAGGATTTCTCAATTTGCATTATTTTTTCTGGAGTTTGATTACGTTACCTGTGGTTCTCAACCTTCCTGATGCTGCGACCCTTTAATACGGTTCCTCATGTTGTGGTGACCCCCCACCATAAAGAGGATTTCCTTTTTACTTCATAAATAGAAGTTTGCTTCTGAGCAGTGTCTCATTTCCTAAGACTATCTGTATTTTCCAATGGTTGTAATCCACTGTTTGAGAACTGCACATAAGTGAGTAACACCCCACCACCACTACCACCATCACCACCACTACCACCACCACCACCACCACCACCACCACCACCACCACCAACAACAACAACAACAACAACAACAGCACTACTTCACTGGAGCCTGACAAACTCTGCTAAAAGCATATAAATTGAGAGTTCAAACCAGCTCTAAAGTGGCAAGTGTTATATTGTATCTGTTGTGCAAGGGTGAAGAGAGAATGGGCAAGGGAGATAGCTCAGCCACTGGCTATGTGTGTGGGTAGATATGACAAACACCATATCAACCTTTGTGGGGAGGACCTTTAAGGGGAGACTGCCTTTCAATATAGGACTGAAAGCATTGAAAGTGCCCTTAGCTCAATCTAAAACCTGTTGGCAGAGTCAGATAAATTGCTCTGCCATCCCACAAGCACTCTAGCATACAGTGCATTCACTGTGAGTTTGCACAGATAGAGAGTCCTTCTTACATTTCTGAGCTCCAGAGCACACAGCTTGACATTGAGCTCATAGACACACACTGCAATGATCAGGGTAGAATTGCAGAGTTGAGCCAGATTCACAGGGGCCAGTACAGTCTTCCCATACAGAAATCTCAGAAAAAAAAAAAAAAAAAAAAACCAAACCTGTTTGGATTTCTAGCCCCTTCCTTTTCTTCCCAGGTCCTTTTACGTATTTATCCAACTGTGTCCAGAAGAAAGGAGCAGAGACACCTACCCCCCTTTCTGTGCTGAATTAGTCTCTTTTCTCACTGTTGTGACAATATAGCACACAAACACAACCTAAAGAAGGAAGGGTTTATTTTGACTCATTGCTTGAGCGTATGTTCCATCATGGTGGGGGAAGGCAGGAGGGAGGGGCAGCTGGTGAGAGAGAGGTGCATGCTGGGGCTCAGATTGCTATCTTCTTTTTATTCAATCAAAGACTCCATAGGTTGGGTTGCCCACATTCAGGGTAGGTTTTCTTACCTCCCCTGACCCAGGCAAAGAATATCGTCACAGTCTCAAGAGTTAGAGGGTTTGTCTTTTAGGGGATTAAGATCTTGACATGCCCTACAGTCAATGTAACCATTAGCATAAAAGGTCTGTCCTATTGTACATGTTCCAAATGCTGAGTTTGCATTCGCAGTGATCTCCCTGACCACCAGTGAGTGTTCCTAAACTCTGAACAAGCTGATAATAATGCAGTTTCATCTATTAGAGACACTTAGTGGTGCAAAGGTCTATGTTAAACTCTTAAAAACTACACAGCTGGGGTGACTGCTGACATTTCAGAAGCCAGATGAAACCCCAGAAGCCCTTCCCTGGAACAAGTGGCTGAGCACAGAATGTGGGTCATTCACATGGCATGGCCCTGAACTCACAGAATAGAGACAGCCCCGAGAAAATACTAACTGCTGGCTATACCTCTGGAATACGAAGGACTGATTTACAGATGTAAAATGTACTTTCCTCCTCTGGGTTAAAAAAAAAAAAAAGGTAAGTCATGAGTTTTCCTGCCTGGCCTCCCTAGCATAGGACTTAATTCAGAATCACACCCCTGGAGGAGTCAGCTGGCCCCTTAAACAGTTAGGTCAGGCTTGAAAGGCAGCAGAGCTGAGATGGAGAGGCAGGTGGAGCACAAGGCAGCATTAAATGTTGTGGCAGTGGCAGTTTCTTTTTCCTCTGTAGCAAAGGAGACTCACATTTTCAAACAGGCTAATGTGTGAATACATGCATGGAAGTCCATAGCAGACCCTGAAACGGCAGCCTTGGCATTTGAGGCGGTGTCTCACTCAAGACTGGGGACAGGGATAACAGAGAACCCAACAGTGTATGTGAACTAGAGCATGTGTGGAACTTATGTTGAAATTGGACATCTTCTATGCCATTTCCTGTTTCTCCAAGTAATAACGTATGGAAACTGTAGATCAAAGTCTAGTATGAACCAAAAGGTCTAATGGTCACATTTGTGCTGCCTGATAAGATATTACATGTTTGTCTATATTTGTATTTCAGATAAATAATATTTTAGTATAATTACACACACATATCCAAATATACATTCAAATATTGTGGGAGTCATATTTACACTGAAAAGCAATCAATGTTTGTCAAAAATTGTATGAATGCAACCCAACATTCTTTTACTTGCTACGTCAGAGTAAGATGAACTCAGCACAAGACTTCTCAGTACGAAGTAGTATTTATCTCTGGAATGTCAGTGGAAGATCCCAAGAAAATCTTTGCAGTTCTTCAACTGTTGTTGAGCTAGACTTTGAAAACAAGTACAACATTTTAGACACAGAGACCAGAAATTCCAAGTGTGAGACCCAACAATCCATGTGTAATTAATCCCTGGATGCGACTCTGAAAGTCTAAATTTTGTGAATTACTGCACAGATTGGCAGTTGTCTGGAAAGAGGGCACATATCTGTCCTATAATCTAGCAGTCTCACTAGTATATATCTAAAGACATGAGTACCTCTACCAATCAAATGTGTGTGTGTGTGTGCACGTGTGTGTGTATGTGACTGTATAATATACGTGTGTGTATAATCCACTTTTGTGTATAAATTTGTGCAAGTATGCATATTATATGTATGTGGCCATGTGGAGTCCAGCTATCACCCTTAAATGTTGATCCTCAAGTGTCATCCACCTTGATTACGCCAAGTAGGCTTGGCTGGTTGGCTAAGGAGACCTAGGATCCACTGTTTATTCTCCTTCAGAGCTGGTATTGTAAGTGTGCACCAGCATACCTGATGTTGTTACTGCCGTTGTTGTTGTTTTTCATCGTGTATGTGTTTGTTTCTTATACAGTTTCTAGGATTTGACTGAAACTCTCTTCCTTTGGCAGATTTACTGATTGAACCACTCCCATTTCACCTCTCTACTCATCAGTGTTGATGACATCCATTTCTTTCTCTTTCTCCCTGTTACCCAATCAAAAGGATGTTTTCCTTTCCTGGTTGCCATTCTTTCCTCCTCTTAGAAATATGTATCATCGGCATACTTTTAAATCTAACCATGCTTTCCATCCCATAGACCTCTTCAGTTTCCCTTTTACTGAGTTCCATTTACCTGATGCCAGCCCACGTCCACTCCCTCTATCTCTAAGTTGCTCCAGCCTTAATGTGTCCATTAGACATCTAAATGTATGCTGTATTGGATTTGTATTGAGCAAGGTTATTGTAAGTGGTATACCCCTGCAATTTCAATCCATCAGAATCCTAGGTAAGATTTTCTGTCCCTCCATGGAATCATCTTTCCTCAGCAGTGTCATCTAAATTTGAATCATTTTCTCATAGGTCCTGTGATTGCAATTTGGTGTCTGCTTTGAAAGCTTGGTCTAATTCAATCATTTTGTCAATCAGAAGTAATACATTGGGCTGTTTGACTAGTGCATTGTGTATGTGGTCTGTGTGCATATGATAGGTATGTGTTTGATGCCCTATGAAGTGTGAATGTAATATGTATGTGTGTTCTCTATGTGTCATTTATGTGGGATAAGGGATGTGTGGTATGCATATGTGATTTGATGTACAGGATGTGTATATGTCTGTGTAGGTGTGCTGTGTTTGTGATCTATGTTTGTGGGTGATGTGTATGTGATATGTGTGTGGGGAGAGTGTATAGTATATGTATATGATGTATGGCATATATTGTGGGTTTGATACATATGTGATTAATGGGATATTTGTGTAATGTGTATGTATAAATGCACTGTGGGAGAAGAATTATTCTGTACAGTGTGTAGGTTTCTGATATGTGTATATAGTTTATGTATAATGCATGGTGTGGTATATATGTGATATTTGTGATGTGTTTATATTAGAGTGGTATATTTATGTGTATTGATTATGTCTGATGTATGCAGAACTGTATGATATGTGTGTGTCATATGTGTGTATGGTAAATATTTTCAGGTTCTGTCTCCAAGTCCACCATCTGAAATTTTCTGGATCATTTGGCCTGTCAGACTAAAATTCAAAGCAGTTGTTTCTGAATTTTATGGGAAAACAAGTTTGGAAATGTCCTAATTATACAGCTAGAAAAGCAAATGTAAGGCTCTTAGTGTCCCCAAATAATTTATTAGTCTTTTGAGAATGGAAGTCTTCTGACAAAGATATATTTTGGAAATCCTCTATCATTCTAAGGGGTGGCTAGCATATAGGAACACCATGAAGTACAGTGTAGTTTTTGAACAAGTCTGTTGAACAGTCTGGAATCATGGAACATGACCCCAAATCTAGTCATACATATTTCCTATTTAAGTGATGTAGGGACTATAAATTCAAATATTTCTGAACTACAATCAATTTTACGGGTAATGTGAAACGTGTGTAAATGTGCATAGTAGTGTGGAAAGATAATTAAAGTCATCATGTCATCCACATCATGTGTGGCCTCTGCTTCACAGATAATGTTACCAATTATTCTGCTTATAACAAAATTGCCTTAATATTTTATACTTTTAAACATGCATTTCCTGATAGTATAAAGTATGTTTGTGGGTGTGTGTATTACATGTGAGCCTACTTTTGCTAAAATATGACTTCAAAGAATCACACACACTTAAGTGAGTGTAAGCAATCTCTTAGCAGATTCGTGCTTTCCCCATTGGCAACAGAACCACCACAAATACTTTCACATCAATCTTTGTCTACACTAATCATTTGCTAGCTTTACAAGGCACACAGAGGATCAGACTTCAAAGGTGCTCATGCAGGTTTTAGTTCCTCTTATGTACGACACCAGTCATGCACAAATTTGTGAAATCCCAGGAGCTATTGCTGGAATGAGTCTGATTTATTATAAATGTATTTCAGTTGCCTCATTTTCCAGGTAAGAATTTTATATTCATTTGTTTCAATTTAATGAACACTATCAATAATTTGATGAAATACATTTGTTTTGGGCCTATTTAACATTTGTCGTCAAAAAATATAGATAATTATTTATTCACTTACTTTTAAAGTTGTTGTGACTTCCTTTGTATACTATATTTTTTTATAGAGTTGATTTTGGGTACTGAAATACATATGTATCTCTCTACACGGTAGTTGTCAACCTTCCTAATGCTGTGCCATATTAATACAGTTTAGAACAGTTTCTTGTGTTATAGAACTATACAATTATTTCATTTCTACTTCATAATTATAATTTTGCTACTGCTATAAATCATAATGAAAATACCTGATAATAGAGAATATCTAATGTGTGGCCACAAAAGGGTCATGGCTCACAGGTTGAGAACCACTGATCTAGACTATATTAAAGTGTATGGTTAAGAAATTGCTTTACTTATTTCTAGAATGCTTTTTTAATTTTCTTAGCATTCCTCACCATAATTTTACTCTCAAATTGTTAATTTATGTAGTAATTTTTCAGTATACTAAAATTGTCTACACTTTTGACCAGATTCCTATTTCATGCTGCTTAAATTCCTTAAACTTCAATAGAAGATATGAATGTCAGTGAGCATAAGCTCTTATTTCAGCAATTTCATATCTACCTTAAGGTATTTTTTATAGTTTAAGACAATGAAAAGTCAAGGCACACTTAAGATCCATGATTAATTTTCATTGATATCCAACAATAATTAAACTAATTCAGATATGCATTTCAATTTTGAAGACAGGACTTCATGTTCTTCTCTGTCTGTTGTTCATGGAACTTATGTTTATACATCCTAAGAACGTTTCTGTAATGCTCTTTCCTGCCTCCTGTCTTCAAATATTTTTACTAAAAAAACCTTGTTTTTTGTTGTGGCCTGAGCTACCCCACGTTGGGCACCAAAAATGTTGAGAACCGTTCTGTCCCACACTTTGGGGCTAAAATGTTGAGGACCACTCTATCAATGTTGGAACCCGCACTGCCAAAAGCCTTGGGGGCTAAAGTGTTAGAGCCCACACTGCCCCAAGCTGCTCGGGTCCACATGTCCAGGTTCAGCAAGAGAGAGAGTAAGGATGGATGAGAGGAATGGAGACCAGACAGAGTGTGATTCAATCCCATTTATTCTTCAGTCTCTCTTCTTAGTCTATGTCCCAAGTCTTGAGTTCCTAGTCCCTAGTTCCTAGTCCCTAGTACCTCCAAGTTCCAAGTTCTTTCTCCAAGTGCTAAGTGCCTAATGTCTAATGCCTAATAATCTGTTGCTTTCTTCTGAGCTCTCTAGTCCAAGTGTCTTCCACCTAATGCCTAATACCTAATAACTAACTCAAGTTGTACTGTCTAATTCCAAGTTCTTCCTCCAAGTGCCAAGTGCCTAATACCTAATTCTCTGTTCCAAGTTGTACCAATGTCAAGTAATCTGTTGTCTGGTAATTTCTTCTATCTGCCTCTTGCCTTTTATATGTCTCACTTCTAAGCCAAGCCTCTAAGTCACACCCTTAAGTCATGCCCTTAGGTCATACCCTTAGGTCTTATCTCTAAACCACACTTTAATCACGCCCTTAAGTCTCAGCTCTAAATCACACCTTTAAGTCTCACACACCCAAGGGAAGATCCTGGGTATCTAAGCAAGATGTTATCAGAGTGTGCTCAGCTGTTGTAGGCTATTGTAATCAAGTCTCTTGTCAGGGTATATGATTCAAGATGGCTGCAAGGGTGATAGCCACCTTCTGTCGGCTCCCCACAGGTTTTAATCTAGATTATTCCCAACATGTATTATTTGAATCAGTATGTTATTCCAATAAATAATACAGATACAAAATTTAACTCGGACCAACCAATATTTTCTAGAATATATCTACTGCAGGCAGAAACACTGAATTCTACAGCAGATCTGACATAGAAGCCTCCAGTTTTCTCCTTGGAGTGCAAAGTTAAGAATACTTTTCCTGGCCTCTTGAGGTATTCATTTAATCCATCTTGTTTAATCATTCTTTCATCTGCTTTAAAAATAGCTTATTTTTGCATGTGTGTGTATCTGTGCACATGTGTGCAATGTCTGTAGTTGAGTCTTCTGGGGTCAGAGCTACATTCACCAAGAATACTGGGAGTCAAACTCTGATCTTTGAAGAGCAGCAACTGGTTCTTTTTAATTTTTTGGTTTTTCTAGACAGGGTTTCTCTGTATAGCCTGGGCTGTCCTGGAACTCACTCTGTCGACCAGGCTGGCCTCGAACTCAGAAATCCGCCTGCCTCTGCCCCCCAAGTGCTGGGATTAAAGGCATGCGCCACCACCACCTGGCAAGAGCAGCAACTTTTAACCTGCTGAGCCACCTCTTCAAACCTTGTGTTGGCTTCTGCAACCTTGTGTTTTAATCCTAGCAGTTGTGTGAAACTTCCTTATTCACAAGTAAACCATTATATTTCAGGTATTTTCACGGTGAAAATAAAAATAATCAAAGATTAATGTGCAATATAATCATTGTTTTCTGGATCAAGTCTTTTGAGACAGCACTGTGAAGTTCCTAGTAGTTGCTCTTGTACCCTGAAGCTCGCCCAGCTGTTTAGCACACACCCCTTTTTGTAGTCAGCTATCCTGTTATATTTAGGTCAATACGGTGATCACTGTGAGTCTAGACACATGAGGTATTATAAGAGCAAACAGAATGCATCTGACTGGGGATCAAAGAGAAAAAACGATACCAAATTAGACAGCCCAAAATACTGAAAAACAGGTTGTACTAAAATAAACAATTTTTTTTTTTTTTTGGAGCTAGCTTAGTCTTGTGGCAATCAGTTTATTTGCAAATAATAGAATCTCCACAAGAGACCAGTGAGGAAGAAAATATGTTTTAATAAGATTCTTACATGTTTACCTAGGTTCTGCCAGTGCCCAGCACAATGAATTCAAGATCAAAATCTGAAGCTAGGTTTTTACCTCCTACAGAGGTAATATCAATTAGGAAGGAAAAAAATTAAAATGCCAAACTTAGATAATATAGCATTAAATGATAAAGGAAACTGTCATGTTGGCATAGTCATTAGGGGGTTACTACTGTGCTTTCCTGTGACTGCTGTTTATATCTGTACCACACACATTTTATTCTGCCAGGACACTCTAGTTTCTGGCTTCTTAAAATGATTCAAAGCTGTAATTTTTCATAAATTCATCTTCCAAGTCACTAATTAAGTTTTTAAGACACATTCTTATTCATCTATCCGAGGCTTGTATTTCACAGAGAGCCCATTGTCAATTCCATAGTCCCCAATAGTGCCCAGGCAAGGCCACACACCCAGTGCTAAATCACCTTACTACAGTTTTCCCTTCCAGGAAATCATTTTATTGACTACTTAGGAAAGGTTTAATTGTAAAAGTGCTAACTGGAAACCCAACTAGTGTATTCCCTTTTCTTATGTAAGCTTGTAGTCAGTTGTTTGCTTGAAGCACTAGGATGGATCCCGAGGATGTGTAAAACTCGGCCACCATGCAGCCAATTTCCACAATTCTGTGGGTAAGTTCAGTCTTAGAGACCAGTCTAGTTGTTAAGTATTAACTCCCAGGATATTTGTGGAACACTTTAGATTGTATTTGCTGACTCTTGATTTCTGGCTATCCCCTCTCTAATAGATGCCATTCCCTTCTAGAGCATAAACAGTTATGCAGATGAAGCTCTCTGTTTAATTCCCCCCACCCCAATGCTTTCCATAAATTAGCCAGATGTTACCAGGAAATAAATTATTCCTTGTATGTTACAAATTGGTGGAAAGATTATTTCATCAGCATTATCCTTAAGCAGCTGTACAAACAATAAGAAGCATAAGGACAGACACAAATATTCTAGTATCTTCATAGTCTTATAGTTATTTGTTTATTTAAATATATATTTGATACAGGTATGTGCCAGCTTGGTGTCCTTAAAGGTGGACCACCACGTACATTCTAGAAACAGAATCTGTGTCGTCTAAACTACTGAGCCACTTATCCAACTCTAACTTAATCTTCTTCTTTTTTTTTTTTTTTTTGTTTTGGTTTTTCAAGACAGGGTCTCTCTGTGTAGCCCTGTCTGTTCTGGAACTCACTCTGTAGACCAGGCTGGCCTCGAACTCAGAAATCTGCCTGCCTCTGCCTCCCAAGTGCTGGGATTAAAGGCGTGTGCCACCACCGCCCTGCATAACTTAATCTTAATAAATAGAGAACATGTCGCTCAATGGTACTGAAGGTTACTGTATTCCAATCGATGATGACTCCTGAGGTTAATTCAATATTATGAAACACTGTTTTATTAATTTATCTTTATTGGTGTGCACGAATGGTGTGTATTATCTGTGTATTCGTGTGTGTAAATGCAGGAGAGCACATGTGCAGGTAAGAGGACAAACTTGGATATCACTCTTTACTTTTGTCATGTTTGAACCAAGCCTCTTTGTTGTTTTTATGCAGTAGATGCCAGGGTAGGTGGCCAGAAGCTTGTAGAGTCCTTTGTCTTTGGCTTCCTCTCCATGTAGGAAAACTAGGAATAGACACTTGGGCTAAATGTCTGGTATCCTTTCAGGTTTTGAGAATCCAAGCTCATGTCCTCACATGGAATGTTTTCTCTCATGGAGCAATTTCAGCACCCCAAATTACACTCATAATTATGAAACAGGCATCATTCATTATCCATAAATAACAATTAATAGAGTTGGTTTTGAAAACAATCTGGGAAAGCACAGCTGTGGCTGTCACTGGTTATAAAGTTAGAGATGACCTGTGATGACCTCCTGACATACATAAGCCCTAACATTAAGTTCTGAACTTACTAAAAACATGACGAGATGTCTTCCTTTTCTTTTCAGCAGTTTGATGGCATGATGGTTTTCAGGTGAGCATTTTGTAGATGGTAGCACTAGACTGCAATATCAAAAGCTTGTACTTACTTGTCTGTTCTAGAAGGTGCCACCAACTAGGTGTTAGGGTAAGGTTTAGAAAGCTCCATCTAGAAAGGCTTTGAGGAATGAAATCGAGCAAATCCAGAGACTGGTGAATAAACTAGTACTCAATTCTGTTCTGAATGCATTTTGAGACCAAACTTATAGGATTAGACAGGTCACATAGGCACTTTTATAGGAGGAGGGTGGTGAAGGAAGTAAGTGCAGGTAGAATATGAAAATTTTTTTTATTATTATTACATTGATCATCTATTATTTTTCTCTGTCATTTTGTGCAAGTATAGTGACTATCTTAGAGAGACTTCCTATTGCTGTGAAGAGATACCATAACCATGGAAACTCTCAAAAAATTTAATTGAGTCTGGCTTATAGTTCTGAGGTTCAGTCCATTATCATCATGGTGGGAAATATGGTAGCAGGCATGTAGACATGGGTTGGAGAGGTACTTAAGCTGAATTTGCAGGCAGCAGGAAAAGAGAGAGATACTGGGCCTATCTTGGGCATTTGAAACCTACAGTCCACCATCTGTTGACACACTTCCTCTAGCAAGGCCAGTCCTCGCAATAGTACCACTCCCTGTGAACCTCTGGTAGCCAAGCCACCACAGTGACGCTCAACGTTGTTTCCCAATGGGGACAGTAATTACTTTTCTAATTCTTGCGATGAAGTACCAGATAAAAGTAACTCCACAATAGGAGGGGCTCACAATTTAATTTAGCAGTCCATCATGATGGGGAAAACATGGGAGCAGGATTCTGAGACAGATTCTCATATTGTATCCACAATCAGGATATAGGCAGAGATGAATTCTGATGCTCATCTCTCTCTCTCTCTCTCTCTCTCTCTCTCTCTCTCTCTCTCCCCCTCTCTCAATGCATTTACATCAAACTTAGCAATATAAAGTTTCCCCCGCTGATGTTACATCACTTTCAATATAAGACATCAGGGAAATAGAGAGATGACTTAGCCTGTTCTTACAGAAGAACAGAAGATCTTAGTTTGATTCACTATTAATATACCTCCTGGAGGAGCTGATACCCCAATCTTGCCTCAGGCCCTCATGTGCAAATGCCCTCGTGTACACACACACACACACACACACACACACACACACACACACACACACA
>JANHMN010000009.1:24545457-24581798 GCA_030674055.1 Rhabdomys pumilio | reverse complement strand
CACACACACACACACACACACACACACACACACACACACACACACACCATGTACAAATTAAAAAACATCTTAAGAATATGCCTTTAGAATAGTCTATTGTGTTATTGTTATATTTTGCCTTTTTAAAAAAACATCATGATATAATCCTTTTATCAGTATCTTAGTTAAAAATACTTTTTCTTGACTTCTACTTATTTGTGGGTCATAACTTTTAGAAGTAGAATGCTTTGTATATGTATAACTAAAATATAGCTGGTCACAAACGAACAATTAGTCTTTTCTTACTCTGTATGCATAAGGGAAGTGTTTCTGGTTCTACTAATAATACAAGTTGTCATCACATCTATAGAGTAGAAACTATTAATAATATGATTCTTTTTCACAATATTGGTACCTATTCTTTCCAGGCCATCCCAGCCTTTCCCAGCATTGGATAGATTTTTTGTTTTGTTTTGTTTTGATAGGAGTGAAACAGTTCTTGGTTTGTGATTATTATGTAAGTTAGGTATTTTTCCTTTTTCTTTGCTCTTTAAATTATTTATTTGTGTTGGAGAAAACACATGCTATTGCACAGCTGTTGAAGTCAGAGGACAAGATAAAGGAGTCAGTTGTCTCTTGTTCCATGTGTATCCTATGGATTGAACATATGAGATTGGTAGCAAGCAAGCATCCTTACCCATGGAACCATGTCACATGTTAAGCACTTGTTAAGCACTTGTGTTCTGCAAGTATCTCTTTTCACTAACACTGGTATTCTTGGTTCATGAAAATTGCTAAACATTTCTATATCAATTCCAATATCATGGTTTATCTGCATCTTTTACTATTTCCTGATACTTCAGGACAGTGTTAAATACAATTTTTTCCCTATAGAAGCATATAACAAACAATTCCCTGAAAACCATCAAACCATCACTGAATGAACACTTATTTTATAAGAGTTTTTCCTATTGGGTTCAAACACAAGGCCTACTGGCTGAGCTATATCTCCAGCCCTGTAGCACTTATGATTGTTACTAGGTATATATATATATATATCTATATATATATATAGATATAGATATAGATATAGATATAGATATAGATATAGATATAGATATATAGATATATAGATATCTTTTTAGGCATTAAAAAATATTTCAAATGGGAGTTGAACATTTGATAACTGCTTAATATTATGTAAGATTTGTATATTTATAATGTTCTTTTGGAATAGAAATTGGTTAGGTTACTTCTGTGATCTGAAATATTGACACTCTTTTTATGTTATTTCTTTCTGTCATAATTGTCAATTGCACTCAATTATCTTGATTGCTGTATTTTTAGAATAGTTTTGTATTTATGCAATGTGTTACATGCATGATACAATCTTGTATTTAGACAATTTCATCTATGTAATGATGCTTCTGTTTAAAAAATTTTATTAATTTGTTTATTTATATTCCAAAGGCTGCCCCATTCCCTGGTGCCCACTCACAGAGACACTTCCTCATCCCCCTCTTCTCTTCTGAAAGGGTGTCCCCCAAATTATCCTCCCACTCTGGCAAACAAGTATCTTGCAGAGTAGTCACATCTTCTGCTGAGGCCAGATGAGACAGCCTTGTTGAGGAATGGATTTCACAGTCAGACTACAGCTTTAGGGAGAGACACTGCTCCAATTGTTATGGGGACCAAATGGAGATGGAGCTGCATTGGGGGCCTTGTTGTATCCTGTGAATGTTTTTTTGGTTGGTGGCTCAGTTTCTTAGAGCTCCCAGATGACCAGGTAAGTTGACTCTCTTGGTCTTCATGTGGGGTTTCTATTCTCTTCAGGGCCTTCAGTCCTACCCTAAACTCTTCCATAAGACTCTCTGACCTCTGACTAATGTTTGGCTGTAGATAACTGAAACTGTTTCAGTCAGCTGCTGGGTAGAGTCTCTCAAAGGACAGTTATGCTAGGTTCCTAGCTTCAAACTTAACAGAGTATATCATTAATAGTGGCAAGGATTTGTCTTAGTCTGTGGAATGGGTTTCAAGTTGGACCAGTTGTTAGTTGGTCATTCCAGACCCAAAAGGACATGCATGGTATTTACTCACTGATAAGTGGATATTAGCCATAAAGCACAGAATACCCATGATACACCCCACAAAGCTAAAGAAGTTAAACAAGAAGAAAAGCCCTAGAGAGGATGCTTGAATCACACTTAGAAGGGGAAAAATTATTCATAGAAAGCAGAGGAAAGGAGGAAAGTGGGTGGGTGGGAGAGGGAAAAGGAGCAGGTATGGACAAGACCAGGTATGCAGGGAGACAGGAGAGAGACCATGATGGCCAAAAGAATGAATGGAAATCTGCTTCCTTAACTACTGGAGGTGGGTATGTGGGGGGAATCTTTAAGAAGTTCAGAGACCTGAGCTGGGGGAGTATCCCAGGAGTCAATGGAGGTGACCTCAGCCAAGATGTCTAAGTGTGGGGAACATGGAACCTGAATAGTTCACCTTCTCCATACTTAGGCAGTATCCCCAGTGATAAGGATACCAACCCATAAAACTTTTGACCTAAAATTTGTTCTATCTAAAATGCAGTGACAAAGATGGAGTGATAATGATTCTTAATCATTGCCTCCTCCCAATACTGCTGTTCTCTGTTTTGTTGTGAGCTTTAATCATCTATAGACTTTTTTTCAGGGAACCATATCTACACTGAGGTTATAAGTATAATGGCCTTAACATGTTCAGAAGAAAGTATTTCACATATTTCTTTGCATCTCCTAGTTCTTACTCTTTCTCTCTCTGCTTCCTTTCATGATCTTCTATGAGCCTTGATGGAATATAGATGTTTAGATTAAGGCTGAGCACTCCAAGGTTATTCAATCTCAACATTTTGTCAAGTTAGGAGTGAGTGCAATAAGTATCATTTACTGCTAATAGAAGCTTTTCAGACCAAGGCTCAAAAGAAAGGTTGACAACACATAGATTTAGCCAAACAGTAGTAAGTTTCCCCTTCCTCTCAAGGACCTGTGACTTCCCAGCCATTGGCCTTTTTCTGAACAGATATGCTCTCCTGAGTGGTTGTAGAATTAACCTGAGCTTCTGAGATGAATTCATATCTTCTTATTCTTTTCAAAAAAACCAATAGATGGTGTCTTAGTCAACATTTTATTGATGGGAAGAGACACGATGACCACAACAACTCTTATAAGGGAAAATATTTAATTTGGGCTGATTTATGATTCTGAGGTTTAGTCTATTATCACTGTAATATGATAAAATGGAGGGGCACAGGCACACATGGTGCTAAGATATCTACATCTGGTTCAGCAGGCAACAGAAAGAGTCAGACACTGGGCCTGGCTTGAACATTTGAGACCCCAGATCCCAGCTCCAGCAAAATACTTCCTCCAACAAGTCCACACTTAATAGAACGTACACCCTAACTCTGTCAAATATTGCCACAACCTAATCACCAAACATTCAAATACATGAGCCTATGTGAGCAGGGCCATTCTTATTCAAATCAGCACAGATGGCTCCTTAATGTGCCATTCAGGAATATTTTAACCTGTATTTGTGGGATATGAAACGTGATCTTATTTTCTCTAAGGGTTTTGATGGAAATGTGTATCAGAGTTACTCTGGCCTCATCAACAGTATCAGAAAGTCTGCCCTCATTTCTCCTTTGCTTGAGGGTTCTTGTAAAGAATCAATATTATTTTTTTCCTTAGATATTTGAACAACTTCACTAACAAAGACTAACGTGTCTGCAGCTTTAGTTCCTAGAAGATTCTTTAATGTTCATGGTTTTCATAAGTAGACCCAAGAAAGTTTGCATTTTGTAATATCTTAGGTTGTTTTTGTTACATGTTGCTGTTCAAGCAACATGAACATTCTATATAAGTCTTCTAGTATGTTGTTTAGATTTTTCTATTTTGTCATTTAAGTAGAGAAATAAACATTGTCAAAATATTCAAGTAAAGCTATAAAAATCAAGTCACTTTCTTTGGCTCCATGACCACTGGTTCCTATGTTGTTAGGGATACTCAGTGGCTTAAATCAACAATGGCGATTTTATTCATTTATATTTAGAGATTGAGTATTATTTTTATTTGTATATATGTGTCTTCATGCCGTATGTATGTGAGTACCCATCGGGGCCAGAAGAGAATGTTGGAGCCTCTGAAAGTGGATTTATAGATGTTTGTGAGCCCCTGCTAAACATGGGTCCTGAGAGGCTTATAACCAAAACTGTTAGACCGGTAAGTTCTCTTGACAGCTGTGTCATCCCTCCAGGCTGTTGATGATAACATAGTATCCAGTAATTACTGCAAACTGCAGCTTTAATTTTATTAATGGTAAGAAAATAGATAAGGTAATCCCTTTTTATAATTGTGTTCTGATACATATTTTCCCATCTTTTAACCTTTTGGTGTTACTTAAATGAAAAATTGTAAATCAGGGTCTCAATTTATAGCCCTAGTTGTCCTGGATCCCACTGTGTAGATTAGGCAAGCCTCAAATTTTCAGAGATCAGCATGCTATTCAGTGTATACATGGATTAAAGAAAAATTACACAAGACTTTATAATTATGCATAAATGTTAGGCATTGATTAATTTGGTTAAACGTTTATTTATAGTTTTCTTTATTTATAGTTTCCTATTTTCCTTTTGGTCCTTTCCAATAAAGTCATATTAAAGAAATCTTTTTGTTTGTTTGGTTGGGTTTTTTTGTTGTTTTTTTGTTTGTTTGTTTGTTTTGTTTTTTCTAGACAGGGTTTCTCTGTGTAGTCCTGGCTGTCCTGAAACACACTTTTTAGACTAGGCTAGCCTTGAACTCAGAAATCTGCCTGCCTCTGCCTCCCAAGTGCTGGGACTAAAGGCATGCAGCACACAGAAATCTTTTCAATGATGGTAAATTTCATCCAATTGTGGAGCCCTCGGCAGTATGAAAATGCATTTATTTTTCTTTTTTTTTTTGTTTGTATTATTTTGTCTAACTTTATTTTTTATTTTTTTTGGATATTTTATTTACATTTCAAGATGTTATCCCCTTACCCCATTCTCTCTCTTCCCCACCCCCACCCAGGAACCCCCTATGCCATCCCCCATCCTCCTGCTTCTATGAGGATGTGCCCACCCCACACACACTCCCACCTCCCCACCCTTGATTTCCTCCACACTTGGCATCCAGCCTTCATGGGACCAAGGATCTCCTCTCCTACCTATGCCCGACAAGGCCATCCTTCCCTACATATACAGCTGGAGCCATGGGTCCCTCCCTATGTGCTCCCAGACTGGTGGTTTAGATCCTGGGAGCTCTGGTTGGTTGGTATTTTTGCTCTCCTCATGGGGTCACAAACCCTTTCTGCTCCTCCAGCTGCTTCTCTCCCACTCCTCCATTGGGAACCCCTCAATCAGTTGAATGGTTAGCTGTGAGCATCTGCCTCTGTATATGTCAGGATCTAGCAGACCTCCAAGGAGACAGCTATATCAGGCTTCTGTCAGCACGCACTTCCTGACATCCACATCAGCATCTATATTTGGTGACTGTACATGGGATGGATACCCAGGTGGAATGGTCTCCAGACGGCCCCTCCTTCAGTTTTTATCCCACACATTGTTTCCATATTTGCTCCCTTGAGTATTTTGTTACTCCTTCTAAGAAAGACTGAAGCACCCACACTTGGTCTTCCTTCTTCATGAACTTCATGTGGTCTGTGAGTTGAATCTTGACTATTTCAAGCTTTTGGGCTAATATTCACTTATCAGTGAGTAAATACCATGTATGTTCTTTTGTGATTGGGTTACCTAACTCAGGATGATATTTTCTAGTTCCATCAATTTACCTAAGAATTTTTCAAACTCATTATTTTTAATAGCTGAGTAATATTCCATTGTGTAACTGTACTACATATTTTTGTATCTATTCTTCTGTTGAAGGACATCTAGGTTCTTTCCAGCTTCTGGCTATTATAAATAAGGCTGCTATGAAAATAATGGAACATATGTCCTTGTTATATGTTGGAGCATCTTCTAGGTATATGCTCAGGAGTGGTATAGCTGGGTCCTCAGGTAATGCTATGTCCAGTTTTCCAAGGAACAGCCTGACTGATTTCCAGAGTGGTTGTACCAGCTTGCAATCCCAGCAACAATTGGAGAGTATTCTTCTTTCTCCACATCTGGGTTTTTGATCTTAGGCATTCTGACTGATGTGAGGTGGTATCTCAGGGTTGTTTTGATTTGCATTTTCCTGATGACTAAGGATGTTGAGAATTTCTTAAGGTGCTTCTCAGCCATTCAAGTTTCCTCAGTTGAGAATTCTTTGTTTAGCTCTTTACCCCATCTTTTAATAGGGTTATTTGGTTGTCTGGAGTCTAATTTCTTGAGTTCTTTGTATATATTGGATGTTAACCATCTATTGGATGTAGGATTGGTAAAGATATTTTCCCAATCTGTTGGTTGCCATTTTGTCCTATTGACAGTGTTCTTTGCCTTACAGAAACTTTGCAATTTTATGAGGTTCATTTTGTCAATTATTGATTATAGAACATAAGCCATTGGTGTTCTGTTTAGGAACTTTCCCCCTGTGCCCAAGTATTCAAGCTTCTTCTGCACGTTTTCTTCTATTAGTTTCTTTGTCTCTTGTTTTATGAGAATGTCCTTTATTCACTTGGACTTGAGCTTTGTTCAAGGAGATAAGAATAGACTTATTTGCATTCTTTTATATGCTGACCTACAGTTGAACCAGCACCATTTGTTGAAAATGTTGTCCTTTTTCCACTGGACAGTTTTAGATCCTTTGTCAAAGATCAAGTGACCATAGGTGTGTGGGTTCATTCTGGATCTTCAACTTTATTCCATTGATCTTCCTGCATGTCTCTGTACCAATATCATGCAGTTTTTTATCACTATTGCTCTGTAGTATAGTTTGAGGTCAGGGATGGTGATTCCCCCAGAAGTTCTTTAATTGTTGACAATAGTTTTTGCTATCCTGTCTTTTTTGTTATTCCAAATAAACTTAAGAATTTCTCTTTCTAAGTCTGTGATAGATTGAGTTGGGATTTTAATGGGAATTAAACTGAATCTGCAGATTGTTTTTGGCAAGATGGCCATTTTTACTATATTAATCCTGCCAATTCATGAGCATGGGAGATCTTTCCATCTTCTGAGATCTTTGATTTCTTTCTTCAGAGACTTGAAGTTCTTGTTATACAGATCTTTCACTTGCTTGGTTAGGTTGACACCAAGGTATTTTATATTATTTGTGACTATTGTGTAGGGTGTCATCTCCCTAATTTCTTTCTCAGCCTGTTTATCTTTCAAGTAGAGAAAGACTACTGATTTGTTTGATTTGATTTCATATTCAGCCACTTTGCTACAGTTATTTACCAGGTTTAGGAGTTCTCTGGTGGAAGTTTTGGGGTCACTTAAATATACTATCATATCATCTTCAAATAGGAATATTTTGACTTCTTCTTTTTCAATTTTTATCCCTTTGATCTCCTTTTGTTGTTTCCATTTGGTTGATTTCAGCCCCGAGTTTGATTATTTCCTGCCTTCTACTTTTCTTGGGCGTATTTCCTTTTTTTTGTTCTAGAGGATGTCAAGTTGATAGTATATGCTCTCTACAGTTTCTTTTTGTAGACACTTAGAGCTATGAGTTTTCCCCTTAGTACTGCTATCATTGTGTCTCATAAATTTTTATATGATGAGCCTTCATTTCCATTAAATTCTAAAAAGTCTTTTATTTATTTCTTTATTTCTTCCTTGACCAAGTCATCATTGAGTAGAGCGTTGTTCCGTTTCCATGTACATGTGGGCTTTCAACCGTTTTTGTTATTATTGAAGACCAGCCTTAGTTTATGGTGGTCTGATAGGATGTAAGGAATTATTTCAATATTTTTGTATCTGCTGAGGCCTGCTTTGTGACCAATTATATGGTCTGTTTTGGAGAAGGTACCATGAGGTGCTGAGAAAAAGGTATATTCTTTTGTTTTAGGATGAAATGTTCTATAGATATCCATTCAACCCATTTGGTTCATAACTTCCGTTAATTCCACTGTGTCTCTGTTTAGTTTCTGTTTCCAGGATCTGTCCATTGCTGAGAATGGGATGTTGAAATCCCCCACTATTATTGTGTAAGGTGCAATGTGTACTTTGAGTTTTAGTAAAGTTTCTTTTATGAACGTGGGTGCCCTTGCATTTGGAGCATAGATGTTCAGAACTGAGAGTTCATCTTGGTAGATTTTTCCTTTGATGAGTATGAAGTGTCCTTCCTTATCTTTTTGTTAACTTTTGATTGAAAGTCAATTTTATTCAAAAACAGAATGGCTACTCCAGCTTGTTTCTTGTGACCACTTGCTTGGAAAATTGTTTTCCAGCCCTTTACTCTGAGGTAGTGTCTGTCTTTGTCACTGAGGTGCGTTTCCTGTATGCAGCAAAATTCTGGGTCCTGTTTATGTATCTAGTCTGTTAATCTATGTCTTTTTATTGGGGAATTGAGTCCATTGATGTTAAGATATATTAAGGAAAAGTGATTGTTTCTTCCTGTTATTTTAGTTATTAGAAGTGTAACTATGTTTGTGTAGCTCTCTTATTTTGGGTTTGTTGGAAGATTACTTTCTTGCTTTTTATGTTATAGTTTCTCTCCTTGTTTTGGAGTTTTCCAACTCTTATTCTTTGTAGGGCTGGATTTGTGGAAAGATATTGTGTAAATTTGGTCTTGTCATAGAGTATCTTGGTTTCTCCATCTATAGCGATTGAGAGTTTTGCAGGGTATAGTAGTCTGGGCTGGCGTTTGTGTTCTCTTTGGGTCTGTGTGATATCACTCCAGGATCTTCTGGCCTTTATAGTCTCTGGTGAGAAGTCTGGTGTAATTCCTATAAGTCTGCCTTTTTATGTTACTTGACCTTTTTCCCTTACTGCTTTTAGTATTTTTTCTTTGTTTTGCACATTTGATGTCTTTATTATTATGTGACTGGAGGAGGTTTTTTTTGGTCTAGTCTTTCTTTAGGTTGGGAAAGTTTTCCTTTATAATTGTGTTGAAGATATTTACTGGCCCTTTAAGTTGGGAATCTTCACTCTCATCTATACCTATTATCCTTGGGTTTGGTCTTCTCATTGTGTCCTGGATTTCCTGGATGTTTTGGGTTAGGAGCTTTTTTTGTTTTGCATTTTCTTTGACAGTTGTGTCAATGTTTTCCATGGTATCTTCTGCACATGAGATTCTCTCTTCTGTCTCTTGTATTCTGTTGGTGATACTTGTTTCTATGACTCCTGATTTCTTTCCTAGGTTTTCTACCTCCAGGGTAGTCTTTCTTTGTGATTTCTTTATTGTTTCTACTTCAATTTTTATATCCTGGATAGTTTTGTTTAATTCCTTCACCTGTTTGGTTGTGTTTTCTTGCAATTCTTTAAAGGACTTTTGTGTTTCCTCTTTAAAGGCTTCTACCTGTTTATCTGTGTTCTCCTGTATTTCTTAAGGAAGTTGTTTATATCCTTTTGAAAGTCTTCTTATCATCCTCATGAGAAGTGATTTTAAATCTATATCCTGCTTTTCTGGTGTGATGGGGTGTCCAGGACTTGCTATGGTAGAAGAATTGGGTTCTGATTATGTCAAGTAACTTTGGTTTCTGTTGCTTGTATTCTTTCGCTTGCTGTTTGCCACCTGGTTAACTCTAGTGCTACCTGCACTCACTGTCTCTGACTAGAGACTGTCTTTCCAGTTATCTTGCTTGTGTCAGAACTCCTCAGAGTTCAGATGTCTCTGTGATCCTGAACTCCTGGGTGGAAGAGCTCCTGGGACTCAGGCTTCTTCTGGGATCCTGAAATCCTGCTGCACTGCTACACTGAGTGCAGTGGTTCCACCACTGTCTATGATGGTTCATGATATGGTGTTTTCAAGGGAGCAGACCCGCCAGGTGTCTGTCCCAGCCAAAAGGACCAAGCAAGGGGCAGAAGGAGAATGGTTTTCTGGATGGGCGGGGTTTGGGTGGGTGATGGGTACAGAGTGCTCAGGCTCCCAGTTGCAGTTCTGGGGTGTAGGATTGTGTGGGAGAGTTCTTACCAGCTGCTCTAGGAAGGTTCAGGATAAAACATCTTCAAAGAGCAGACCAGCCAGGTGTCTGCCCCAGCCGAAAGGTGCATTAATTTTTCTTAAATGCTGGCTTTGATGGCCATACATGCTCAGTTAAGTGTCTCCTGTTTTTGACACATACTTTTTTGTGAACATAAGCTATGTTTTTTTTTTTTTTTTTTTTTTTTTTTTTTTTTTTTTTTTTTTTTTTTAGGAAACTTGTAAAACTCCATTTTGAGCTTTTTACACAATGAAACTGCATTTGTTTCTTCTCGAGTCTTCCCAGCCCTTATCCACAGTGTTATGTACCCTTCTTGTCTGCTCTTGCAGATTTCCTTACCTCTCAGAATCTTGGACTGTTACTTACTCAAATAGTCCCTTCTTCAGTATTTTAACTGGGACTTCCATTAATGAATGTTGACTTTTCTATTTCTTGTATCCCTTACACAGATTTTTCATTTTTTCTGTTTTCTTTATCCTTTTAATTGCCTCCTGGAATATTCTTGAACAAAAATTCTTCAACTTACTGGATTGTTGTCTGGTAGAACATTACCAGAGAACTTTATAACTTCTTAATTCATTTTAATATTTAATGCTTTCACTTATCTTTAATGATTTTTATGTTTCATTCCCTGTATTAACCCACATTTACTGTACCTTTTTAAAATTATAATTTCATCTGTTTCTTCATTTTATTTTATTAGCTTGTAAAACAAAACAAAACAAAACAAAACAAAACAAAGAACTAACCTACCCACCCATTATCTTGGATTGTGCTATGACAGAAGGCTTGTGGAAAGCCTTCCAGGGATTCTTAGGCATGGTAGGTGAACTGACCAGAACTTACATAGAATGGAGTGGTATGGAATGTTGTACCCTCAGCACTGTGCTCCTCGTAAGGGGAAAGGGAGGGAGAGGCTGCTTCAGGGACCCTGCCTGGAGCAGAAGTCTCTGCAAATACTATGAGTGGAACAGTAGTCTGGACTAGATTTTAACACTTTGCATCTCTTTACAGTTTTTAGTCATGAATGTCAATTTGTCAAGATAACTTTTCTTTTTTATATAATAATAATAATAATAATAATAATAATAATAATAATAAATTACTTATTATTATATAAAATTTTATTATTATTATTATTGTTATTATTATTATTATCATCATCATCATTTAGGTTAGTATAAAAAGTGATGGGTTTTATTATGGTATATTCTAGACATGCCCTTTAGTACTTCTTTTTTATTTTGTCTTCTTGCTGCCCTCACCTATGATGCTATATCTTAATTTCTTTAAAGGTATAACACTGAGTAAGTTTTATGTTTTTATATCTATATAACATGTAACACTGTGTTTGTTTACTTAGTTTCTAAGAAGATACCGTTTTGTGAATTTGCTTGTTTATTTAGTGGTGTGTGTGTGTATGTGTGTATGTGTGTGTGTGTGTGTGTGTGTGTGTGTGTGTGTGTGTCCATAGAGCCCAGATGACAGATAATCTTGTGTGTCATTTTTTAGATACCACCCACATGTTGTTTTGAGATGGGGTCTCTCACTAAACCTAGAACTCATTAATTAGCTGGTCAGGGCTATGGGGATCTGATTGCTCCTATCTCCCTAGTGCTAAAATTACAAACACAAACTATCCTACTTGGTGTTTTTCTGTTGGTATTTGGGATTTAACTCAGGTCCTCCTTCTTGCTTATGATGGAATCACTTTACCACCTGAAGCATCATTCCAGCTCCTAAAGACAAAACATTATCAAAAGAAAGAGACGTTTTTACTCAGCAGGGATTGCTTTGGATGATCAAAGACAAGACTGGCATTTTTTCAAAGACTTGGATATAAGCAATATAGAAAAACAATATAATAATACCAGAAGACAGATGTGAGCTCGTTTCTGGTAATGAGTTTCAGTGGGCCTCTTGTTTGGTGGGACGGCCTGACATTTACATTTGTGTCAATTGCATGGATTAGAAGGAGATCATCTCTTTTTGAGAAGACAATGGTAAGATATGATGTCACAATGGCAGCTAATTCTTAAGAGCTGTTGCTCCAGAATGTCAGCAAGGGACTGCATTGTTCAAAAGCTGGCACCGGCACTGTTATTAAATTGGGTTGTTCATGAGGGAATATAGTACATCAGTGAGCCATTCAGCCGTGACTGAGTGCATGCATTAGGAAGCATGTCTTGGTAAGTTTCTGACATTGTAAATCAAAGCAAGATTTAGTGAGCAACATTCCTTGGACAGGGTGACCATATATTCTACAGGCTTAGCTCAACTAAGCTCAGCTTTCAATCATATTACGGTCAGTATTTCATTTTTATAATTTGTTTTATGCTGTTGTCATGCTTATTATATTTGGTTCTTGTACACAGAAGTGGGCAAGATGAGGATGATTAGTACTTAGTGATAAAAACACAATTGCTCTAGGATTATATTGGTTTTCTATCACGTTTATTAAAGAAATAGCATCTATTTTTTTCGTGTGTGTGTGTGTGTGTGTGTGTGTGTGTGTGTGTGTGTGTGATTAGAGTTATCTGACGTTGACTTGGAATTATTTCCCAGGTGCCTTCTACCAGGAATTACATTATTAAATATAAACCTAAACTGTGTGGGATACTCTTAAATGTTGGAATCATAGGAAAAATATTTGGGATAAGAGCACAGATATTTATTTATTTATTTATTTATTTATTTATTTAAACTCCAGATTTGTTCCCTCCCCCTTGTCCATACTCCGACTGTTCCATATCCCATACCTCCTCCCCACTCCCCTGTTTCCACGAGGATGTCCCCACACCCTACACCCAACCCCACCTGACCTCTAAACTCCCTAGGGTCTCCAGTCTCTTGAGGATTAGATGCATCATCTCTGATTGAACACAGACCCAGCAGTCCTTTGCTGTATATGTATTGGGGGCCTCATATCAGCTGGTGTATGTTACCTTTTTGGTGGTCTAGTGTTTGAGAGATCTCGGGGGTTCAGATTAATTGAGACTGATGGCCTCCTACAGGGTCACAGTCCTCCTTAGCTTCTTTCAGCCTTTCCCTAATTCAACCACAGATGTCAGCAGCTTCTGTCCATTGGTTGTGTATAAATATCTGCATCTGATTCTTTTAGCTGTTTGTCTTCTGGAGTGAGGTCATGATAGGTCCCTTTTTGTGAGCTCACCATAGCCTCAGTACTATTGTCAGGTCTTAGGATCTCCCCTTGAGCTGGATCCCACTTTGGACCTGTCATTGGAACTTTTTTTCCAGGTTTTTCCCTATTTCTATCCCTGTAGTTCTTTCAGACAGGAACAGTTATGGGTCAGAATTTTGACTGTGGGATGGCAACCCCCTTCCTCATTTGATGTGCTGTCTTTCTACTGGGAGTGAGCTCTATAAGTTACCTCTCCCTTCTGTAGGGCATTTCATCTAAGGTCCCTCCCTTTGATTCCTGAGATTCTCTCATTTCCCAGGTCTCTGGTGCATTCTGGATGGTCCCCCCCCCCAATCTTCTACCTCCCTTGTTTCCATTCTTTCTTCTGGCCTTCAGGGCTTCAGTTCTCTTTCCTCACCCAATACCAGATGGAGGGACCTGGGAGGGAAAGTGGACTGAGATGGGGAGAAAGATCACAAAACTTTTTAAAACAACATGATGAGATATCATACTGAAGATCAAATAAACAAAAATGATTTCTTTGAATTTTTACATTGTTTTTATTCATATCTTAGTACTCATTTGATTTATATCAGAAATATTCATCAATCTACCACCTATACTATTCTGATTGCCTCCTGAGATAGATGCTTTATCTATTTATTTAAATATTTCTTTCTTCAGTTGGCTACGTTGCTTAGTTTCTGAAGGCACCTTCTACCAGCTCAGATGATATGAATTCAGTTCCTACACCTAGGGGATAAAAGGAGAGAACCAATGCTCACAAGTTATTCTCTGGTTCCCATTTATGTTTTGTGGCAAGTTCCCCTGACACACACACACATGTGTATCTGTTCCTGCACACACAAAGCACTCAAATGAACAAATAAATAAAATATAATAAGGCTTTTAAATACTTCCTTCTCTTTCCCAAAAGACATCAGCACACTTTTAAAATTTTATTTTACTTTGAGAGTAAATATATATATATATATATATATATATATATATATATATATATATATGATTTTAATATAAGAATTCAAAAATTTATCACATTTGTATTTTTTGCTTGGGAAGAATTGTTTCATTATAAGTGTATTCCATGAATACTTTTAATAGAGGTGGCATATTATGATTAAACATTCAAAGTCAATTATTGTCAAGTTGAAAATTTTAAATGAAGACATGTTAGAACTATATAACAATATAAATAAGTAATAAATATGCATGTATTTATTAATAAAATCAAGGAAGACCCATGAATTATAATATTGGTGATTAGCCATGAATTACATAATTACATGCCACAGAGTAGAGGAATCACATTTGCAAAACAGTCCCTTTTCTATTATGTGATACTTTTTCTTGTAGTCACATAAAAGCACTATGTTCCTATATGTTGATGACAACACCATGCATGACAATATGGTGAGTCATCACATTTCAATGAAGTTGATCTAGAAATTTCTTCATGGTCATATAGACTGTTTCTAGATGGTTCTTCGCAGGCATACCTTACCTCATTGCTCATTGTAAGACCTGTCAAGCTGGGATTTTCAAACATCATAGGCCCTAAGGTAGAAGAGCTATAACTTTGGTAGCGTAGGTGCTAAGGAATATAAAGTGATCTTTTTTAAATCAAAAGATGGATACTTTCAAGACAAAAATATATATTCTTAGGTTGACAAGATTATTTTGGAAATAATTCCTTCAATGGTAAAAGAGGGAAAAAAGAAACCTGGGTTATTATTGCTGTTGTTGTTGAACCCCAAACTATAAAAGTATGGTCACACTGCGATAACAGCTTAGATATAAACTGCAAAAAGTAGTAAATTTGTGCAATGTTTACATAGGGAAAGCCACAATGTGTAATGCTTGAAAATAGTTGAAATTTTGGGCAACCACTGGGTTAATTAGAACATACACTACCCTGATAAGGAGCTCTGCTATCCTGAGACACTTCCCTCATGAACACACAGAAACACAGCAGGAAATCCAGTTTGGATCTGCCTCATGCAACTTTAGTTTCTATTGAGTACAAAGTAAAATTTCCCCTGCTGCAAAGCTTCTCTGTGTTCTGTTTCAGTTCAGAGGGTCTAACTAAGAAGCCTGTGACATCCCAGGAAATCAAAAGAACCTTGGACATGTCATAGCTGTATACTGAGCAGGTGCTAAATGTTGGGTCTCTGTCCTTATTAACGGAACAGACATTTTATGTACATTTTCCTGTACCTTCCTGTGGTGGTTTAGAATAAGAAATGTCCTCCATAAACTCATGTAATTGATCTCTTGGTCTTTGACTGGGGGCACAATTTGGAGCAGTCATGGAACCTTGAGGAGGTTCAAGTTCACTAGAAGAAATATGTCACCAAGGGTGGACTTTAAGGGTTGACAGCCTCATCCTGCTTCCTGTTTTACCTTTCTGTTCCGGCTGTCATGTGGTGCTTCTCCTACCACAGTGGAGTCTATCTTGCAATGCCTTGCATTTCAAACAACTCTATACAAGTCTATACTGCTGAATCTGTAAAAATAAATAACTCTTACTTAGGTTATTTTCAGTCATGGATCTGGGTTATATAACAAAAAATATATTAATTACTTATACCCAAATATTCATTCCCCTTTTCCCTTCCTTTCTTTGTCTGTATCTATACCTGTGTCTTTTTCTCTATCTCTGTCCTTGTCCCTGTCTCCACCTACCTCTTCTGCTAACATTTGTTACCTGTTACAGAAGCTATTCAAGGTCAAAAGGCAGATAAGGCATCATTATTGTACCCAGTAACCTCAAATCACTTGCAAATAACATCAAAATATTAAATAGTTTGCATTTCAAAACTCTTTAATAGCTTTCCAATCTTTCTTAGGATAATAAAATAGTGGAACTTGAGTTCTGAGAGCAACTTCTACATGAATTAAAACCCAGAAAAATTAAAACTCCAAGCCATGAAACCTGCAGGCATTGTGAAATAATCTCATGGAGGTTTTAGTTACAGTTTTAACAGCCCTTCTTGGGCTAGGCACATAGTTTAGTGGCAGAGTTCTTGCCTAGAATGCAAAAGGCTCTGAGTTAATCAGCACCACAGTGAAATTCTGCCTTGTAACAGAGCTAATAGCTAAAATACCTAAGGAACCCAAGTAGCTCAACCAAAAGTCAATAAAAAATCCAATTAGACAATGACTCAAGGCCTGAAGAAACAGTTTAAAAAAAAAACCATTCATATTGCTACCAGATATATGAAAAAAAAAGCTTGTTATCTTCCACAAAATTGCAAGTTTAAAGCAGTGATACATCTCTGTGTATAGGTTAGGGTAGATATTTTTTATAAGACATGAATAGTAAGTGTTGGGCAGAATATGGAATACAGGGGATGCTTTATTGCTGGGAAGGTAAATTTACATAGCTATTATGAGAAGCAGTTTAGTTGTTTTCCCAAACAAATACAAAGAGAAATTTCTTGATGTCCAGAAATCCCATTCCTGGGTGCAGAGGTAATACAACTAAGACTATTATGTTAAAAGTAGTGTGATTATTGTAGGATTGTTCACAACAGATAAGAGATGATTGTGATAGGAATGTTCACTTATAAACAGATAGGTAAAAAAAATGTCTAGGTTAGAGGCTAGAGAGATGACTTTGTCATTAAGATTGCTTGGAGCTCTTGTGGAAAACCCTGGTTCAATGCTTAGAACCCATGTTCAGCAATTCACAAATCCCTGTAACTTCATCCGCAGAGGATTCAGCTCCCTCTCCTGGCCTCCAGAAGCACATACCCACACACCGCTACACACATTCACATGACTAAAGACCTCAAAAAATTAATGCCGCTGGATGATTATTTATTCTTATGAAAGAAGAAAGTTCTTCCATTTAATGGCATAGACTGTTTATTCTGAACATTTTTGAGAAATGGAATCATAGCTGATTTTTGGCTGTCTAGCTTGTTTAACTTAGCATGTTTTCAAAGGTTTTTTTGGCATATGATTGGATGCATCTGTAGCATTCATCAGTACTTAAATTCTATTATATTTTTTTTGATTGAGAAATAATATTTGTATATCTCAATGGGGTGTGTTGTAGAAATTTAATACATTCATATAATAATCAAACTAAGAGAATAAACACTTCAATTGGCTTAAGCATTAATCATATTTATAAAGTAGCAATTATGTGCTAGCCTTTGAGATGTGTCACACAACACTTGTGCCAGCACTTACCCTTCTGTGCTATAGAATCAGATTCCATTTCTCCTAACTGTGCTATGGAGCCATCATTTCGTTTTGCCTTCTCTACCCACAAGCCTCCTCTACTCTATCGTTCTCATGAAGTTGACTGGTTTTTGGTGTTTTGTATTGATTTGACATGGCTTTTTTTGTTTTTGCTCACAGATGTGAGACTATGTGCTATATGACTTCCCAGGTCTGATTTATTTTGCTTAGCAGGATGACCTGCATTTCTTTTTATGTTTCAAATAACAGGATGTTATTTCTTTTATACATTAAGTAATATTCTATGTACTACCATACTAATTCACAACATCATTGTCAAGCCAGTATCAGTTGATTTAATTTTTTCTCCACTCTTTAATATTATGACTATTTCCAATTTGCATATTTACATGAAACTTTCCTTTTAATCCCTTTTAATGTATCCCATATATCTGGTCACATTTCTCTAAAATAAATGCCTGGGATTACAATTATTGAAACATTAGTTACTTGTGATGTCAATGTGATAAAATTCATAACAAAGGCAACTTAAGGAAAAAAAGATTTCTTTTGGCTCAAGATTAAAGGGATACTGTTTATCTTGGTGGTCAGGAAAGACATGGCAGTGGGACCTACAGGTGTCTTATCTTATAGTATCCACAATCAAGGACCAGAGAAAGATTAATCCTAGTATTCATTTGACTTTATCCATTTTCCTTTTTTATTCAGTCCAGGAGTGATAGCCCACGGAGAGTGGGTTTCTCTTCCACATTAAAACCACTCCAGGAATGCCCTATAGATATAACTAGTGGTGAAGCTTCTGGGAAACTCTAACCTCAATCGTGATCACCTTGGCGATTAACCACCAAAACAGAATCTTAGAGTATATCTTTATATTTGATATTTTAAGAAATTGTGATGGGAGTGTTAATGGAATTTTGTTTATTGCCTTGTTTGATCTTTTTACTATTTGTGTTTATTGTCTTGCTTGTTCCTTGACTATTTACATCTATTGTATTGCTAGTTTCTCAACCTAGGACTGACCTTAATACTTGAATGTAATTAAAATTGAGTTAAAGCAAAAAGGAGGAGGGAGGATGGGATAAGGGGTTTCTAGGGAGGGGAAATGGAAAAAGGGGATGACCTCTGAAATGCAAATAAATAAAATACCAAATAAAAATGATAAAATAAAAAAAATAAGAAATTGTCAATCTTCTTTTCAAGCTGAATATCACATTTTACTGATCAATTGTGAACTATGAAGACTTTTGTCTTCTCAGCATTTCATCAGTATTTAGAATTTCTGTCTTTTTTATTATAGACATTCTAAGGTATGCTTACTGATATTGCTTTTTGGTTTTGAAATTTATTTCATTATTCCTGATGATGTCAAACAGCATTTTGAGACAGGAACTCACTATATAGCCATAGCTTAGAGCTTGCTATGAAGACGAGGCTGATCTCAAACTAAATGCTGAGATTAAAGAAATATACACACATACCATGCCTGATTAAAATAGCTTGTTCACATTGCATCGTTAGCCAGGAGACAGAGATGGAACAGGAAGTGAGTTAGGCCTCGCCATCAAATCTTAATGCCAGCCCCCAGAAACTTGATTGTATGAGTCAAACTATCTCCTAAATATTCCACAATCTTTCTAAATATCACTACCAGCTGGAGTCCAAGAACTGAAACATATAAGCCCTTTGGAGACATCTTAGATTCAAACTACAATGCCCTATTACAGATGGACAAAAATAAGTTCTTCATGAAGTATTATATATATTATTTACTCTAAATATTTTCTTTTAACATTTTATGAAATATAATTAAACCATTTTTTTTTAATTTTTTGTTTGTTTCATAGCATGTGTTTGTGTTTATTTCAGAGAATCCTGAGAAATAATACATGATAAGTTAAGTGTAGTTTATGTTAATTTGTCAACTCCTGCTCTTGGTCTATAAAAGACTGTTTGAGTTTATGGACTGGTGATTAAACCTCTATCTGTGTTCTTGCTAGCTCTGCCCTTAGTGTCATGAAATGTCATTTGTTGAGTACTGGTTGTGAACTAATAATATGTTCAGTGTCTCACTTAATTCTTATCAGTACGTATAAAATGGTACCATTGTTCTAGTTGTGGCAGTGAATTATATATATGTATGGTTTTGTGTAAAGTATGTTGGGAAGATGCTATTTTTCAATAAAGCTTTGTGTTTATGTCTATGTTCGTGCTTCGCAAGTATTTGTCACCATGTGTCCATGTGAGCGTGGGTATTGTACCTGCCATGGTGTGAGTGTAGACTTCAGAGGTTAACTTGTCAGAGTCTGTGCGCTTCTTCCACCCTGTAGGTTTTGGAGATAGAATTCTAGGTCATCTGGTTTGGCAGCATGGGCCTGTATCTTCTGAGCCATCTTGCTGGCTTATTTTGTATATTTTCTTTTTGTTGTAGTTTGTAAAAATTTCATGCACGGTGAATTCAAAGCATGAAGGGATAAGAAAACAGGATCTATTCAAAAGTCTCTATTCAGTGGGGTTCAGACATACATGTATTTTCTAGTTCCCTTTGTATGTGTAACTCAGTGATGGGAGAAGTTTTGTACATGTGAAAAGTTAGGTTACGCATTTGAAAAAAAAATATGATTTCTTTTATTTTCCTTTCTGCTCCAGATGTCCATCAGAAAGCTCATTCAAATGAGTAAAGTACACACTAAACATTATTGATTGTTGGTCTATGTGCCATGTATCATCTTTGATAACTGAATCATAATGATAATTCTTATAATTGGCTTATGATTTTTGCTCTTTGAGAGAAAGACAATTTAAAGTAATTGCAACCCACCTATGTCTGTTGGAGATATGAATCTCTTGGTGCCTCTTAGCATAATTTACTTATGAAAAAGAAATAAACACAGAGTGAGAGGTTTACAGAATGTTTTACTGTATGCTATGGTCACATTCTAATTTGAATATTTGAATAGCCTGTGTGTGTGTGTGTGTGTGTGTGTGTGTGTGTGTATGTGTATGTATGTGTGTGTGTGTGTGTGTGTGTATGTGTGTGTATGTGTGTGTGGTAGTGGTGGTGGTGGTGGTGGTAGCCCTTCTTTTTGTCCACAATTATTATTCCAAAACCTTATCTTAATCCTTCTGACATTAAGCATACTTTACAGAAACAATACAGAGCTATAACTTGCAAAATCTTTAAAGTAGGATTCATATATCTCTGGTGAAATGCAAGAGAATAATTTCATTGAGTCCTGTTAGTTCCTTCAAGCAATGCTGTTATACAAATTTGTTTAACAGAGCAAATTAAAATGTCACAGTATATACTCCTGAGGATAACCACCACAGCATTTTAAAACATTCATAAGTTCAGAATTTTGAAAAGAAAATCCAGAGATTAATTTGGCATGTACTTGCACAAGGAAGATAGTACAATTGTTCCCAAAACATGAGTTAAAAACAGATTTTAGGTTCATGTTAAGAAAGGATTGATTTCTTTATGCAGCAATAAATGTTTCTTGAGTGCCCAGAGAGAATATAAATTAAGAGTTGAAGAATGCCTTTGGTCATTAGAGAAATTTGGGAATAGAGGGCACAGATTCCATTATTCCTCAAAGAAAATTCAAAATGTGTTTCCTAGCAACTGTTAGTTGAATTCCACCTCCTAGGCAAGAACATCATATGTCAAAGAAAGGCTTTCTCTTCAAAGTCATTCTTATATAAATAAAGATGTTTAGATGGTCATTCTGGGGAAAAGATACTAGTTTCAACATATAGCATGGTGGCATGGTTTTAAAACACATTTAATTGGGTGTTCCACAGAAGACTCAGTGTCCTTGCATAGGAACTGAATTCAGTTCTCAGAATCCATACCTGATCATCCAGAACCACCTGTAATTGTAAATCCAGAGTTATCTCATAACCTACTCTGGTCTCTATGTTTGTCTTCACCCACATGCATAATACAATCAAAAAGAAAGAAAACCTTAGAAATGCAGTTGTTTCCAACCCTTGAATCTTTATAGATGCATTGTTGAAATGTTGAAAGTTCACTAAGCTACATTATAACGTCAGCTGCTTTTCAATGTCTGATATAAGCCTTTACGTTACAATGCAAATGTATTTATTTTCTTATCCACATCCTCCTTACTGAGCACAAGTATAAAGTCTTTTCCTTCTTAGATGTGTTTGGTTTATTATAAAAGACAAGACATAGAACTCCCTAACAACACTTGAAATATGGCTCAGCAGGCAACAACTTTTTTCTAGCAAGTGTGAGAGTCTAAGTATAATTCCAACAACCATGTACATGATCATATGTGGCAAACCATGTTTTGATCCAGTTGTGGAGAAGCTGTTGCAGACAAATCTGTGGAGCTTGGTCTCCAGCTAGTCTAGACAAAGTGATGAGCCCCTGGTCCTTGTCTTAAAACTCAAGGTGGAAAGTCACTGAGAAAAGCAGGTTAGGTTGACCTCTAGCCACCACCTGCACATACATGCACCACCACCCACAGTAACAGGCCCACACATGCATCCCTTCAGAATATATTAAAAGGGAGAACATGTAATGTTTTTTAAGGAAAACAATTAATCAGAAATGTACAAGGGTCTGGTAGTGTTTATGTGAGAGAGGAAAGTCAACAGGTTCCTCAGATTGAAAAAAATGAAGAAAAAATGTATTGCAAAAATTCTTGAGAAAACTGAATTCCTGGCAGACTGAGGTTATAGCAGGATGTGAGACATGCTTCAGAGAGTAAGAGAGAGAAACTAAGATTTGCATTGACCCTTGACCTCTTCTTGAAATTGTTTTAGTTAGGAAAATGAATGGGCACTGTCTGTAATTTAAAATTGATTCTCATTTGTAAGGACATGCTTGGCCTGCGATATATGAAGATAACAGAACATTTCATTTATTCACAAAACAGACTTGTTCCAAATGTCAAAGATTTTGATAAATTCATCTATCCATTCACTTTATTCTGAAAGAAAAGAAAAAAATTTATAAATCCACTTTTCAAAGAAAGATCACTTTTAGCAAGAACTCAACTCTAAATAAAAGATTTTATTATTTCTTTTTTGTTTCATGCATGTGAGTATAGGTACCCATTGAGGTAAGAAGAGGCTGTTGGATCCTTTAGAACTGGAGTTATACACAGTTGTGAGTCGCTGGGCTTACATGCTGGCACACCAACTCCAGTTCTCCTCTAGAAGAGCAGTGTGTGTTCTTAACTTCTAAGCCACCTCTAGAGATTCATGAAGAATTCAACTTTAAAGAATAAAGAAAACTCCTTGTAGTAGCTATCTTGGTCAAATAACATTTGACTTCTCTGTTTTTCCTGTTCATGTTCAATTGGAATTAGACCATAAATAAATAAGAGATATTGGGATTCTCCAGCTTGTAGTGGTAAACTGATAAACATACTGTAAAATGAAGCTATTATTAAAATGTCTTATTTGGGACAACAAGAAATTGAAACAAGTAAAGGAATCCATCATAAAATCCAGTCTCCTGAGTTTGGTTCTTAGAACTAATAATGTAAAGATGGAAAGAAAGCCCAACCTACAGATCTGTATTCTCATTTCCACATGTGTGGCATGACACAGGAACTCCACACCTTATACACATATTGTGCACACACAAAATAATAATACAGTTTTAGAGAAGAATTAGCCTGCCTAACCTATTGATAATCAAAGCTTAGAAAGATGGTTTACTAAACAGTTTTGATAAGGTCCTTTGTGACCACATAGGTAACCAGCGATTGTAGGTGACTATTTGTCATCTGTAGTGACTGTTTGCTCTTGCTATGTATAGATAGGCCTGGTGGTACTAATATCAGCAGCTTAGGAGAATGTAAGAATCTGAAATCCAAACTATAGTTGGCACTAAATTTATATAATTTTCACACCATTGCTTACTGAAAAAGTGACTAGATAAGTTATTATATTGCCATTACAAGTGCATTTCAAAGAATTTGACTCCACACAGTTCTTAAGCATCTTTGTAACAAACAGTGTCTTTCCCTGTGATAGAACTTTACAGCTACAGGAGAGTCAGTTGTGAGTTTAAGATGGGGGCAAATGCCAACTGAAATGTGTAAGAACAAAGATAAAATCCAATTCATTGTTTTGTTTTGATTTTACTTTCTGGTGTTTCAAGTGTCCTGTGGTAATTAAGATTCTTTATGATCAACATAAACACACACCCATCCCAGGAGCTTGGAAAGTCAAAGAAAGACTGAGGAGAGGGTGGAGCAATCCTACACCCACTACCACCTTCTGCCAGACACGTGAGTGAGTAGGCAACACCAGGTGTGCCAACCATGAAGCAGAAGAAAATTCTTTTTTGGTCCTGGTGGCTAAATGCTTTTGGAAATAGAAATGCATTTAATCCAACTTCATTATCAGAAATGGAATATTTGGCCATTTAAGTCCAAGATAAAACTCTGAGCTTAAATTAAAGCGGTTAGCTGGCTGATGTTTGAAGATTTATTTTTATTTATGTAAATATGTGTATAGCAGTGTGTGTGTGTGTGTGTGTGTGTGTGTGTGTGTGTGTGCGTGCGTGCGTGCGTGCGTGTGTGTGTGTATATGTGTGTGTGTGCATGCGGACTTATCAAGACAAGAAGAGTGTTTCAGATTCCATGAAGCAGGAGTTACAGTTATTTTTGAGCTTTCTGATGTGGGTGCTGAGAACTGAACTCGGGTCCCTGTAAGCACAGAAAGTGTTCTATCCCACCAAGCCATTGCTTCAGTCAGAAGCATACCAATGTTTAAAAGAAGTCAGAAACCTTCTCTGCACTTGTTTCTCTCATGTGTAAACTCTAGTTTTAATGGATAGTTATGGAAATAACTGGATAGCGTGTGCTGGACCTATTGGAACAAATATGACTGGATAACCTGTGCTCCATCTAATAGAATGTGCATGGCTGACCTTTGTGGCAAAGAGCACCAATTGCATTCGGTTCCTATTAAATAGCATTGTGTATGTATCATAGTTACATTTTATTAGAATACAGCTGCTTTGTGAGCAATGTGTATGATTAAGGCCTCTTCTAAAACCTATCAACAAATAACTTATCTTTTGTGGGTAAAAATATTCAGAAAGATTGCTGATGTTTGTGTATTATCACAATGATGAGTTTTATAAAGATATTTCCATTTGAATATTTCATGTACTTTAACCATATTCACATTTCATATCCTCCTCCTTATTCCCACATACCACTCCTCTTTCTTTATCCAGATAGTGTAGCCACTGAGTTCATGAGATATAAAATATATGGAAAAAACTATATATGAAAACATTTTATCTTTATGGGAAATGATAAATACTTCATATAGAAATATGTAAGGCATATTTGCTGCCATTTAATATGTAGTTGATGTATGTAATTTATATATGTTTCTATAAATATATACACAGGAGTTGTATATAATTCAGGCAAATATTTCATAAAATCTAGGTACTACATGTGAAAGAAATTATATAAACTTTTGCACTGTTTATTTGCTTAATATGTGATTTCACAGTTCTGCAATTTTCCTAAAAATTCCATGGCTTCTTCTTTACTGCTGAATAAATTTCTTTGTGTATATCAAATGCTCCTTTTAAATATTTTTCTGATGATTGACACATAGGTTACTTTCATAAAGTGGATATTAGGAACAGTGCTACAAAGGCTTGGATGTGAAGTAATCTCAATAATGTTTTGACTTGGATTTGTCTAAGTACACTTTCCGGGGTGATGGTGGGTACAACTGGCTTATACAGTAGTTTAACTTTTAGTGCACTGATGGACACCCATGCCTACACTGAAGAAATAGCAGGATTCATTTACATTCTTATTCACATGATAATAACTTCATCAGAACCTCCTTACCAGCATTTGTTATTATATGTTTCCTTATCAATAATCAATCTGACTGGTATAAAAATGTGATACAACCATGTTAGTAAAATACAGCTTAGGAACAGTTGCAATAATCTACATTCATCTTTCTGGAAAATAGGACACTACATGGTTTATAATGTCCAATTGAACAGTCTAAAAGTAGTTCAACTTTGGGTTGTATTTATGAGATTAAAGGAAAATCTATGTAATACATATACATCTAAGTTATAAACTGTTTGGGATACTAAATCACACAATAGATCTCCAAAACAAGTTGATATTCTGTGTCAGTGTGCATATGCACTTAATTATTGCATCTCTAGGCATGAAAAAGAATAAGGTTCTTGTCTATCATGATGCTAATGTTGATATGAATGAGGCTGAGTTTGAATCTGCAGGACCAACAGAAGACTGAAGACATCAGTGGGGAGAAGCATTGTCTGGTTCAGAAGATCTGGTCCTAAAGAGTTTCTTGAAGATCTGTGTCTGGGACCCTGCTGAATTCAGAGTTCAATAAGAAGGAACAACTTTGAAACAGGAACCAAATAGAGCAAATTACAAACCAAATTTACAAATGGTCTTGAATTAAAAATACAACATAGAAAAAGGTAATATAAAGATTTTTCATATTTGTTCTCATGATGTAAGAAGGATATCTTTATGGTTAAAGAAGTTCCCAGGAGCCAGGCGGTGGTGGCACACACCTTTAATCCCAGAACTTGGGAGGCAGAGGCAGGCGGATTTCTGAGTTCAAAGCCAGCCTGGTCTACCGAGTGAGTTCCAGGACAGCCAGGGCTACACAGAGAAATCCCGTCTCGAAAAACAAAAACAAACAAACAAACAAAAAAAAAAAAAAAGAAGAAGAAGTTCCCAGGACTCAATAATCAAACAAACTAGGTCTTCTACTAACTTACAAATATATGCTGTTCCCATAAAGTAATACATTTAATATTTTTATTATGAGATGTGTACAATGACTAGCCTACTCTCCTTACAAAGCATGTGTGAATATTAAATGTGACTCTGAATCTGCTAACCCATTACACATTAAAAATTTCATTTAATGTGTAAAAAATTAATTTAAATGTGAGTAGACCTATATTCACATTTTTTTCTTTTTTTTCCATTCCTTCCTATTAAAGATCTATTTATATTTATAATCTAAAAGTATTTAAAGTTCTATGTGAACGGTCAGCATCTCCTCCCCACATGGAATTTACATTTACGTGAATGAATAAAACAAGCAAAGTGATGGTTAGATTCAGGAGAACCAATGCTGTAGAGAGCACTGGGTGAGAAAAGAACAATCAGAACAACCTTAAGGAATGAAGTGGTCACAGCATTCTAAACAGGATGACCACTGAAGATTTCCATAAGAAAGCAGAATTTGATTGAAGGGAGAGGAGATGGAAGAATGATAGCCTCGGGTTTCTGGAAGAAGAAACCTGAGCAGATCAGAGAACAAATGCAAAAGCCCTGGAGTGGGAGAATGATAGTGTGTGAGCATTCTCATCAGCTCAGTGAGGCAGAGCAGACAGAGGGGGATAAGAGCAGGGGTCTAAAAGATAGTGAAGAAACAGGTCACATGCAGCCCTCAAGGTCCTCATCGAAACTGTGACTTTCTACTGAGACTGGAGAAACAGGGCACACATAGGTAGATTGTGCTCAATTGATAATGATCAATTGTTAAGATCAGCAGCTACCCAAGTATATTAAAATGACCAAACAGTGAAATGATTGTCTCTGGGAACAAATGGTAATTAATACAGGAAGTACTGATGTTTGAGAAGGTGTGGGAATTCAGTGTTAACAGAGTCAACAAGCCTAGTTTGTGCATGATGCTGACAGTAGGAATAAGTAAAGACAAATGAAAGGGCAGAATTGAAATTAACTGACAGTGGTAACTTGGGGAGGTCTACTGGTGATGAGCAGTGATGAGCATGGAGAGTATTCTAGTTTTGAATGTTTATAGAAGCAGATTAAAAAATCTGAGCAGAAATGTAAGAAACTCTGAGCTGCTAGCAAAAATTGGAAGAATGTATTCAATTAAATCCACAAATGTGGAGATTACTATAGTAGTGTTGTCTTTTATATCGAGGATGCTGTTTGAACTCTCTAAGGAAGAAAAGACAGAGAAAATAGATGTAGAAACATACGAAGAAATTTTAACTGATCATTAAGAAGCAGAGGGACCATGTTGAGACGAAGTCCAAATTTAAGAACTAATGATCTCGTTATGAGAGGCAGATGGAGAGAGTGAACTGGGAGGGAGAGGACATGAGGAGGGAATGTGGGGCTCAGGATCAGGTGTGGGGAAGGACAGCAGAGATGGCCAGATGGCCATGAAAACTAATGGATATATACAACTGACAGGGGTGAGGAGGTGGGGTGCATCTCCAGGATGAGACAGAGACCTGGGAAAAGGAAGGTGCCCAGGAATCAATGGGACTAACCTTAGCTGTGACTCACTACATTGCAAATACAGAACCTAGAAATGGCCACTTCCTGTAGCCAGGCAGGAACTGCAGTGGAGCTATAGAAACACCCACACACAAAAAAACGTTTCAACCCAAAATTCAGCTTATCTATAAGAAATGTAGGCATGAGGAAGAGAGCAGAGACTGAGGGAATAGCCAACCAATAACTGGCCTAACTTGAGACCTATTCCATGGACAAGCACCAGTCCCTAACAATATTAATGACACTGTGTTATGCTTGCATGCAGGAGCAAGTTGTCCTTTAAGAGGCTCCACCCTGCAGCTGACTCAGACAGATACAAACATGCACAGCCAAACAGTGGATGGAGTTTGAGGAGTCTTAATTGAAGAATATGAGGAAGGATTGTGGGCCCCAAAGGAGATAGGAACTCCACAGGAAGACCAACAGAGTCAACCCACCTGGAATCTTGAGGCTTTCAGAGTCTGAACCACCAACCAAACAACATGCACAGGCTGGGACTAGGACTAAGTCCTGTTATACATATGCAGCAGAAATGCATCTTGGTCTTCAAGTGGGTCCTGAAGAAATGGAATGGAGACTATCCCAAAAGCTGTTGCCTGTAACAGGATATTCCTATTCTAGCTAGGATGCTTTGCCTGGCCTCAGTGGGAGAGGAAGTACCTAGCCTCACAGAGATTTGAAATGCCAGGGTGAGGGGATACCCAGGGATGATGGAAGGGACAGCAGTGAGAGAAATGCAAAGTGAATAAGCTAATTAATTAATTAATTTTAAAAAAGAATTCATGTTCCACTTAGCCCATGAGGCATGCAGTGGATGGTTTGTGAGCATTTGGTTACCAACATGTCTCATGCTGTGTGGAGGTATTTTTATTTAATCCATGTAAGGGGCTTGCATTCTTTATTTGTATGATATATTTTATAAATTCACCAGCCTAAAATTTCTGGTGCTCAAGTATACATGTATTACGAATCGACCTAAATAAGGCAAGTAGTGGCACTATGTATTCACATGAATATGCCTCTTATAAGCTGCTGACTCGTGACTCAAGCTGTAGAGGTGATCGTTAAATGCCTACAAAAATAAGACAAAAAATCATTCAACTCCAGTAATTACAATCAAAATTAGACAATCAGATTTTTTTGTAATGTAGAGGTAATTGGAAAAAGGCACAGCTGGAAGCTATTGATGTTTGAGAGTATAGAGTAACTTAGAGTAAGGTACATCTTGATACCATAGGTCAATAAATTAGTTGAGGGATTGGCATACATATGAAAGTCAGAAAATAGATCAAATTAAGACAAAACCCAAGAAATTATCCTGTCTGAGATATGATAGAGATTTTCTTTTTCCTTTTATCATTTTTATTTTTTAGGCACAAGGTCTTGGAAATAATGAATCTCTTAATGGGAAGGTGATATACAAATGCTGATAATTTAAACAGATGAGAACAAAGACTGAAATATATACCATGAAAGCAGTATACATTACTTAATTATTGCTGTGATAAACACCCTGACTAAGGCAATTTGTGGAAAGATGCATTGGTTTGAATGAGGACCACATGGCAGCTGGTGGCATCCATGGTGGATGGATCTGGGAGCTGAGAACTGAGAATTCACAGTACAGCACAAAACCCTCCTCAACTGAAAGACTTTCTCCAATAAGTCCACAACTCCTATGCCTTCCCAATCAGCTCCATCAAACACAGATCAAGCGCAGGGAGCTAGAGCCTATGGGGAGGAGTCTCATTTAAACAACCACTGAGACTTAGGCTGGTGACAATCTTTTCTAGACAAGTGTCACCAGAATGGTGTGAATAAAACCATTGCAAATTTAGTTTCTAAGGGCTAGGAAAGGGAAAACTGAGACAGGTTTTCCAATGACAGTTTTAGGGAAGTTTTCAAGATAAAAGAGAATAAAATACAATAAATGATTAAAGTAAGATGTAAAGTTGAGCAATGTATTTTTTTATCTTAATACTTTTACAGGATTTACATTGTTTATTTATATGAGTGTATATGTGGCTTTGTGAGTGTATGAGCATGTCATATATATGTGGGCAGTCATATATGCACTTCTGCATTTTGAAGCTAAGAGTTCCCCCATATTGGTTTTCCAACATTTATAATTTAATCTCTGCTATTCTGTTTCTTCTGCAATGTTCCTCATCTCCTTTTTGTTTGTTTATTTGTTTATTTGTTTGTTTTTTGAGACAGGGTTTTCTGTGTATCCCTGGCTGTCCCGGAACTCACTCTTGTAGACCGGGCTGACCTCCAACTCAGAAATTCACCTGCCTCTGCTTCCCAAGTGCTGGGATTAAAGGTGTGCGCCACCACTGTCCAGCTCTTCCTCATTTACTTACACAATCAGAAAAATGTATATATTTCTGTCTTCACACTGAAGTTAAATCTTTTTCTAATGTCCCCAGGGCAGCACAGAAGCTCTGATCTTAGTGAATCATCATTGAACTTATACAAGTCTTTCGTTTACATTTTGAATTATTTTGATGCTATATTTCATTGTAGTTATGTATGTGTGTCAGTGTTTGGTTATGTGTACATGAGTGCAGTGACCACAAAGGCCAGAAGAAGATATTGATTGTATTTCTCTGAAGTTTGAGTTACAGGTGGTGGTTAGCTGTTCTACCTGGGCACTGAGAACCTATCTCCTGCCCACAGCAAGAGCATTACGCATGCTTAATTGCTGAGACATCTTACTAGCATGTGTGGGCATAGTATGGAAATCTTTTTAAAGATTAGTATATTTAATATTACATACCATAATTGCATTTGCAATTATAATTGCAAAGTATATTTTAGTAGACTTTTCTTCTACATATTTTCTCTCCTTCCCTTCTATCCTGACCTCTGCCGTATAACCTTTTCCCAAGTCTAATTTCTTCTTGTTTCTTGTTTGTTATTTGGGTCATTTTGGCAACCTACTCCTCTAGCACCTTATTTGTTTTACCTCTCTTGATCTCTTTCCTATTAGGAAAGTGACTTTAATTATATTTACATGTGTGTGTGTGTGTGTATCTCATTATATCATGAATTTCTATATGTATGTGTCTACCCAACAGAAAGTTATCCAGTGGTAAAGACATTTTTCCAAATTTTTATTCTGTAGTATATTCAACATTTATTGGGAGTTCATGGTACATTCTTGGAGGATGAATAACTGAATACGTTATTCCAAAGTAAAGTGGTTTCTGAATTCGTATGCTGTTCTGTGTCTGAATCTGATTCACAGTAATTTATTATATGTAGTACACAGCCAGAATAATGAGCCATCTGCTTATGGAATCCATTTGCTTGTACCTAGATCAGTTGTAACTATATTAAATAATAATTTATAATACTTTCATTTTCCATATGGTAAAAACCAAACATTTACTAATATTTCAGGAAGAATTTGTGATTTGAATAATTTATTTCTCTCCAATTATATCAAGTTTTTTCCTGTCTATTCAGAATTCTTTAGTGGGGTAACCTCATACCCCCCTATTCCTGGGGTAACCTCATGCTCCTCTATTCCTGGGTAACCTGATGTTCCTCTGCACTGTTGGTACTCAACTTTGTTGAGCTCCTGACTGCTTTTGGAGGATGGTTTTTACTTTTGAAACGATATTGCAAATTGGGATGGCCACTGTATTTCCCCATAAATGTATGACTGACTTTAAGAACCAGAAGTATATAATATTCTACAGTATTTAAAGCATGTGAAAATTACAAGTCAGCTTATCTTGAAATTGCACTACAACATACACAAAGGGATTCCCATGCTGACATTAAATAGCATTTTTACCGTATGAATTAATTTCTTAATTTAGATTTTTCTCATTTATACAGAAATAACAGTAAGACAATCATAGTTATAAATTTATATTCAGGTGGTTAAAAGGACCTCTAAAATTGATGCTATTAAAGACTATATGATTTACTTTTTTAAAAATCTCAAACATATGCATTATTTTCTATGAACAAGAGAGAATGCACTTTCGAGTATTTTTTACAGTTGAATATGACCACATCACTGGGTCCTCATCAATCTGAGGTCAGTGAAATACAATCTTTGGCTCTTTCAGGAAAACTTAATTCACTTTCACCCTGCTTTTCCTGTTATTTGACTCAGTGAAAGAGATATAAGTTAAAGGAGATCACCTGCCCTCAAGTAGTTGTGTTTCTGATTTTTTTGCTTGCTCTTAGGACAATTTTCTTCCAACTAGGTTGCCTTGTCCAGCCTCAATATGAGGATTTTGTCTTGTCTTTGCATTTGTGTCATGTTTTGTCATGTTTGGTTTTTGTCTCTTGGGGGCCTGCTCTTTTCTAAAGGGAAATGGGGAAGGGGTGGGTATTGGGGGTGGATCTGGAGGAGACAGAAGGTGACAAAAGGGCTGTGAGGATTGGTGGAGGGAAAGCTATGCTCGAGATGTGTTGTATCAGAGAACAATTTACTAAAGAGAACTACTAAGTGGAAATTAGCCCAAAAAGTATAGAATAACCAGGATACAATCCACAGAACTCAAGAAAGTTAACAAGCAGAAGGGCCCACGTGAGGATGCCTCAATCCCACTTGGGAGAAGAAAGCAATCATTTGCTGCAGAGGGAGGGAGGGACATGGGTAGGAGAGAGGGCAGGGAGGTGAAAAGGGGAGCATGATCAGGTACTGGGAGAGACAGGATTGAAGCCTTGAGGAGCAGCAAAAAGAATGGAATCAGGCAAGCTTAGGAATTAGGAGGTGGGAGGATCCTCCAGAATATACCAGAGATCTGGGAGGTGAGAAACTCTCAGGACTCAAAAGGAGGGACCTTAGATGAAATGCCATATAGTGGGAAAAATGAACTTTTAGAGTTCACCTCCAATACAAAGACAGGGCATCAAGTGGGTATGTGTCTGTGTGTGGTTGCCATCCAACAATCAAAAACTCTGACCCAGAATTGTTCCTGTCTAAAAGAACTGCAGGGATAAAAAATGAGAAGAGCCTGAAGGAAAGAAGGTCCAGTGTCAGGGCCAAACTGTGATGCAGATCAAGGGGAGGCACCAAGGCCTGACACTATTATTGATGCTTGTGTTATAGACAAGAGCCTAGCATGACTATGACTGCCCTCTGAGAATCACAACAAGCACCTGAAAGAGTCAGATGCAGATACTTAGACCCAACCAATGGAAAGAAGTTGGTGACCCCTGTAGTTGAATTAGGGAAAAGCTGGAAGAAGCTGAGGAGGAGGACAACTCCATAGGAACACCAGAAGTCTCAACTGACCTGGACCCCCAAGATCTCTCAGACACTGAACCACCAACAAGACAATATACACCAGCTGATATGAGGCCCGCTAACATGTATACAGCAGAAGACTTGCTGGTCTGGCCTCAGTGAGAGAAGATGCACCTAACCCTGGAGAAACCTGAGGCCCCAGGAAGTAGGGAGGTCTGGTGGGGTAGGAGTGTGGGTGGGACCTCCTCTTAGAGACAGTGGAGAAGGTATGGGATAAGGAACAGTCAGAGGGTGGACCGTGAGGGGAATAACGACTGCATTTTAAAAAAAGATGAAAGAAAAACAGTAATAATAAATAAGGATGTATTATAAGCCTTATCCAAGTTGTCCAAGGTCCATGCCTATCTGAATTTAAATTAAATTAGTTTTGCATTAAGAAGCTTTAAATAAAAATATATAAATGTTAAAGGAAGAAGACAAAAGCTCTCTTCCTTAGTTTCCACCAGCCTTGTAGGATTTTGATGTGACATTTAGATTTATAAAAGCTAATAACATTTGCTCCAGCTAGCATCACATTACATAACATCATATCTGCTCTGGATACTCAAAATCAGTCTTCTGCCATTCTTGACACTAACTCAAGTGTGACTGAAGGGCTAGGTTCCGCTGGCAAAGGTAATGTAAATAGCAACAAGATGACCTTGAAGTTTTAACAGGGATAGAGGCAAGAAAGGTTGAGCTTTCTTTGGAATCTATACAATTTTTTACTATAAGTGTAAAAAGACTTAGCTTGGGTCTCATAACAAAATAGTGAGAATGTACATTATGGAAATATATTCAGGCTTAAGAGCCTAGATGATATGCAAGGTCTGAGGCAGGGTTGAGACTGGCCCTTGAGGTTTTGTGTCAATCAGTTACCAATCAAACAGAATTTAGCACATCTATCTTTATTAACATAGTCATGGTTTATTTTGTTAAGATTTATTTTATTTGTGTGTGTATGTGTCTGCATATACATGTTTGTATGTATCTATGTGTTTGTATGTTTGTGTGTGTGTTACATATATACAGGTGCTTACATAAAAGAGAAGACAGTCTGAAATCATGGATTTGGAGTTACGTAACGTAGGCCACCTAAAATGGGTTCTTACAACTAAACTCAGGTGCTATGCAAGAATAGCAGGTTCTCCCAGCCACCAAGCCGTCTTTCAGTCCCCAATACACCATTTTTTTAAAAAGCTTTTCCCTACAGTGGTGAAAACACAACCCATGTTGGTCTTACTATCTTTCCTCAGTCTATTCCATATACAGCTGAAAGTGACATGGATGGTTTGGTACATAGAGAAGCAGGGTCAGCTAGGAAGCATGTCTCACACATATTTAAAGTTCTGTCTCTTCCAATGATAAACTTTGGATACCCATGGTGCTGTTTGTATTTTGATGCTAATTCCACTTCCCCAAGAGGGGCTGCCTGGAACTGGAGTGAATCAGGTACTAAGGTCTTCATGAGACCCCCCTAATTAATAAAGAAATCAATCACAGGGCAAGTAGGACAGACTTCTGGGTCAGACACAGGGATGGCTGAGGCAGGAGAAAGGGAGTGGACTTTTGGACAGGAAGGAAGATGGAGCAAAAATATAGGTAGTGGAGATCCCTGGTTCAGGTAGCGGATCCAACGTAGAATGGCTTACTATTAATGGCTAGTTGTTGCGCCCAACGATTGTGTTGCCTTTTGATTCTAAACTAAGATTGTGTGGTGTTTTTCTTCACGTGGTGACTCAACTGATTTCCAGAGAAAAGATAGGATGACAGAGCACCCCAGCCATGGGGACTTGGGAAGTGTGGGGCTGACCAGGCAGTGACAGTGGGAACTTAGTGAGGGAGATGCAGGTCAGAGAGTCTCCACAAGATGAAAACAGTCCAATGCCTTGCTGGTGATAGTGTGGATTGCTTTGGTTTTAATTTTGTTTTGTTTTGTTTTAATATTTCACACAACAGTAATATGAACACAACTTTGTTTACAACATACCAAATTAACTGGAATTAATAATTATGATAATTTCTATTGCTTGTTTTCACCTTGTCAGAATCTAGAATCACCCAGGAAAGAAGCCATTGAGCAAGTCTCTGAAGGACCATCTAGATTAGGTTTGCCTCTGGGCAAGTTTATCCTAAATTGGGTTATTTGACATAGGAAGATCAGGGCAAGATTCCATCCACAGAAGGATGTATCCTCTTATATCAACCAATAACCAAGGCAGTCCTTCTTGAATATGCCTCTGGCCAACAGCTCCTCATTCAGGGTCTCTTCTCAAATGATTCTAGGTTACACATAAGTTGACATTTAAAATTAACCATCACATTTTATATACCTGTTTTTCTGTGAAGATTGTCATCAGTTCATACATTGCAGTAGTTAAGTGGCTGAGAATTATTCTCTGGTTCATGTATATTGAAGAAAATTTAAACAGCAAAATCTAATTAGATTACTATCTAGAAACCCTGTCTCCATTTTATCCACTGTGATAAGCTCTTTCTGAATGAGATTGGCTTCTAGGTTAATACCAACTCTTTTAATTGTTAGTTACTCTTTGGGCTTTATGTTTGTTGTTTTTCTAGAAAGATCTCTAACTATAAACTTGAAGTAATTCACTTTCCTAGCAAGTGCTGGTTGACACAGAATGATGGAGTTATGAAGACATATTGAAGACCAACTCAGCTTAAGTAACTTAAAGTTAGCAAATAATTATGGAAACCGTTCAATGTCGTGAGCATTGTACTCTGTTACAAAGACTTTGGACATTGAGGATGCACAGGCCCAGTTATTGATATCACACTTTGGTGAAGGTTTAGAGATAGACTATTGTTTACAAAAAGGGATGATACTCTAGATGGACAAATAGTATATCAATAAAGATGTTTGAGCTCTTCTTAGCTCACCTTTATACACAAAGGGACTCAAGCACACATAATGAAAATTTAGACATATGATGGACCATCAAGGTAGTCTCTCTCTCTCTCTCTCTCTCTCTCTCTCTCTCTCTCTCTTCTCTCTCTCTCTCTCTCTCTCTCTCTCTCTCTCTCTGTGTGCATGTGTGTGTGTGTGTGTGTGTGTGTGTGTGAGTGTGTGTATGTGTTCAATGTGAAATCCTGAAAAGATTCTCTTTTCAATACTGAGACAACAGAGACACAGCTCCACACTATCTGCCATTAGTATCCCGAAAACCTCCTTTAATGTTGTGGAGAACCAGATTTCAACCAGACCCAGATTTATGGTTTTGATGCTGTAAAGAATTTCAGGCATTGGCAGTGTGAAGCAGAATAAATGTATGTATAAATAAATAAATAAATAAATAAATAAATAAAT
>JANHMN010000009.1:24526801-24539812 GCA_030674055.1 Rhabdomys pumilio | reverse complement strand
CACACACACACACACACACACACACACACACACACACACACACACACCTTCCCCACTGATCCCTGAAACTCAGGTGCAGGAGTTGTATTATAAATAGAAACCACAACTTTGCATTTTTATTCAGTTGTGGTGTTCTATAGTGAACTCTATTTGAAGAGACTTTCCCTTAATGAGAGGCAAAGACTACAATTATCAGTGGATACAAGGACAAATATTTAGAATGTAGGTAGGAATAATGCAGTTTAAGTAACATGACCATTGTAGGTTTTCCTCAGAGACTGGTGATTTTACTAGCCCTGGGTAGTTGGATAGGTTTCCAGGACCTGAACCAGTTTCCTTCTTGTTGTGCCAGCCTTAGGTCCAATTAGAGAGATGCTGCTTACAACTGGGGCATGGATTCCACTTTTCTACCCTGAGGGTTATCTCTTACTTATTTTTCAAAGAAGCAACTTTATTGTTTACTTTCTGTTATTTCAACTTTCAAAATGCTATCAATGTAAAAATGACAAAAATTCAAGGCACACATTAAGGTGTTTTATACACAGATGGTATGTAATGTTGGCAGGTTTCCTTGATTCCTGAATCTAGCCTTTTCAGGGAATGGGAATGGTGTTTTTCTCTGTGTGTGCTACTGACTTATCCGTCCTTGCTAAGAAAACATGGCAAAGCAAGTGAGAAAAGCAAATGGATAACAGTCTTATCATAATTGCATCTTAATAATTTATGTTATTCATATTTTTTCTATCCTCTCTGCTAGCTAATGATTATAAACATCACCGTAAGATTACACTGATCCTTAAGCCTTAGCCTTAGGAGACCTTGCTTCACGTTGCCACAGTACCATAAATAAATTTAAAACGTCCAATTTGAGAAGACCATTTGCCATCTGCATAATATACAGAAGTGAAGGAGAAACCACCCTTTACTAAAAGATCCTACATTTATACTGAACAAAAGCCAGCTATGGAAAGTAGATGTGATTAAAAATTTTCCTAAAATGGAAAATTAAATTCCATAAACTCAATACCAGTCACAATTGAATAAATATTAAGTCCTGACTGCAATAGCACAATGATTTTAGCCAACCAGATTGAAAAGGTGTAAAGATGAATAAAACTCCTGCTTCAGAGAGGCAGTTGACTGCATTTCTCAAAACTTGAAATGTTCACAACCATTAACTGCTTATTTCTGCTGTTATGAAATGGTTCTGCAAACCTCTTCAACTGCTGCTTGTAAGGTCTGTGCAGATGTTTTCTGAGATATTGTGTTTTACAATAAACCCTGGAACTACTGCTCTATCCATCTCTGAATAAGTAAACTATTATTTTAAACTGGTAGTACAGGTGATTTATAATCATTAGCCAACTTGGAAATTTTTTGATAAACCAGGCAAGCTGAGAACAGCATGTCTAGTTATGCCCATTTTATAAAATAATAAATTAGGAATATATACATACAAATTTCGATGAGTATATGCACATTTATAAAGGTGGAATCTTGTAGGATTTACAGGTATGCTAATTAGATTGATCATGCAGTGGATCGATTTATCATCATGAAGACACTGGAACTGAGAAGCTGAGTGATAGCCCTCCTTTTTATATTTATTGCTGTGTTTACATATTTTTGCATGAATATTTGTGTGTGGTGTGCACATTGTGTGCAGGTCTCCATGGTGACATGTGTATAAATGCACATGTAGAGGATATATGTGCATGTGGTAGATTGCTTATGGAAGTCAGAGCTCAGTAGCTGAGGTCTGCCTAGAATGCTCTCCTCCTTATATTTTTAAACAGGGTCTTTTTTGGTGAACCTACATCTTGTCTGCCTACTTAACTAGTCTTACTAGCCAGCTGGATCTGAAGATCTCTGGTCCTTGCCACCAAAGTTCTTCCCTATCAAAAGGCTACCATATGTCACTTGAAATTACAGGGATGCTGAAAATGGTAACACTGGTTCTCATGCCTGAAAATCAAGCACTGTGCTCACTGAGTTATCTCCCCAACTCGGATTTTCTTCTAAGTAATAAATGTGTTTTATATTATCAGAAATATTAATAATTTGTAATGAACATAATATCAGTAACATTTTATCCTCCATAGTAGAGGACGGCATAGTATAGTTGTACATACTTCTACAAGTATTAATTTAAATGATACAGAGTTATCCAGATATGTAATGTAATTTTACGCAAAATTCTAAAAAGAAGCTTTTATTAAAATGCAACAGGATTTTCAGTAGTATCAATTTAAGTTATCAACTTTTATTCTTTTATTTATTCATTCATTGGTTTGTTTGTTGAGACAGGGTCTCCTATGTAGTTTTGGTTGTTCTGGAACTCCATGTAGACCAGGATAGCCTCAAATTCACAAAGGTTCACCTGCCTCTGCCTCCCAAGTGTCAGGATTAAAGACATGGTCCAACATGCACAGATCTAAACCATCAGCTTTCAAGTCACAGTTAATGAAATAGGTTTTAGCTTCACTATTTAGAATATTTACTTCTCGGATTGTCCCAATCGGTTAAGCCTATTTATTTTAAAAGATTCTTCAACTTTCCTTCATAATGCGATAGCTAAAGATAAAGAAGAAATTATCCAAGGGGTATAAAGTCAGGGAGATATAAACAAAACTACCATATGAATTCCTCAGTGCACTGTTCTGACCGACTTTACTATTATAATAGAGGACACGGTAATACAAGGATGAATTGTAGAGAATACAAACTATTCAAAATCAGTGAAATTTCTATAAAACATTTTAAATATTAGGGGCAAGGCTAGGGTAATGTCTCAGAGAAGATGAGCACTCGCTTCATAATATGACCCGAACATTATATCTCAGCCCTTAACATAAACTTCAGGCATGGCCATGCACAACTGTGACATCATCACCATAGAGGGCAAGGAAAAAAGATCACCGAGACTTGCTGGTCTTCAGGTTCAGTGAGAGACTATATATATATATATATATATATATATATATATATATATATATGATCCTATATAGCTTTTGATTGTGAGCACCCATGTGCTCATGCACACACCAAAACTAGAACAATTCAAAAGTGTTTTACATCAAAATCTAATTCAATTTTCAAGTTGAATTTTTGAATACAAAAAGAATACCTTTATAGCTTCAACATTAGAGTCCTAATAAGATATTATTTCTTACACTATGTATTCTCCAGTGACTAGATTTAATCTAGTCATCGTCTTTGGTATGACACTAAATATTCTGTTCATAGAGAAAGCTGTATACCTCCTTAGCTTATGGAGTCTGTGTCCTTTAAATGAATAGAGAAAGTTTATGTGAGCAGAACACCATGAGTCTTCATTTATCTGGCGCTGTCTTTTCCATGATTTTACATCAGGGTTACCACATGATCCAATTTTCTCCCAGAAAGGTTTAATTAGTTACGTTTGTTGTAAAGTTTGACATGGTTCCTAGGTGCCTTATATTTAAGACAATTTTATAATTAAATGTCATCTTACAGAAGCTCTTCTTGCTTCTCCATTAATTTATTAGTGGACATTGAATTAAAAATCATAAAAGCCAATACTTCCTGGTGAATCATTTTAAAATCTTGACTAATAAACAGTTGGCATATAGACATTCTTGGTAAAATATAGAACATTTTTACTGATGAGTACATTTTTTTTCATTTAAAATTTTTATGCTGATATAATATAATTGGTTCCATTAAGCTATTATAATAAAAATTGCATTCGTCTGAGGTCATCTTAGGCTTTGCACTTGGTTGAAGACTTTCGTCAGCTGGAATAAAACCTAACTGGTATCAATGAGCTTTGCTACTGAGTTGCAGAAGACTAAATCACAGTAAATCAAAGGAGAGAATATGATAAATAATGATTTAAAGTAGGTAACACTTGCGCACAGCCTATACCCATCATTCAATTTTTAATTCTACCAACAAAAGTAATGAGACTGTGACCCAGAGTGGGCTAAGTGGCTTATCCAGAGTGATACAGGTGGTTAGGAACTAAGATAGCATTAGAGTGGCTAAAGAGTTGGTTCTTTAAGAACATGTACTGCTCTTCCAGAGGACTCAAGTTCTAATTCCAGTACATACCTCTGGTAGCTCACAGCTGTTTATAACCCAGATGGCTTCTGCAGACATCTGCATTCATATGTACATACTCACACATGAACAGACACATAGACACAAATATTCATAAATGAATAGTTAATCTGAATTAAAGTAGGTTTCTAAACAGATAACTTTTCAGACCATATAGCCTAGCTCGTCTACCCATGCCGCAAGCCTTACAGTTTGGAGGTACTGCTTCTTCAGAGTATTTAATATTTGTGAGACTGCGTAAGTAAATCCAACTGGGCTCCATTTTGATAAGGATATGGAGCTGGTGACATCTAATCCCTGTGCAGGTTATCAGTGCACATAAAGATAATTCTCTTCATCTAAGGCACTGATAAAGTTTTTTGTTTGTTTGTTTTATTTGAAACAAACTTTCACACAATATACTTTTATCATGTGTTTCAATCCCTCAACTATTTGCAACTGATACCTTCTGGGAAAGAGAAAAATCACTTTTCTCTAATAGATTGCCACTGAGTGTATTAACCATATTTCCAGAGCAGGCCCAGGAGTGGCCAACAGCAAATGAAATCCATGGACTTTTTTAATGTATTATTGGTATCTTTCTTTTAGGAGCCTATGTTTTCTACACTTTAATAAAGTATACATGTTTTATTCTAAGTATAAAGCTGGTTTAGAGTGGGTAAGTCTGGTGTATATATGTGGTTACTAACTTTGGGTATGAAATGCCAGGTTGAGTTCAGAAAATTATTTAAGTATATTCTTTTGTTGTTATTTGTTTGTTTGTTTCTGTTTGGGGGGGTTGGGGGAACAAACACATAACAGAAAAGAATGCTATAGCTACATGTCAATAGGCAGTGTTAAGCTCCAAAGATATATTATGAATGAAAGCAGACAAGTGCTGGTGGTGGTTAATATTGCTTGACACCTTAATGGAGTCTAGAATCACGTAGAACATAAACCTCTAGACATGTCTGTGGGAGCATTTCTAGATTGGGTTAAATGAGATAGGAAGATCCACACTGAATCTGAGCATCCCTGAGCCACGAGCTGGGTCCTGAGATGAATAAAAAGGAGAAAGTACGCCGAGCACCAGCGTTCATCAATCTGCTTCCTGACCATGTGATACCTTGTGAGCAGTGCCTCACGCTCCTGCTGCCGTGCCTGCCTCAGGATGGGAGACCTTATCCTCAGACTGTGCTAATAAACTCATTCTCTCTTAATTTGCTTTTGTTAAGTATTTTGTCCCAGAAGACAGAGAGTTAACTAATGCAACCCTAGTACACAGCCTGTCGGGTGCTTATTCCAGTCCAGCACACAGTATGGAATAGAGACAAGCTATCTTTACTTTTCTTCTTAAGACTCATTGCATTGAAAAGGAAAGTTCATGCATTTCAACAGATATTAGAAGCATATTTGGACTGCTAATCAGGGCCCAGAGTCTCCAAATGAGTTTATTCTTCTCTATTTTCTTTTGCCACACTACCTAGGACCACTCATTTCCTCTCATACTCATTCCGTTTCCTTCTCCAAGCAGACTACATGTTCTTTAGAATTGAATTATTTTTGTCATTATTTATTTTTAAATTCTATTTTTTAAATTATTTTTATTTTATTTACATTCCAGTCATTATCCCTCCTGGTCTGCCCTCCCACAGTTCCTCATCCCATTCTTCCTTCCTCTTGTCTCCAAGAGGATGTTCCCCGATCACCACCACCAGGTCTCCTTACTCCCTGAGGCCTCAACTTTCGAAGGTTATGCTCATCTTCTGTCACTGAGGCCAGCCCAGGCAGTCCTCTGTTCTGTATGTGGCAGGGGCCCACAGCTCCTGTATGCTACCTGGTTGGTTGGTGATCTCAGTGTCTGAGATCTCAGGGATCCCAGTTACTTGAAACTGCTGGTCTTCCTATGGGGTCACCCTGCTCCTCAGCTTTTTTCAGCCTTTCCATAATTCAACCACAGGGGTCAATCCATTGGTTGGTTGTAAGTATCTGTGTCTCTCTTGGTCAGCTGTGTATTGGGCCTCTCCTAAGACGGGAGAAATGAGGTCCAGAGATCTGTCCAACTTGGGATCCATCTGAAGGGAAGGCTTCATGGTCTAACACTATTAGATTTGAACAGCAACTTTCCTTTCTGAGCCGAACTCCTCCTAAGCCTTTCACAGGCCTGACCAAGTCTCATTTGGATCATGGGTCAATCCCATTCTTTGGAGCAACCTATGCTGAATATTTACTTTAAACAACACACTGAAATTATTTCCCATAGGACTATAGAATTATAGAGCAGTTATGCTCACTGGCTGCTTAGCTTGAGGACTAGAGTTCAGTTTTCAGCACCTACATTAGGCAGATCACAGCTATTTGTAACTCCAGCTCCAGCTCCTGTTCCAGGGATTCTGGTACCCTCTTCCGTTCTCCATTTGCATCAAGCACACACTGGCATACACGTGCATATATTTATATACATATGCATGTATATATGGATCCACGCATATATAAAATTTTATATATTTTATATATTTTAGTTTATATTTATACATATTTATTTGTTATAAGTACCTATATATTATACATTATACATTGTATGTTACTTTCTCTCTCTCCATATATATATATATGAAATGTGTTCTTGACTTATCCCCATCATATATCCAGGTTATTCTCTTCAGAGAGACTGCTGAAGTGTCATTTGCCTTGCTTGCCTGTGAGATGATGTACATATGTCCTTCCTCACTAGTTTATAAACTTTGACCAGAGTTTTGGATATCTCGCCTTATTTGAACTCTGCATCTCTGTCAAGCACCATAAGTGAAAGCGACGATAAATATCATTCAGACAGACATAGATTAAATGGGACAGCTCAGGGCTGCCTTGTTGATGACAGACAAGCTCTATATAATATTTGTGCAAAGAAGTTACACTAGTGAGCTCCCCTTCAATATAGACCCCCCACATGCACTTGTACCAGCTTGACCTAGTAAATTGAAGAGCCTGTGATAATAGAATGACTCCTTCTCTACCCATGTGGTACCCATTATCCTTCTCTCAACATTGTGGATGCATCATCTACATAGTATATGTAGTATATACAACACTGTCCAATCATAAAATGTACAGTATATTTGGTAGTAATAGAAAATAGATTATATATAGCTCAAGGAAGAAGCACATGATCTCTGAGTATTCAGAGGTTATAACTTATAAATGGAGTACATTGATTCTCAGTGTCATATTAACTCAGCATTTTCTATGGGATACGGCTATTAGATAATAGGGTTCAACACACTTTACTACTGAAATTCAGGAACATCATTTGAATATCATACTTTGAAATGATTAATCTCTGAGGGAAAAGAAATAATCTTGATTAAAAGAAAAGAGGATCTTTGAGAAAGTTAATAATTAAAATTTTAAATGTCACTTAAATAAATAACATTTTTATTTTGTTATTTTATCTCAAGCCTATTCCAGAAATTACAAATCTGAAACAGCATGGAGGAGGAAAAATTGTGAGGAAAAATTTAAATTAATTTAAAATAATTTAAATGGCCATCATTGGGCCAGTGAGTTGGCTCAGTTTTGACTCAGGCATTTTCTACTAAACCTGTTGACCTCCTAATTTTGATTCCTGGGAGTCACATGATGGAAGGACAAAATTGAATTGTTATATGAATTATATTCATATATTGATTTATATGAATTGTTCCCTGGTGTTCAATGCCCACACAGCATGTGTGACACCCCCAAATTAAATGCAAAGCAAAACTAATTTTGAATGGTCACTATCTATGAGTGCAGGCTTTATGCAATTTAGACTGGGCGTCACATCTGCAGCAGCGTCCGCAATTTTTCATTAATGCTCACCAAGCTTTTAAGGAGTAAGGCTTTCCTTAACGTTCTCCCCAGCTCCAAGCAATGAGAAATGTATGCCATCTCCTGTGGTTTCAGGCCATAGAACCTTCAAGAAACAATTGTTTAGGGAAGAAAAGACTCAGTACAGATTGCTTCAAGGGGATGATTGTGATTTTAATTCTATCTTCTGTAACCAACCATATATAAGCATTGCTACTGAACACCAGCTCAGATAAATAACAAAACTGGTAGACTCTGAATTTAATGACAAAGTATAAGTACCAAAAAAAAAAAAAAAACCCACAGTTAAATAGTTAAACAGCAAAAAGAACAGAGACTGTTCTGATTGCTGAGGAGAACTAGTATCACATCCCCAAAGAGGATGTTCTCTTTTCAGCAGATTTTGTAACTCCTACCTGTGAGCAGCTCACTGAGAAGGGCATTGATCTAGATTCTAGATGGACATCACAGTATGTAAATTATTCACCAAAAAACTTGCAAAGAGGTGTGCATAGCAGAACTTAAAAAAAGTAAAAAGTCACGTCTTCAAGTTAGTTCCATTGATGCTTACTATGCCTTCCAATGTTCTCCCAAATCCATATATCATCTACGTGTTATATAATTTTCTTCAAAATTAGATTTGATATAAGCTCTCCACCAATCATGGTTTTTTAACCCATGCATTCATCTCTTGATTAGAATCTCCTTTCTTCTTGTTCCACCTAGAATTCTCATGTCTTTTTCCACTCCTTTCTGTTCCTTTATTAATTAATTTATTTATTTCTATTAAACAGGTACATTCATTCTTGTAGACTATTACCTTTCCTCGTGTATGTGAAACATGGATGTCTAGTTGTTTCTTGAAGTTGCCTTATTTTTGATATTTTTAGGTTTTATTTTTATTTTGTTTGTATGTATGTGTAAATTTATATAGATGCCTGTGGAGGTCAGAAGAGAGCATCAAACACCCTGGAGTTTGAGGTACAAGCTGTTGTGCATTGTTTGTTTAAAATGTTAAGAATGGAGCTTGGGTCCTCTCTATGAGCAGTAAGGACTCAAATCTCTGATCAACTTCTCTAGCCTTCAAGTTAGCATACTTTATAGGTACTAAACATTTTCTAATTTTCAGAAATCAGTGGAGATTGCCATTCATCTTGTTCACACCAAAAGTGCTAGCAGTGTCTTTGAATCCAGCCACCAAATGGCTTAAAATTTCCTCCTTCTGAACAGACAGGGTCTTGTTTTCTTCATATGCATTGCTTGTAACTGAATGTCTGCCACAGCATATAGACACCAGTTAATAATCTTCAGACTTTATGCACTAAATAGCTTGAAGAAAATGTTGCTTTGCATTGACACTCTTTATACATAGAAATACTCACCCCTAATGCTGGTGTAGAATACTGGTTGTACACTGAAGCAATCACTCCAATGCTGTTTGTACATTCAAGCAATCAACCCCACTGCTGGTGTATAATGCTTTTTGTGCATTGAAGCAATCAACCACAATGCTGTTTGTATGTTCAAGCATTCATCCCCAATTCTGGTTGTACATTCAAGCATTCATCCCCAACATTGGTGTATAATGCTGTTTATGCATTGAAGCAATCATGGTCCCCACTGTTGGTGTAGAAATCCATCACTTACTCAGTCTGTAGTTGATGAGTCACAGCTGTGTGTGGGAATAGTCAGCTTGTATCTTTGCCAAAAGGAGAAAATGAGCCAGCATGCCCAGCTGGAAAGATGGTACAGATCTAAGATTATTTGTCATGATACTTTCCCCTCATTCTGCAGAATCTCAACCTATAACCTGTCATTTTTCCTCCTACTCTTCTCCTAATTTATTCTATTACCTGTTTTAAAACTAAAATTTTATTCATTCATTCATTCATTCATTCATTCATGCATTCATTGTGTGTATGTTACTCTGTGTGTGTGTTGTGTAGAGGTATATGCATGCCATGGTTTGTGGTATCAGAAGGCAACTTCCAGGACTCAATTCTCCCTTCCACTTTGTGGGTTTAAGAGATCAAGTTGAGATCATCTTCTTGGAGGCAAACATCTTTAAATGATGAGTTACCTCCTGGGCCCTGATTTCTCCTCTTCAGTGGCTAAAACCACCTCTTGCTCTTGCAGAGGAGCTAGATTTTGTTTCCAGCACCCATGTGGTGGTTTACAAGCACTCATAACCCAAATTCTGGGGAATCAGACACACTCTGACTTCTGTGGGCCAGGAACACATGCAGTACACATGCATAAATAAATGCAGGCAAAACATCCAATCAGATAAGAAAATAAAAATATATCTAAAAAATGGTTTCAGAGGAAATGAACAAGAAACTAACAAACAGGACTCATTTCCCTAAAATGACTATATATTGATACCACCACCATCATTACTTGAAAGTGCATTATTAACTTGTAAATCAGGCTTAGATGGTGGACTACAAGGGAGTGCACATAAGAGAGAAAAGTTACTGTGACTAAAAGTGAGAGGAGTGGAGAAAGGATGTGTCCCTTTTTTCTTTGTTTCTTGCTTTTATGTTTCTCCTTTAATGCTCCCATTGAGTGGAAGCACACAAGTGTTCAGGCACTACTGCCCGGCAGGGTGTGTGCAAGAGCATCTGCCATTTTGTTCATTTTCTCACTGTTCCTCTGGTCTTCCCAGAGGAAATATTTATGAAGCAAATCACATAGTAGCTGTATCTTGATAGCTGAAATGAATGTCTACAGTTGGAGGAGGGGAAAGATGTTTCTAGGAGAGAGAATGAACTAAGGAAGTAGGAAATACTAGTTGCCATGGTTTAGGCTTTGAGTCAACTATGGGAGTCTTGTGATCTTGGATTTGCACGAACTCTGTTATTACCAAAGAATTTTGAGCAGATAACTTACATCAGGTTATGGCAAGTAGTTATGAGAGCACCTATGTGAGAAACTGGGATACAGAGACTAGAGTGTACAGGTACTTCATTACATATCTCCTAATCAAACTTACAGTTGTCTTGTCTTCATATAAATAATTACCACTATGGCAGTCTGAAGTTTGGTTCCTTTCTGAAATATATGATTAAAGTCTGATTTATTATATAGATTCCAATTACTAATACATAATGATATCTATCACATATATCTCTAATATACCTTTCTGTCAATCTATCTATCTATCTATCTATCTATCTATCTATCTATCATGTATCTGTCTGTTATTGTCATCTATCTATTACCTGTTTATTTAGCAGGCTCCTTTGAGCTATCCATCTTGTTCACTGCCCTTCTTACTTGAATTTATTGGTGATTCTTTAATTCTCCCATTTATGTGTTGTATTTATCATTAGCTCAGATGCTCGGTTTTGCTGTCATTTTAGTATTCTACACACAGTGATTCCTATGCCTTACAGGTAATGTAACAACCTCTACCCATTTAAGTATCTTCCCTGTTTATATACTGACATTTAAATATCTTCCCTGTTTATATACTGGTGTGCCTTTTTATCTTCTTGCCATAGTTTTCTCTGAAAGGTGTTTCTTTGTCTTCCTCCTGGGAACTTCCTGATCTTAGCACTAATAACACTGCAGCTATATCATGAGTGTTTGTTCTGTTATTGTCATTGTTTGTCTACGACAGGAGCCTCAAACATATTAGGCAAATTCTCTTCCATAAAGCTATGTCTTAGCCCTATGACTTGTTTACTGTCGATGGTGATGTCTCCCAATCTTCATTCTCTTTTATCTGATTCCTAGACTTGAATCCTGTATTAAACCTATTTTTTTCTGTTACTGTTTTCTGATATTCTTTTGCTGGTATTTTTTTTTATTTTACTCTGGAGAGTAAGCTAACTCTTTGTTATTCTCAAGGTATTTTAAAAGGCCTTAATTAGTATTTAGCATTTAGAAACACTGAAGACCCAATTGCATTTATGTTGCAAGTGTTAATAAAATAAATATATATTTGTTGCATTGAAATAAACATCTGTCTTCTGTATTTTTGTGATGTAGCTCACACCCAGGGTTTAGTGCCTGTGAGTGCCCTAACACTGTACTACAAGTCTCAGTGAGGGCACATCAATTTATGTATTGTCTGTATGACTGAAGGGCAGGTAGTATGGTGAAAACCATGATTATACAGAATAGTCTTAATTATAGAAATATAATTATTTCTTAATTATAGGAATAGTTTTCATGATTTTATTAAAAGTTTACAATGGGGGCAAAGCAAATGGCTCAGTGGCTAAGAACATTTACTATGCATGTATGCATGTATACTATGCATGTAACATTCTGTTCTTATTTTTGATTAATCATCCCCCATGTAAAATGTCATGTATGGTTATATTAGCACATGAAACCCTAATGCTATGGGGATTTGATCATTGAGGCTTGCTGATCAACAGCCTATGCTCAAAATTCAATGAGAGACTTTGTAAAGACTCTGTAGAGATTAGTAGATCAGGCAGGAAAACTGATGTCCTCTTGTTTCTATGTGTGCACAGGTATAGGCATCTGCACAAATATGTATGCACACTATCACCCTGTGTGCACATGAATTATATACATATAAACACAGTATGCATTTGGTTATATTGGCACAAAATAGAAACCTTATAATACCATTGTCTTAAAGAAACAAACATTTAATTTAACAACAGTCTGCTGTAGCTCTTGGCATCATTTAGGTCTATGTCTTCTAAGTATTGCCTCAGTAGTCCAACTCCATGGTTATCAAATAGGAGGGAGATATTCCAGGAGTCACACAGAAAATTTATGACAGTGGCCTAACATTGACAAAACACGATTTTCTCTGAAAGGTTGTGATTCCTAATTCCTCACAGATTTTCACCCAAGTGAAAGGTAAAATAAATAATGAGAAAGGATAATTATTAGAAGCTGAAGAGATAGCACAGGGGTGTCTAGAAAGATGCAGGTATGAGTGTCAAGTTCAGATTCTCAGAACTCATGAATAAAGTTGTTCGGCTGGGATATCTGCCTTAAATCCCAGAACTCAGGTCATACAGTGTGTATCTGTACACAGTCACAGCACACACACACACACACACACACACACACACACACACACACACACAC
>JANHMN010000009.1:24510543-24526791 GCA_030674055.1 Rhabdomys pumilio | reverse complement strand
ACACACACACACACACACACACACACACACACACACACACACACACAAGCATGCCACATGCACATTCAGATACAGAAATTCAAACCAACTAATTCACTTAAATGGCTAAGACATGACTTTATGGAAGAGAATTTGCCTAATATTTGCAAGGCTTCCCTGGTATACAAACAAATACTATAAAAAAAACAAACACACATGGTATAGCTGCAGTGTTATTAGTGATAAAACCAGGAAGTTCCCAGGATGAAGACAAGATTTCTTCAATGAAACTGATTTCTTCAATGCCGAGACTATATGTTGGAATGAGTAGGCATTTCTATCCAAACATTATACAAGGGACTTGTAGCATCATATTAGCTCTGTTTGACTCTGTGCCTACAAACCCCAGGAGGTAAGATGAGTTATTAGGCAGAAAGAGATAATTTATTATGGATGAGATATTCTAGGCTTAATGAATACAGATAAAGGATCAGCAACCAGAATAAATAATGGAAAAAGAAGGTGAATTAAAAAAGATATGTCAACACTGGGATAGTAACATTCTAGTAGTCTCCGAGAAAGAGAACTCTGACGTCTTGGAAAGACAGAGACAATGATTCTGGGTGGAAGAGTTTAAGTGAAGGTTGTGTGTGATGAGAGACATGATGATAATGGACTAACCTGTGAACCTGTAAGCAAGTCCCCAATTAAATGCTTTCTACTATAAGACTTGCTTTGGTCATGGGGTTCTCTTCACAGTAATAGAACAATGACTAAGACAAAGTATTTTAATTTTTTTCACACAGAAGGTAAATAAATCTGCGTAAGATCATTGTACTAAATCACTCAAACCATCTCTCCACTCTCCACATACTATTTGTAAAGTGTGCATATTTCCCTCAAATATTTTAGTTTCTTGGACCTTTAATTTAGTCATACGGGTACTGCAATTTGACTGTGCAAATATCTTGCACGAGTGGACTACAAACAACATGCAGTTGTGATGTACAAGTGCTTCCCATTAATCTCTTCAATCTGTTCTGAGTACTTGAGTCAGCAGTTTCTCCCTTGCTTACCTGGTCCCTCATACCCACTTTCTCAAGCACAGCACCTACTCCTCGGTACTTCATATCCTTCTCTTCATTAAATTTGCTCTTATCTGATAAAGTCTTTATTTTAAAACAATGACTTCATTTTCATTAAAACAAACCAGAAAACCAATTATCTAAATACCCTGGGTTTTGTTATAGCTTTTCTTAATTCCCAATTTTAAGCTTTTGTTTGGGCTCTGAACAATCTGTATAATAGTATCTGTGCATAAAATATTTTAAAAGCTTTTAAAGGCACATCTGGATAAAAGATGGAGGATAAATAAAATTATTATGTAAAAGAACACAGTTAATATCAAATTCACGAGAAATGTACTTAGCAATATATCATTTACATATAAACAACTTATAAATCCTATATATTTTTTCAACTGAAAATGACCATAGTAAGGTCTGAATATAAAAACTCTGCAAAGAGGGAGCATTTATTATGGATGTGGTCTAAGTTGTATTAAATTTCCCCTTTAATATAGCCAGGTACTCCTGAGGTTCCCACTTTTCTTGCACTTCTGATGTAATTAAAACTAATTGAGAATTAACTAAGAAGCATTAAGGCTCTTCTGGGCAAGTTCTGAATTTCCTATCTCTTGGATGTAACATTCTTTTCTAACCCCAATGTTCTATGTTCTTCCCAGCCCTCCTCTTGCCATACTATCATCTTCTGTGTCCACAGTACCAACAAACACAGTATGTAACTTTTCCCCCAATTCAAAATATCTGGACTTTTATTCTCCTGAAAGCAAAGTAATTTTCACATCTCCATTCCTTTGAATGAATCTTAGAACACACAGAAGTTAGTTTAAGTTGGATTAGGTATAATATATACCTGAGGGATCTAATTTCATTTCCATTGCTCTGATAAAATACTCTTAGCACTTTAAAAAAGAACAGGTTTATTTCAGCTCACAGATACTGGTTATATTCCAGTATTGTGTGAAGTCAAGACATTACATCCACAGTCAAGAGTGGAGAGAAATGATGGCACACAAACCCACTTGCAGGCTTGCTTGTCCTCACTGACAAAGAATTTAAGCTTCCAAAAGTGGGCTAGGTGTGTCCACATAAATTTATTTAATGAAAGTAATTCCCCATAGAGCTGTCCACACAGATCAATCAAATGTTCACAGTCCCTTTCTGAGATTCTCTTCCTAGATAATCCTAGGATTTTCCAGTTGACATTTAAAGCTAATCATCATACTAATCAATTGTATGCTAATATTGATCTTAGCTCATGAATCTATTTCATTAATTTTTGTGTTTAAGAATAAGGAAAATGGGCATCCTCAATTTGTTAATCTTCTGGAAAACCTTTTACATAGATACTTTCAGGTATCTGTGCACTGACTCTACTCTAGGCCTTGAGACTCACTTGAGACAATAGGATTTAAAGATATAACCAGAACTTGAAAGAGCTTGTATATTAAGACCCCCCCTCCACTGTGTGTGTGTGTGTGTGTGTGTGTGTGTGTGTGTGTTTGCATTTTGCATTTTTCCAATGCATGGAAAACTTGTATACACCACCTGCAGGAGGATGATAGAGAGGTGGAGCAAAGTCTTGCCACACCATCATGTTAGTCCCAGTCATTATATGCTAAACTATCTTATCTTCATTATGCAGTACTGCTGTGGGAATAAATAGCCAACATGGCTGCTTTGCCTCTGTGCTGTAATCTGTTTTTGAGTGAAGAACTTATGCCTGATTAAGTGTCTTACTCAGTATCCTAGATGGTGAATGACTTGATATGTTTTGATTACACTGAACTTATGAATAGCATTTGTCCTATTTGCAAAGGAAGTGAATGACACAATCTGTTTCTAGTAGGAATCCAACCCACTTGTTTCTGTACTTAAAGGAATTCAACACAAAAAATAAAGATAGGAATAGAGGATATATAACTTCTCTAGGGCAATCAATATATACAAGTGACTAATTCACATGTTGTGTAATTCATCTTCTGTGTATTTTAAGAATAAAAAGTTTGGCTTTGACATTCTTCAGAAGTATAACCTGCATTCTCTGAAATTCCTTAAACTGAGTGTAGTTTCAGAGAGTATGGCAGCCAATGGGACATCATCACATTTCCACTATTTACTTTATAAGTATTTTAGGCTGTGGGCAAATCTTAAGATGCAATTTCAATTATATACATAATCTTTTAATTAATATACTTCAAAAACATAATTTCTCAAATAAATTTTTATGACAAAATGACCTAAACTTTTTCAAGTTTCAGCTACAACTAAACATAGGGAATTGCTACTTTTCTATAAACAGTGAAAAATCACACACTCAAGATACAGCCATGAAGAGATTAGGATTTCTAGAATGTTTGAGTTCAGACCCAGTCACAAACCACTTCTTCGAGCTCTGAAAGAATCAATCTGTGTAAGGATATGTCTCTAAGCTGCTTCCAAAAGTAATAAACATCAAGCTTACAGACAAGACTGGAAACGGAATGGCTTCGCTTTTCTTCCAAGGGATTTAATTTATTTTTAATATCACAGGTGGCTTCAGGCGCATTGAAATCATCTGTCACTCTGAACTTAAATCACATCCTCTCACTTCTCAAATACTCTTTGATCAGCCTACCAGTAAATCACACCCTACTCTCTTTATCATAAACTCTAGTGTACAGATATAATCAGAGCATTGCAAGTTGCTCAAGAGAGTGGGGATTACAGCCATTTAAAAAATGATAAAGGATCCTGGAGAGATGCTCAGTGCTCAGGAATTCCTGCTGCTCTTTCAAAGGATATGAGTTTGGTTCCCAGCACCTATGTCCAACAGGTCACAACTGCTTGTGAGTCCAGTTCCAAAGGATCCAATCCTTGCTTCTGGCATCTGTGGATTCATGTGTGTGTGTGTGTGTGTGTGTGTGTGTGTGTGTGTGTGTGTGTGTATGGTTGTGTGTGTATGTGTATGTGTGTGTATCTGTGTGCACGTGTGTAAGTCTATGTACACACACATGCACACACATGCTTACACTAAAATAAATGTTAAAGGGTGATAGAGGCACAGCGGGGCAAATATTAACCCTGGGACTCAGTATCTAATGCTTATTAAACCTTTCTAATGCTAATTACAGATATTATAAGGCATAAAGTGTAAAGCCAATGCTAAAATTATATAATTTAAATGTCATTGGTGAATGTTTAAACTCTTTTTACATTTATGTGGTTTGGTTATTTAATGTATAAATCCATGGTTTCTTTAATCGATGATTCCATAATTTTGAATAAATAGGCTTATATTTAGGTTGTCCATGTATACATTTTATATATGTATCTTAACATACATATATATTCATATGAAATTCAAAACCAAACATATAATATTTTTACATCTACTGACTCATATGTAGTTTGTTAATAGCTTTTTATAGTTTACAACAATTTCTCAAAGAATTGCTGAGTCCACTACACATTCCTAGCTGACTTTAATATAACTGATAAGAAGTCTAATTTCTAGTCCAATAAAATATTTTATTGCTTTTGATTCAATCTAAAATTAGACAGTTTTAAAGAAACATATTTACAAGAGACACCATTCTATTAAGTGAAGATCAAAGACCAAAGGGCTCCCTAATGTGTCCTGGAGTTCTATGTAGGCTTATTCTATGCATTTGACTCTAAGTCAAAGCTAAGTGAATGTGAAACACAGCCTTATCATGCTTATGTAAGCCAGAGAGAAGCTTTACAATACAAATTAAAACTTATTGTCCTCGATAGATGTCTTACACTTATCTAGCTCTAAGGTGGTATTAGAACACTTTTTTTTGTTTTTCTGTAAGAGCTTTGCAATCACTATATGAGGCAGTCATTTAGAGCACAGTAAATGGTAACTGTTTCATTAGTAATTGGGAATGAGGGAGGAAGGGAGGACCAAGTAGGATGCTGGGTGTTATACTCTGTCAGTCTCTGCTTTATTATCCTAAAATGGAGTCTCTAAATGAATTTGTCACTAGATTTGCAGCTCCAGGGATCTTTCTGTCCCTGCCCCTCACATCCCCGGGGTTTCTGACATGTGTGGTCATATCAGGCTTTTGATATGGATGCTAGGACTTTGAATTTAGGTCTTCAGGCTCCTGCAGGAAGCAAGTACTAATACCCATCCTCTCATTTATAATTGTTTTGTAAACATAAAAATGGAGGTACTCCCCAGGTGTACTGGCTTGCTTTGATATCAGCTCAACACAGCCTAGGATGATCTGAGAAGAGACCCCCAATTGTTGCGGTCAGAGCGACCCCACACTTGGGGGCCAAAATGTCTCAGACTGCTCTATTGATGTTGGAACCCGCACTGCCAATAGCTTTGGGGGCTAAATTTTTCTGGCTCATACTGCCCCATGCTGCTCCGGTCTACTGGTAGGAGTTCAGCAAGAGAGAGAGAGTGAGGACAGATGTGAAGAATGGAGACCAGACAGAGTGTGATTCAATCCCATTTATTCTTTAGTCTCTCTTCTTCTCTCCAAGTCTCTAGCTCCAAGTACCAAGTCTCAGGTCCCGGGTTTCTGAACCAAGTCTCAAGTCCTAATCTCAGTTCTAGTTGCTAGTCTCTTTCCCAGTTCCAAGTTCTCTTCCAAGTTCAAGTGTCTAGTCTCAAGTACCTTCCAAGTACAAGTGTCTAATCCCTAGTTCTCTTTCCAAGTCTTGAGTGTCCAATAATTTCTTCTGTCTGCCTCTCGCCTTTTTACTTCTAAGCCATACCTTTACTTCATACCTTTAAGTCACGCCTTTAAGTCTTATCTCTAAATTACACCTTTAAGTTACACCTTTAAGTTCTCTGCAATAAATCACACCTTTAAGTCTCACACACCCAAAGGAAAATCCTGGGTATCTAAAACAAGATGTTATCAGAGTGTGCTCAGCTGTTGTAGGCTATTGTAAACAAGTCTCTTGTCAGGGTATATGGCTCAAGATGGCTGAAAGGATGATAGCCACCTTCTGGCGGCTCCCCACAGGTCCCCTTTTTAAATTTTTTTCAAAAGGGAAGGCTGGGAAAACTTATGGAAACCGTGCCTGCCTTAGGTCAGAACAAAGGACCCCAGTCTCCCTTTCCCATCTTTGGATACTCAACAGCCATTGGTTGAGCTCCTGTCTTAGAATGGTGAGGCCTCTCTTTTTAGGGACAAGGGTTTTGAAGTAGTCTCTTACCCGTCATTGACTGTCAGGCTTAGTGTGTAAGTTAGGGGTTAATCCTCATTAGTCTTGATGACAGAGGTTTTAGAATTCCCTACTTTCTGCCTGTAATAATGGACCTGTATGGGTTTCATTTGAATGGCATCTATCTGTTGTCATATAAAAGCCATCAGTTTGTTGAACAGCATGGACCTGAGAGACAAGAAACTTAACAATGCCTGAATAGTCAGTATAACAGCAACACTCTTTTTAAAGAGCAACACATAACTCCCTCTATCAGAGGAGTAAAAAGTGTAAGCCTCTTCTATTCTGTTTACAAATGTGTTATTGCAGAATCTAAATCTATAGAAATACAGTACTGATCATAGCTTTGATCTTAACAAAACAAGTAAGGAAATCCCTGTTCCTGCTCCAGTCAATCTCAAACCCAAAAAACAACTATAGTAACTTTAGTAGTGGGTTTTCTCCTGGGTCTAAACAATGTTCCCCACTAAATCATAAGTTGGGGAACCAAGAGTCCAATAGAACCACTCTGGAGGTACAGGTGGTGATGTCTCCTTTCACATTGAGGACTTCTTAAGTCAGGTTTGCTGGTTGATCTGTTCCAGTTTGAAGGCAACTGAGAAGCATCTTCATGTTTCCTGCAAAGAAAAGATACACTTCTCAGGGGGTTTCTCCTCCCTGGGTTTGTTATTGTTGTCTATTTGTTTAATCAATCTCTCTGGCAGTCAACATGTGGCATCTGCAGTGTGGGAATATATGCAGACAGAACCTCTTCCCCAGATAAGCACTGGATCTGACCTGTTCCAGGTTCCAGTTAATGGGTCTTTCTAGAGGACTGTTGCAAATTCTTTTTGTTATCAGGATGCCAGAAACTATCTGTAGCAGATTTTCTTTCAGAATCCAAAGTTAAAAATTTTAAAATAAAGAGCGTGTGATGAACGACATTTCTGGGGGATCCATTGGTATTGTACCATTTCCCCTTTTTAATTTTTTCAAATTGACATTTAATGGTTCAATGCACCCTTTCTACCATACCTTGGCCCTGTGGATTATATGAAATACCCGTTTTATGTAGTATTCCCAATTTTATAACCTGGGCCATTGTCAGTGTTTATCCGTTTAGGCACACCCAATACAGCAATTGTAGCAATCATTTGAGTGATCACATGCTTGCTTGTTTCTCCAGATTGTAATGTTGCATATGTATCTACACATACAAGTATATATTTTTATTGTCAAATTCATTATAATGAGAAACATTCATTACCATGGACCTCAACAGGATGAGTAATCCCTTCTTCACTTTTTCCTAATCCTTTCCCTGGGGAAAATCCAGAGTTTACCATTTGAGCCATGATTACTTCATTAGGGCTGCACATAATCAATCCCAACTGGGATAACAGATATCTACCCCAGAGATTAATGGGGAGGCCCAATTAATAAAATGTCATCATAAGACTGGTCTGTAGGTAAGACTGTGGTGTATTTTTTTTTTTTTAAATTTGGTGATATCCCAGGAAAGGAGATCCTAAAGTGTATGAGGAAACAGGTTGAGCAGGGACAAACCAGCCAGTGAGTAGGATTCCTCCATGACCTTGCTTCAGTTCATTCCTCTAGATTCCTGCCCTGGTGAAGTCCTTGCTTAGTCTTCCTCACAGATGTACTGGTACCTGGAAGTTTAAGATAAAATAATTCTTTTCTTCTGCATGTTTCTTTTGGGCTTGGTGTTTTATGACAACAATACAAGTCCTAACTAGGATTGGAGGTGAAAATTTTTCTACATCTTCTCTTTTAGGCTCTGTTGAACAGTAAATAGCTTTCTGTCTCCATCGTCACTATACTAAATGGGATTGAAAAGGCAACTGCTCAACACTTGCATTGTTGAATTGCTGCAGAATCATGGGCAAGAGACACCTCTTTTCGTTTCCTTGGAATTACAATGGTACTTTTCATGTGAAATGAACTATTTCCAGGACATAAATTAGAATACAATGCTTCATTACACCCCCATTGAAGGGATTTGTGATATTTTCTTGTCATTTCCTAATAAATATTTGTCTTCCATGCTGGTGATACCCTAATACTTAGGTTGCTTTATTAAAATAAATAACAATTCAATGTTTCTAGAAATCTCAAAATAATTATTTTTTATCATGGATGCTTTATTTTTCCAAGGCCTACCTTTTCTATTCCTGGGACTTCACACTACCCCGCGACACTCTGCTTTCAGCTCTTTCATCCAGTACATGAGGCATTGGGTTTAATGCAAACTTCTGTTGTATTTTAGTTGTGGTTACAATGATTTTTAAATGAGTTAATTTAATAAATAGAAACATTTATTGCAAGGATTTATTCAGAACTCAAGCTTAACTTGAGATATAAAATCTAGTGTATCAGAAGAAACTAGTGCTTTCTGTCTCATAGCTCTAACCTAAATTTGTTTGATCATTCATTGCATTGTTTGAAAATAAAGTGCATGGGCTGGAGAGATGGTTTGGCAGTAAAGTTACATTTAGTACACTAGCTCAAGACCTGAGTTGGTTCCCAGCATTCCAGCTGAAGAACCCCCAACCATATCCAGTTCTATGAAATAAAAACCCTTCTTTTTGTTTTGATAGAGACCCATTTATGTGTATGCATATGTGCATGCCCTTAAATGCACATAAATTTTAAATTAATTTGATAAGTAAAAATAAAGTGAGTTACTATATTTCTGAGAGGAGAATCTGAGTAGAGTTCAATAAACACTAACAAACAGAGACATGGGCAGCATTAATAGTGAGCTTGTGATAGCATAACACCCCGAGGCTGAAAAAGTAAGAAGCCATTTTCACAGTAAGACTCAAAGGATTAGAATCAGAAACATAAACTCTATGAGGAAGTGATGAGGACATAGGCCTGGGAGGATATTTAGTTCTCTGTACCTCAAAACCAGCAACAGAAATAGATCCTCCAGGAAAATTTGTTGCAATGTTATTCCATTGTAATATCTTCCATCATAAGAGGAGAAGGCTATTTGCCTTGTTAGCATTATAGTATTAAACTCAAATCATTTGAATAGTCCAAGACAATACCCCCCAAATGTATAATTTATTACATTGGAAAAATGCCTTTAACAATGTAACATAACAGATTCATAGGTTTCAAGACATGGATATCTTTCCAAAGGTCATTATTCTGGTTACAATTGTTCTGAATGTATGAAGTCATTACAAGGATTAAATGAAATGATGCGTGTTGAATCATCAAGCTAGAACTCTGCAAGATCAAGATCATTAGAACATGTGGAAGTTTTAATAATGCCAGAGACATTTGGAACAGAACACAGCTGACTGGGGTATAGTTTCGAGAAAATGAAGAGGATTTTTTTTTATTTGTTTGCTTGGTTGGTTTTGGTTTTGATCCAGAACATTTCATCAGTTGCTTTGTAGATTGAAATGTTATAAAATGTCATATTTTCCTAATAGTGATGAAAAATGTAAATATCCCAGAAATAAAGGAACCTAAAAGTAATTGTACAAAGTATTTGGAAATTTTACTGTGAAGACACAAAGTCTCAAAAGCAGAGACTTGGTCTAACCTACTTCTCTTCAGTGTTTAGTGTAGGAATTAGCACATAAAATGGGGCAGAATACACTGGTAAATAAATGAATATGTAGTGAGTGAGCTAGCAAGGAGGAAAACCAAGGGAAGACAGATTGGGAAAGTTTAAGGAGTGTATATAACAACACCAAAGGGAAAGGCAAGTGTGACGTTTAACTTTAAGTTTCAACTTGTTACAATCTAAAATGATGACAATCTAAATGAGAAGAATGTCAGTGAGGAATAGTCTGGATCAGTAGGGCCTTTAGGCAAACCTAGGAAGGATTTTTTTAAATTGTGAATTGAGGCAAGAAGAGCCAGCTCACTATTGGTGGTACCATTCCCTAGGTTTGGGTGTGAGACTAAAAGTAAAGAAGACTACTTGAGTACTAGGCATGTATATATTTGTTTTCTGTTCTTTATAATGTATATGTCACTAGGTGTGTTAAGTTCCTGCCACCTCAACTTTCAAGCCAAATATGCTCTTTTCTTCCAAGTTGTTTGTTTTCAGGGTATTTTATTACACACCAACAGAAATGAAAGTAGGTCAGCGGGCTTCAGCATCAGTGCCATTCCTTGAAATTGCTAAAATGTCTTCCTCAGATTACTTCCAATTTGAGTAACAGGGCGCATGATCCCAATACTTCTATAGCAATGGAAATATCAGACTATATTAATATTGTTGTTGTTATGGTGAGACAGGGTATCTCTATTTTATAGTCATACGCATCCTCGAGCTCATTATGTAGAACATAGATTTGCCTGTTACTGCCTCCCAAGATCTTGTATTAAAGGCATGTGCCACCATGTCTTGTTAACTATAATCTGAAGGTAAAAGTTTGAAATTAATCACGCCATTAATCATAAAAAGTTGAATAATTTAAATCGGGCATGTGTTTTTAAAGAACTGGGGAAGGAGAGCATCAGTCTGCACAGAAGCTCATCCTAGATGAATGGCAGCCAAAGAAGAGCGTAGGCCAGTACAAGTTTATGATATAACCACATTAGTGAAACAAGTTATGTAAGAAATGAGTGCGACAAGAAATGCAATGGGAATTCTTTGTATTGAATGGCTTATTTGGATTATATCTTTGAGGGAAGTGCCAAGTTTTTAAATATTTATTTTTAACTTTCCACCGCCAAAGCACAATTATAATAACAAAACTAAAATGTATCATTGACATTCAAAACTATATGGTATCCTGTACACAGAATACTAATGGGGAAATATTTGAGGGAAACTTTGAAGAGAACTAAAATATTCTTGGATAAAGAATATATATATATATATATATATATATATATATATATATATATATTAATCAACAGAACTCTCCAAATGATTCTTTTAAAAAAAAATGAGTGTATTTACACTGGGGAGGTAGATCGATGGGAACAGGCCTGATGACCTGAGTTCCATTCCCAAGACGTACAAGGTGGAAAGAATTGTTCAGATTAGGTCATTGTCCTGTAACCTTCATCAAACATATATGCCTGGCTCCACACAGCATACAAAAGAGGAAATAAACACCTGTAATATTTTTAAAAACATGTATTTTGTGCTATTATATTGTGTATTACATTTCAATAATGTATGTCTTTTAAATGTGCAAAAAAATTAAAATTTTATCCCCAACTATATACATGTTCAAGAAGAGCTTAAGAATATAGTTTTGAACTGATAAAACATGGATTAAAACTCAGAACCAAGACAATAGGCAGTCCACCTTTCATAAGCATGAGTTCTACATCCGTAGATTCAATATAGATAGATTGAAAATATTTAGCCAAACATTGCTTATGCATTGTAATGCACATGATATCTATTTATCATTCTCTAAGTAATACAGGATAAAAATTAAGGCCTGTATTTACTTTGTATGAGTTATAACAAGTAGTCTAAAGATTATTTAAGATATAACAGCATGTGACTATTACAGAGTGTTTTTGGTGTTTAGTGCACATGTATGTGCAAGCATGATAGTGGCACATTGGACTTGCGATCATTAGAGAACAACTTCACATGACGGTCCTTGTCTTCACCTTACTTGAGAAGCAGTCTCATGTTTACAGTTGAATGTGCCAGAATGTGCCAGAGTGTGGCAGGCTTAGTCTTTAGATTTCCATGGATTTTCCCAATCTCACTTCCCATCTCATGGTGGGAGTGTCGGGATTAGACAGATGACTATATGAAGCTTTGAAGCTTCTAACGGCCCTGAAACCAATGCCCAGTGACAGACATGTCAGGACAACCACAACATTCTTCTTGCTAATTCAAGTCAGATTATTCTACTTTATTCCAGTGTGCTTGCGTGAGTCCTGGAGTTTGGATTAGTTTGAATAATGATAATTTTATATCTGTTGATCTCTTTTTGACCTTGGTCATTCTAAATCTACAAACAAATTTCAAGTTAGATTACATTTAATTCAGTGTATGTTCAGATCTCTGCATTTGTATTTTCTCATTCATTGTCTTCATCTCTCCTTCATAGGACTCTTTCATTGATCCCCGATTTTGATTAATTTTTGCTTTTCTTTTCTTTTACAAATTATGTTCAGTGTGTTTTAAAAAGTTTCCTCAAATAATTTTAAGAAAAATAAATGAGTCAATAAAATATCTAAGAAATCACACTTCAAGTTGTTGCTTTATTTGTGTCTAAGTTGGTCTGTAACATAAGAGATAACAATGACAAAAATGAGAATATTCACTTGTTATAAAGATTTGCATTTATTTTCAGTTATATGAATGTGTCAGGATTTCTATTAAGTGCGATATAATGCCTTTGAAGGCCAGAAGAAGGCTGGCTCACATGGAAGTAGAGTTATAGGTGACTGTAAATTGATCAATGAGACTTCTAGGTAACACATTTGTATCTTTCAGAAGAGCAACAAACGTTCATAAGTGCTGAGCCACCCCTTTTTGTAATTTTTAAAATTTTTTTCATTGGATATTTTCTTTATTTACATTTCAAATGTTATTCCCTCTCCTGGTCTCCTCTCCGGAAACCTTCTATTCTGTCCCCACTCCTCCTACCTCTATGAGGGTGCTCACCCACCCACCTATCTTTCCAGTCCTGGCATTCCCCTACTCTAGGGCATCGAACAACCACAGGACCAAGGGCCTCTTCCTCCATTGATGTCCAACAAGGCCATTCTCTGCACATGGGTCGCTCCATGCATATTCTTTGGTTGGTGGTCCAGTCCCCCTGAGCTCCAGGGGATCTAGCTAGTTGACACTATTGCTTCCCACCCCATGGAGATGCAAATTCCCTCAGCTCCTTCAGTCTCTTTTTCAACACCTCCATCAGGGACCCTGTGCTGAGTCCAATGCTTGGCTGTGAGCATCTGCCTCTGTATTTGTCAGGCTCTGATAGAGCCTCTCAGGAGACATCAGACTCCTGTCAGCAAGCACTTCCCTCCATCCACAATAGCGTCCAGGTTTGGCTACTGTATATGGGATGGATCCCCAGGTGGGGTATTCTCTGGATGGCCTTTACTTCAGTCTCCGTTTTACACTCTGTCTCTATATTTCCTCCTGTATTTTGTCTCCCCTTCTAAGAAGCACTGAAGCATTCACACTTTGGTCTTCCTTCTTCTTCATATGTTCTGTGAATTGTATCTTGGGTATCCCGAGCTTTTGGGCTAATATAGAAGTTTTATCATCCATAATTTTTACAAATTATTAAGTCTAGAAGATAAATTCTTTCAAGGAAATATGCTTTGTAATGTTGAAAGAAAACTATGCATAGCTAATTTTTCAGTACCTATAATCAAGCACAATTAGAATATTTCATATTGGTCTCTCTAAGTTAAGTAGCTTTGGCTGCTGATAACTGCCTTTGCTGCTTTTAAGTCCCATTTGATCAGTAATTCTGGCTACCTCTATAGCTAACCCTTCGTTTCTGTTGGTTGCTACCTTAGATGTAAAAGGCACCACTCTTAAACTGTTCCAAAGCACACAATAGCTTTGTAAAGCAATGCCTTTTGTGGGGGTTTAAGTGATCTGAATGATGAAACAAAATAATTTAATTTCCCACCCATATGCCAAAAGTGTTTTCTTAAAGGCATTTAAAAACACTGAAACATCCATTCTTGAAAATTCTACAGAATGTAGTTAAGGGTTACAACTAATTTTATACCAGAAAAATTATTTCCTCTGTACAAAACAGAGAAAGATAAGTACATGGCAACTTCCTCTGTTATTAAGTAGAGAAAATTATTTCTCAGCTTTGCTTTGCTTTGCTTGTGTGATGTCTAAAAGTATCTGTAACTATATTGGACAAGAAAATGAGCAGAATATTTTGAAATAAGTCTTCAAACCTACTAATTTCTCTGATTGTAACTACTGTATTTTCTAAATTATTACATTTATTTTATTTAACATTTATGCATCCTTACTTCCTGGCTGTTATTATGTGAGATATGATTAGAACTGAACATTTTGTTTTGTTACAAAGAATCAGTAAAAAGGGTATATGAATTATTTTGTTTTTAAGGTAAATATGTCAAAAGAAGATAGGGAATTCTTCACAGAAATATCATTTTATAGATAACAAATAAATGGAAAGATACAAACTTCTCAAAACAATCATATGCCATTATTTTTAACTTCATGAAAATGATATGCTATTTCAAATATGTGGTTGTTGATAAATTTAAAAATAGTTTATAGATATTTCTATAGACCTCTCTTAAAGACTTCACTTAATTTACTATTAAATCTGTGCTGCTGTGCATACCTGTGCATACACTATATTATAAATATTGCATGTATTACTTTTTATTTACAGATACATATAAAATTACCCAAATTAGTCAATTTGTCAATGGGGTAGATGGTTTCTTGTCCTTTACCTGATGTCCAAGACTGTTATTTATGGCAAGAATAAAAAATTCAGGTCAGAGGCAGGTGGATCTCTGAGCTTGAGGCCAGCTTTGTCTACGAAGCATGTTCTGTGATAATCAGGGCTACACAGAGGAACCTTGTCTTGAAAACAAAAAACAAACCAAAACAAACAACAAAAAGAAAACCCAATCAACCAAACAAACAAGTCAATACCCCCCACCCCAAAAAACAAAGTGCCCAAACAAAAACCAAACCAAACCAAAAACGAAAAAGAAATTAAATTAGCCAGTGTTGCCTGCCTTTAAGTTTATTCTATAAAATAGTTGTTCACTCTGAAGTGTTGCTACAGATTGCCTACTCTGTGTGTGTGTGTATGTGTCTGTGTGTGTGTGTGTGTGTGTGTGTGTGTGTGTGTGTGTGTGTAACTGTGTATGTTTATATTTGTGACTGAGGATGTCAGAGGAAGTATTTGATCTCATTGAACTTAAGAACAGGTAATTGTGCACCAGCAAATGTGGGAGCTGAGAAACAAATGAGTCTTGGTAAGAACAGCATGTAATCTGAACAGCCAGGCCAGCCTTCTAGCCCCAGCTTCTACTTTGGTAATTTCTCATAGTAATATGTGCTTGAATAACTATGTATCTCTTGACAGTTGTTTTTATGTCACCTATTAATGCTTTTTAACAAATTTAGATTTCAATCAATCTTTTAAAGATTCTATAGAATTTAAAGATTCTATGGAATGTTAAATCAGAAACCTACAGGCTTACATTATTATACATGGTGATACATAGGACAGGAGGGTAGCTACATAAACTCAAAAATGGTATTAAGTTTTTAATCTATTCCTGCTGGTGGATGATAAAAAGAACTCAGAGAGATTGATGAGAAGTTGCTGTTTATCCACTCATGCATTGTTGGTGAGTAAGCAGGGTGTGGAAGACTTCTTTTCAGCCTCATTAAATAAGTTAATCATAGAAAACAGAAGGAAAACTTTAGACAACATGCAGAGCACTTAAATTTAAACAATGCATTTTTTATTGCTGTGATATAAGCAGATATGGCTGTGTTCGGGTGTCAATCAAAAGACATTTTCATCTTTTATATCGATTGTGAATAAATAGAAAAGTAAAAGGACATTGGTCCAGTTTTATTACTGTTGCTGAGATAAAAGTTCTTTGACAAAGGGCAAATAATTAAGGGAAGGGCTGGGGAGAAAGCTCAGTGGTTAAGAACTTGTACTGCTCTTCCAGGGTTCTAAAATTTTAATCCCAGCATGTATGTAGAGCACCTCATGTCCCAGCTCCAGGTCCAATACCCTCTGCTGGACTCCACAGACTCTTTTTCACACAGAGCAGTCCTCCCTCCAACCTACACATACACATAAAAACGATATAATAAACATTTTGAAATAAAGCAATTAGTAGAGAGTTTATTTTAGCTCACAATTTCATGGTATGAGCCATTATATACTCAAGCAATAGGAAATTTGTCGCATCACATACATTGTTAAGAACACACGCACACACACACACACACACACAGAGAGAGAGAGAGAGAGAGAGAGAGAGAGAGAGAGAGAGAGAGAGA
>JANHMN010000009.1:24489590-24510533 GCA_030674055.1 Rhabdomys pumilio | reverse complement strand
AGAGAGAGAGAGAGAGAGAGAGAGAGAGAGAGAGAGAGAGAGAGAGAGAGAGAGAGAATATGAATGCATGCATAATTAGTGTAGCTCTTTATCTCCATCTTATACTGTAAAGGCCACAAATCATGCAATAGTGACACCTGCTTTTAGATTGAGCTTATCAAATTAGTCAAGCAATCAAGACTGTCCCCCACAGACATGGCCACAGTTCAGCTAGAGGGTCTAGAGGGTCTCAAAGTCATATGTTTGTGTATGTGTGTGTGTGCATGTGTTTTTATGTATGTGCATATACATGCAAAATGATAATACGCAGAAGCTTATCAATTGGCTATAAATTCATTCCTTAGAATTAAATGTTGCAACACATTTGAAAATGCTATGAATATCATATCTGAGAAATCTCATTGTGTTATTTTTTAATAGAAGCTTCAAAAATCTGTCAAGTCAAGGAAAACTCAGTCAGGGTACATTTAGTGAATTCACAGAAGTGAGCCTGGCGTGGTTGGATCAGGTTAGTTCCTCCAATCCTTACTCAATGCCCCATTTGACTTTTGTAAGCATCAGTTGTAAGGTAGAATATAGAACATCTGAGAAAAGTTATAGGGAGCCGTGGTGTGGATGAGAGGGAATATGTGAAGATGACGACCTGATGCTGAGAACTTATGATGGCATCTTTGGAATCTAATTCATCATCACATTTTGTTTACATTTTCTTTATTTCAGTGTATATTATAATTTACCTTTTTTGTTTCCTAATTGACTCCTTAGTTTTTTAAACATTTTATCTGGTATCAAAGATACGGAAGTTTTTCTTGGTATTCTCTGCTCTATTTTCATTTAATCCTAATGTTCAGAAAAAGTTCTTCATACGCTTTTATCCATGTCAGATTTATTAAGATTTATTTTGGAGATGGTGAAATTGAGTGTTCTATTGATGTCAACCAGGCTATGTGGTTTATATTGTTGTTCCCATTTTTGTATCCTTATATATTTTCACTGTGTTCATTAAACTTCTGAAAAAAAGAACCTTCAAATCTCTCGCTACTCCTCATGGAATTACTTTCATTTTTAATGTGAGATGTTTACAGTTATCAGGAGCATGAGCTTTCACCATGAATTGCTCATTTAGCATTGCTGCTACTTGTTTGAAATCTACTTTACCTAATAAGCACAGCTTACCCAGTTTTCTTGGGTTAATTGTTAGGAAAAAAAAGCCGTTTTATTTAAATATATATGTATATTTATACTTAATTTTTTTCTAGTATATAAAGTCAAGTATTGTTTATTTTTAGTTTGTTTAATTTGTCATATTACATGTAATATAAGTATTGGTCTATTCATTGTATAGTATTTTTCTATTTTTTCCTTCTATTTTGTATTTTGAATCTTAATTCAAATTTTATCTTCTTTATTATAAAAGAAAATTTGGCTCATTCTATTATTACTTTGTGTTGTTTTTTATTTGATTGTGATAGACTTGACAAGATCTCATTTGAGATACAGTCTCAAAAGTACAATTCAAAAATTAAACCAATTAAAAAATGAGAAAAACAAGAAATAAACTTTTATGAAGTACTATGAGATTTATGCCCCCTTAGCTTTTGTGGCATCCTTTTCAAATGTTTTATTTATGCAGATGTTATAAAGCCTACAAAATATTATGGCTACCTTAAATGTTAGGTCATAGTTGATAGAGGATTAATTGAAGACATATTTACTTTGTTTGGGTGTCTTCAGTTTACCTATGTAAGTCTTTTCCATCTGGCATTATTTCCTTTTGGAAAAAAATTCTTTTCATATTTGGTCTTGTCAGGACGTCTGGCTAAGGTTCAGCTGTGATTTGTTCTGTTGAGGCTGTTTCACCATTAGAAATGTTTTCGCTCAGACTACATCTCAAAGTTGATAGGTTTGGATTTCTGGCTATTGTGTTTGTCCAGGATTTTGAAAGTGTGATTATACATGCCTCTTGACACAGGTTCCTGAGCTGTGTCTACTGATTTGTTCCCCTCTGCAACATGTATACATATCTTACTTAAGCATGTGTTTAGGGTTAGTGTTTACATGTTTTGTACATTTTTTATTCTTGAGAATTGCATATGTGATCTTATTTACTCCATTTCCTCAGTAATTTAAACGATTTGAATATGCTATGTCTAGACATCATTTTCTTTCTTCATTTGTAATTAGACTGTGTCATACCTTTTGAATTTGCTAGTTTGCATTTTGATTAAGTTTGGAAACCTTTACTATTTACTTATCAAAGATCATTCCAATCCTCACTCTTCTGTCCTTTAGGGATTCAAAATACACAGGTATTCTTAGCTGCTTGCAGGTGGAGAATCCCACAGTTCTGTTCTCCGAAGAATCCTTTCCAGTTCTTTCTCTGTGTGTTTCCCCTTTATACAGATTTGATAACATTTTCACAGGTGCTTATCTGCTCTGTCCTGAAATTATGCTATTAATACCAATAGTATTTTATTATTCCCTTTGCTTCCAGACCTGCGTATACTATACTTTTGTTGTGGTATTAATTGAGATATTGCAACTGATTTTTTCATAGTATGCATTATAAATATGCTTGCTTTTTATTCCTGGAAAGGTTTTAGTAAACACCACAGAATCTGGACACTGCAAGTTATTGTACTCATATGAATATTATTAAAATTCCTTCTAAGGTGCTTCTAAAGGTATTTGGAAAGAGCTACTTCTCTGCCTTTTGTTAATCAGACTATTGTTTGGTAGTCTGCTTTTGTCTCACTGTTGAGGCACAATGTTCTGAGTATATCAGTCAGTGCTGTGTGATATAAGCAGAGTTGTTCTTTCCTGCCTAATAGTTCCAGTGTAATTTTTTTCTTCCTTTGGTGTGTGTGTGTGTGTGTGTGTGTGTGTGTGCTTGTGTGTGTGTACACTCATCCATATGTGCACATATGAAAGACAGATACACTTTAGTTTTTAAGATGGTCTCTCACTGAACATGGAACTCACAGATTCAGCCAAACTGATTGTCTTCTGGCAATCAGTAATCCTCCAGAATCTTTCTGTCTCTGACACTCATCTTTAGCAGTGGGTTCACACTGCATGGCATTCAATCATGTGCAGGATTGCTAAGGATCTAAACTCAGGTTCTCATGTTTGTTCAGTAGACTACTGAGCCACCTCACTAACCCTCTGATAGCTTCTTTATGTGAAAATGCCAAGCCCTTCTGCCCATGGACCCTGACCTTTCCATGAGGTGCGCTACAAACTCACTCAACTGCACTTTCCATGGCTTAGTTCAGGACAGTGAAACCTTGGGGTTAATTGTAGAACGTCCTCTGAGCACTATGTCCTGTGTCTCTCTAGTCAGTAAACTCAAGTAATCTCAAGGCTCATTAAATCCCCTTTCTCCCTTATAATTCCTGTCCTTCACTGCCTAATGTTCAGTGTCTTGGAGAACATTTTTGCTAAATTTTTAAGTACGTTGTATTGTACTTTACATTTTGTTAAATATTTAAGTATGTTGTATTGTACTTTACATTGTTTTATTTTCAGATAGATTAGAAATGGTGGTAAAGATGATCCCTATTAATCATTATGAGGAGAACATTTGAAGAAATCAAAAGGTGAATTGACCGTAGGTCATATTTAACCTCCCAAGTGTGGTCTCAGTTATAAGCATAATTTCCCAGATGTGAATAAAATATAACAAATACTTGCAAAAGGGTCAATTTATTATTTCACAATACAACTTCAGTAAGTAGTGATGCCATTGAAATCATTTAATATGTAGTTGCTAGACGGAAAGACTTTACTTCACTTTTAAGTTTAACATATTTAGTATACACATAGTGTTTGTCCCTTGTAACTTCGACATGTTTACTATAACCGGGTCTTTGCCTGTCCCTTGTAACTTACATTTTTCCAAAAGAGAGTTTCCAAATTACTGTCTAGAAATTGTCACTTATGGACAACAAATCTTTCTTCCCCAGTGTATATTTGAAAGCAAAATAAGGTTTCAAACAACAGCTTGATGTAAAATTCTGGTCTGCCATTCTGGCTCCGATTCTTCAGCCAATGTTTCTAGCATGCTTAATTATTGTGGTGGCTAGTTGTTTTATTTTTCGACTTGACAACCTAGAATCACCTGAGAGAGATGCTTCATTGAGGAGTTGTCTAGACCAGCTTGACTGTAGGCATGCCTCTGAAGGATTGTCTTGATGGGTAATTGAGACAGTAAAACTCCCACTTTGTGTGGGAGGCACCATTATATGAACTGGGTTTTGAATTTTGTGTGAATGAAGAAACCTACATGTGCATAGTGGCCAACAAGCTTCTATCTCTGTTCTTGACTGTGAACATTTTGTGACTAGCCACATTGAATTCTTGCCTTGACTTCCTCCTCCGTGTCAGACTGTAACCAGGTCATAAGCTAAATAAACTTCTTTCTACTTCGAAGTTGCTTCATATCAGGATAATTTATCACAGAAACAGAAATAGAACTGGAATAATTAGCATCTCTGAAAAGATAACTAGAGTTTGCTTGGGTTGATTATACCTAATCAGGAGGTATTTCCAATCTTGGTAATATTTTCCTCACCTCTGTTGACTTTCAACGATCTTAATGGAAGAAAATTCTACAATCCCTGAATCATGGCTTTCTGTGTTAGTTAGTCATTTTCCTACATGAAGATTGCAGCAAAACTGATTCCAAAGCTTCACAGATCTGTACTTAGGATGCCACAGGAGGAAAGGTAGAAATGTGGATATTTCTTCTGCTAGTGCTTTTCTTTTTAAAAAATGGTATTATTTCATTTACACACACACACACACACACACACACACACACACACACACACACTTAATTCAGATGCTTATAGCACTGAAGAGGAGGCATCAGATTCTCTTATCTGGAGTTATAATTGGTTGAAAGCCACCCAACATGTTGCTCTGAACAGAACTCTGATCCTCTCCAGAAGCAGCAACTGCTTCTAACCAGTGAACCATGTCTCCAGCCCTCGTTTATCCCTTTTTCAACACACCCATAGTAGGATAAATCTTTACAAAAACTCTCAAAAGTAGTTTAGGCTTTATTTTCATAGTATGAACAATTGAGCCATTAGCAGTTTGGCACTCCAGCCTTACTGTATGACATAAAGGGAAAAATCACTTGGCTTTCTTTATGCTCAGGCTTTTACCTGGAATACAGTCAGCATGTTTTTTGATTTTGTATGGACTGAATAAGATAATAGCTGTAAAGATTGCTTTGGGACCCAGACCATTCATCTTATACGTATAATACATTTCCCCAAAATAGTGTGTCTAAATTTTCCATTTTCAATGTTTACAATGATGATGAATACAGAGTCTGAGTCTATAATATACCATTTATTGTATTTAAAAAAAACCTCTTTTAAAAGATTCAAAATAGGAGATAAAATTGCTCTTTGATTTCAATGCACTCTGCATGAGAGCAGGGACACATGACTAAGATGAAAGTGGGCAACATTTCTTGACAATACTGCTAGCGACTGGAAACTCATTTTACTTAGCAATAGAAGGGAAAATTTCCAAATCTAAAACACTCTGGAAGTTTACTTTTGTTGTTATTATTTTCCACACCTACATGACAAGAGGTACCATATAGAAGAATAGAGGATGTGCGAAGTACCGAAGGCCGGACAAAGTGTAGCCTTGAAACTGCTGGTGCTTGAAGAAGAATGCTACAGAAAGAATACCATGTTTCCAGATTGTTATTGCAAAGGCTTATTTGTGAATCTTTTTATCTTTCTAAAACTATTACTTATAGAGAAAAGATTTTTAATTAGATAATATCTCAAATGAAATAATTTTACCAGAATGACTACATAGAGAAGAACTATGTACAGTTTCTGGGATGTTGGAAAGGAAGAGGCAATTGTCTCCAGGATTCAGCCCTGGTAGGTTGTTCATGAACCAGTAAATGAGCCCACACCTACTCACATGCTGGCTTTATAAAATGGACTAGGTAGGGTAAAAAAAATAAAAGCATATATAAATTGGAAACTGAGAACTAGCAGAGAGTGTGGAAATATTAGGAGGACAGATAGTGAGTTGACTAACCAAAATATATTTTGTATATTAATAAAATTCTCAAACAATAGAAAATATAAATAAAACCCTTCTCCTCAGCAGCAAATGACAGACTTAATATTCTCTATAGATGCATTATATTTGTCTTGTAAGTAAAATGTATTTCAAATAATAAAATCAGTTTTCACATATTTCATGAATATAAATTGTCTACACATTGTTAATAATATCACCATTCCTCTTAACTTCAATCACAAGAATTGTTTATTATCTTGACTTTCTATCATGACTTTTGATATTTATCTATTGAAATAACAAATAGTGGACCGGAGTTCAATTCCCAGAACCTGGACATTTCAAGAAGAACATTTCTCCAGCTGTAAGGAATACAAGGCACTTTTCTCAATTCCATGTTTACCTTCACAGGTGTACAAATCCACACACAAACACACAAGCATAGACATAAGTAAAAAAAAATGTTTAGTGCATGAAGAGATGTCTCAATGACCCGGAACACATGATGCTCCTACAGAGGACACAGGCTTGTTTCTAGTACCCATATGGCAGTTCACAGCCCTCAGTCACCCCAGTTCCAGTTCTATACAGATCCAGTGCTCTTTTCTGGTCTCTTTGTGCATTGCACAAGGTGGTGCACATACATACATGCAAGCAAAACAACCAATCCTGCAATTGAACTTAAACCTTTAAAATAAGCAAGAAATAATTTAATGCTCAAAATGTTTACCCAATAGAAGCTCAGATTTTTGTTTTCATTTTCCTGTTGCTTGACTCTATCCTGATTATTGAGGGTATATTCTGCAAGTTAATATCTATTTTCAACATGCTAGGGACCATAAATGTTTCAGGACTTTGATTTGGGTTTTGTGCGAAGTATTTCCATGAGTGCACTGCATGGACATCTAGTCCTAAGGCAAAACTCCAAATCTGCTGTGCTCCCAAATACAAAACTCGTTTGAGCATCATTTAGCTATTGGTTCAGATATGACACTAAGAAATATGGATGCTGGTTATTATCTGCCTCGCACAGTTGAGTAATGAGAAAACCAGGGGCCAAACTGCTTTGCTGGATTTCCATCTCTGTGTTCATCCACAGGAAGTCCCGTTGTTCTGTCAATTCATCCTTCCTTCACCATATCCCTTGAATATTATTTGATCAACACTTAACTCCTCCTTTCTGTCCATCTGCCACTGCTTTCTATTTTCCTCACTTTCACATCCCTTCCATTCTTAGTATACATTGATGGTTTTCAATTTTCTCTGAACTTATGTGTTATGATGGCCCAGCATGCAGCCTCAGCTTGGTGTCAGAGAGCTCCATGTAACAGTTCACTTGGCTCCCTCTGTCCTTGTTTTGGTTACAATATCACACTTACCAAGCACCTGAAAATATGATGTTAAATGTAGCAACAAGATTCCAATGGTCAAATTTGTGGTTATATTCAGTTCATATTCATTAATGGTTGATTGTAAATTTTACTATTTTTACCACATCAAGTAGCTCAAAACTACATATCACTCCAACTGCAGGACCTCCAGTACTTTCTTCTGGACTTCACACTGCACTTACAGGTACAAACACACACACACACACACACACACACACACACACACACACACACTTAAATGTACACATGAATAAAAATTAAAACATTTTAAAAAGAGAATATCATAGTAAAATGACCATATCTAGAGCAAATATTCATAATTTTTATATTCTGGGATATAAGAGAAATGAATGGGATTGCATGTTACTGAAATATTTTCTAATTAACTAAATGTCCAGAGATTCTAAATGGACTCTCATTTATCTGATTTCAAGCATGCAGATCCTATGTTAAAAGAAAGAGACAGTCTGTACATTTGAGGTTGGTCTGGTATTATACCGGGAGACAAGACCATATGCCCTTATTTATGACCCTGAGCTATTGCTCATATGATGGGACAGAGCACGGGCAGTCTCTGCTTCAGAGAATGTTAAGATCCCAAGCAGGATATAAACTAGAGCATCTGTGCCCTTGTGCACTGGTTGGCTATGTGCACTAGAAATTTTGATGATAATACTACTTTGGGGGCATTTCTTTACCCATCCTGTTTTTAGATCACAACGAAACATAGGTATGTTTTTCTGATCACAAGCTATATTTTCCTAGGTTACACCATGGCTGCCTCAAAAATTTTAGTAAGAGTTAGAAATCTAAAGGGTCCAAATACCCGAAAATGTCTTCCAACATCTCTTTCATTATTGTCATGTTGAAACTTGGTGTGTCTTTGAGTAGTGGTGAGTTTTGAGGGTACATTTCACAAAAATTTTGGTACCCTTTATTCCACAACAAGGAAGTCCTGGTCCTTACTGCTGAGGACAATTAGAACTTCTCCTAAATTAGTGGAGAAACTCTATGGCATCTTTACCAGCGTCATCAAGCTGTGTGTGTGTGTGTGTGTGTGTGTGTGTGTGTGTGTGTGTGTGTGTATGTGTGTGTGTGTGTGTGTGGTTTTATTTTCTGGTGCTCACTATTTTTATTTCAATCAAGAACAGACCCTACCTCCCACCATTTTTTTTTCTGGAATGAGCACTGGAAATTTAAGAAATGGAAGTTTTACTTGAGGCATTATTGACTACCTGCTAAGTAATTCTCAGTCCTCATATCAACAAAGCAGATTAAGCAGGTTCAACCATTAAAGATCACTCTATATCGTGAATTAGACAATATGAGTAAAATGCTAATACTGTATTTGTCCTAACACAAATCTTCATAAATATGCAATACCATGCAATTATATCTGACCCCATAGTATCTTTGATTAGGGACTCAGAATCTCTGAATTGGAACATTTGTTTGATTTTCCACTTTAGTTTTTAATTCCCACACAGTTTTACAATTTTGTTGCAGTGTGATATTTCAGTATGCATAATCATATGTACATGTGTAATGAACAAAGCAAACTAGTGAGGCCTAAATCACCTCAAATATGATTGTTTATTGGCATAAAACATTCAAGATCATCTTCTCTAGCTACTTTGAAACATGTAATCCATTATTATTGGTTATAAAACTCAGGAGTTTATAATCTGTCTAACCAGTCAAGGATGAATGTCTTCTCCCTTTCATCCCCGTAAGCATGTGACAACCACTGTTACACGCTGTATTTCTTTCAGATTGACCTTTTCTACATTCCACGTACGAAAGCAGTCATGTGCTATTTGGTCTTCTAAATCTTGCTTATCTTACTAGTGCTAGTAGCCTCCAGGAATTACTCATGGTTTTACACATGATAAAATTTCATTCTTATTATATTTGAACAATATTCATAAACGTACTATGTGAAAATATATGGAAAACATATTTTCGTTTTCTACTTAAGCACTGAACAACTCCAAGTTTGATCACTCACCTTAACTATTATAACTGTGACCAAGAAATTGAATTACCAGTGTTTATTCAACAAACTGATTGTAGTTCCTTGGAGTAAGTGCCCAGTAGTGTGACCACTGATGATTTAATGGTTTTGTTTTCATGAAGACCCATTCTGTTTTTCATGATGGCTCCACACATCATTTTTTCCCATCATCAGTGTAAAAATTATTTTCTTCTCTTTGTTTGCATCATTCCTGGCACTTCAACTAGTTTTTTGTTTTAAGTAAGCTCATTGGAAATATCTCCCTGTGGTTTTGATTTCCTTTCCAAGATAACTAATGATACTAGGTATTTTTTCATATATTTTTAAAATTTTTATTATATATATATGTGTGTGTGTGTGTGTGTGTGTGTGTGTGTGTGTGTGTGTGTGTATGTGTGTTTGGGTCTTTGTTCATATGATCAGATTACATTTGTTTTTTTATGTTTGATGCTGTTGTTGGGTTTTCTCATATGTTCTGCACACTAGCTTTTTTATAGGATGAGAAAATTGGAAATACTTTCTTCTATTCTATATACTATGTCAACACATTTCTGTTGTGGAGAATCTTTAGTGTTTAGTACTGTCTGTCTATTTTTGCTTTTTTTGCTATTTTGCTTTTATTGTCTATGACGTGCATAGCCTTTATATGGCATACTTTTTTTCACCTTGATAGTAAAATTGCTCTTCTTATTACCTGCCATGCACTTCTGTGCCACTTAGAATGCTAGTATAAAAAAATCAAAGTTCTGTCTATTATGATTTCTTGGTTCTTGGAGGCATAGAATTTTGTATGTTTAGTAATTTTTCAACTTATTAGCTTATTTCAGGAACAACAACTGAGGAATTGTTACAAGGAGGAGCACTTTTGTGCAATTTTAGACAAAAGCAAATGTTAATAACATGTTTAAAGTAGACCAAAACAATTTAATTTTCTATAGCCTAGTATATTAAACATTCTTTTGGATCAAGAAATCTTCAGGTTTCATGGTTTTAGTAAAGTCAAAGAGTGGTTGCACAGGTGTTAAATATTATGGATAGATAAATATAGATATAGTTAATAGGTAGATAGATGATAGTTAAGTAGATAGGTGATAGATACATAGATAGATAGATAATCTAATATTCCAGATTTCAAAGATTGAACATTTCAGATTAATGAAATGTTTGAATATTATATATTCTATATATATTTTTGGTGTCAAAAAACTGACCTTAATCAGTAGCAAAAAAAAAAAAAAACAATAGTTCTTGAGCATTCTACATTGACTAGAAATCCATATAGAAGATTATTTTCCACCTTACACTAACGAGGACTAGTATACAGAATAACACCAATTACATGCTTCTTTTAATTTACATATGTATCTTTCTATAAGAAAAAAACCTTAAAAATGAAGACAATTCAATTTAAAGTAGTATATGCGATTACCTAATTTTAATATGATGATTTTGAAGAGGTGAACATTTAAAACTCTTCTTTAGATGCTTAGACTGTATGAAATGTATCCAGGCTGGTCCTCCTCATATCTCCAAGGGGGCTGTGTAGGGAAAATGAGATATTTTAGCCAGATAAAGGACAGAGACAATAGTCTTAATTTAGTGTGTGTGTGTGTGTGTGTGTGTGTGTGTGTGTGTGTGTGTATGTGTGTGTGTATGTGTGTGTGTGTATGTGTATGTTTGTGTGTGTGTATGTGTGTGTATGTGTGTGTGTGTATGTGTGTGTGTGTATGTGTATGTGTGTGTGTGTATGCATCCACATTTGTAGTGTTTAATGTCCATTGAGTTCATTCTAAATATTGATAATATTGAATCAGCTAGCTTTTTCCCCCGGCAACGTAATGAGAGTAGACATCTGATGAGATAAGAAAAGAAAATATGTTTAATCATTGTGTATGTGACTTAAAATAATTTCTAACAGTAAAATAATTTTGAAAACATGACAGTGTCATAAACAGTGACAAAAGTCAACTGGGTTTCACAGGGTGAAATTTCTGTTTGATGTGATAAAGAAAATACTGAAAACTATATCCTCTGTATCCTTAGAAACGTGAAAGTTGAATCTGAATCACTTGCTAGTATTTACATCCTATGAGAATTGTTTTAGAAGAATTAAAGGGCTTTCCTTTATTTTGATGGAAGAAGCAGTTATTTAAATTTTACTATGTGCTGTTATTATGTTTACATGGTTGTCAAAACATTTTAATATGTTCCACATTTTCTTTTTATACTTTTTACTATTTATTCTATTAGTTATTTGTCAACATGTGTATATGTGTGGATAAGTGCATAACATCTTAGTGCTGCAGGAGGCCAGAGGAGGACACTGGATCATCTGGAGCTGGAGTTAATAGTGGTTGTGAGCTACCTCATGTGAATGCTTAGAACTGATCCTGGGTCCTCTGCAAGAACATTAAACAATCTTAAAAGCTGCCCCTTGCTTCCAGTTTTCACCTCCCCTGTGAGTATTTTAAATAAGCTGCATAATATGACTCTCAACATGAGCTGGGAAAGGAAAGCATGATCTCTCTCTTGAGAACCCTTAAGTGTTTCATCCAATTACCAATGTATAGGATCACTTAAGTCCAACAGAAACCAAAGTAGGTGGTAACTGTTTGTAATTTCCTACTATTGAATACACTGTGCATTTCATCTTAAGGAATTCATGCTTGTGTAAAGAAAAAAATTGAAATGTGCAGCTTGAAGTAAAACAAAAATTCATGGTCAGCAAAGACCACCAACAACTTGTTATGATTAGCCATAATAATAACATAACCAGTTCCTTCAGGGGTAGAGTGACCAGAGATGAAGGGACCTACAAGGACATACCCTGACATGTTTAGACAAGCCCAAGTGAGTGATGGGACACCTGGTGTCTACTTCTCCCTCCCTGTTCGGGAGGTCCAAGGTTTCATGGTCAAAATAACTAGTTATCCTGCCAGCTCACATGAGCCGCATCTGCAAGTTGCTGATGTTTGAAATGTCCAATCATATGTAACCGTGCCAAATCTTCCCCCCTTTTTCCCAGCCCCTACCCATAAATATCCCAAATTTCCTGGGTCCGGGGTCGAAGCTTCTATCCCCTGTGTGGGATACGTTTCGACCCGAGGGCCCTTGCCATTAAACTGCCTTTTGCAATTGCATCAAGAAGATCTCTCATGTGTCCTTGGGTGCATGCCGGTCCAGACTTGAGTGGGGGTCCCTCCAGAGGTCTTTCACTTGGAAATGAAAAGCTTCTTTAATAATTGCCAACACCTAGAAACTAGTTTGTAATGAATAAAGACAAAAGCATTCAGTTCTCCAAAATAAGGTGGAGAACTTTTACAACTAGTTTTAATATACTTGAACATGCTGAGACAATTGTCTACTATTTGTTGCAGTACCATTAGTTTTCATAGGTCCTTCTGTTCTTTACCCAGTTTATTGTTTGCAGATTTTAATTATCTTGTTTATACCTTTTCTGTTTTGTTGTCCATATTTAAGAAAAATCAAAAAATGAATTTTGTGGGTGTTACAATCATGAATATGCAGCAGCTACAGAAACCTGAATGAAGGCTATATGAGATTGATTCTTGAACTTTCCAACATTATTATGGGAGGAGCTCATGAAGCCTTCCACCTTTCGGAAGAGGTATTGGCAGTTAGTGTTGGTTGGACAGGCAACAGGGTGGCATTGTTTTCAATGGTATTGTCACTGATAAGTTGCTCATACGATAGTAAATAACTCAAATAATGCTGATTCTTGGGGAGGACAACTAGTTAGGAAGAAGGGGTTCAGAGGAAGATTGAGAGGAATAAGATAATAGGGTAATATAATCAAAATAGCTGTTATATGTCTATAAAATTTGCAAACAATAGAGAAAGAGGATCTGCAGAAATTGCTCAGGGGTTAAGGGCTCTTACTGATTGCATGGAGTGGAGGAGTCACTGAGTGAGTGAAATCCTGAACAGGTGAATGTGGATTTTGACATTCACAATCATTGAGGACTCTGAGACCTATTAGCAGGAGGTAATTTGGTAACACCATTGCTCATATGGGCCAGGCTCAAGCAGGTTAACAGAAATTTCCTACAGAGTCTGAGTGTTCTTGAATGATGATTCAGTATGTGGAAAGACAAGCACATGCAGCTTCCTTCCCCCAGGGACTACCCCCTCCAGACACTAGCTAACCCTTTTTCCTATGCTGTATCTAACAAAACTCTGAGGTTCAGGGTTCTAGTGGTAGCCATAGCAGTAGCATTAGGGAACCCTACCTGAGTTTAGTTTCATTGTATGTGTGTCTGTCCTTTCTTCATTGCCTTGTTGCCACTAGGTGGAGTACAAGAACCCAAGTCCTGTAGCTTGAAGAGGACCTGTGATGTCCTCTTACAGAGGACATGAGTTAGGTCTCGAGCACCATAATGGCTAGTTTTACATCAACTTAACACAGTTAGTTTCACCAGAGATGAAAAGATCCCCAGGCATTGAGCCATATAGCAAAAATTTGCTGAGAAAAAGCTCCTTAAAACTATCACTATTGTTATTCAAGTAAGTGTGTGTGTGTGTGTGTGTGTGTGTGTGTGTGTGTGTGTGTGCTCTGTAACATAAGTGCGAAGGTTGAAGAGTTTTTTCTAGCAGATGAATATTTTGAGGCTGATGTGTCTTTTCTCTGGAGGCCCTTCAGTTCCATAAAGTTGGTTGGTTTTTGTATTGCCATTGACTTCGGTTGGCCAATTAGCAATGGGTGGATATCTAACAAAACAAACAATTAAGACTATGGGGAAAAGAGCCATTTCCTTACATCATTTTGAAATAATGTGTGTATTTACCTTTTAAACTTTTGTTTCCTTTTTTCTATAGATTTCTTCTTTTATATATTAATCATGAGTTGTGTTTTAATTCAATCAGACTAATTCTATAGGACTGTTTCATAACAAGAAGTCATTCTAAGCTATTACCCTTTTTTTAATCATTTGATTACAGTCGAGAATAATTAAAGCAATAATAATATGAAAAATTAAGGGAAAACTTGAAATACAGAAATCTCTGAAGATTTAAACGCTGAAAGTATGTTGATAGACAACACTTGTGTCAGTGTTTAATAAATCAAATAAATGCCTTGTCGTTATCTCTATTTTAATGAGATACCTTTTCTAAGTTTATTATACTTGATCATGTAAGTTCATTATTAATATCATTGCTCTTTCGAGTACTCACCTGTAGCCAGAGCTGAGTTCAAACGTACTATGCACCCAAAGATGACCCTGAACTTCTGATCAGCCTGCCTCTACTACTCAAGTGCTGAGATCAGAGACATGCAGCACCATGCCTTGTTTGTGCCATGCTGTGGATGGGACCAGGACCTTCTGCTCTCTAGGCAAGCAATCTACCAACTAGCCACACCTTCATTCCTCCTTGAGTATTTCATTGGTAAGAATTCTGTACAATCAAGTTTAACCATGACTCATTCATTCTCTTGGGAAAACCTCAGGATTTTATTCCTTTCTTTTTTGTGTGTCTAAGTATAGTAGAACAGAAGTAGTGGCCTGTACTCTTCATGTAAAAAATGGACATCATCTTAACATGTTGAGGACTGTGTTCTAAGAATAGTATCAAGTAGAAAAAATGAATACTTGGCTTGATAAGGGCAGTGACTATCTCAGATTGGAATAGCTAAAAGCAAGAGACCTGTTAGTAATAAAGAAGGGCAGCAAAACTGTTCCCCATCCACTAATACCATCTACCAGCACTTGATTATTCTGTTTGAAAGCACTCTGCCTGCTTATTTGAACTGGCCACCACACCCCATCCTTTCTCTTCTTTTGTTTTGATAGCCTTCTATTGTCTGCCTTGTCTGCTGCTCAGCTGAAGCCTGAAACTAGTAGACTTCTTGTATTTATCACTCAGCTCCACAACTATGTAACTCTGGTGACTTCTCAGTTTTAAAATTTCTTTTTATCTATTTCTCAGCCTCCCTGTAAAGCATAGAGAACTTGGAGCATGTTTTATGCTGTAGGGATGCTCATTATTTTTTACAGTGTCATGGTCCACAGTGTTTCATATGTTTATACTTGAATGTCCCCAATATCCAACCTGCTGCCCATCACCAAACTTAACTTTTTTTGATTTTCATCTAGGTGGCTCCAACATGCCTCCCATTGGTCAAACCAAATTAGGCAGGCACCTTCCTTCATCAGATGAATCACTCACTTCTCTCGGGTGTAGTTCCTTACTTCCTGTTGCCTGTATCAGTAATCACTTCCACTGATAGTGTCACGGTTCAAGCCGCTGTTACCCTTAGCAGAGCTGACAATGACCTTCTAACCCTTACCCTCCTCTAAACTGTTTTTCCAAGAGTCTATTCTTTATCCAAAGTGGTATTTCTAAAATGAATGCTTAACTTCTCTCTTAAAATTATCAATAGATTTTCATTTTACTTGTAACATATTTCAAATTTAAGCATGTTATTTAAAAAATCCATCAGTCAAACAAACAATCAAACAAAAACAAACACTTTTAGTATCTGGCCATTGTTCACATTGCCTTCTCACACCAAGCAACTGTTTTTCAGTGTTCGTTACAGCGTGTTATACTAAATCCCTTCCAACAACTCACTAAGCTTCTCAACATGTGCTCTCTGTCTTAGTATATAATTTTTCTTCCCTTCACTTTACCCATGATGCAAAAGGCTTAAGTGTAACTCAGGATATAGATCAGTTGGTATAGCACGATTCTGGCATGCAAGCAGCCCTGGTTTTAATCACCATTTAAACTAGGTGAAGTGGTAAATCCCTGTCTTCCCATGGCTTGTAAGATGGAAGCAGGGGGATCTGAAGTTTAAGGTGATTCTTGGCTACATAGTAAGTTTAAATCTATCATATAAACCAGAGACCTTAACTTTTACAGTCTTTTAGATCCCTATTCTTTGACATTACCCCAGTGTTGTAGATGTCTAAGTTGGTGATGGGAACAACACAATCATTTGATGTTCTCTGATCCTGGCCAGGTGAGATATTCTGTAATGATCTCCAGTCTTACTAAGTATTAAAAATTTATAAATAAATCACACTACAGAAAGATGGCTCGAGTTTCTATTTTACCATAAAATTTTCCAGTAATATTTATTTATTTTTTATCTTACCATCCCAATGGAAATGATTCTTGATGATGTTATGCTAGAGTTAGGAATAGTGAAACTAGAGGCTGAAAATTATTTTAAATTGTAACGCTAGAAACTCTGATGAAAGTCATTCATTTTCTAAATTGTAATTTCTGTTTCTCTGGTCCCAAAAAATAATGGTTTTTTTTTTCATGTATGTCAATAGTACTTCATATCTTCGATTATAAAATGATTGGTTACTTCTAGAACATTCATGACACTATTATACCATTGGACTTGAACACAAATGAACATCTACATAGATACATATCACACACACACATGCACCAGAAAGAGAGAGAGAAAGAGAGAGAGAGAGAGAGAGAGAGAGAGAGAGAGAGAGAGAGAGAGATTTAATAAGAAAATAAAACAAAAACTACATTAAATGAAAACCTCAGACACAAAGGTCAAGGAAAACATGTAAACATTTAAGGAATTAAATTCTTTCTCTGGAGTTCATTACTTTCATATTAAACCTCAAAATTCAAATGAGTATTTGAAACTGTGTTCTGGCAGCTGTTCAAGTGTGGTTTGAAAGTAACTCATTTCAATTGCTAGTTGAACTGTTGTAATATCCATCATTCATGTTTCCAAGATTTAATTTAAAAATTTACATTAGAAGAAAGCAACTGGATTAATTTATGTACCATCCAATCAGAGAATAAAAATTTAAGAAGATCTTATTGTCAATTCGTTTACAAGGGAATTTTTCATCATTCTGTAATTAAATATATTATATATTCCACTGTCAAAAATATTAGCCCTCATCAGTGGTTTTCTAAACACATATATGTATACATACACACACACACACACACACACACACACACACACACACACACACACACATATATATATATATATATTATATGTATTATATACGTGGAATATATATATTACATATATGAATATATGTACTATATACATATATATATATGGAATATATGTAAACATATTTTAAAACTATCATTAAACTAGTTTTTAAGTTAACTCATGTAGTATGTAAAACAAAAATTCTGAAGAATATAATAAATAGAATTCTGATACCACCTTGATAAATGATACATTTTCAAAGGTCAAATATATTTGTATCTTGCTTCCAGAACATCTCTGGTAAAAATAAACTTGTCTTGGCATTTTCTTTTGTTTTCAGAAAATATGCTGATTATGTATGCCAAAGAACAAAATAGCTAGGAAGCAAGACAGTGGTAAATTATTCATTTCAATGGAAATATTGAAAGTCATTATTAAGTTCAGGATGGACAGAGCATTTGTGTTCACTCAGGATGGCTCTCACAAAAAAACAATGTTTTCCCAATATCTCTGTAAAAATGTCATGTAGCCACATCTCCCCATCTGGTACAGGGATGAGTTTGTGTGAGAGTTTTAAGTTGGCCTGGGCACGAGGCTGTTTTCTCTTTGTTTTCTTAAAACGACATTGAATAAACATGGTGGACCTTGAAGATGTCAGAAATGTACTAAGTGTCTTCACATTGAAACACTCTTTTCTCCTCTTGTGCTCTGGGAAGTCGATAATCTTCCCCTTTTGTCCATTGGGTATTCCATGGGCATGTTTCCTCATGTTCTGACAGTTTCTGTGTGAGGCATCCTCTGTTATGAGTAGTTGACAGTGTTCGAGAATTTTCAGGTTGAGCACTTCGTTATGAGACTTTCTTCTGTAACTTCTATCTTGTAAACAAGACTGGACAGGAATTTGTAGCGGCACCAAACACATTCCCTGAAGACAAGAGCTTTCCTCTGCTATGTTATCAGTCCTTCCTTTTAAGCACACAAGGAAGCATAGTTGGAGCTACTTTACATGGAACTGAGATCAAATACCTGAGAAAATTAAGAAAGAGGTTATTCATGTTCATAGTTCAAGGGAAATGGTTCATTGTAGTGGGAAGACATGGCAACAGGAACCTGATGAGACTGTTCACATGCTTCTGCAGTTAGAAATCAGAATGTGAACAAGAATTGGGTACTTCTGTAAAACCCCAAAGCCCTCCCTTACTCTTTCCTCTTCCTAGGCTCTGCCTCCTAAATGTTCTACAGGTTTTCCAAAAAGTTCAACCAGCAGGGACCAAGTGTCAAAGCACATAAACCTATGGGGACCTTTCACACCCATATTAAATAGATACATCTTGAATGTCTAAATCTTTTCCCTAATTTTTCATCCTGAACTAACATAGAAAAGCCATCTCTTCTGCAAGGTAACTTTTTAAATTTCTGGATAAATTGCCTGTACCACAAAAGTTTCCAGACAAGGTCTTAGCTGGCATCTCCAGGTCCCATAACACAACTTCCCTTTCCATTACGTTCACCAAAAGCATTCTCTCCAATGTCACTGCCAGCTATGGAACTCAACCTTTCCAGTAAAGTCATTAGAGACCCAGCCACTCACCTGGAATATCACACCTTTCTAGGATTTAACTGGCAAGTGAAGACTGGAAATTCTGTACTGATGGTAGTTTCTGACTTATATTCGTTCGAGATTTTATTTTGTTTTATCTTTGCACTGGTCTAAAATACATACATTCAATAGAAAAAATAATTTAAAATTTCATTTTTTATCTTTGATCTAGCAAAGTATGGCATAACACCTTGGAATATTGCAAGGAAGAAAAGAATATATTATTTACCTATCACCTGTTTATCTCTATTTTCTATATGCCAGCATTTCATCTATTAATTGCCTATCACTAATTATCCTCTACCTTTTCTCTAGTATCTACCTACTTTCTATAATTTATCATGTTTTTCTGTCATTTATCTTGCCTATCTATAATCTATCTATCTATCTATCTATCTATCTATCTATCTATGTATGTATCTATCTATCATTGTCTATATATTTATCCATCTATCATCTACCTATCTATCTCTATCTATTATTCTTGTAGGCTATGGATTTAGCTCTTAAATCAAGTTGAGGCTTTAATCTCCCTATTTTTTCATACTTTGAATCTAGCATCATTTAAATGAAAATATTCTAAAGGTCCTAGCACTCCAGAACTGTAAGTCTCTTTGCATTTTGTATCAATTTAGTTGTTTACATTTTGATGTTATATTTTAAATATATCACATTTTATGATTTTAGTTTTATAAATAGAATATGCTTCTTGTCTATCCTATCCACACTTTTTGCCTTCCAATAGAACAAAGAATTTCTTGGTGCTGATATAAGGCTTCTTTTGTGATAAAAATTGCACCATATGCTTTTTCTGCTATTTTATTTTCACATTTTTTCTCACATTCACACAACGTCAAAATAAATTTGAGTTTGTTATTAATTCTATATCTTTCATCTTTTTATAAATTTTATTTTGGCCAATAGGATGTCTGATCTATAATGACGTGTAGGTTATTTAACAGTCTTCTTCCTGGGGAACTTTGTGTTTTCTTCCTTATGATGAATTTATTTTATTTTCCTGAAGTCCATTGTCTTTCTCAATTTCTTTCTACTTCTAATCATTTTTACTATTATACAACTCATTAACTGTTGCATATCAATATATTTAGGTGTATATAAAATATAACTGTTTTATTTAGAATGTTAAACAAATCTATTAATATTTATTTATAAAAAAATATCTTGAGCATACATTTTTTTCTATATGCTTTCCCATTTCTATTCTTGATAGTCAGTCTTCCTGTTGACATTTTTCTTGTGTCTTCTTTATATAATATCATCTCACTGTTTCTGGAACATATGACATAGCTATGTTACATATTTCTATTATAAATTCAAGAAAGCATTAATTTTTTAGTTCACCAGGTTTTTTTTTTGTAACTTTATCTATTTCCTGGTTAAGCCTCTTAATCAAATACCCATATTAACTAGGAGTTGAAATCAAATGTTTAAACAGCAGTGGCTTGCTATGTATGAAGAAGAGATACATAAATATCAGGCAGTCTGTGTTAATAACCAGGCTGGTAAGGAACCAGGCAGCTTGGACCTTCTTTGTATCCATGGCTCTTCCTGAGATATCTGTGCTACTGAATCTGAATAAGGGCATCTGAAAATATAAGTTCAAATCTTTACATTTGTTTTTTCATAATACTTTTAAATTCGCTTTTTAGCAGTAGTTTCTGATTTAGCATTTCCTCTAAATAATTACTATGCTAATGGCATTTATCTTTTCTGTGATTATTTTAAAAGTGTCTTTGTGTTTGCGTGTATGTGTATGTTTGCGTGTGTGTAAAGGTGTCTACAATATTATTCTCTCTCTCTCTCTCTCTCTCTCTATATATATATATATATGTATATATATACACACACACATATATATACATCATATACATATACATATACATATACATATACATATACATATACATAT
>JANHMN010000009.1:24462867-24489580 GCA_030674055.1 Rhabdomys pumilio | reverse complement strand
TACATATACATATACATATACATATACATATACATATACATATACATCATATACATCATATACATCATATACATCATATACATACACATACACATACACATACACATACACATACACATACACATACACATACATATACATATTCACACACACATATATGTAGTGTGTGCATGTTAGTGTGAGTATGAGTGTGTGTATCTGTGTGGGTATGTGTATGATAAGCATATGTTTCTTGTGATTGGGCTCACTCACACTAACACAGTCTGTTCTCCCCTTCCTCCATTTCTCATTTTAATTTTTCTAGTTCTTTCTACTTTCAAGTAATTTTAAAACATAACAACGATAAATTTCTTTGTTTAGACCCATATCTACTTCACTTTATAATTCATTTTACACTTCTGTTCTTTTAGTTTTCACTGAAATATATAGTGTCAAAATTCTCAAATCAGCCAAATGTTGTAGTGCTCATCTTTAATTGAGTTCTTGCTGATCTATATAGAATGTTCTAGGCCTGCCAATGCTATAAAATTAGATCCCGCATCAAAAACAAACAAACAAAATGTTTCAAAAACACTCAATTAAATTAATTAGTTTAAACTTGAGTTTGTTTGGTGGATAATTGTTTTATCTTAATTCAGGTTAATTTCTGTATTTTTACATCTACACATTTCATTCTGTAGTCCCTGAATCAGAACACTGACTTAATGAAAATGGTACATGAATTAACACTGAAGAATTCAGATTTACTTTAAACACAAAATGATGTGTCATGACAGGTGGCATAATTATTTCCATATTTAATTCCATAATTATTTCCATATTTAATCATATTTTAATATGATTAAAAACAGCATATGTAAATATTACGAAACAGAAACTATGTACACAGTGTGATATAATATTGCCGTTACATCTAAGTATTCATTACATTGACATTACACATAAGGATTCATCACATAGGGATAATAACAATTGTCGAACACTTGCTATAACACATAAAACCCAGAGATCAGTATCGACAAGTGCAAAGAGCAATAAGAACAAAAACAACAAAAATAAAACTTAAAAATGACGTTTCATTAATATTACACATAGTAAAACATATAAATGTGTGGTTAGGTGCTGGGAGATGGCTCGGAGGATAGATTTCTTGCATTTCAAGTCTGACGATGGAACTTGCTATCCATAGTTCCCATGGAAAAACTTGATGAGCTGGAAGCTTCTTGGAATGCCAGCCTGTAAGTTGCAGAGAAAGAGGAAGATAACTAGCTAGACTAGCCAGAAATGGTGAGCTCTGGGCGCTGTGAAGGATCCTACTTTAATAAATAAAGTGGAGAGTGATTAATGGCACATCAAATTTTCATGTACATGCATGAGTCCATATACATTTGAAGATACAAACACATGTGCATTAAACACACACACACACACACACACACACACACACACACACACACACGAACAAACTCATACTGTATAATTGTATATGCACAATTATTTTTCCAATGTTCTGTAAACAATTGGCTGTCTGGGATCAGAAATTTTGTGTACAGGGAGCTTTTCAAGTAAATAATTTACATACAGATATATTTGCCCTTAATTTATCTCTATGTGTCTATGCATTGTTTTATGAGTAGAGTTAGATTCAAGATATGAAACATGACAGGAAGATTCAAGTAAAGTACATAGAAAGTGTCTCATTGATTTCTGCATTCTAAATATAGAACCCAAGTGCACCTCAAGGATTTAATGTCCATATACCATAACAATTAGTTTAAAAGGACACTTACAAAATAATTTAAAATATTTATTTTATTAATTTTGATATGAGTATATCTGTGTAGAATTGTGTTCATGTGAGTATAAGTGCCTATAGAAACTCAAAAAGCGCATCAGAAACCCTTGGAGATGGTGTGGTAATCTGAGTAAGAATGAGCTCCAGGGCTCAGATATTTGAGTGTTTAGTCATTAGAGAGTGACACTGTTTACAAAGATTCAGAGAATCCTGTGGCTGTGCTGGAATAGGCAAGTCCTTGTTAAAGAAATTGTGTCACTGGGGCTAGGCTTTGAGGTTTTAACAACGCAAGCTAGGCCCAGTATTTTTCTCTTCCTGCTCTCTGTGGTTCTGTATGTGCAACTCTCAGCTACTTCTCTAGCACCATGTCTGCCTGAATCCTGCCATGTCCCCACTATGACGGTAATGGACTAAACCTCAGAAACTGTAAGAAAGACTTAATCAAATGCTTTCTTTTTTAAGAGTTGTCTTGGTCTTTGTGTCTCTGCACAGTAATAGAACACTGATTAAGACAGAATTCATGTGCAATTATGAACATAAGTTCTGGGAAACAAACTCAGGTCCTCTGCAAGAGCAGCGTACACTCTTAAGTGCCGAGTCATCTCTCCAGCCCATAAAGTTTTATATTAAAACTTACCCTTCAACTTCAAGCAAATGGTAACAACAAAATGTTAGTGAAACATACAACAACTGGCCAAGTGATTCTAAATTACCACCTGTGTTCCTAATATTTATAATTTTTCCAGGTAATTACATGGGGCCTACTGCTCAGTGGTATATTGTATATCCAAGCTACTATAATGATGAATAAGAGAGAAACTAATAAAAGAACAAAATTTTAAAATATTTCCTAGCTTTACTGTGTTATGATTTAATTTTCTAACAAATGGTTCATGTTTACAAGTGGGATATATATCAGTAAAGAGGATGTACCTAGCAAGAACAATGCACATTTTGATTGAGACATACATATATATAAAGAGAGAGAGACACACACATACACAGAGAGGGAAAGAGAGAGACAGAGAGAGAGAGAGAGAGAGAGAGAGAGAGATACACAGAGAGAGGGAGAGAGAGGGAGAGAGGGAGAGAGAGAAAGAGAGAGAGTGGGAGGGAGAGAGAGTGGGAAGGAGAGGGAGACAGAGAGAGAGAGAATGTCAGACAAGGTTTCATGTATCCAAGGCTGTTGTGTAATGTACAAATTATTGTGGGACGAATTTTGGTCTCATTCTCTAGACCAGCCTCAATCTCAGAAACCCACCTGCCTCTGCTTCTAAAAGAAAATCTAATGGGACCCATGAGAAACTAATCAGAAATAGGGCTCTGTAGATTCCTTCTCCCTAACCTGAGTAGCTGAAGCCGCAGCCTACAGTTAATCAGTTAACAAAGAATTCGGAGTTACAGGACAAAGAGCTGCTGAGTCATCTGAGGAATAGGCCGGATACGAGAGACAAACATCCGCCTGCAGGAACTACACCCTCCCCCCCTCCCCCATGGACCGGTTCAACCTACTGATGTTCAAGAATTGGAAAACAACCAATCGTGTGCACCCGCGCGAAAGTTTCTCCCAATCATGTGCACCCACGCGAAAACTTCTCCTTTTCCCCACCCCAAGCTTATATTTACCCTAAATCCCGGAGCCACGAGGCCGATGCCTCTGTCTCCTACACCGAGACACGTGTCGGCCCGGAACGTTCCGCCATTAAACTACCTCGTGTTCTTGCAGCAAGTTGGTTTTTCGTGTGTCCTTTGGGTGCGTGCAATCCTGAGACCCTAGTGGGGTCCCCTTTGGGGAACTCCAGACCTTTCACTTCCCCAGTGCTGGTATTAAAAGTATACAACACTATCACCTTAACATCTTATTTATTACAATTAGTTTGGCAGCTCTTCCTTAGGTTCAATTGACACTTTCTGCTCCTGAATCAATAACTGCCAATTTCTTCCACTTTGTTGATTTTAGTCTCTGTAATTTTTGCTTTTTCTTTGAGCACAAACAGGACAGTGAGATCATGCAGCATTTATCTTACTATTTCTTTCTTATTTCTTTTAGGGTATCTTCCTGTTTGATCTATGGCATGCAAAATATTAGAGTTCTTGTTTTCAAATAAGATATTCCATGACTATGGTGTGTGTGTGTGTGTGTGTGTGTGTGTGTGTGTGTTAGATATTATCAATATTATTTTCTGTTTTCCCATAGAAAATCCAGTTGATATGATTTGCTTTATTTGTACATGTCAATTATGGTACCAATAAAAAATGATGGGCCAGCCAAGTGGCTCAGTAGGTAAAATCACTTGCTCCCATGCCTGATACCCTAAATACAATCCCCAAGATCCACATAGTAGAAAGAACTGACTCCTGAAAGTTGCCCTATGACCCCCCATTTGTATACTTTGGTATTCCCATGCTTGATTGCACACACGTGTGCGCACACACACACACACACACTCACGCAAACACACATACACACACATACACAGTCAAAATTCTATAAAATGAAAAAGAAAATATAGTGTATATATTTAAAAATGCTCAAATTTAATGACATTGATACGGACTTTACTGGGAGTATAAGGTTTTTGTTCTTGCAGTATATTAGGTTAAAATGTGTATGCCTTAAAATACACACAGTGGAACCCCAGGAGTTCATGAAAGCATAATGAGAAATATATGATGTGTTGATAAGAGGTAGCATTTTATGCAAATGTGATTTGTATATCTCTTTAGATTGTGGACTTGTTTGTCAGCTATGCAAATACCAGCCATTATTTCTTGACACACTGTCTGATACCTAAACAATGCAAAGAAACAAATTCTGTATTTCACTCGTTTAGAACATTTTTGTGCTTTTCATTTTTAAAGGTAACTGAAAAGTACTAGAGCCTATTATCATGTTTGATTAATTTTCAGAGTAAATATATGTAGAGAATTATTAAAGAGAACTGCCAACTTACTCTTTTAAAATGTGATAGGTCATCTAGTACTAGGTCAAGGGACATAAGCTAATTCACATATGATAAATTACAACAGCAGTAAAACCACCTAGGTAATGTTTTGTTCCCAAGATCAAGTGATGGGTATAAGTTATCATTGACTGGATTAATTTATTAGCATGATAATTTGTCTTTTCCATAGAAGTGGAAGCCATTTAAATAGTTAAAAAATCTTGATCATAAGAATAGAACATAACCATCATTTACAGCAATTGAGTTCTTTTAGTCTAAGAATAACAACTATAAAAACAAACATAGACATACTAATTTTCTAATTAATTCTTTTCAAATTGACAGTTGTTGGTATCTCTTTGCCTTCCTGAGTTTGAAACAAAAACTAAATGTCTTACCTAACTTGGAGTTTTCTCAAATTAATTAATCAGTGAACTTAAGCTTTTATGTAATAAAAATGTTTATTTGGCTTCAGGCATGAAATTTGCAGATCGTCAAAAAAACAAGTTTGCCACATCAATGCCAATAATCTTCTAAGTATTTTGAAAATTAATATTTATAAAAGACAAAAGGTTACTCTTCTGATTTCACAATTAAATGTCTATTTTCTATTTATAAATAGAAAATGATTAATGAATCAATATTTATGTCATTGTCTGCCTGCCAATTAAATCCTACCTTAGGAACTTACAAATGGCCTTACTCATCAAAGAATCAGCAAGACGGGATTCCTTTATTCAATAAATAATCTTTCCTCTGTCTAATTTTCCCATGTTCATGAGACTGATGATTTTTTTTATTCTATGTTCTATTCACTTTGTCTTTTGCTTTCTTCTTTCTTCTCATCTTTCCTTGATTTAGTGCTAAGTAGTGAGCTGACATGAAGCACCACAATAAGGCCGGCAAATGGGGATGAGGCAGAGCTCCCCAAAAAATCTTTCTTTCTCTCTCTCTCTCTCTCTCTCTCTCTCTCTCTCTCTTGCATGTGTCTGTCTGCCTGCCTGCTTGCCTGCCTGCCTGTCTGTGGGCCTGTGACTGCTAATAGTTGACCTCAGGTGTTGTTGCTCAGAAGCCAGAGTCCTTATTTTTGACAGGGTTTTTCATTCTCCTGGAATTCACCAAGTACTCAAGCTGTCTGGCCCATGAATTTCAGGCATCCTCCAATCTCTATGTACACAGTGTTAGGAATATAACCCCATGTAAGCACATCTTGCTTTTTTCACATGAATAATTGGATCAAACGCAGGACCATGTGCTTGTACAGAAAGCACTTCATCTTTATTGACTGAGCCATCTTCTCAACCATAAAAGCTATGTGTCCGCTTTGAGGTTGAAGCTCAGCACCTTCAGATTGTGAGACTGATATGCTCACTGCTCTGCTGAGATGGCACATTGCAGCAAGGTTCTTATGGTCTAAGGATTCTGTTAACATGGTCTAGGAACCTTCCAAAAGTCACCACTTTCTGTCACATAAGCAGAAGATTGGTTCCACAAATCATCCCATGTCATCACCTGTGTTACTGAGGCAGGGCCAGAGGGAAACATCGTAGAAAGATGGGTTACTCTTATGAAAGAGTAAATTGAGCCCGAGTTGAGATAACAGCCCTATTTATGAAGACAGGAAAGATAGTAAGAATACAAAGGAGACGCTGTGGAATCAGCAAGGGTCTGAAGGGAGGATAGATAGAAGCCAGGAATTGGGAGTGAACAGAAGCACATATATGTCCTCTTTCTCACTGTTTCTTTAAATGCACATACATCACCTGATGATATCTCAGCCACAGGCCGAGTGAAAAGGGTGACAGTCAGACTAAGCTAAGCAGACAAGCCACACTGCTACAGGGAGCAGTTCTAGAAAAGGGTTTTTTATGATTTAGCATAGATATGTCTTTTCTCTTAAAAGAAACAGTCTCGGCTTATATTTTATTCATAGAAGCCATTCTTCTCTCTGTTGCCTTGAGTGATTTGGGCTGTGTGTGTGGACTGGATGAGAGTTTTGTAGCTTTAAATTCACCTGTGCCCTTGAAACAGCAGCGTGGAGCCAGTATTTTTACACGTAGCCTGCTAGCCTGACTGTCTGCGCCAATTTCATTCTCATCATAAAATCATGTTCTGGTGCTATTGTTGACTTAAAACTTTAAATGTATACATATATCACAGGCAGAATTATACAGTTAAATCAAGGACAACAAAAAGTAAAAGGTATCTCTGTATGAAGATCATTGGAAGAGTATAAAATTTCCAAATTACCTCAATGACTAAGGAAGGTGAAGGGTTTTCTTAGTCATGAATAAGCATGAATGTATGAAACATGAAGTCATAATGCATATTTTCTTTTAGATACAATAATAGTAAGTGTAAATTTCCTGATTGTATGCTCTGTTAATGATTACTGTCTGCCCTAAATTCCCTAGTCCTTTGTATACCAGATTTAAAGACATAAGGGAAGACTCACAAGGAGGATATAAAGTGTTCTCCAAAGTTATCTTCATACTGGAATCAACTGGTTACCTCTCTGCCTGCAGCTTAGTGGAACACCCGGGCCGAAGTCAGAGATCTTCTCCTTTAGTGGGTGGCAACTAACAGAGATACTTAACTGGTCCAACTGCAGATAATAAATCTCTGTGAGCGTTCAGCACTAAATGGGTGTTCAGAACTAACTTTGTGTCATCTCCCTTGCCTTTAATACTCAGGGAACATACATGAAAACACACACACACACACACACACACACACATCAAATGTATTCAACAATTCATCAAGAGTCCAAACAAAAATTCATTCCCGTGACGTCAGCACAGGAACTGCCCAATGCACAGCGCACATGAACTTCATCCTTATTTTCGGCTGACTTATGCTCCTGTCCACTGTGGAACACAGGCCAACAATAAGAGTGATTCGGATAATGTCCCCTCTGAAACTTTGACAGTGCTCCTGTACAGACAAGACCATTGTTGCATTGCCGTTTTCATGGAAGAAACTGTGTTCTTTATCTTTACAGAGCAGGGTGAGTTGGTGTGTACCTGTAATCTATGTTCTCGAGTCAGGTGGATCTCTCCAACTTACTGGACAGCAGGTCAGGCTACATCCCTGAGAGAACTGCCTGAGACAAAAACAAAACAAAACAAAACAAAAAACAAAACAACAACAACAACAACAAAAAAAAAAAAACAAGAGGGAGTGCAGTGGACTATGGTGTTTACTTCCAGCACACACTCATCCACCAGCCATCTTCCTTAGAGGTCATTGGAAACGAAAGCAGAACTGCTTTTCAAGAACTTCTACTTGCTCATGCTTGCCAGCTGCAAGCAGGAGCCAAAGTCTCCAAATGGCTCTTTAATGAAAAACACAGTCAGTGTGGAAGAACCCCACAGAAGGCCCAGGCTGAGAACTTTGAAGGATACTTCTTCGTATCAGTTTTAAGTTTAGACCAGCGTCTTCAAACGTTAACCCTCTGAAGTGTTCCTAGCCACAATTTTGCCAAAATCATCTCTTTTAAAAACACTTTAAAATATTTTTGCCAGTTTCTGTCTGTACTCTTAAACATTTAATTTGGGTTTCCAAATAATTACTGAGACTCTTACAATTTTACAGCTTTAAAGCCATGATGAAGTCATTGAATTTTGTTCATCGTTCAGCAGGGATGAAACAGGGAGAATGGGATGGTTCTCCTATCTTAGGCAGCCCTTTCTACTTCACACTGAAGTAAGCACAAACTACCTAATCACAGTCTGCTTCCTATGCTACATGTGGAGCTATTCAATACTTATTATTCAGAGTCTCTAAGCTGATATGAAATTCTTATGAAGTAAAATTTCTTCTGTTGCCCTTGTGCAGGTGCATGTGTGTGTGTGTGTGTGTGTGTGTGTGTGTGTGTGTATAAATATGTGTACACATGTGGTATGTTTGTCTGCATGAGTATGTGTGCACAAGGATGCATGTCTACCAATGAAGGCCAGAGGATGACTTTGGATGTTATTCCTCAGATAAATGTCCACATTTCCTTTTACAATTTTTTTCCTAACATAACTTTCCCATCGGACTGCAACAGAACAAACAAGCTATGTGGCTGACAGGTGAGCAGGTGAGACCCACTGATCTACCCATCTCCACCTCTCCAACTCTGAGATTTACAAGTGTCTACCAACAGTACTAGGTATTTTATGTGAGTACTGAAGACTTAAGTCATCATGCATGTAAGACAAGCACTTTCCTGTATGTGTTGTATCTCCAGTCTATTATTCTGTAGTTGATCTTTGTTGGACATCGATCTAATTCTTTCTGAAGACCACAAAATACTCTCCTCACAGCTATGACACGAGACATTCTTCCCTGTTCTTTCTAATAAATATTTAGTCATTCTACTCACTTTTGTAAATTAGAAAAATCATTACCACCTTTTACGTACATTTTGTTCATGTGTGAAGGTTTGATGTGGATTTTAAAACTGCTCATATTTACTATTTCCAATTAAATCGCACTCAGAAGTGGTTATATTTAGAGAGCGGGCGAGCGGTGATAGCATTCACCATTACAAGATGGCGCTGGCATCCAGTGCTCCCGTGGGTAAACAAGTAAATTGCGCATGTGCAAGTGGTGAAAGCGTGCCAAGTCACTGCCCAGCCCGGGGCATCATATGGGGTTATGAGCAAGCAGCCAATCAGATATGTCCACGCCACCCTAGGGTGTATATAAAGCAGCGCCATCTTGGGGCTCTCTCTTCCTCCTTTCTTCACAATAAACGCTTGCTGCAGAAGGATCCTGGTGCCCGCGTGCGTTCTTGCTGGCTAGACGATTGCGCGGGGCACAGTTATATAAATGTATACTTCCCACAGCAGTGGATAAGAGTTCTCGTGTGTGTGTGTGTGTGTGTGTGTGTGTGTGTGTGTGTGTGTCTGTGTTTTCTCCAACACCTGATTTTCTCTTGTCTGCATGCATGTATGTGTGTTTGCTTGCTCATTGTTTTTCTAAGTCATTTAGTCAAGTCTTCTTTACCACTATCAATGTCATGTTTATACATTATACCAGCCTGTTTTCTCATATGAGCCATTCTTAAACTTAGTTAACATGAATGAACCAGGCATGATACGAGATGTGGCCATGAACCTCTAAAATATAATGATGTAATGAAAATTTCATGAATGAATTATCTTACTCTGTACTAGATGAATTCTTTTACTCTGTGTTAAATGATGCTTCATTTACTCTGTGCTAGAATATATGGGACTCACTGAGAACCTCAAAGAACATAAGTAAACTCTTAGTTGGTTTAAAGGTTCATGTTGATTGTCAACTTAACACGAACTAAAATCAATGTAGAGAGAAATTTGTAAGCCTGTCTGAGAGATATGAGGTAGCTGGTTTAGGTTAGTGGATGTGGAAAGACCTAGCCTACTGGTGTGTAGCATAATTCCACCAGCTGGGCTCCCAGGCCTCAAAGGACAGTATCAGCTGAGCCCCAGCTCTCTGCTTCCTAATTTCAGATGTAATGTACTGGGCTCCCTCACATGACCACCTTGTCATGGTACACTGTACCTTTAAACTTTAAACCAAAATAAACCTCTCATTTCTTAAGTTGCTTTTTCTGGATTATCATAGCAAGAGCAAACCTAGCTGTTACACTGGGCTTATGTGCACAACTTTTGACAAAACTGAAAAACTAGGAAACTGATCAAATAACCAAGGAAGTCTTTTCCTCCTACATATAATTCTTCTTGACTTCGAATAATTTTACAGTGAAAAATATCTACAGATAAGATTGTTTGATCACTTGATTTAAAAATCTATGCCTTTTTTGAAATGATGAGACAGATACAAGTGAAAACTTCTGACCAAGTTGTACAGCAACATCTTACCTTGAAATTTTAAATTTTCACTTTTAAAACCTCGATTTATTTTAGGTCAAGCAATGATTCAGGTTACAAAATCCCTCTTTCTAAAACAACTTTTCTTTAAGTCACTCCTGCTACATGATTTTATGGAACCTAATTTTTGGCACCATACCATCCAGCATAGTGGCCTCCTAAATATATATTGTCCTATGTCTCTGTTATGGAACCAAAAATACCCTACTGACTCATTTGCTGTGATATGTCATTGAATTCTTATCTGTTATTTCAGAACCTTACTCCTTTTTTATTTTTTATTTTTTACCAGATCTTCTAAACAGAACCTACAAAGAATGGCTTGATTGACAGCCTATCCTTGACAATGCAACCTGCATTAGCCCCTTTGCTCATTGCTACAACCACAAAACCAATAAAAAGAAATGTGGGGGAGCATTATTGTGTATTATCTTTGGACAGGATTTAGTCTATTTAGGAAGAGAAACCCTGGTGGCAGAAAGCAGAAGGCAGACATTTACATTCATTGCATTGGCAAAGAAAAAGCAAAGAGAGCACAGGATGTGAGCCTGGCCTAAAAGCCTCAGTGCCTTCCTTCAATGACAAGGTTTTCCAGAAGATTCCAACCCCCAAAAGTTTCCATGACTTGACAAAGCCCTTCCACAAGCTAAAAATCAAGTGTTCTAACACATGAGCCTGTGAGAAACATTACTCATTCAAACCATGCAGCTGCCCAAGACAGAGCCTTTCAGTTAGTTTCTTTTAAAGCTTCTCTGAAAGTTCCCATTTATATATTGTATTAGCCCCCTATTAACAGGAGTCAAACCAAAATTCATTTTGGAGTATTTTTAGTTTACTTTTTAATTATGCTATACATAACTATGTCCTCATATTTTCTCCTTCCAACAACATGCAACTCTCTCAATTTCATGTGATTTTTAATAAAAAAAAAAACATATCAAGTCCAGTTATTACTCCTCATTTGATCACAAGGTTATTTTCTAGATAGCAAGAAACTTCTTGGTGGCCAGACAAAATTAAGAATGATTTTCATTCCACAGACAGCCATAAACTAGCAAGAATTTCTTAATCAGAGGTGGGGCCACCTGAGTCCCCCACATATACCCAGGCTGGGATTTTGCCACATTAAATTGCCTTGAAAATCTTCCCCATGGTCTCCTACATGAAAGAAAAGGATTGGAGTTAAAAAAAATCCAAAACACACTAAGGTAACGTGTAGTGTATATTAAGTAGGGCTAAATTATAATGAAACATATAGAAAATTTTATGTGACATTCAAATGAATGCCAAGTGACTTTACTTTTTGCAAGTCAATATTAAGTTAACTCAATAATACATGAAAATGTTAAACATTCCCGAAATAAGCAATAAAGGAAATTTATGCTATAATCTCGCCAAGACATCATAGTTAGAAATTCATTTTTAAATGAAAAGATTTAGGCAAATATTGTAAAAGCTGCTTTAAAGTCAATTATTTAAAAAGAATTAAAGGGAAATACAGTCACACCAGTAGTTTCATTATGTGTTTTAAATTAATGAACAAGGAGAATGCACTAAAGTGTAGGCAGGCATAAACAAATAGCTTTTATTTTATCACAATGCTTATTAAAGTTTACCTAAGCAGAACATTGAATGTTCAACATGTCAAGTCTATGAATGGAAACTTTTAGAATTGTGTTTTAAAAATTTAAAAGTTAAAAGTAATTATAAGGAACTAGTAGCTAATTATCATTCAGTTGTGTAATATGTCTATATGATTATTAATTTGAACCAATTAAACGGTTATTTAAATTATATAAAATGCAGTATTGATTAAAAATTTCCTTTGTTTTCTGCATCCCTTCTCATGACTTCCACACTTCCACTTGAAAAAAAGGTTACATTTAACTATTGGAATAAATGAAAATATGCTGGCGGTTAGTTATGTTGCACAAAGAATATACCATGATGACTGTACAAAAATATTTTGATTATTTTGCTTCTTTCTAATTATGTTCAAGCAATGTTATGAGTTACTTGAGTAACTGTTAAGTTTCATTTAGATCAATTCTATAATCTACATAAAAGTAACCAGAGTATTTATTTCTTTAGCAAACAAGTTGCTAATATACACATTCACTTCAATGGATACATAAAAAGCAAAACAAAGGCATAATGTCTGATGAACTGTGCTTGGGAATATTAGGCAATTGTTATAGCAGCTGATAGACATTTCTTCTGTATTAGGGTACATGGCTTGCTACTAGAAGAGTTATATGGGTTAATCTGATAACACTAGCACTTATCAGCTAAGTAAGTTGTGCTATGTCAGAAAGGATGGCTCATATATCCACATACCAGAAACAGGTACACATGATTACAGCATACTCAGGAGACCATAATCCTCAATGAAAGCTATGTGTGAGCATAAATATTGTGATTGTTTGCTTGCTTGATTGCTAGTTTAGGAAGAAATGAAATACATGGCCTTACTAAAGGAAGTATGTCACTGGGTGGTGTGATCCCTGAGGTTTCAAAAGCCCACCCAATTTCCAGTTAGCTTTCCTTGTCTTCTACTTGTAGATCAGATATAGCTTTAACACTACAATGCTTGTTTGATCCCATGCTCTCAGTTATCGTGATCATAGACTAACCCTCTGAAATTGTAAGTCCCCGGAAAATTCTTTCTTTTATAATTTGCTTTTATCAGTATCTTCTAAAAACAATAGAAAATTAAGACAGAAGTTAGTTCCAGGTGGTGGTCTATTGCTGTGACAGGCTTGACTGGGTTAATTTTTCAGGGACTCTGGTAGATTTGGGTACTTTGGGTTAGAAGGTTGACTAAGTATTGTAAGCTGGACTTAGTGGACCCTCCTTGTGGGAGTTCAGAAGACTAGTGTTAAGATCAATGTGCACCCTGAAGTCTAATTCAACACATTTCTAAAGCAAAAGGCTAGAGTGTATTTTTGTTGTATTTTGGCTAAGAATGAGGCTGCTTTTTGTTCTTGTTTAAGAGTCTATTTGAGGCTATCTTGTCACGTTCTATACTAACTTCATTGGCAGAGGAGGTTTCAAGAAAGTTTAATATTGACTCTGCTGTATGGTTATTCACCATCACTCTTATGCAAATCTACAATGAAAAAGAACTAGTGAGACAAAAAGAAATAGAAAATGTGCAGTTCAATAAGAAAAAAAAAAACACCAAGAAATATAATGATAGAAACAAAGTTGTGCCAAAGGAGATGAGGAAGAGCTTAATATAAACAGAATAAAGAGGGTAGTCCCCTCAGCACAGGATCTCACTTTTCTCATACCATAGCTTAGAAAAGAGAAAAGCTTAAGTAGTTTTCTGATCCCCAAAAGCAACAATAAGTCAAAGTTTAAGGAAGTATAATTTAAATAGATGGACTGTCTCCATCCCAAATTAAGTAGCATTGGTCACATGGCTTTAAAGTCTTGAACGATACAGAAGTATTCTTGGCACATTTCTCAGCAGTTAAGGAAAGTCACTGAGGCCAAACTTGTGCCAGGATGAATGGACGTTCTGAAAGGCCTTTGCTTGTAACTGTAAAAGTGAAGACTGGGTCATTCTGGTTATCCCTGGATGCTGAAGATACCAAGCTATCAGGTATCCGTCAAGGAGAGCTGCATACAGGTGTGGAACCAGACCAAGAAATGTGTTTATAAAATTTCTGGGATTCTCTATGACTTTTTCCAACAAGTGTGTAATCACAAAGGAAGTTGGAAGGATGTAGCAGCCCTTTGACATCAGATATCAGGTTGCAATATTTGGAATTTGCCTTGGTAGAGTCTAGGCTAGGATTTTCTCATTACACTCTCATACTCTCCTTTTTCATCAGGAATGTATACTCTCTGTCATTATCTGTTGGAAGTATACAATTTATTTATTTTTTTACAAGGGATTATATTTAAGAGATTGCCTTGACTATCAGGAGAGAACTTGAGCTTTTAAACAATGTTGAGACTGTAAAAGACTATAAGAGCCTTTGAAGTTGGACTAAATGTAATTTGCATTTTTACATGGCTTCAAGCCTATAGGATTTGGGAGTGGAAGACAGTGGTTTAAATGTGAATATCTCCTACAGGCTCTGTATTTGAATACTAGAAACCCAGTTGGTGGAACTCTTTGGAAAGAATTAGGAGGTGTGGCATCATTGGAAAAGGTGTATCACTGGGGATAGGCCTGAAGTTTCAAAAGTCATGCCTGCCTGCCTGCTCCTCTGCTCCCCATCCTGATGGTCAGGGTTCTTAACTCCCCGCTACTGTAAGCACAATGCCTCAGCCATTGTGTGTTACAACATAATTTTTAAAAAGTAGTTAAAACATGTAGTAAGGAATATGAGATTAGCCAAGGACAAGGAAATGGGCTTTTTCCTTTAGGCAGGAATCCGACATTAAGCTAGAACAAAGAAGTAATTTCAGGCAGGAATCTAAATCTTAGGCTAGAATAAGGAAGTAGGCTTCAGATGTAAAAATGACTTTGAGCTAGGACAGGGAAGTAGGCTCAGATATTTTGGTCATCCTGATAAACCCTTTCTGTTCCTTGACTATTTGCATCTATTGTATTGCTAGTCCCTCAACCTAGAGCCTACCCGAATACTTGCATGTAATTAAAATTTTATAAAAGCAAATAGGAGGAGGGGGATGGGGTAGGGAATTTCTAGGGAGGGGAAACTGGGTGGCATCTGAAATGTAAATAAATAAAATATCTAATTAAAAGAATGTGGTAAGATAGAAGTGGCCTGAGAACCTCTGGAACGTGGAGACTTCACATCTTGCTGAAGAGTCTGGGCTTGATAAAAGCTCATTTTCATAGAATCAAAACTGGTAATATTTCCTGTGATTTTTATGTCTACGATTATATCTCAATTTCTTTTTCTGTTGCTGTGGTAAGACAGCCTTAAAAGGGGAAGGTTTGGCTCCCAGTTCCCAGTATGGATTTCCTAATGGGGAAGGATATCAACTCAACAGGGATTTACATAAACTGGTCACATTGTATCCACAGTCCTGAAAGAGAGACCAGTGAATTCTCTACTGGGGTAGCTTTCTTCTTTTCATGCATTCCATCAGCCTAAACAAAAGAATATTGCTGCCCACTTTTAGACCTCCACACATAAGGTAATCTAGGCAATACGATCTCCTGAGGGGACCCAGGAGAGTGTACATCCTTAGAGACTAATTTTCACAGTCATGTTTGGAAGCTTGCCTGACAGATTATTCTAAATCCTGTCAGGCTGATAACACCACCCACCACAGATTAGGATGTGTGAGTAAACTGAAGTGTCTACTTTCTGATATGACCTAGGTCTTATCTCTGACTATAAAGGAGACCTCCACAAGATCATTATTGCACACCATGCTCACACATGTTAAATTACAATAACAAAAGAAATCATGTGAGCCTTTTCTTGTTTTATTAGATACTTTCAAGGGTGGATTTTCTTTGTTTCTTCTTCTGCAGGTCCCAAGAAAAGCAACTGGTTAGAGATGGCAGTTCCTTTAGTTAAATATCTGGAACTGAAGACTGCCAGCCCATTTTTCACTGACTGGCTTCCTAAAAAAGTTTTTTTTTTGGAACCCAGACACACCCTTGTCCCATGAATTATCTGTGGCTGTCTGTGCAACAAAGGCAGAATATCACAAGAGTCCAGATGGCACACAAAGCCTAAAATACGCACAGTCTGGCTCCATACAGAGAAAACAAAGCCAACCTCTGACTTCAGACCTTACACAGTTCGCAACACGAAGTCTTCTCCACACACCTTTTTTTCTTTTGATTTTTGCTTTTTATTCTTTGTTATACTTCAGATGTACCTGGAATCAGTTATCTTCTGTGTCAATGCATGTTTTAGATATTCAGTGAAAGTCTGTCCTTGGCATCTCACTCACATTTGCTTGTCCAAAAAATTCAGCTCTATTCTTACAGACATGGAAGAGTCTTAGGTTATATTCATTTTAGAGCATTGGACTGGATTTTTCCTTATGCTCTATCTCCAATTTTGTCTTTGTTGATGAGTTAACTGTCAAGCTAGCTTATAATCTCTCAAAAAATCATCTTTCCTTTCTGTTCAATTTTTGTGCTCTGAAGCCATCTTTCCTTTTAAACTGTTCTTTATTTTTCTTCTTGGCTGATAACACAACCCATCACAAATTAGACTGTGGTAAACTTAATGTGTTTAGTTGCATTGGCTTCTTAGTAACCTTATGTAAAATATATGGACTTCTTGATTGTGAGATTATTACTGTCTTTCAGATATAGACAATTCTCAAACATTTCTTTGACTGTATCACACATTGCTTTGTTGAAAAGCAAGTTACAGGAGACTGAGTTTACTGTGCCACATAATTCTAGGTTCTAATCCATCATAACAGAAAGCAGAAAGAACCTTAGACAGCTGCTCATATCACAAGCACAATCATCAGCAGAGCAAGAATGAATGCATGCTTAGTGCTCATCTACTTTCCTCTATTCTATACAGTTCTGGGCCCCAAACCACCTAACACTAGGCAGGATCTTCCCACAAAAACTAAGGCACTCAAGACAATGCCCACAGACAGTCCCACAAAATAACTTTATCTAAACCATCTCTGATTGACACTCTTTTCTCAAGTGACCTTGTCAAGTTGATGACTTAAATTAACCATCAGAGCCAGCATATAATGTTTCTTTTGTACTTGAGGCCTCTGATTGATTTCTCAGACCTGTTTTCCTGACACCATAGTTACTAACTTTTCTTGCTTCTATTCCTATATGTTTCATTTTGGACTGAACATTAGATAATTATTTTAAGTATATAGTTGTAGATACCAAGAATATTTCACCTAACTTGAGTTTATTATTAAGCACACTTATGATCAATAAAAAGGTGTAATTTTTCAAGATTTTTCCAACCTGATATAGCATAATTTACACTTCCCAATTTTCTATAAAAATCTTTGTATTAAGTTTCTTTTTTTTTCATTCTCTTTCTTTTCTTCTTTATCCTCCTATGCCTTTAATTTTTTCTTTTATCCTTCTTCCTTTCATTGTGTGTTCAACTCTGTTGTGTGTTTGTCCATGTGTATGAACATGCACATGTCTGTGTGCTTGTATATACAAGTGCAAATTCACATAAATGCCACAGGACATCCTTGGATGACAGTTTCCAATCCCACCTCCTGCTTTATGGCAGGTTCTTCACTTGGCCTGGAAATCACCACCCTGCCTGGCCACTGAACCCTAGGAATCCACCTTTCTCAACCTCCCTAGAGCATGGACTACAAACACAAATCACCATGATGGGATTTTTGCATGGATCCTAGGGTTGAAAGCAATGGCCTCATGCTCGCAAAGTAATCCCATTATGTACTGAATGTTTCCTCAGCTCTAGTCCTTTATTTATTAGAGGCTGTCTGTATACTTCTACAGTTGGTGCCTACTTATTTCTGATTCTTGTACATTCTATGGGCCCTTTAACTCAATTTCTGCCTTTCATTTATTTTTACATGTTCTAATATAATCTGTCACATATTGTACCCAGTTATCTTCAATGCAATGTGACGAATCTTCTATCTAAAAAAAGCATTTATAAAACTAATTGGCAATCATTTTTTTAAACTAGAGTGTTCTATTCTAAATCAAATTTAGCAGATGATAGAGGCAATTCAGTAACATGACTAATTCTACTCTTTACTTAGCTTGACTCATAGCCTGGGGGTAACCTCTTCAGGGGCTCAGCTTACCAAGAAAATAGTCCTATTAGATTTCACTCTTTAAGTGAATTCTGACTTTGATTTTCCACTCAATTCTCAGAACACCCATACGAGGAAATCAAATACCTTCAGGGCAAAACTCAAATTTTGTGCTTAGGGAATGACTCAGCTTCACTATTCTTTTCTCTTAGCTTAGTAATTCCTCACTGCCTATTGTCTACCAGAAGCCTTTATAATTCTTATCAGCAAAGGTAACTCAGGGGAACTTTCACCTCAAAGCAAATAAGAATGTTTATTCTGGAGTCAAATGGACCATGTCCTGAGAACATAGATCTAGGTTACCCCAAATTCCAGGTTCCAGTGTGGTAATAGCTTGATGAACAATAAATAAAGAAATAATAAAGTAATAATGAAACAAAGGGAGTCATACATAAAGGCACTTTTCAAGCAAATTGATGGGTAAAAATGCTTAAGTGGGTTACACCAAAGTCAGGGAAACTCTGCTATAGGCCATAGATGCCATCTGTCAACATTTTTAGCTCTGTGATTGGTTGAAAACTAGGGATATGTTTACACATTCCAAAAGATTGACCTAATGACAAAAAACTGATAGGTAAAGTATATAAGAGAGTTATACATGACTATTGAGAGACTAAAGATACCTCAGGGTAATTAGACTCTGTAATCATGACATTCCAGTCTTTCATATCACTGAAGTTCTAACCAGTTAGTTAGCCTTACAGAGAGGAGCTTTAGTGGAAGTTGTGGCCCCCTTTTTTAAAAGGACATTTCTAAAACAATCTCTATAATCATCTTTTGAAAACACATTAGAAGGTCAGATACTTTGGCTACATGACGGCTTAAATAAAATTGTAGCTCTTTGTTAAGGGCAATGTTTGCTCTGCTGTCTTGGTGGGGAGTAGGCTGGGTTAAGTGTCTCATCCTTCAACCCTACTATGATAGTGCAGACAAATTACCTGATTGCTTTTCTCTAACATAAAAAAAAAAAAGGTCATACTGGCTTAATCGGTTAAGGCTGGTTTTATCCCAAAAGATCCGGGGCTGGTACAGCTACCCAAACTGCTGAGAATTCACCTTGTGTTTTATTTAGTTGCAAAAAGAGACAGCTCTGCAACTTTCCTGAACAAGTATGAGATTTATTTCTCTCTAACCCTTGAGCCTGATCTATTTTGTATCTCACTCTGTGCCTACTGTGCTACACAAAAGGTTGCCACCTATGTTCTGAGCAGAGACTAGTTGGTGTATCTTTGGGTTCATTTGTTACTTTTGTGGGACTCTGTGAGGTTCGCAGGAATAAGGTAGGAAAGACTTGTATAGAACAGACCGAATGCATGTTTAAAGAAGCCTTGCTGATCCACTGGCCTACCTTGCTCCTGGCCATAGAACCACGAGGTGTATCCAGGTCTATCCACTGTGACCAGCCAAGGAGGGTTTTATCACAGTAAGAGAAGTAGAAACAGTCTTCCTTTACTTCTTGTCTCAAATGACTGATTTTGTTTTTGCTTTTTGTTGTTGTGTGTTTTGTCTTCTGCTTTTTGTTTGTTTGTCTGACAGCTTAATTACTCCTCAGATCATCTCTCACTCTTTGTTTCTGTGCCCTTGTTTATTATTTCAATTAGAACGTCCATGACATTCTTTTTGCTAGGTGTAGATTTCATATGTACTTGTTTTTCCTGTGTTATCATTAATAGTGAATATTAAGTTGATGGAGTTTAGAATAACCATGGGAACAAAATTTATAGCATGCTTGTGAGAGAATGTCAAGACTGTATTGAGATGGAAGACCCACCCTGAAAGTGTGTGTCACCATCTTACGGCCTGGGGTTGTAGTGGAAAGGAGAAAATGAACTGTGGACATTAATCTTCTTCTGTTTCCTGATGATGAATGCCATTGAACCAACCTCCTCATACTCCTGTAAGTTATCTGCTATTATTAACTGCACCCTCCAAACTGTAAGCCAAATTAAATCACTCTTTTTCTTTTAAATTTGGGTTTTCAGGCATTTTGTCATAGTCAGAGTGACAATAAACTCAGGTACCATTCACTGGATTTCATTCTCTTTTCCACTTTTTCCTATATGCACACTTTCCATGTTGAATCTCTACTTTCTCTCCACCCCCATTTCTGTGATTTCTGTATCCTAACCTGTATCTCTACACACAAGTCTTTTTCCTTCATTACAAATGTGTATAAGTAGTCTGACAGACCACAGACATATGTCCTTGTTAATAAAGCTCATTATATCACACAATGTTTAAATTCAGTCTTCTGTGCCATCTGCTGGCTGGTTGGTTCCTTCTCTACAGTATGTAGAGCTATAAGCTTTCATCCAGTGGTCAGCCAGGGCCACCAAGGCAGAGCAGGCAGGCTGCTTCCTCTATGCCAACATCATTCCATCATCATCTTTGTTTCTTTCACACTGGTCGGTTTGGGTCTTCTCTGTCTTAAAATGTCATGATTATTTACTCCTCTCATTTATTCTGTAGAATTAAATAACAAATTCTATATAGCTAAAATCATTAAATATAATTGTTATAGATAATATTCAATTCTGTCCATTCTAAACTTAGATGTGACAGTAAGTTCTTGCACAATCACCACTTTCAGAGGCTGAGTATGTACTGCTGAGGAGCTGGCAAATTTAGGTAAGTAGGACATGTGGTATCAAAAGTTTCGTCCTGATTCTCACAACCATCTTTAAATGCTTGTATGTTCCTGTTCTGGCTAGAATCTAACTTTGGACTGATGATCATTCTGGTTGACTGGGATATGGCTTTAAAGCTGAAGTTGATTGATATTTTTAACTTGTAAAGATAATTTTTTTTTGTCTGTGATATATCCTATTGCACCACAAAAGTGTTCGAAATGAAGCAGACTCAAGTTGGACTTATGGAGAGACCTTGACCTCTTAGAACAGTGATTCTCATTCTTCCTATTACAGTGCCTCGTGTTGTGATGACCCTTTACTATAAACAGCATTTAATGGCTACTTCATAACTGTAATATTGCACTGTTGTGATTTATAATGTAAATATATGGTATGCAGATGGTCTTAGGTGAATCTTGTGAAAGGATCATTCAACTGCAAAGGGGTTGGGACCCACAGGTTGAGAACATTAGAGAAACCATGAGGGACTAGTGAAAGTGACTTGCAGAGCTCTGTCTGAGTGGAGTCTGGGATAGAAGGTTAGGAAGTCTCAGTACAGATAGATCAACTCTATGTGTGAGTGTGTTTGAGTATGTATGTGTGTGTGTATGTTACTGTGTGTGTATATCAGTTTATGTGTGTGTGAGAGTGTGTATGTGTGTGCTAGTGTATGTGTGTGGTGTATGTGTGTTCTAGTGTCTGTATTGTGCTAGTGTATGTGTATGTGTGTGCAAATGTATGTGTGTATGTGAGTATATGTGTATCCAAGTGTATCTGTGTATATAAGTGTGTGTATATGAGTGTATGTGTGTGAGTGTGTGAATGCATTGTGTTTGATATGTGTTAATAAGTTTGTCTCCAAGGTATCTCAAATTTGGCATCTGTATTAGCTATCATAAATTCAATGCCCTCTCCTGATACCAATAACTTACCCCTGAATTGGATTTGAAATTATAACATAGAGTCTGTAAGATTCATCAATATTTTTTGAAATATTACACGAGAGAGCTCAATCTTCATAGGAGGAATCCCTTCTGAGTTATGTTATTCACACAACTGGCAAGTTGATGGTAGCTGTAGGCTATGAGGAATTTCTTTTCTTCCCCATAATGCCTTGAGTTTCTTCATGGGACCGTTCAGGCTTCTTCAAAGTGTTCTGTAAGATTCTAAATAAAATACCAAGGCTCTTAAATCATTCTTTAAAAATCAGCCCGAGAAATGGCTGGATTTTGGCTCAGTTGGTAGCATGCCTTAACCAACAGATACAAAGCCTTGGGTTCAATCCCAAGTACTACATAAGCCAGGCATAGCAGTGTACTCCTGTGACCTCCACACTAAGGAAGTAGAGACAGGAGGATCTCCAATTCAAGGCAATCCTTCGCTACATAAAGTTTGAAGTTATACTGGGCTACACAAAGTCTTGTTCATGTAAAATTAAACAAAAAATCAACTTACAAAATTCCAAAATATATTGTTTATTTTCTTCAAACTTTATTGATAAAAGTAGTGTTTACATCCATTTCCAGATTCAAGAGGTAAGGCTTCTCCTTAACAATGAGAGAAATATATATCTATTTATATATATATATATATATATATATATATATATATATAAAAACAAACAAAAAAAAACAAAAAAAAAACAAACAAAAAAAAACAAAAAAAAAACTGGATGTTTTCAGTGTTTTATCCTGAGTTCCTGATGGAATGTACTCTGTAAATGAAACATGATTTGTTACCTGTGTCCTGTGTGTTTCTTCTAAAACATCTATTCCTTCCTAGAGATGTTATACAGGAAATAAAGTAGTCCCTTACCTCCATCATATGTCACCTATCATTTCTACTTTTTTTTATTCTTCTTCCCCTAGAAACAATGTCAATCTACTCCACACTCTGTTACAGTAGAGTCCTTAAAACTAAAGTCATTTTTGCTTCTGCTGCTCCTGTGTGTAGCGTCCACACTAGATATAGTGTTCTGCATTTTTAATCATGTCACACCTGCAAATATTTTCTCAACGACGCCTGAGCACATTATCACTATTTGTCAATGCTATGTTTATTTAATTCATTTAGATCTTAATAGGGTCAAGTGTTTCATATTTAACATTTCAAATTAATTTTTATAATTTTTGTAGAATTTTTAAAAAGCTTTTTAACATATATTAATCATATTTCCCCATACACCCTCCCATCTTTTTCTCTTACTTTTCTTTCTGTTAATTCTCAGCATCTCCATAGATAATTTTACTTCTATTTTCATGATATATATATGTATATATATATATATATATATGTATGTATATATATTATACATGTACACATATACATACATACACATATAAATATACATATATATGTATGAAAAGTAATTTTATGTGTGTATAAAATGATAAATAGTACCAAATATATGATATTTGTCTTTCTGAGAATGTTTTAATTCTATCTGCTGCTTTTAGCACTTTCCCTAACAAGCCTAGCCACAGAACAACTCTAAAAATAAAACCCACATTTGTGCTTAGAAAGAATACAGAGCTGCGAGAAATACCGTAGAGTAGTTGAGACCATTCACTGCTCTTGCAGAGGACATCTGTATAGTTCCCAGCACTCATACTAGACAGCACACAACCACTTGTAATTCCAGCTCCAAGGGTTTCAACTTCCCCCTTTGTCTTCCACAGGCATTTGAACTCACTTGCCCATAGCCCTAAGCACACACAGACACATATTAAAAACAAAATAAAATCTTTTGAAAGAAGTACAGTGGCCTCCTCATGTCAAATAATACCTATGACCCAAACATCATTTAGGACAAGACCACTCAGTCAGAATTTTGTTTCAAAATATCTTTAGCAACATCTTCTCTTGCCTCGGGTGGAAAAACATGTACTCTGTGTGACACACCTTGCCTGCCAAAGGGATATAAATTTAGGGTCTCTCTTGCCTGCAGTTCTGCCTGCCACTATGATCGTAGTGCCCAAGCAACTTGCATTTCCCAGGAAGAGGAAGCTGTGCTGTAATAATTTAGATACTGTGGTGTGTTTCTGAAACATATGGTGTGGGCTCTGACTTATCCTGGAGAAAGCTGGTCAGGAAGAGGAACCACTGAAAAGCTGAAATCTCTCCCAACCGTGATAGAGAAGACGGCAGGACACTGGCATCCTTCCTCCTGCAGCTCAGGCTGCCTGCCAGTTTGTGGTCCATATGCTGAGCTTGGAGAGCTGCTTTGCTCATCATGCTGATTCTGAGTTGCTTGGGGCTGATATGCCCCTTAGAGTGTGCTCAAGTTCAATCCAACTTCTATTGCAGAAGTTACAGTTCATAGGCCTAGGTGGGAGAAATGGCGCAATATTTCTTGGAGAAGTCTTGGCTTCCATTCTTTCTGAACATTCTAACAGTTGTGATCGGGCTTTTCTTTCTGCATCTCACCATGGTCAGTTACATGAAACATCATTCTCTGGGGTGAACACACAACACCAACTGTGGCAATAGAGGACAGTTAAGGAAATGTCAAGTGACCCCTGTAGGACTCCTGTGATGAATCTAAGACCACTGAACTCAGTAGCACTCAGGATCTTAAATCTATGTCTTATTCTCTGATAATTTCATGATAGGATGGTGCATGTGAACCAACAGTCTGTTTGAGAAGTAAAAGAAATTAGCCAATTTTAAAGGTGTATTTAAAAATACCATTTCTTCTTTGATATCTTCATACATTTGAAAACTAAATCTTGATAATAAGCATCCAACTTGCCCTCCCATACCCACAGACTCCCCCAGTATACCCTTGTCTCTTTCATACCTTCTCCTGTGTGTGTGTGTGTGTGTGTGTGTGTGTGTGTGTGTGTGTACGTGTGTGTGACAGGGGTGGTATATGACCTTAAGTTCATTTAGGATTGCCTTGTGGAATGTTTACTGATCTTGCTGGCTTGCTCTTGTAAACTCTTGTGCTGGTGCAATGAATTCATGTGCGTCTTAGTCATGCATGAACACAGAATTTCCCAGCACTCCTCTCAAGCTTCCAGTTCTTAAATTTTCTCTTCCATGATGTCCTCCATTGTGTATGTAGAAGTGGGGGTGGGATGGAAGACTTGAAAATTCAAAAGGCACTTGTTTTCACCAGTTATAGGTTATACATCTCTGTTTTAACTGTTTATCATTGCAGAGAAAAGCTACTCTGGCCAAGGATGAACACAACAGAAACACGTTGTGTTCAAATACCAGCTTCTCCTGTCCAATCTTTTCCTTGTACACACGAATGCACACACACACACGCACACACACACACACGCACACACACACACACATTATATATATATATATAAAATTATAATATAAGTAATATTCTGGCTTTCTTCTTACTCTTTTTGAACACTAATAACCTAATCTAAATAATGTTTTTTCTTGTTACTGATGATAGTGGGAAACCTTTATGTCAACACTACAGTGTCATTTTTTTCATCTGAGAACAAGATATTTTATGCCATAAACAGGGCAATACTTATCCAAGGCCTCAGTTGGTAGTTTCTCTTCCATTTTAAAAGTCTTTGTTTTACATTCTCATTGCTTAGTCTCTTGTCTTATCGTCCTCATACCTCTCCTTCATCTTTCCCAGAACACCACACACTTAAAATATTAATAACCTCCACCAAACTACTTTTTTGCTATAATTGTCTTTATCCTTTCCTCTCCTGTGACATCACTGAGTATTGTTTTTTTCTGTGATTTAGAGAACAAGAATAGGATGAGAGTTGGCACAAAAGTAAAGCATGATGAGTGTTCCCATTTTACTTTAAATATCTGATCCTGACCACAGTGCTTAGAAAGATATAAACAAAGGAACAAAGTCAAGTCATTGTGGTGCGTACTTCTGGTTAAAAAGAAATGATAGGACTGTAGAGCTGACTCAGCACCTAAAAGAACATACTGAGTGATGACTCAGCACCTAAGAGAACACACGAGCTTGCAAAGGTCCTGAGTTCTATTCTCTGCTCACAGGTAAGATGGCTAACAACTGCTTTTGATTCGATTCCAGGGGTATCAGATACCTAGTTCTGTCCTGCACAGATACTATATTCTTGCACAGTAACTTCCATACACATGTCTTTAAAACACTCTAAAATTTGGAAAAAGAAAAAAATAATATTCCCATTGTATTAAAACTGTCAGTTTTCCAGTTTATCTCTAGTGTCAATATGTTTTTACTAATGTAGCAAAATTTTAAGGTAGTCATCGTAAAATAAAAATGTGTTTTATCTTACTTCACACATTTTGAAAGTGTCAGACCATGGCCAATTGCTACCACCACTTTTGAGATCAGAAGATATCAGATATCAGGTATGTACAGTAAAAGAGAGAAGCTTACCTCATGACTAGAGCAGAACAGAAAGTTGTTTCTATGTCACGCTTCCACATGGGCACATACCCAATGACTTGAACCTTATTATACATGCCTCTTAAACATCCAACAGCTCCCATTAGTACCATGGGATAGAAACCAAATATTCCATATGGACATTCCTGCAACATTCCAAACCCAAATGCTTCCAAATCCTGGTAGATGAGATGTCACCCTGTGTCTTTTGTTTTCAGCTCCTCTTATCTTCTCTCAAACCTTGTACCTCTTGGGCTGCTCAGCAAATGAATCAACGTGGATCTTCTGTCTTCACTGAGGAGTTCTACTGATACTCACATACTGTTTCACACATTTTTCCTAGTCTTCTAATCTTGAGTACAGTGTTTGATGTTTTT
>JANHMN010000009.1:24447918-24462767 GCA_030674055.1 Rhabdomys pumilio | reverse complement strand
AGTCACAACCAGAAAGTCCTAGATGCCAGGAATGCAAGAGCCTCCCAGGACCTTATGGGGATGACACTAACTAAAATAGAGCACAAAAGGGAGGGAGAGCCTGTCGAGACCATATCCAGATGTTAGGCATGCCCCTCACCCCTGCTTGAAGGATGGGGCCAACCACCCATCCCCAAAATTTTAACCCAGAATTGCTCCTGTCTAAAGGAAATACAGGGAGAAAGAGTGGAGCAGAGACTGAAGGAAAGGCCATTCAGAGGCTGCCCCACCTGGGGATCCATCCCACATGCAGACACCAAACCCAGACACTATATGCCAAGAAGTGCTTGCTGACAGGAGCCTGATACAGCTGTCTCCTGAGACACTCTGCCAGATCCTGACCAATAAAGATGTAGATGCTTGCAGTCAACCATCGGACTGAGCACAGGGACCCCAAAGGAGGAGCTAGAGGAAGGACTGAAGGAGCGGAAGGGGCCTTATTGGGAATCAATGGGAGGGAAGGCCCTTGGTCCTGTGAAGGCTTGGTGTCCCAGTGTACAGAAAGGTAGGGCAGTGAGGCAGGAGTGGGTGGGTAGGTGGGGGAGCACCCTCATAAGAAGCAGGGTAAGCGGGGGATTCCATAGGGGGGTTGCAAAGGGAAACTGAGAAAGGGAATAACACTTGAATTGTAAACAAATAAAATATCCAATTCTTTAAAAAGATGAAAAGTGAATAATCACCACACCCACCTCCCTACACACACATACAGACACACACACACACACACACACACATGCACGCACGCGCACACGCGCACACACACACATTTCTATAAAGAAAACCCCAAGCTGAGGTTTTCCCTGAAGACCCATCCCTTGAAGAGAACAAGGTTTGGCTCCTGCTCAGCAGTAATGGCCTTGCTATTTCTGCAGAAAATGCTCTGCGGGAAAGAGAAACTGAGGTAAAAAGGATGGTAAAAGAAGTAAAAAACAAAAGAGAGGCACCTACAAGTAGAAAATACTCCCAGAACTCTGCCCCTGTGGCACCAGGAAATGGAGGTTGCTGTGCCTGACTCTGGCCTTCTTTGCCCTCTCGGCAGTTCCTTGCCATTTGACTTATTTAACTAATACCAATAATGCCCTAACACTAGGCCAGCCGCAGCAGCTGTCTCATCTCTTTCACCTCCATAGGAAAGAATGGGGAGTCTGGTAGGCTGTAGGGTCCCTACTCCTTGCTTATTGGAACCACCCTGAATAGCTGAACCTTGAGTGGCTGAGTTCTCTTGAAAAGATGGGGTGTGGGTCCATGGCTGAATGTGAGGTAACAGCCAGGAAAATAAAGACAGAAGATGCTACAGGAAAGAGGCCATGGTCACCAGGACCAGACTCAGATATGTTCTGGGACTAGAGACAGCACAGTCTTGCTTAAAAGCTCTGGACTGAAAACATGTGCCACCTTCACCCACCTTGATGCCCCAAAAGCCCCTGGCAGGGCTAACCTGGGACCAGGCAGCCTGCTAATTCTGGCTTGTGCAGCTGAAGCCAGGGAAAGGACTCTTATGTCCCTTCCCTAGGCATTGTTCTGCTTGTTGGCTTGCTTTTACTGTTTCCTTTCCTTGGTTAACATCATGTTAACCCTTCCTCTTTAACATCATGTTCTAAGGAGGATTAAATACCTCAAAAGCTTTGGAACAGGCCTGGAGGCCCAGCACAATCCAGGTTTGGAAGTTTCTACTGAAACCAGTCAGACACCATTGCAGCTACTTGGAAACATTTGTGTCTGCTGCCCTCTTTTGGCCATTTTGGAGAAGTCTCGGTAACCGTGCTAGGGCGCCCGGCCTTCATGACTGTCCTCTAGAGTCTGGGAAAGGAGAAGAAGAAGAAGGAGGAAGAGGAGGGGGGAGGGGGAGGAGAAGGGAAGGAAAGAGGAGGAGGAGGGAAAGTGGAGAGGGAGGGAGTCTTCTGAAACTTCATTTCTGTTTGTTTGTTTGTTTGTTTGTTTTTTGAGACAGGGTTTCTCTGTGTAGCCCTGGCTGTCCTGGAACTCACTCTGTAGACCAGGCTGGCCTCGAACTCAGAAATCCACCTGCCTCTGCCTCCCAAGTGCTGGGATTAAAGGCGTGCGCCACCACCACCCGGCGAAACTTCATTTCTGAAATCTTAGACCAGAAAGATGGATAAGTAAATAAAGGGGCTTCATACTAGATTGACTTACCAGGCTGGTTATCTTGCCTGTGCAGAGACTCTGAAAACTCGGCAGTTGCTCAGACCACAGGGCTGCTGCCTCGCCAGAAGGTTCCTACTGCAGATAACCTAATTAAGAAAGCCCTTCATGAATCCTGGAGATGGAAAACCTAGGAACAGCAAAAACAGACTCAAGCATCACCAACAGAATACAGAAAATGAAAAAATCTCAGGTGTAGAATAAACAATAAGAAAATACAATACAATGATACATCAAAATACAATAAATTATACATCAGTCAAAGAAAATGTTAAATCTAAAAAATGCCTGTAGTAGATGGGCCAAATCCTGCTTGTATTTCTAGTGCTAATTTGCGACCCCCAAGACTGGTTGTCCCCCAATTAAAAAAATTTTAAAAAGATGTTATGCTAAACAGCACTCCCATTAGAAATGTACAGGACATTATACATAATTACACCATTTTCATCTCAAGTTAATACTATATTTTAAGTGTTTAAAATAAAAAATCATATTAAAAAACTTGTTACTAAATTCTAAAAAAAAAAAAAGACTGCTTGTTCCAACGACTAGAGAGTGCACGTAAGACACTGAGTGACTCTGCCCCCTGTTCATTGTGATTAATAAATAAAGATGACAGCAGCCAATAGCTGGGCAGAAGAGAGATAGGTGGAGTTGAGGTTTCAAGGGCTTTGGGAGTGAAGGTCATGAGGAGGGAAAGAGGAGGAAGAAGCTGCCAAAGAATAAAGGAAGAACGAGCAGGAGAGGAGAAAGGAAAGCTTGGCCCTGAGGCTGTCCAACTGAAGCAAAGAGCAGCCAAGGTGAAACATGATAAGTAATAATTCAGGGTTATTGTTAGGAAAGTAGATTCTAACGGCATGGAGGGTCGGCAGCTGTCCAGATAATGTGCTGCTTAACACATATTGTATATATAAAGACTGAGTGTGTGTGTGTGTGTGTGTGTGTGTGTGTGTGTGTGTGTGTGTTTAATTTGGGAAGCCAATTACCTAAGGAGGGGTAGAAACCATATGTCTGGATTTTAATAATTTTTACTATACAAAACATCCAGGAAACCTGGAATACCTTGAAAAGACTTAACCTAAGAATAATTGGATTAGATCAAGAGCCCCAGCTCTAAGGCCCAGATAATATTTTCAACAAAATCATGATTTAAAAAAAAAAAAAAACTTTCCCAACCTAAAGGAAGAGATGCCTATAAACATACAAGAAGCTTATAGAACACCAATTAGACTGGACCAGAAAAGAAAATCCTCCTGCCATATAATAATCAAAGCAAAATCTACAGAACAAAGAAAAATATTAAAAGCAGCAAGGGACAAAGGCTAGGTAACATACAAAAGCAGACCTATCAGAATTACATCTGACTTCTCAACAGAGATTCTGAAAGCTAGAAGGGCCTGGTCAGAAATCTTGCAACCTCTAAAAAACTATGGCTGCCAACCTAGATAAAACTCTCAATCACCATAGACAAAGAAAAGAAGATATCTCAAGACAAATCAAATTCAAATAATATCTATCCACAAATGCCCTATAGAAAATACTAGAAGAAAAACTGCAACTCAAGGAGGGTAACTACATCCAATAAAACACAGGAAATAAGTAATTCCATATTAGCAAAAACAAGGGAAGGACACACAAATAAACACACACACACACACACCACCAACATCAAAATAACAGGAAATAACAATCACTGGTCATTAATATCTCTCAACATCAATGGATTCAATTCCCCAATAAAGACACAGGCTACCAGAATGAATGCTAAAATAGGATCCACCATTCTGCTACATACAAGAAACACACCTCAGCCATAAAGATATATATTACCTCAGAGTAAAGGACTGGAAAAAAGTTTTCCAAGTAAATAGACTCAAGAAGCAAGCTGTGGTAGCCATTCTAATATTTAATAAAATAGACTTTCAACCAAAATTAAGCAAAAGAGACAGGAAGGACACTTCATTCTCATCAAAGGAAAAATCTACCAAGATGATATCTCAATTCTGAACATCTCTGTCACAAACACAGGGGCACCCACGTTTTGAAAAGAAGCATTGCTAAAACTTAAATCATACATTGAACTCCACACATTAATAGGAGGAGACTTCAACAACCCACTCTCACCAATTGACAGGTTATCCAGACAAAAACTCAGGGAAGAAATAAGAAAACTAATAGACATTATGAGTCAAATGGACCTAACATATAGCTATAGAATATTTCACCCAACTGCAAAACAATATACCTTCTTCTCAGTACCTCATAGATCCTTCTCCAAAACTAACAAAGCAAGCCTCAACAAATACAAGAAAATTGAAATAACACCTTGTACCTAACAGACCACCATGGATTAAAGCTGGACTTGAACAACAACAGAAACAACAGAAAGCCTATACACTTGGAAATTAAACAACTCTACTCAATGATCTCTGGATCAGGGAAGAAAGAAATTAAAGACTTTCTAGAGTTCAATGAAAATGAAGGCACAGCATTCCCAAATTTATGTGATACAATGAAAGCAGTGCTAATAGGAAAGTTCATAGCACTAAGTGACTCCATAAAGAAATTAGAAAGTTCTCATACCATCAACTTAAAAGTACACCTGAAACCTCTAGAAAATGAAGAAGCAGGAGGAGGAGGGGGGAGAAAGAGGGGTGGGACACCAAAAAGGAGTAGAAGACAGGAAATAATATCAGTGCTGAAATCAGTTAGAAACAATACAAAAAAATCAACAAAACCAAGAGCTGGTTCTTTGAGAAAATCAACAAGATACAAATCCTTAGCCAAACTAACAAAAAAAAAAAAAAAAAAAGCAGAAAAAACGGTATACAAATAAAATCAGATATGAAAAGGGAGACGTAACAACAGATACTGAGGAAATGCAAAGAATCATTGGGTCTTACATCAAAATCCTGTAGCCTACAAAACTGGAAAATCTTATTGAAATAGATGATTTTTTAGACAGATGCCATTTACCAAATTTAAATCAAGATCATTTAAACAGCCATATAAGCCCTAAAGAAATACAACCAGTCATTAAAAGTCTTCTAACCAAAAAAGCCTTGGGCAAGATGGTTTTAGTGCAGAATACTACCAGACTTTTAAGAAAAGTTAATACCAATACTCCTCAAAATATTCCACAAAACAGAAACAGAAGGAACATTGCCAACCTCATTCTATGAAGTCAAAGTCACCCTGATACTTAAATCACACAAAGACTCAACAACAAAAAAGACAGAGAACTATAGACTTATTCTCTTATGAATATTGATGCAAACATAATCAATAAAATACTTGCAAACCGAATCCAGGAATATATCAAAGACATCATTCATCATGATCAAGTAGGCTTCATCCCAGGGATGCAGGGATGGTTCAATATACTAAAATCCATCAACATAATCTACTATATAAATAAACTGAAAGAAAAAAGTCACATGTTGTTAGAAGCTAAAAAGCCTTTGACAAAATCCACACCTACTCATGTTAAAAGTATTAGAGAGATCAGGAATACAAGGTACATACCTAAACTTAATCAAAGCAATATACAGCAAACCAACAGCCAACATCAAATTAAATGGAGAGAAACTTGAAGCAAACCCACTAAAGTCGGGGACAAGACGAGGTTCTAAGTTAATAGTCTCTTTCCCAGTTCCAAGTTTTCTTCCAAGTGCCTGTTTCAAGTACAAGTGTCTAATGTCTAATGTCTAATTTCTAGTTGCCTGTCTCGAGTCTCAAGTGCCTATTCCAAGTGCCTAATCTCAAGTGTCTAATCTCAACTGTGTCTTCTGTCTGTCTCTTGCCTTTTATATGTCTCACTTCTAAGCCATGCCTTTAAGTCATGCCCTTAGGTCTTGTCTCTAAATCACACCTCTAAGTCTCGCACACCCAAGGGAAGATCCTGGGTATCTAAAACAAGATGTTATCAGAGTGTGCTCAGCTGTTGTAGGCTATTGTAATCAAGTCTCTTGTCGGGGTATATGGCTCAAGATGGGTGCAAGGATAATAGCTGCCTTCTGTTGGCTCCCCACATAGGGAAGAATAGGAGAAATGGCCAGATGGCCATGCAAATGAATGGAAATCTGCAACTGATGGGGCATGAAGAGGCATCTCCAGGATGAGAGAGACCAGGGATAAGGGAGGTGTCCAAGAATCAATGGGGGCAATCTTAGCTGTGACTCACTACACTGGAGATGTAGAACCTGAAGAGGCCACCTCCTGTAGTCAGGCAGTAAGCCCAATGGAGCAATAGAGACTAACCTACCCACAAAATTTTTGACCCAAAATTTATTCTATCTACAAAAAAATACAAGTATGAGAGGTAGACCAGAGGCTTAGGGAATGACCAACCAAAAACCAGCCTAACTTGAGATTTATCTCATGGGCGAGCACCAATCTCTGACACTATTAATGGTACTCTGTTATGCTTGCAGACAGGAGCATGTTATCCTCTGAGAGGCTCCACCCAGCAGATGACTCAGACAGACACAGACACTCTCATCCAAACAGTGGATGGAGCTTGGGGACTCTTATGAAAGAATAGGAGGAAGGATTCCAAGACCTGAAGGGGATAGGAACTCCACAGGAAGACCAACAGAGTAAACTAACCTGGACCCGTGGGGTTCTCACTGTCTGAATCACCAACCAAAATACATACACAGGCTGGACCTAAGCCTCCCCACACATATGTTGTAGATGTGCAGCTTGGTCTTCATGAGGGTCCTAAACAACTGGAACATGGGGCTATCCCAAAAGTTGTCTATATATGAGATATGTTTTTCTAGTAGGGTTGCCTTGTCTGGCCTCAGTGGGAGAGAAAGTGATACCTTGCAGAAACTTGAAGTGCCAGGGCAGGCAGATACCCCGGGGGAGGGGGGCTCACCTGCTCAGCAGAGAAGGAGGTGAGGGAAGAGAGGAAAGACTGTAGGAAGAGGTGACTAGGAGGGGGACAGTGAGCAGGATGTAAAGTGAATACATTAAAAAATTAAATTAAAAAAGAAAACTTCAAGATACAAACATAGGCAATGGCTCTCTGGAACAGACTCCACTAGCTCAGAGATTGATAGCAAGAATGGTAAATGGGATTATATGACATTAAAAAGTTGTGTGCAGCAAAGGAGATCATCAACGTAGTTGAAACTCCTACATAAGTGGAAAAAGGGTGGGGGATACCACGGACAGTTAATATCTAGAACCTGTGAAGACCTCAGATCATCCAATCCACAAGTGAGCAAATGAATTAAACAGGAAGTTCTCCTGACCCCCTCCACCTGGAATCAGCATTGAGGTGACATACATATATTGGAAAGCCAAGTCAGGGAGAGCCAGGACCCAGCACCCACGCTGTTCTGGAAGCCTGTGCTCCTTTCCTTTCCAAGCTTCCTAGCCCCATCCATAGGCCAGAGTTCATAAAAAGTGACCCTCTAAAGTCTGAGATATCATTCAGGGGGGGTGATTTATGACATTCTTAATATGGAAATATGCAAGTACACCTCTGTAAACCATTCATTCTTTTATTAATAATGGTTATTCATAGTCCAGGAGTCAAAGGCTTTTCTGTATGGGTGCTAATTAACACAGGCCCCATAAAGGGGAGGGAAGGAAGGCAACAGTAAATCAGCCCTGGGTCTGACCATCTTGTGTCAGAGGTCTAGAGAAGTTCTTCACTGGAGTGGAGTGACAAGCAGGGGTAAATTCTGAACTCTGGCCACTGAGCAGCATGCTAGACAGTGCACTTTCATTACCATCACCAGGGTGCCTGCCACCAGGAGAAAAAAAAACTCTATGTCCCCAAATTACCCATTATCCTCGGTCTCTTCAGCCATTCAGGGGTGAGAAAAAACATTTCCAAATGCCTGCCAAATTCTGTGCTTGGCATGAGATCAAGTTCAGTCCCTGAAAAATCCCTCTGGTCATAGGTGGGAGAGTAAATATGGATTGATTCAATTCATATTTCTTCAGGAAAAATGGGGACTATGAAGGTTTCTTTTCACCATTTGTATAGGAAAACATGACACTAGCATACAAGAAGACAAATCGTCTTAGACACGAAGAAAAGAGATTAACATACCAAACAGACAAGAGTTATGGGAGACAATAGGGAAACTGGCACATCAGAAAATGAGGTCATCGCTTGTGCCATGCCTTGCTCTGGCTGAAGTGTGTACCAGAAACAACAACAAAATCTTACTTTTCATAAATGAAGGTTTTTAGGGCTAGCACAATGGCTCACTGGGATAAGGGCCTTGCTTCTGACTCTGACACCTACGTCCAATCCTCAAGACCAAATGGTAGAAGAAAACAACCGACTCCCAGAAGTCACCTCTGACTTCATAGCACAAACACAGATGCACATACACATACATACACAGACACAGTAAATAAACATCTTATATGGGGAATTTTAAAGGTATTAATGAAGTGGACATTTCTGGCTGTGTCACGTAATGTTTTGCTGAAGTAGACCTATAGAAGGACATGTGATATGTGGAGAGGGTCTAAGTAGGATGCAACAGATAGTGATGGCATCTATACATAGCTAACAGTACGACGCTTCATTGGTATCACATCTCCGCTGATCTTCACTTTGTGGAGAGAGGCACAGCAGTGAACTGGCTTTTCAGCTGATTTGGGCCCCTTCTGCTGACTTGTGCTGATTCAGTGGAGGCCTGGCTGCTTCTGCTGGGTCATGCTGCCCCTGTTGATTCATGTTTGGTGACAGTTTTTAGCTGGACTGTTAACAGACTGACAACAGAGATTAGAATCCCTCCAAAGAATTCCTTCTAAACAGGTCCACTCCCATGTCTTTTACCATCTCTTCTCCCCTACCTTTGGATGGTGAGCTAGAAAGGGGTGTTGAAGCATTTGAGAACCCTTACTAAAGTAGGTTTTTGAAAATCTAAGCCTACATATTAGAAACAAAATCCTTTCACCGAGTACTCCGTCGATGAGGTACCCACAAAGCCAGCCCAAATTCTCACACAGTTGTTTTCACCACCAAGTTCAAGACCAGCCCTGCACAGCAGCTTGAGATACTTTGTGTTATCTTCACATAAAATATCAGAAGTTTAATTTGCACATTCAACATATCTCTGTAGGGTGGTAGGCTGTGAGAAGCAGCTGGGTGCTTGGTCAAGAATGAGCTTGGAACCCCAGAACCTTAATTGGACGGCAGGAGTTCAGCTCTGTTCTCAGGCCCTATTTCTTTTCATTTAGCTTCAGCCCTCCAACAACCACTCCCACAGAAAGGTCTATAGCCAACAGTCAGGAGGAACAGGCCTCAGGCCCTAGAGAGATTTACATACTTAATGAGGTATCTGAAGGCCAGAGGGTGGAGCCAATTAAGCATTTTCCCCAGCCCCTCCCCCCTCTTTCCCTCCCTATTTAACTCAGGTCTGCCCTGGGTTTGGGGAGGGGGGGTGCATCCAGATCCATCCAACATCCATCATGCCAATAAGCCCATTTTGGAGACCCAAGCACTTTCTCGTGTCATTGGGGCCATGCTGTGAGGAGCCGTGGAGAAGCCTTTAGTGAGCCACAGCAGTGGGGCCTGACTTCCCCCTAGAGGAACCCAGAGAGGGCCTAACTTCCCCCTAGAGGAACCCAGAGCGTTCCCAGCCACCAAACCCACAGCTGGAGGAACCCTCTCAGCATTCTCCAGCAGCAATTACCTACAAATCTCACCCCCAAGAACTCTGGCCCTCTACACATTATAGTCTCAGTCACTACTCTGAGGCTATTTCTAGACCATTTCTGAAAGAGCCATTAGCCCAGGTCTGAAAGAGTTATGGATGCTGCTGCTGTGGGTGTCATGGACAGTGTGTACAACTACCCATCTGGATCAGTGTGCATAGACTACGCACAGAGAAGAATCCTTACACTTAACAAACTATGAAAATGATCCCTATGCAAAGATTTGGGATCTTGGCTTTAACTTCAGCCTTTCCACCTAAGGACCCTGTAAAAGCCTTCCACCACACTGCACTCCATTGCTTTTCTCCAGCCCCTGTGCAAGGCTATAACTTCCCTTAACATCAGAGCTACTTGCTGAGATCCACAGGAAACCCCTGCTAAAGCAGTAGATCAAATCCCTGCTTGCTATGTGACTATAATGCTAGAGGTCACTTCCTCTAAGAAGCACCATTCTCCATTTCCATGATTTCTAGGGAGCTGGCTACCCCTGCCCCTTCTGTATCTTCATAACTATGCATTCTGTACACAGAGAGGGGAAGTCTAAAGTTGTGATTCTCTTGCTAGCAAGTCAAAGGTGACTTACAAATTAGGGGCCATGGTTAAGATGCCTCCTTCTCTTGTGCTGTCTCTCTTACCACTTTTTTTAATCACATTTTTGACTAAGCAAGGTGATGTGAGCCTTTATTCTTGGTACTCAGGAGGCAAAGGAAGGCAGATTAATGTGAGTTCAAGGCCAGCCTAGTCTACAGAGGGTGTTACAGGACACTGTAGGGACTCTGTCAAAAAAACTCACATTTTTCATTATTAAAAATAATTATTATTATTTACTTATATATATGTATTCTCAACAATAAAAGAACTTCTGAAGCAATCACCATCCCTGACCTCAAGCTGTACTGCACAGCAATAGTGATTAAAAACTGCATGGTATTGGTACAGAGACAGGCAGGAAGATCAATGGAATAAAATTGAAGACCCAGAAATGAATTCACACACCTATGGTCACTTGATCTTTGACAAAGGAGCTAAAAACATCCAGTGGGAAAAGGACAGCATTTTCAACAAATGGTGCTGGTTCAACTGGAGGTCAGCATGTAGAAGAATGCAAATTGATCCATTCTTATCTCCTTGTACAAAGCTCAAGTCCAAGTAGATAAAGGACCTTCACATAAAACCAGATACATTGAAACTAATAGAAGAGAAGGTGGGGAAAACTCTCAAATACATGGGCACAGTGGAAAAGTTCCTGAACAGTCACACCAATGGCTTATGCTCTAAGATCAAGAATTGACAAATGGGACCTCATAAAATTGCAAAGTTTCTGTAAGACAAAGAACACTGTCAATAGGACAAAACTGCAACCAACAGATTGGGAAAAGATGTTTACCAATCCCACATCCGATATAGGGCTAATAACCAATATATACAAAGAACTCAAGAAATTAGACTCCAGACAACCAAATAACCCTATTAACAATGGGGTACAGAGCTAAACAAAGAATTCTCAACTGAGGAACTCGAATGGCCAAGAAGCACCTAAAGAAATGTTCAACATCCTTAGTCATCAGAGAAATGCAAATCAAAACAACCCTGAGATACCACCTCACACCAGTCAGAATGGCTAAGATCAAAAACTCAGGTAGATGCTGGTGAGAATGTAGAGAAAGAGGAATAGTCCTCCATTGTTGGTGGAATTGCAAGCTGGTACAACCACTCTGGAAATCAGTCCGGTAGTTCCTCAGAAAACTGGACATAGCATTACCTGAGGAACCAGCTAGATCACTCCTGGGCATATACCCAGAAGATGCTCCAACATATAACAAGGACATATGCTCCACTATGTTCATAGCAGTCTTATTTATAATAGCCAGAAGCTGGAAAGAACCTAGATGGCCTTCAACAGAGGAATGGATCAAAAAATGTGGTACATTTACACAATGGAGTATTACTCAGCAATTAAAACAATGAATTCGAGAAATTCTTAGGTAAATGGATGGAACTAGAAGGTATCATCCTGAGTGAGGTAACTCAATCACAAAAGAACACAGATTTTATGCACTCATTTATAAGTGAATATTAGCCCAGAAGCTCATAATACCCAAGATTCAACTCACAGATCACATGAAGCTCATGAACAAGAAAGACCAAATGTGGGTGCTTCAGTCCTTCTTAGAAGGACTAACAAAATACTCAAGGGAGCAAATATGGAGACCAAGTGTGGAACAGAAACTGAAGGAGCAGCCGTCTGGAGACCATTCCACCTCTGTATCCATCCCATGTGCACTCACCAAAGGTAGACACTGATGTGGATAGCAGGAAGTGCATGCTGACAGGAACCTGATATAGCTGTCTCCTTAGAGGTCTGCCAGAGTCTGACATATTCAGAGGTGGATGCAATACAATATTAACCATTGTACTGATCAAGGAGTTCCCAATGGAGGAGTTAGAGAGAAGGAGCTGAAGGAGCTGAAAGGGTTTGCTGCCCCATGAGGAGAGCAACAATATCAACCAACTAGAGCTCCCAGGATTCAAACCACCAGCCTGGGAGCACATAGGGAGAGACCCATGGCTCCAGCTGTATATGTGGGGAGGATGGCCTTGTTGGGCATAGGTGGGAGAAGAGATCCTTGGTCCCATGAAGGCTGGACGCCGAGTGTGGGGGAATTCGTGGGTAGGGAAATGGGAGTGGGGGGTGGGGTGAGGGCACATCCTCATAGAAGCTAGAGGAGGGGGGATAGGACAGGGGGTTCCTGGGTGGGGGGAAAATGGGGTAAGGGGATAACATCTGAAATATAAATAAAATATTCAATAAAAAATTTGTATATGCATCAAGCATAAAGTGTGTATAGAACTCAGAGAACAACCTTCAATAATCTATTCTTCCCTCAAACATATGGGTCCCTGAGATCAAACTCAGGTTCCAAAGCTTTTACCTACTGAGCCTAGGCTGGCCTTAAATTCAAGCCTCTTGCCTAAGCCTCCCAAGTGCTGGGATTACCAACCTATGCCAACCTATTGCCAACTTACCCAGCCCTCTCTCACCTTGAATGTACATGTCTCTGTGTGTGCACAATGAGCTCTGGTGTGCACCCACATCTGTGTTTGGCCAGGGATCAATCCCTATCACTCTTCACCTTATTTATTGAAACACAGTCTCTCAATGAACCTGGAGCTCACCAATTCAACTAGACTGTTTGGTCTGCAACTTTCAAGGATTCTCCTGTCTCTATCTCACCAGCACAAACATTACAAGTGGATACCATTGCACTTGGTTGTTTACTGGGTGCTAGGGACCTACTTGGTCCTCAAGCTTGTGCAGGGGAGGGTTTTATCAACCAACCTATCTTCCAGTATCTCTCATCATCTTCGAAGCACTATCAACATCTCCTAGGCCACTGTGGAATTTCTGTCTAACAGTGCTGGCCTATGCTTCAGTAAGGCTATGCAATGCCCTGGGAATATATTGACTGCAGATGTTGCAAAAGCAATGCAAGTCTGGAAAATTCAAATCAGATTTTCTTATAACTGAAAGACTCTAGATACTAATGCCATCCTTTTCAATAGAGAAATAAGGAATCTATGCACATTTGCACAGGTTCCAATAGGGTACAAACCCCCTGACTCCTATAAGATCTGGGATAGAAGAAGCCACTGAGACATGAGCAAGCTCCCCCTCCCAGGCTCAAGCCTGCCATGTGTTCCCTCCTTGGCATCTGTTCCTTGCACATGGCCTATAAACAAAGGTCACCCAGCCAAGACTATCATCACCAAGGTATACCCCAAACCAGCACACACAAGGCTCAGCACTGTGCAGTTTCAAGTCCATTGCCAACACTTTAAATTTTTTTGTTTTATTTTGATTTTTTAGTTTCAGGCTGTCTTCCAAAATCCTATGTAACCAGAAATAATCTTTTAATTCTTTCATACATTGTATCTCGACTGCTTTCTCCTCCTCCACTCCTCCTTCACCACCAACACTCCACCATCCCCTCACCAAGGATAATCTTGAACATACGATTGTCCTGCCTCTCAAGTGTTGGGATTAGACATGTACTACCTCATCCAGTGGTGCTGAGGATTGAACCCAAGACTTCATGCATGGTATGCCAGCATTCTACCAACTACACATCTCTAGCCTGTCTTGAAATTCTTTGTAGTCTTGGGGCATGGGTTTCCATGTTTTCATTTTGCAGAGCTCTGCAAGTTGCATAACCAGTCCTGGGCACAGCACACACTTTGTACAAAACACAAGGCTGAGTCCTGCCTATGATCCCTAATGTGGAAAGAACAATGTGATTGCCAAGCTCAGATGACCTCTTCTCCATTCAAGATAGGAGACAGTTGAAGAATAATAATACAACTCATTGCTTGAGCATCCCCTCCAAAGAACTTTTTGTATCTGAGTTCCAACTAAGTCTGTGTGAATACACAAAAGGTGTAGCCTCAGCCTCATTAACAAACGCCTCTGAATTCAGTTTTTTCTTCAATTATAAAAACCACTGAATACTCATTACAGAATACAAAAATGACCAAGCCCACTCAGTCAGTCAACAGGTTCTCCAGTGCAGGAGTGAGGATTGAAAGAAAAGAGACAATTAGACAATATTGCAGCATGACCCCAGCCAGTTCTGAGGCTGAAGGCTGAGGCGGGTTTATTTTTTCCCACTTTTCTTTTAAACCATTTTAATTACATGCAAGTATTTAGGTCAGTTCTAGGTTGAGGAACCAGCAATACAGTAGATACAAATAGTCAAGGAACAAACAAGGCAATAAACAAAGTCCCGTGATCACTCTCATGATCACTGTTTCTAAGGGCTCAGCACGATGACAAAAATATCTGAGCCTACTTCCCTGTCCTAGCTCACAGTCATATTCATGCCTGAGGCCTACTTCTTCTTTTTTTTTTTTTTTTTTGGTTTTTTGGTTTTTTGGTTTTTTGGTTTTTTGGTTTTTTG
>JANHMN010000009.1:24436942-24447908 GCA_030674055.1 Rhabdomys pumilio | reverse complement strand
TTTTTGGTTTTTTGGTTTTTTGGTTTTTTGGTTTTTTGGTTTTTTGGAGACAGGGTTTCTCTGTGTAGCCCTGGCTATCCTGGAACTCACTCTGTAGACCAGGCTGGCCTCAAACTCAGAAATCCACCTGCCTCTGCCTCCTAAGTGCTGGGATTAAAGGTGTGCGCCACCACTGCCCGGCAAGTCCTACTTCTTTGTTCTAGCCTAAGACTTAGATTCCTGACTGAAATCACTTCTCTGTTTTAATCTAAAATTAGATTCCTGCCTGAACTTACTTCCCTGTCATGGCCCAATGTCAGATTCCTGCCTAAAGCCCAATTCCTTGTCCTTGGCCAATGTCAGATTCCTGCCAAGTGGCCCCAAAAGCTCTCCACACAAAAACAAAACATGTTTTTTTGGTTTTGAGTGTTCTGTTGTTGTTTGGGGTTGTATTTGTTTGTTTTATAAAAGACAATGTTGTTTGCATCCCATGCTGGCCTTGAACTAGCTATGCATCAGAGGATGACTGTGAGTATCATATATGTATGTGGATAATATCCAATCAAACCACTCCCACTCCAATTCCCTTGGGGCCTCCCCAATATCTCCCTCCCAACTTCATACCCTTTTATTTTTTACTGACCCATTAAGTCCAATTAGTGCTGTTCTCCCCAATGGCTACCACTCTACTTCCATCCTCCAGGTGCTGTAATTATAGGCAAGCACCACCATGCTTCATGTATGCGGTGCTGGGAAGAAACCAAAGGCTTTGTGCATGCTGGGCAAGCATCCTACAGATGGAGCTGTGTCTCCAGCGCATGACTATAGAGAAATGCCAATAACAGTAAAAATATAAGGCCATTAATGGTCTCCATATCTACATACCATCATTGTCCATACCATTGGGTCTTCCTTCCATTTATACCTAAGCTTCAGTCTTCCACCAAAGCAAAGATCATCTTCTGCCCTTCCCACGTCCAACCTCACTAAGAAAAAGTACTACTAATTTGGGGATTCTGTGGCTTGTGGCCTACAAGGCTATTGAAGGGCCAACAACAAGTCCCTGAAGCTTTATAAGTAGTTAGTAGGATGAAAGGAGGGGTTTACGAGGCCTTGCCCTTTTCTTAAGATCTAAGACAGTTAGTGGTACTTAATAGGCTTTGTTGGCCCATGAAATGAGCCAATTCAAGCTGAAGTTAAAGGTATAAAAGCAGATTTATTGGGGGAAGCTCTCAAGCACGTTCAGTGGTCTCAAAGAAAAGATTGAACACACAGAAATGAACTCAGGGAGGAGAGAAGACAGCAGTTAGACAGACAAAGGGAGGGAGGGAAGAAAGGAGGGAGAGAGAGAGATTGAAATCTGAGATGTCTGTCAGGGCCTTTTATTCACAGTACACAACCGGCTGACTAAACAATTGCTAAGTCCCTGAAAGCAGGCCAGTCAAACTGCCTGTATATTAACAGGGTTAGGGTTTGGGGTTTGAAATCTAACAGTACTTCAGTGGTGTTACCATACATATTCTAACATACACAAATATATTCATTAAAAATATACATATATGAATATATATATAAATCAGGGACCAGTAAGATTGCTCAGCAAGTAAAGGCTTTCTGATGATCTGAGATTGATTTCCCAAACACTCAGGATAACAAGACTGAACTGGCTCCCACAAGTTGTTCTCTGACCTCCATACATGAACACACATGCACACTTACACACACAATAAGTAATCTTTAAAAATTCCAGTATTCAGAAGGAAAAGACAGGTAGATCTCTGTGAGTTCCAGGTTACCCTGTTCTATATAGCTGGTTCCAGGCCAGCCAGCAGCTACACAGTGATATCCCATCTCAAAAAGGGGTGGGGCTAAAAAGATTTTAAATAAATTAATAAATCATAGCACATTCTATTAAAGAAAAAAAGAAAGAATTGCAGGGCACCCAGGGGAGGGATGGGAACAACAACCCACTGTGAGGCCATGAAAGGATGGCATGGTTTTTGGTAGAAGCACTGACTGAAATGGCCAGAGACCCTACAAGGGACAGAATACATTTTGCCATGCTCCCAGATTCCAGGCTCCTGACAGGCAGTCTAAGACCTCCATTTGATCTGCACCATTCAGTCACGTAGGGCAATGCCCCTACCAGCCCCTCTACAGGTAGAAGGCCTGACTACAGGCCTCAGGCCCTAGAGAGATTTCCATATTAATAGATACCTAAAGGCCAGAGTGCATAGGCAATTACTATTCTTTTCCCAGACCCTCCCTATTTAAGTCAGGTCCGCCTGACCTAAGGGGGGTGGGGTGCATCCAGATTCAACTACCATCCACCATGAGAAATAAACCTTTTTGGAACTATGAACTCCCTCTATAACTCTGTAATTTCACGGACTCTCATGCAAAAACTAACCCCTCCTCCCATGCTACTCAAGAGTCTGATACAGAACTTGAAACCCAAACTACTTGAGCATTCCCAGTTAATATCAACCCCACTCAAGCTAAACCACTTAACTGGTACCCACTCCAAGCCTCAGACCTAAAAGAACTCAGGCAATCAGTGAAGGAAGATGGCATTCACACACCATAAACAAAATCTCTCCTACAGAGCTGTATGGCCAACTTAAATACCCCCCAAGATTGGAGAGATATTTGATGTTCTGCTCTTCCTGGCCCAATGTTTCTAGAGTGAAAAGCCTACTTTCATGATGAATGTCATCAACAAGTCAGGCAAAACCAGGAAAGAGGTGATGACATCCCATGGAGTTTTAATGAACTCTTTGGCCAGGAAGATTTTTCTACTGGAGCACAGCAGGCAACTCAGTCAGCAGAGTACTATGAGCAGGTTCGCCTCTGTGTCATTCAAGCCTGGAACAGGCTCACTCCACCATCAGGGTCACAAGACTCTACCTACTCCCTGCTTTCCCTACATCAGAAGCCTAGAGAATTCCTATCTGATTTTATTCTCAGAACTAAAATGAGCTTAGAAAGAAAAATCTCCAACCCCACAGCTAGAGACCTTCTTAAAACCATGGTATGGGAAGGCATGACATCTGAGTCTAGAGTAGCTTGCCAGGGTCTCCAGGGAGAGCATCATGATAGGTAGATTGTGGCAAACTGAGAAATAGGAACCGCAACACACCAGGTTGCATCCATGGCTCAGGCATTTGTGGCAGCAGTAAAAACAAAAAGAATCTGCTTCAAATGTGGAGAGGCAGGACATTGAAGGAATGAATGCCCACAAAACTCTCCCTCTATAACAGATTCTAATCCCCCTAAGGCAATCTGCCCCCACTGCAGAAAAGGTTTCCACTGGAGGAAACACAGTACCACTCTATATGATAAGAATGGCAAGCCACTAGAGCCTTTAAACTTCAAATGGGGCAACCCTCAGCCCCAACAGTAAGAGGGACAACTACTCCCATAGAAGCCATATGGGTGTCCAGCACCTCAGAAGGCTCCCACCCAAAGCTAACCATTAAAATAGATGATAAACCATTCAAGTGTCTTATTGATACTGGGGCAGATAGGACAATTTTAAGACAGCAAGAGGTCCCACAAGACTGGCAACTGATCCCTGGGCCCCAGTTCCTAGGCATAGGGGGTACCTCTCATGCATGCATCACCAAACAGACCTATAGGTGGGAAGACCCGGATGAAGCTATGGACTTCATACACCCCCTGGTGGCTCAAATAGCCACCAATCTTTAGGAAGAGATATCTTACAAGCCTTAGACTTGATTCTTACCACCCAACCAGAAAGAGACCACATTAAGATAGAAGATATTACTTATGAAGAAAATAGTACCCAAGGAGACCCAAAAAAACCCTCCTCCAAATCACTCCCAATTCTAGGGGCCACTGTTAGACTTAGTACTCCCTGCCTTGATTGGCTCTCTGACGAAGCCATTTGGGTCCCACAGTGGCCTCTATCAAGGGAGAAGCATAGAGACCTCAGAGAACTGGTAGAGGAACAGCTGTCTCTACAACATTTCCACCCCTCCCACAGCCCATGGAACACCCCTGTGTTTGCTATGAAAAAGAGCTCAGGGTAATGGAGACTATTGCAAATTTTGAGGACAATTAACAAAACCATGTGAGTCTGGGGCTCCCTGCAAAGAGGGCTACCCCACACCTCAGCCAATCCTGCCAATGTTTCCCATTAGCAATAGACATAAAAGTCTGCTTTCATTCCATCCCTCTCTATCCCCAGGACTGTGAACGCTTTGCATTCTCAGTGCCTCCCATTAACAGCTCTGGCCCAGCCTCACAATGTGAATGGACTGTTCTTCCCCAAAGAATGGCTGACAGTCCTACCATTTGTCCAAAAGATGTAGCCACTGCATTAAAACCCTATTTAGACAAAGGATTCAACATCTATCATTACATAGATAACATCCTTGTATCGGGAAACACTTCTACCTCCCCTCCCAACTTAAGAACCAGCTAATACCTTCTCGATCTGCCTTAGGATTCAAAATATTCCCTCACAAAATCCAACTTATTCTTCGCATTGCATTTCTAGGAACAGAGATCTCCCTTACTTCAATACGTCTCCTCAAACTCACCCTTTCCTTTCCTCAAAAATTAACTCTCGCCTCCCTCTAGAGCTTTTTGGGCAACCTCAGTTGGCTTCAACCCTGGCTCCACCTTCCCACAAGCACCGTTCAACCCCTCTTCAACTTCTTGAAAGGAGATAAAAGTCCCTCCTCCCCAAAAACACTGTTCCCAAAAGCAGTCCAAGTCCTAAATTCTGTCAATTCAGCCCTAAAAGATATGTCTCTTTCTAGGTATGACCCAACCATACCTGTCCATCTCCTTTAACTCCTCCCCTATGCTTGTAAGAGCTCTTTACCGACCTCAGGGGGTGTTGGAATGGCTCCGTACACCAATGGGTGGTGAACCCGAATTTTAAATGAAGTGGATGCACTGGCCAACATGATTTAAAATGGCAGGGATAGAGCCCTACAAACCCTAGGAAAAGAACCTGATGCTCTTGCCACCCCTTTCTCCCTCTGAGATGCTCAGTGGCTAATCAAAAATCATTCCCACTTCGCTATCAGCTTAATAGGATTCCCAGGACAAACTGACAACCGTTATCCTGATGAAAAATGGGCCTCTGCCCTCCCTCTGTTGTGATGGCTACCCCTCAAACTATTCTCCAGAGAGCTCATAGCAGGAGTCCCCTCAATATTTACCGATGGGGGAAAGTGGGGAGCTGCGGCAGTAATATACTACTTCCCTGAAGATGAACTTCCATCCTCTGATTCAAAGAGTTCCCCTACCACTCCCCACAACATAAAAAACTATATGGCATTTACCTAGCTCTAAAAGAAGTCGAGGGCCTTCTTAACCTCTTTTCAGACAGTGTATATGCTGTCAATTTGCTCCCCTGGTTGTTAAGATCATTTGTCAAACTATATTACAACCCACTCTCCCCTCTACTCATACAGGTCTCCACCATTCTACAGGAGAGAGCCTCCCCCATCTATATCCAACACATCTGATCCCACAGTCCCCTGCCAGGTCCTATATATGAGGGAAATGCACTCACTGACCAAACTGCCTCAACAGGAACATTCATAGCCTCCACTGAGCAAGCAGACCAATTTCATTCACATACACGCACACACAAATCTAAAGGGGCTTCATGCTCACTTCCCCCACATCCCCCTTGCTCAGCTTCAAAGGATAATAAAAACATGTGCCTCTTGTGCATCCCTCATTACCACTCCAGCTTTACAAACCATGGGCACCAATCCCTGAGGCCTCAAATCCAATGCCACATGAAAAATTGATGTCACCCATATTCCCCAATTGGTAGACAAAAATATGTTTTTGTCACCATAGATACTTACTCACATTTTATATGGGCTACAGCCCAGACGGGTGAAAACTCAAAAAGGCTGATCTACCATATGCTCTCTACCTTTGCCATCATGGGCATTCCTCAACAGATAAAAACTGACAATGGCCCCGCCTTCACTAGCTCTCACCTTCTGAGAGCTTGCTTCTCAAACCTTCTGCACATGCTGGGAAATTGCCCATCATACGGGAATTCCCCACAACCCTCAGGGCCAAGGAATAATAGAAAGAACATACCAGACCCGGAAGGCCCAACTCCTGAAACAACAACTACTTATCCCCCTCGTGTACAATTAATGATAGCCCTGACTACCCTAAACATATTTAACATTTCCAAAAACTCCAAACACCCTCCTATTTCCTTCCATTGGCACACACCAAAATTAGCTCCCCTATCCTAGTACGATGGTGAGATCCTTTGGGTGGAATTTGGAAGGAACCAGAACCCCTCCTTACAACCAGGAGAGGTTTCGTTTGTATTGTTCCACAGGACCAACCCAAGCCTATCTGAGTCCCTGTCAGAAATGTCACCCCACCAACCAAGAAGATAGCCCACCTCTCACTGACAGATCAAAAACCAAGGAGGGGAAGGAGAAGGCAAAGGAGACACCACACCCAGAGAAACAGTAGGATCTCCTGGAAGGACATCCATGTCCTGGTGACAGCTGCCCAGGCCATGTGCCCTCCACAAGCCCCCCTCTCCTCTATTCTCTTAGCTGTTTTTACCATCCTTCATGCTAACTCTGCTACCACCAGCCTCTCCCTAGCCTTCCCAACACCTACCATTAGAGATTCTATGCTATGGAAACCTAAAACAGACACAATAAAGTTATAGGAACCCAGGACTGCCCACTTGAAGGATGTCGAACCAGGATTGAGATTCCCCTACACCCAGAATCCATCTCCACTATCCCCAGCCCTTTTCTCTGCTTTCCTTACCAAAACACAGGTGAATGTCTCCAGGAGGTCTCCACACATGGAGGTTGTAGATATTGGAACTGCAGGATGGAATCTACCAGTCTCTGAGGCACCATGCTCACCAACCTTAAAACTCATTTTCAGCTTTCCATCAGCGATCCATGGAATGAACGTTGGTTAACTGGAGTCATGGGTAAACTTTACCCCAACAGCTATGCCAAATAACCCATAGCTGACCTACATGTCTCCTGTGAACTTTTCCCTGCCCCCAAATCTGCCTTTACCCATGCTAATATTATCCAACAGGAAAACCAGTCTCAGGAGGAACTACAAGCTACCCTCTCCTGGGTACAGTATATCTAATATGCAGCGGACCTCCTTCCCTTAATGACCCACCCCAATTCCTCCCAATGCTTTTTCTGTGCCTCTCTCCCTCGACCATTATTAACAGCCATTCCCATTAACTTTTCCCTTTACGACCTCCATGGGCCCATGCCCACGAGGAAAGCATAGGACATTCCTTTCTTTGACCTAACCCCACCTCTTTGTCTTGTTAGGGCCTTCCTCAAAACCCCATCTCACATGTGCCCATGACATCACCATTACCACATCAGTATGTGTTAACCCTCCTGCCCTCCTCTGGTACAAAGGCACTACAGGTGCCTGTATCAACCCTCATTTTCAGGGCTCTTGTGCCCCCATGATTGTTGTCCACCAGGTTTATCTCTATGAACCTGAAGAACTCGCCTTGCAGATGGGAGGAAGCAGAAAGAAGAGAGAGATCTTTATCCCTCTGCTCATTGGACTAGGCCTTGCTGTTTCACTTGGTGCTACTGGAACTGCTGGAGCAGCCCTTGTCCAAACACATCTGGCTGGCTATCTCCGGGACAAGCTTGACCAGGCAATGGCCTCTACTACAGACAGCCTTGAATGTCTTCAATGCCAGATAACCTCTCTAGCAGGAGTTGCTCTCCAAAACCGAAGGGCCCTGGACTTGTTGACTGCTGAACAGGGGGGACTTGTGTTCTGCTGGGGGAGGAATATTGCTTCTATGTCAATAAATCTGAGCTGGTAGAACAAGATGTACAAATGCTCAAAGAGCTCCAGGGGAACCTCCAGGCTTGCTATACTCCCAACACCCCTACCCCTTGGTACTCTAACCCCTTGATGGCCTGGATTCTTCCCCTCCTTGGCCCCATATTAGCCATTGGAGCCTTGCTTCTCTGGGCACCCTGCCTCATTCAGTTTCTAAAGCAACAGATGAGAAGCATTGCAAAGGTAACTACCAATCAGGTCTTGGTTCAGTATCATACTGCTCCCAATACAGGAGACACTTATTCTGATGACACCTCTCCTTTATAAAAGAAATAGGGGGAGTTGTAGGTTAGTGGGCTGTGAGAAGCAGTTGAGCACCTGTTTGAGCACAGGCCTCAAACCCCAGACCCTGATGGGACAGGTGTTGCTCCTGGCGCCTGGCTCCTTTCACTCAGTCTCAGCCCCCCACAGCCCCTCCCACAGAGAGGTCTATGGCCATTGGTCATGTAGGAATAGTGCCTCAGGCTCTCCCACATGTAGATGAGGCATCTCCAAGCTCTAACACCAAGCCAATAGGAGTTATCTGCTGCCAGACCCTATCCACCCCAACACTGTATGTAAGGTCCCTATTCAGGAGAAGCAAAGTGTGCAAGAATCATGCTGTTGTCCGAGAGTTTCTGTTGAAAGAGCTGTAACACTAGAGCTGTAACACTTGGGAAGAGATCTGCTCTCCTGAAATGCCTTCGGGACCCTCTCCTCCCTGCTAGCTAGAAAGCACCTCACCGGTACAGCCCGGACCGGCTCAGCATGGAGAGATGAGTGCAGCATTTGGGAGTAACCAGGCAGTGACAGTGGAGGAGTGGGCGGAGGCAGCAGTGGAGGCAGAGGAATCAATCCCCCCTCCCAGCTCAAACTCTGTCCCCTTGGCCTGGACCTCCCGCTCCAGTCCTGGACAGAGATCCACAGACAGTGGAGATGCGGGCAGAGGCAGCGGCAGAGGCAGTAGCAGACCCTCCCTGCTCGAACCCTGTCCCCAGCTGGGCCGAAGATTGTCGTGGACACCCTCCAGAACAGGGACCCACAACCCACCTTCAAATTTTCTGACCCAGAATTGTTCCTGTCTAAAAGAAATTCAGGGACAAAAATGGAGCAAAGACTGAAAGGAAAGGCCAACCAATGACTGGCCTAACTTGGGATTCACCCCATGGGCAGGCACCAAACCCTGACACTATCACTGATGCTATGTTGTGCTTGCAGACAGGAGCCTAGTATGGCTGCCCTCTGGGAGGTTCTAACAGCAGCTAACTAAGACAGATGCAAATACTTACATCCAATCATTTGACTGAGGTCAGGGACCCCTATGGAAAAGTTAAGGGAAAGACTGAAGGAGCTGAAGGGGATGACAACCACATAAGAACAGTATCAACTAACCTAGACCCCTGTGAGCTCCCAGAGACTAAGCCACCAACCAAAGAGCATACGTGGGGCAGTCCAAGGCCTCTGGCACATATGTAACAGAGGATTGCCTTGTCTGGCCTTAGTGGAAGAGGAAGCACCTAATCCTGTAGACTTGATGCCCCAAGAAGGAAGGGGGATACTTGGGGGCGGGGCACCCTCTCAGATGCTAAGGGGAGGTGGTGAAGAACTCTGCAACTCTGCAAGGGGGGAATGGGAGGGGGCAATACTTGGGATGTAAATAAATAAAATAATTTAATTTTTAAAAAGTGAAAAGGAGGCGGGCAGTGGTGGCTCACACCTTTAATCCCAGTACTCGGGAGGCAGAGGCAGGCAGATTTCTGAGTTCGAGGCCAACCTGGTCTACAGAGTAAGTTCCAGGACTGCCAGGGCTACACAGAGAAACCCTCTTGGGGAAAAAAAAAAAGGTGAAAAGGAAAATTGGACTACAGGAGAGCTGACTTTGAACATCAGTTATGCTGACAGGGACTGTCCCCTTGGCTGTGAAGTATCCAAATTTGCTTCCAACACACTTTCTTGGCATGGTAAAGTTGGCTGCAATTTCTGCTGTCCCCTTCCCTTGTTCCTGCCCATTCTCCATCTGTTTCTCTAGCTCTTCAGTCAGCTCAGTGTTTGCATGATGGCCATCCAAGAGCACTTTTTCTGCTTACCTTGGCTAGAGTGTGAACAATGAAGTGTCCCAGGCCTGGAGGTGTCTCAGTACATTTCTCTGGCTGTAACACAGTACCCACACTGGATAATTTATAAGGAAGACACTCTTCCTACAGTCTGAATGTCCAAGGATGGGTATCTGCTGGGTGCCTTCTTGCTATACCATGCAATGGGAAAAAGCAGAAGTGTTCACCTCTGAAGCGAGTAAAGGGCTGAACTCCTTTTTTTTTGTTTTTTTTTTTTTTTTTTTTTTTTGGTTTTTTGAGACAGGGTTTCTCTGTGTAGTCCTGGCTGTCCTGATATTCACTCTGTAGACCAGGCTGGCCTCAAACTCAGAAATCCTCCTGCCTCTGCCTCTGCCTCTGCCTCCCAAGTGCTGGGATTAAAGGCATGTGCCACCACCACCCGGCAAGGGCTGAACTCCTAAACAGCACCTTTAATCAGGACCCCCACATAACTATCCTACTCCCACGACTGTTCATCCATTCACAAGGTTACCTCATCACCCTCTAAAGCCCCACTCTCGATGTTGGTACATTGAGGTTAAATTTTTCAAATGTGAGATACAAAGAAACACATTAAAACCAGAGGAGGGGGTGGGTTGAGGAGGCTGAGGCAAAGGGGTAAGGGAAAGACTGAAGAAAACTACATAGATAGAGTGCTCAATGGGGAGACCAGGGTGAGCATAGATGGGAGGTTTAGGAACTGAATCCATTTCACTCTATGTAGACCTTGGACCCAACCCCACCTAAGTTCTGAAAACTACCAGTCTATCTTCCCCTTCTATCATTTCCCCTTAGCACTGCGAAAATAGCTTAGTGGGGGAGAGCATGCTTAGCATGCAAAGCTCTGGGTTCCATCCCCAGTGTCAGGAGGAGGGAGGGGGACGAGATGGTGGCAAGAACCTCTATTTGTGCAGTGTCACAGCTCACTGTGGATGTCTTTGCCTCACTCCCAACTGTCCTTATCCAGAAGAGTCCATATTGAGACATACACATTGTGTGTGTGTGTGTGTGTGTGTGTGTGTGTGTGTGTGTGTGTGTGT
>JANHMN010000009.1:24423039-24435832 GCA_030674055.1 Rhabdomys pumilio | reverse complement strand
ACACACACACACACACACACACACACACACACACACACACACACACAATATATTACAACTTTTAAATTAAAAAAAAAATAGCCTTTTCTCCTTTCAGTTGCTCCTTTCAGGATATTTTATCACAGCAGCAGGAAAGAAACAAAGACAGACACACCCGCACGTACATGCACATACACACGCTCACACACATCCCCCTCCTCAAAAAAAATAAATAAATCACAAAAGCAGTGAGTAGTGACACTGCTGCTGCAGTCCACGAGAACTCAGAATTATCCAAATGGGAGGCCACCACAGCAACGGCTGAAATCAGCAAACCTTGTTTGGGCAGCTCTCCAAGCAACCAGAGCTGGCAGTGTCATCAGCTTTGCTGACAGTGGTGCTCCAGACTGTTTAGAACACTGGGAAATGGCAAAGGCATTAATCAGATTTTGGCTGCAGGCATGTTTCTATGAACTAGTTCCCTTTGTGGTTGGTCTTGTTGAACAGAGAGAAAAGCTGCTTCTGGGCATAGAAAGGCTTACTAATTCAAAAACAAAAGTCCTTGTCTCTTCTTCCATTGTGTGGGAATAAGCCTTTCACTGTTCAGTGTGGTGTGGTACTCCATACCTGCGAAACATTTATTCATTCAGTGGGCAAATGTTGAACACCTACTGTGTGAACAAAAAAACATCCTTACCTTTCCTCTGACAGAGGCAAACTATAGGAATATCACACAAGGGCTGGGGATGGCTAAGCTGGTCAAGTGCTTGAGGCACTAAATTGAGGACCAGAGTTTGAATCCCTGGCACCCACACTAAAAATAAATGAATTAATAAATTAAGTTGGGCATTGTCTTATGTTTGTATTACAATTGCTATTATTAAGTACCACGACCAAAAGCAATCTGGGAAGAAAAGGGTTTCTTTGGCTTACACTTCCACATCTGTCTGTTGGGTTGTAGCCTGCATGGGTCCATTGCTGGGTTGAATTGTGGGTCTTGCATCTGCCCCCCACCCCCTCAACAGGCTAGGATCAAAGCTCAGAGAGGCAAAGCCACAGGAATTTGATTGTGTTCACTCCACACTGGCACCTGGCAGACTTCAGGCTATGCAAAGCTTAGAGACTCCACTCGTGTGTGGAGAACACAGTCTGAGATCCTATGAGGAGCTAGAGCTCTTGGGTTGGGGATCCCTGGGCCAAAAGGAGCCTGGGAACTGGTTGGTTCTCAGCCCTTGGGTTCTCAGTTGCCACTGGGGAGCCACAGAAAGGCTGAGACCAAAGTGGGGACACACAGGCTAGATTGGCCCACAGCAGAAGAGGAGAGGGAGCGGGATGAGAGTCTTGGTTGCAGCGGCTCCCTTGGCTGGGTCACGGCTGGCTCTGCTTAGTTGCTTGGGTTGTTGGGCCTCGGTGGCTGAGAACCTAGAGCAGGAGATTAGGCTGCGGCTCGGTAGTTGAAAACCTTTTCCACTGTTCCCCACGCGGGTCCCAAAGAAGAAAAATAGGCTATGGTTTAAAGATATTGTCATGGTAGAAAATGGATGAAACTATACCCTGGTATTTTCAGGGTGGGCCTTAGGTTAAATACCTTTTGCAAGGAGGAGGGTCTGGGAAGGAATGTCTAATTGGCTACGTCCCTCTGGCCTTTAGGTACCTCATTAATATGGAGATCTGTCTTGAGGCTCTGTAGCCTGTAGTCACGTCCTCTACCTGTAGAGGGGCTAGTGGGCACTGTCCTATGTGCCTGAAGGACCTTACTCTATGGAGGTCTTTGGCCTCGTGTCAGGAGCCTTTCTTATGTGGGTTGCTATCTCAGGATATTTTATCACAAAGAACAAGAAACATAAGACAAAAGCCCTAACTGGTTAAAGGAAAGCCAAATCTTCCTATTTTTATGTTAATTTTAAAAACAACTACACCTAGCTCAAAGGTAGGTAAATGCTGGGAACTCACAGCTGTTTTTTAATTTCTTCTTTTTGAGTTAAGGAGAAATAGCACAGAAGGTCCTCAGGGAAGAAATGGCCTACAGGAATGCCAAAGCTACAGTTAAACCAGACACAACAGGAAGCACATGCCTGTAGTCCCAGCTACTTGGAAGGCTCTGAAGGATCGCTTGAGCCCAGGAGCACAAGGCCAGATTGGGCAACACCAAGATTCCATCTCCTTCCATCATTTGAACACTTCAAATCATTTAAAAGGATTTGTTTCACAGCTCAGAACTCCAAGAAGCATGTACAGCTTACTGAGTATTGCTGGGGTGCACCTCAACAGGCCAGGCAGAGTGCTCAGCTTCCGTGCACAGAACCTAAGGTTCCAACCCCAACACTGATTAAACCAGCTATGCTAGTGAAAGCCTGGAATCCCAGAGGAGTTAGAAAACATCCAAAGACCACCCAAACTCTACAGCCCTATAATCAGCCAAGTTTTAATTTAAGATGCAGCTTTTCTCAGTTCCCATGGTCAGATTTGGAACTGAGGCCCAGCTAAAAGGGGAGGACCACTATTAAAACAAAAACCATAATTTATTCATATATATATATGAATAATATATATATATATAAAATTTACTCTTGGGGGTCATCCCCTGTCTCTTCCATGAGACATGTGTCGGGCAGCCCGGAGCACTCCACCATTAAACTACCTCATGTGATTTCAGCAAGCGGGTCTCTCGTGAGTCCTTGGGTGCGTGCCGTCCTGAGACTGGAGTGGGGTCCCCTTCTGGGGGGTCTTTTAGCCTTTCACTACCACCTTCATCATACATTTAACTCACCAGCTTCCCAACCCCATCCTACACCACACAATTTCACTTCCTGGCTTTTTATAGGCATGAGTCTAGCTCACAGGCGCTGACTCTGAAGAAGGTGAGATGTCACTCCCAAACTAAAGTATGTGTGGGTTTTAGAACTTCCACAGCTTTTTGCCTCTCCCTGTGACCAGCTGTCAGGTTTGTAGCTGTGAGCCTAAGGGACAACAGAAGCAGAACCTCTGCAACCTACACTCACAGGATCATGAGTCAGAAAGTCCCGGCAACACCTACAGACTCTGACAGTGCTAATATGGCATAGTCCACCCCACATACCCTAACAGGCAAAAGCCACAGGGTTCTCAGGCTGTGAAATGCCACATTATAAATCTCTCAACCTTAGTTTGATCCCCATGATCCACCAGTGGAAAAACTTGGCTCCTGCAAGTTGTCCTCCACAGGTACCACTGCAGCACACAAATGAAGGGGGAGTTATGGAGTGCTACCCTGTGGGGATGACACAGCCCATGTGATCATGATCCCACAGCAACAGCAGCTGCCTATTGGGCCTCTACAGTACAGTCTATCAACAGCCAATAATAGGAAGCCACGTGACCAGATCCTTCCCTGCCAAACTGTAATCTACAGGTAGACTCTAAGGTGTGCTGGATATGTCATGTCATTTTGACATTAGATAGTTATCTAAGAGGAGGAAGCCTCAATTAAGAAAATGCCTCCAGAAGATCTGGCTGTGGGCAAGCCTGTAGGACATTTTCCTAATTAGTGACTGATGGGAGAGGCCCCAGCCCATTGTCTGTGGGGCCACCTCTGGGCTGGAGGTCTGTAAGAAAGCAGGATGAGCAAGTCCTAAAGAACAAACCAGTAAGCAGCACCCCTCAGTACCAGTTTTTGCCTCCAAGTTCCTACCCTGACTTCCTTCAATGATGGACTATGATGTGGAAGTATAAGCCATATAAACCCTTTCCACCCCAATTTGCTACTGGTCATGGTGTTTCATAACAGTAATAGAAATATAAGAAAGGCTGGCCCCCTCAAAGTCAGTATAGGACACACCCAGACACCAAGTTACCAACACAAAGATTTATTATCCCAGAGGGGCAAGCAGTGGGGGAGATGCTGCAAAAGCAGACAGCAAGCAGGTCGAGTGTTTCAGGTTCTGGTTGGTTGGTTGGTTGGTTGGTTTTTGCAGGAGTGGGTTTTATGGGAAAAGGAGAGGGGGGAATCTGTGCTAGCGTGAGCTGGTAAATCCTAACTGGACATATTAGCCAAATAATAAATTTTGATTGTTTGGGCCTTGGTGTTTTGTCTCAGAAACGAGTCAGTTGTCAAATAAGACAATGGACTTTGCGGGCTAGCTTTAGGGATGTAATCTAAAGGTTTTTAACAGAAGAGAGGGAAAGGAGAAAAAGGGGACAATCACTCAGGCCTGCTGGAACCCATAAAATAAGCCTAGGGTGGGACAGCCATGAGTTCCAGAACAAACAAAAACCTGGGAAAGGGCTGGGGTGCGGGTAATAGGGGTGGGAGGGAGACACAAATCACAATGCACTACAAACATGTAGAAAACTGACAAACTGTTAAATAAAATGTAACTCTTGTCCCAAACCCTTGTAGAACCACATCTTCTACTGGTTTCTGTGACAACCATGCCCACTTTTCTGCCAACTTCCCTAAACTCTATTTCCTCTGCCTAATGAGTTTGAGTTTTGCTTTGTTCTGGGAGTGGTATATGGCATCTGCTCACATGTAAGTCCCAGTATGTGTACCTGTGTACAGGTGGAGACCTGAGGAGAATGTCAAGTGTCCTGCTCTATCACTCATCTTCCCCAGAGACAGGGTCTCCCATTAAACCTGGGGTTGGCGGCTGGCCATTCTCCCACCCATCCTGAACATCACTAGCGCAATGGGCATAGACAGCCAAACCCAGTTTGTGTTTGTTTTAACTTGGTTCAGGAGATATGAATTCATGTCCTCAAACCTGTGCGGCTGGCTACTGAGCCATCTCCCCAGGCCCTAACTCATTAAACCATGCACTTAGCTGAGGTTCGCCATTTCAGTCTCCATGGAGCTTGCCCACTTCTGACCAACCAGCTAGCCACCATACATACAGCATCACCCCAAAACATCCAAGGTAACACTTTTATCTGCCAGTGACCCCTCCAGACCTCCAGTCCCCAGCTGAGTTAGCCAGCCCATCCCCATTCAACCAACCAGGATTAGCAGTTTTATGCTACTTCAACAGTATGGACGTGTGAAGAGATTGTTTTCATGTATGCAGTGCTTACTACAGTGGCCTTGACAGTTAGTCTTGGTTGTCAACTTGACTAGACCTGAGATCAGTTGAAAGACACATCTCTAGTTGGGTCCACCAGATTATTTCCAGGAAGGGCTGACAAAGGAGGAAGACCCTTAGGCATCTCTGGCAGCAGCTCTACTAGCCTCCACTCCCTGCTGGTGAGCACATCCCCTCTGCTGCTGCCACCAGCTATCACCTTAACTGAAGTCAGGCCATAGCGTCTTCAGCCTTCCAATGTCCACTGAAGACCAGCAGCTCTCGAGAACTCTCCAGGCCTTTCTTTGCTACTGGAGCATCCAGACTTGGGGGAACTAAGCCGCCACAGTGTACAGACATTCACTAGTAAACTAAGCCAATCTAATAAACCCTTTCTTAGACTTTATTTTTAAAAAAAAATTACTTCAGGCTTGGGAGAAGTCCTAATGTAGGGTGTGACTCTCTTCTGCAGCTGAAAGAAGAAAATCAGTTAAGTACAAATAAAGAAAGCTTCAGAAAGAACCCAGCCAAGCAGCTCTTTAGCCTACCCAAGAGCTAGGATATGTCTTTCTAGGTGTCTTTCTCTTAAAAAGAAAAAAAAAATTATTACAGCCTATGTATTATTTGTGTGCACATTAGTGTATAAGTCAGAGAACAACATATGGTAGTCTATTCTCTCTTTACACCACGTGGGGTCCTGAAAATGAAATTCAGGTTACAGGGCTTGGTAGCAAGTGCTTCCACACTGAAGCATCTCAACAGGCCCTTTTCCTTTTTAGTTTTGTTGATGTTTTTTTAAACGTTTTTATTTTGTGTATGCATGTGGATGCAACTACCCAGCTATTGGCAGCAGCAGAGGGGATGTGCTCACCAGCAGGGAGTGGAGGCTAGCAGAGCTGCTGCCAGAGATGCCTAAGGGTCTTCCTCCTTTGTCAGCCCTTCCTGGAAATACTCTGGTGGACCCAACTAGAGATGTGTCTTTCAACTAATCCCAGGTCTAGTCAAGTTGACAACCAAGACTAACTGTCAAGGCCACTGTAGTAAGCACTGCACATATGAAAACAATTTACAGGCAGTTGAGCCACCACACTGACATGGGTACTGGAAACCCAACTCAGATCCTCTGAGAGCTATACATACTCTTAATGCTGAGCCACCTCTCCAGCTGCCCTACCGAGTCTTCTAAAACTGGAAAACAGTATAGAGGCTGGGGCTATACATTAGTTGGTAAAATGTTTGCCTAGCAAGCACAAAGCCCTGGACTTCATCCCCAGCATGACAAAAACCAGGTATTATGAAACACACCTGCAACTGGGCACTCAGGTGGTAGAGCAGGTGGATCAGAAGTCCAAAATCAAAAAAAATAAAATAAAATAAAATAAAATAAAAAAAAATTGCAAAAGGCCGGCGGTGGTGGCACACGCCTTTAATCCCAGCACTTGGGAGGCAGAGGCAGGCGGATTTCTGAGTTCGAGGCCAGCCTGGTCTACAGAGTGAGTATCAGGACAGCCAGGACTACACAGAGAAACCCTGTCTCAAAAAACCAAAAAAAAGATGTGCAAAATCACCCTCAGCTACACAAAAAATTGAAGGCCAGCCTAGGCTACAGGAGACCCTGTCTTAAAAAATAAATAATTCTGGGAGCTGTGTACCTCAGTGGTAGAATGCATGTTTAGCACGTGTGACCTGAGTTTAATCCACAGGTCAACAAAACAAAAGATATACATACTAAAACCAGAGGCAATATTTCTTAACACCTTCAATTCAAACACCTTTAATTTCCTCATGGAGGTAGATCAGAGACATTATCTGTACTTACATTAAAGCCCTGGAGTGGCTAGTGTCTTGGTTGGTGTCACCATTACACAACAGCTCAGGCTTACCACTCCAGGCTTCTTCAGCCTCCAAGGATCATGAACAATTGATTCTCCATAGAGAAGAGTTCAAACAGCAGCACACTACTTTACAAAGAGACCAAAAACAGTTTTATTGCTTTACAAGCCAGCAACAAACACAACTAATTATCCACATGACACTTCTAAACTCTTAAGTAGAATCACAACACCAAAACAGACTCCTTCACTTTTAAGTGCAATTTGTTCATTGCATCTGAAACTGAATTTCAGGAGTTATGTACAGTGGCACTGACCTACAGTCCCAGCTGGTCACAGGCTGAGGCGAGAGGGGGGCTGGAGCCCAGGAGGTGGAGACCAGCCTAGACAACACTGCAGGTGGGACATCACAACCTCTGTCTCTAAAGAAGAAAATAAGAAACTTTTGGCAAGAGCCTTAATGATGTCTAGCAGAACACACCTAAGCAACAAAGCAAGAGCCTATGGACCTCCTGTCTCTAACTGACCATGCAGCTCAACAGCCTTCTACCTTCCCAGACACTTTCAAGAGCCTAAACCTGTACTCAGGAAATGGAAACAGAGGTCAAAGTTCCAGGCCAGCCTGGACTATCAGCAAAACTCGTGTCTCAAAGGGCAAACTAACAAAAATAACCTAATACTTTATTCTAACCCTGCAAAAAGAACCATGAAGAAGGCGAGTCTACATGTCCAACAATATACAGCAATTACAGCTCATCCCTCAAGATGGGAAACTTAAGAGTCGGCCTCACGACACCCCACTGCACAATGAGGGGTTGAACCCAAGGTTTCAAACATTCGAGGAAAATAGTCACTGAAACATACCCCCAGTCTTTTGGTTGATTTTTTTTTGTCACAGGATCTCACTCAATTGGCCAGGCTACCCCTGAAGTCTTGAATTTGCCAACCTCCTGCCTCAGCCTCCTGTGTACCTGGGAACACAGGCCTGTACTTTCAAGCAAATATCCAACTACACAAACTGCTATCAAGCAAAAAAGGGTCACATCCCTAAATACTTCCTATTATACTGGTAATGCCAGCAGCTTCCTGTCGGAGGGTGCAAAAAAAAAAAAAAAAACACACTATTTTTGTTGGGTTTCTTCAGTTTTTGGAAGTTCTAGGGATGGACCAGCGCCTCACACCTGCCAAGCAAGACTAACACTAAAAGCTCCATCACCAGCCTTGACTTTACTAATTTCAGTTCTAGCCCAAGAATGGCCAGATATGAACTCTTACGCTATCTGGAAAGGAGAGGTGACAGAGGAGCCCACAAAGTTTACATGACTACCTAAACTATACATTTTAAATGTACTGGCAGGATCACAACCTGCAATTTCTTATTCCAAAAATTACTGCCAATCACATGAATTTTTTAAAGTCAAATTTTACTTTCTTATACACCAAACAGCACTGATTTCTCTAAGAACACACTCCTTACTACAGACAATGAATGAATACATGAGGATGGCTTTCTACTCCCAAACCAGTTCTAGCTGGCTGCTGGGAAAAGGTCTCATAGTTTGCAAATATAGCACACACGTGTAAGACTAACTGCTATGGCAGACAGGATGTAAGGTGGCATCAGAAAACAGGTGCTCTAACCCAACACAAGACATCACCACACCTCTTTACCAGAGGATCTTTCTACTGTGACCTTGCTAAATTGGACTAAACAGTTTCATCTGCTCTATTTTGGCAGCAGGGAGAGAATTGGGCCTCAAATTTCCTAGGCAAAAATTTCAACTAACTTACAAGGCTTAACATACGATGGGGAAAATAAAGTTCCCTTGCTTGTTACTCATTCTACTCTCACACTGTGTCCAGGCTACAACTGGGAGTGGAGGACTAATCTGGACCTAGAAAACATCATTGCTTACTTGTGGGAGAATCACAAACAAGACAACAAACCTGTCAATCAGCACATCAACAGTCAGGTAAGCAAGAAAAGGACGTTTACCAAGGGACCAGCATTTACAGTGTTGACAAAATGGTAATACAACACCAACACAGCTAGTTCACTGAAACTTCAACAACAAAAACATCTGTGGAAGGTTGTTTTTTCCTTTTCTTCTTTTTAGATCCAAAAAGTATTTCAATTCTGATACCTACACCACAAAGCTAGTTACGAAAATAAAGCGCAGTGTTTAGCAACTGGAGCGCTAACTCTAGAAGAGGCACTGTGCTAGCCCTCCCTGCCAACTGCAGAGCCAGCAAGGCCAGCCGCAGGGAAAGCTCCTATTTTTCACCACAAGCCGCTGCTGTCTCCTTATTGAAGCCTCGGATGGAAAGGTCATAGACCACCTCCTCTACTTTCTTCACGTCGTACTTCAAGCCGTCATAGCGCTTCCTCAGGGAGTCGTTTTTCAGATTGAGAAGGCGAAAACCTGAATCCAGCTCATTGATGAAAGTAGAGATGTGAAGGGGCCGAGAGTAGTCTCCAGCAGTGACACTGTTGACAGACAGCCTCGACTGCACAAGGAGAAAGAAATGGGGTACATTACTATGTGGTTTCTCCCTCGGCACCTTCCTGCTAATCACAGCCAGAAGCTCAGCTTTAAACACCTACTCTGAACTGCTGTTCTGTATCCAAGGTACTTACAAGCACATTAAAACAGAAGGTTCTCTGAAAGAAATGCCACCAGAACGGAGACAGTGTCTGCTATTGTGATGGATACAATTATTAGCATCTTCTAAAGTCTCTTTAATTGGCTATTCTGAAATAACGTTATGTTAAATTAAGCAAATGTCATTTTCACAGCTCAGCAGCTATTGTACAGAGCAGAAAACATGTCACAGCAATCACAGTAACTGATATCTTTTCAAACATAGGCCATGTGATCAAATCTATAATACACTAATGAGAGTTCATCTGGCCACCTAGAATAAGACAGACAAGTAAGAAGTCAAAATTAAGTCAGCTCAACTGTCTTGAAGGCCAGGTAGGATTTCAAAACCCGAAACACAAGATCTCCTTCCCCATGAAGTCCTATCCATCCTGCCAGGCTTCCCTGAGCCACTCGACCAGTACATCCCAACACACAGTATTTAAGACACTTCACCCCAGCCACTAACAGTATGGCAGTGCTCAGGTTCAAGCCTGCTGATCAGTTGCCTCCAACAAGTCTGAGTTGGTGATACAACATTTCAATGGGCTTCTGTATCTCCCCCACCCCCATATTTCCATATTGAGAATGTCTCAAATTTTCACTAACCTACACAGTTAAATTGTTTTCTAAAATTACTCTATAAATTAATATAGTTGTGAGAAATAAACATCTTGACACTTCTAAAAGGAAGGGGTAGTAGGTATTATAATCTTTTAAATTAAAATTTCATAAACAACACTTGGAATGTACAGGCAGAAGAACCAAGAGTTCAAGGCCACCTTCAGCTATATAGGTGTATAATGAATTCAAGGCCCATTTGGGTTTCAGGAAATCTTGTCTCAAAAAAGGGTACTCATTAGGCCAGGGGGTGGCACACACCTTTAATGCCAGCACTTGAGAGGCAGAGGCAGGTATATTTTGGTGAATTCAAGGCCAGCCTGCCTACAAAGCAAATTCCAGGACAGCCAGGGTTACACAGAGAAACCCTGTCTCAAAAAAAAGAAAAAGCAACAACAAAAGGTACCCATTAGTAAATGGACACAGCTCCTTCCCTCAGCAGCTGAACTGGCATTTTTCTGACCTACCCTAACTGTTAACTGTGACTTATACAATGCAGTCAATGACTACCTCATGACTGCTAGATGGAAAAGTAACTTGTATTCACCTAATGTAATTGTCATCTCCAAGGCTTTCTGCCTCAGTTTACTCACCTAGGCCTAGTCCTGGAACCTGCTAGCCTCCATACAATCTACAGTATCTAGGCCTAGACTGTTTTCAGCCTCTGAGATGTACTACTGAGTAAGCTCACCCTTTCTAGGTCTTTCTGAACTCTGGCTGGCTGGTTGGTCAACACAGCTGTTCTGGTTCCAAATTCCTCTGTACACTGACTGATTCAACCTAGATTCTTGTAGCTTCTGACTGAATTGCTCTGCTTGGCCTCATACTAACTTTGGCAAACTGTTCTAATCTTCTGGTTACTTCATATTCTCTGGCTCATCTGTCTTCACCTGTGTCTGACTTGTTCTCTCTTTAACCTGTCTCTGTAAAACTATCCTGGTAAAACTGCCCTTTCTCCTTTTCTCTCTGCACTGCTCTCTCTTAGGTAGCCTCTCTTTCCTTTTTGTTAGGTATAGCCTAGTCTGTCAAATCTTCTCTGATTCATCACTTTGTCTGCCACTTAATTAGATATCACTTTCAAATGCATGTGCTTCCTTCTACAAACTAACTTTATCTTCATTGTTTGGGTTAAAGGTGAGTACTAAGAGTGTGTCTATATTCCAGCCAGAGTAGTCATGTTGCCAGACTAAAATCCCTCTACAGCTACAAGGCCTACAAAGACCCCAAGACTTCCTCAGTTCTGGTAGCCATTTTAAGAACTAAAGTTGAAACAGAAGCACGAAATTCAAAACAGTGCCTGGTGTGCTATAGAGAGGTCAATTAGTAAAGCGTTTGCCTTGTACACATTAGGACCTGAGTGTGATCCTGGCTAGCCTACCAGCCTGGACAATTTGGTGGACTTCAAGCCCAAGAGACCCTGTCTCACAAGAACAAGTCTGGGCTACAAGATGGTTCAGTGGGTAAATGGTTGCAACCAAGCCTAATGATCTGAGTTCCATCTTCAGGACCCACATGGTGGAACAAGAAAACCTACTAAAATCTGTCCTGTGGTCTCCATGCACACTCCAGGTACGTATGTACATACGTACGTACGTACATACATACATACATACATACATACATACACACACACTGAACACAATTTTTTTCTTCCAAAAAAAAAGGTGGCCAGCACAAAGAATGACAGCAAGGTTATCCTCTGGCCTACAGATGTACACTGCTGAGGCCCACCTCTCTAGCATAGCTATAGCCACTCTGTTCCATGCCTGACCCAGAAAACTACCTTGACTCAGAGCCACACACCCTATGTTCTGTATGTTCTGAGATTGATAATCTTAAGAAGTTTTACAGCCATCTGCTTCACTTAGGACCAATCAGAATAAAGGTCGGTTAAAACTGCTCTGCCTAGCTAGCCAAAATAGCTTGAATCAGAACCAACCAACAGGCAATACTTCCTGCACCTGCACCTGCACCTGAGCTCACTGTGGTTTTTTTTCTTTATAAGTTGACCCAGAAAAATGTTTCAGGTCATTGCTTTCAGCTCCCAAGTCTGAGCTACAGCCCTGATGGATCAATCTTGGGGTATGTACTCAATAAAGCAGCCCTGTTTAACTGAGACCGGAGTCTGAGTGGCTTGGGTGGTGCCTCCCGAACCCCAATGTGTACTCACACACACAGGACCACCCCAACACACACATTCTTACCAGTTCACTGGCGAGAATTAAAACTCCTGAGAGATAATCTTCCACATCCAGATGAAACCCTTTTTCCCGATCTGGTTCAACTAAAAATAAAAAAAAAAATTAAGAGAAAAAATCAGAATAAAGGACAATAATGATATGAAAGCAATTTTAAAAAAAGAATAAATGTATACATGCATAAAAATCTTTTCTAGCTTGTGAGGGTGTTCCCACCCTTAAGCAGATACTACTACATACTCTTCGTGCTCACCAGCAAGCCTGACACCTCAGTTCAATGCTGCGAACTGACTGATACGATGGGAAGGGAACCAACACCCAGGCTGTGCTGAGCTCCACGTGAGCGGCAACCTTCCATGCACCCACAGAAATTATTAAATGTGACGTTCTTAAGTAGACAGTGCCTAAGGAAGAAACCCCAGAGTTGTCCCTCTGATCACACACACATACACACACATACACACACATACACACACATACACACA
>JANHMN010000009.1:24369995-24423029 GCA_030674055.1 Rhabdomys pumilio | reverse complement strand
ACACACACATACACACACATACACACACATACACACACATACACACACACACACACACACACACACACACACACACACACCATGAACACACAGAGATAGAAGTAGTCTCCCCCTCACCAAAACCTAAGCTAATGTACATGATTCTACAGATCACACTGAGACACTTACTGCCAAGAATCTCTGTAACAGCCTCTCGGGTTACCAGGGTCTCTGTTTCCAAATACACCACAAATGCTGCCAGGAAGACCAGGCGCTGAAGCACGAACCGCCAGTGCTCATGAAACCTGCAGAAGTGGCACAGCGAGCACCAGGTTAAGGACTGCCATAAGGACTCACTCAATATGACTTATCCCAACACCTTAGAAATAAGGTTTTTCTACAAACAAAATCTAATGGGCAACCCTAATATATAAAACAGACAGAAGCAACTCAGCACTCAAATACATTAAATGGATATGACATGAATCTGATAAGCCCTGTAAGTATAACCAATGAGAAGCACAATCCAATTTTTTAATAGAATGAAAATTAAAACCAAAGACTATCTTTATCAATTTGACTAAAGGTTTTCAATAGTCTTAAAGACAAATAAAAATAAGAAACCTAAAGTCTATGAATGAAGGCAGAGCTGACAGAGTGTTTAGCTTAGTACATACAAAGCCCTGGGTTCTACTCCACAAATAGCATACACTAGGCACAGTGGCAAACATGTAATGCCAGCACTCAGGAGGTAAAGGCAGGAGGGTGAGATGTTCAAGACAACTGTGGTAGTTTTAATAGGTATGGCCCCTACAGACTCATGTTTGAATGGTTGTTGGCCCATTGGAAATTGCAGTATTAGAAGGTGTGGCCTTGCTGTAGTAGGTGTGGTCTTGTTAGATGTGTGTCACTGTGGGGACAGGTTTTGAGGTCTCCTATGCTCAAGCTCCGCCCAGTATGGCATACAGTCTCCTTCTACCTATGGATCAAGATGTAGAACTCTCAATTCCTTCTCCAGCACCAAGTCTGCCTGCAATCCACCATGTTTTCTGCCCTGATGACAATGAACGGAATTTCTGAAACTATAAGCCAGCCCAAATTAAATGTTTTCCTTCAAAAGAATTGTTGTAGTCATGGTGCCTCTTTACAGCAATGAAACAGCCATCATCCCTGAATATATACCAAGTTTACGGCCAACCTTGGAGAAAAAAAAAGGGGAGGTGGAGGGGGACAGAGAGAAAAGAACAAAATTCAACTACAAATGACAAGGGTAAATGACCTTATGAAATGTAATCAGCTCTGCAGAAAATTTTTTTGTAACTTTTTTATGATTTTTTTGTATGTATATGAGTACCAAATTTGCATGTATGCCTACATGACAGAAGAGGGTATCAGATATCATTATAGATGGTTGTGAGCCAATACGTGGTTGCTGGGAACTGAACTTAGGCCCTCTGGAAGAGTAACAATCAGTGCTTTTAACCACTGAGCCATCTCTCCAGTTTGAAAAATAATTTTCCTTAAACTGAAGACTGAAAACATTAACTGTACATCAACCTCTACAACTTATCTCTATAACTTATGCCTATACCTAATCATCAATCACTAAATTATCATACAACCAAAAAGGAGGCCATAAGTAAAAATTCTGGTAGCACGTGTGTGGTGGCACACTTGAAATCCCAGCTCTCAGAAGACCTCAAATCACTAGGCTTGAGAGCACCTAGGCTCTCAACAAGACCAGGCTCATAAATCCAAATAAAACAACCAACCTACAAGCTTGACCAAAAAAGTGGAAATTCCTCAACCTTGAGTATTTGTGCCATGCCTCCTGATTTTCCTCTTTCTTCAGAAGGCTGGAGGAGAGGAGTCTTCTGTTTTTTAAAACATAGTCTCACATTACATAGCCCTGACTGGTCTGGAATTTGCTATGTAAACCAAAGTAGCCAGGATTGCATCAATCCTCCTGCCTCTGCCTCCAAAATAGTGAGATTACTGGCATGTGCCACCATGGCTGACTTCTGATATTCCAATGTGGCAGCAAATTCAAAACATATTCCTCATTGGACATGGTAGCATACACATGTAATGCCAGGACTCAGGAGGCTAAGGCAGGAGAATCTCATGTTGAGGATGGTCCAGGCTATACAGCTAAACTGGTTCAATAAACAAATAAGTAAGTAAATAAACAAACAGATGGTCCAGGCTACACAGCAGAACTCTTGATTCAATAGAGAGACAGATAGGCAGACAGACAATAAATAGGTAAATAAAGTGCTGGTCATGGGCATGTGCTTGTAATCCCTGTACTTGGATGGCCAAAGCAGAAGGATCACTAATAATTTAAAGTCTGAAATCTGGTCTACACAGCAGATTTCAGACCAGTCAGGATTACACAGCAGTACCTTATTTAAAAAAAAAAAAAAAAAAAAAGTTACTCAACAGAAAATAGACACAGGTCAAGAAAGCCGGCTCCAAGACAGCTGATGAGTGACCTCCAGGTACAGAGAGTCTTTCAGTCCTGCCAGCTTTACTGCTCTGGACTTTTCATGCACTACTTTACCATGGTAATCAGCAAATCTGTTTTGATTTCTGCCTGTTTTGAGACAGGATCTCAGCTCAATGACCTTGAATTCACTAATATACCCAAGGACATCCTTACATTCCTGATCCTCAGGCTGCTACCTCAAAAATCCTGGAATTACAAAGGTGAGCTACTATACCCATCGCTTTTATATTTACAGGGTGCTAAAGGTAAAACCCAAATAAGACTATATGGCAGAATATAACTGCAGAATCTAAAATGCAGGCCATCATACAGGATTCAAAAACAAACAAATTGATCCTTTACTCTCACCAGTGGCTTGCCAATCGCCCTAAGCACATATATCATATTTATTAATTGTATATATGTCTTTAAAAGAGCATCTTTGTTAACTAAAAAGAAAAGCAGAGGGTGGGAAAGATGGCTCAGTGGTTAAGAGCACTGACTGCTCTTCCAGAGGTCCTGAGTTCAATTCCCAGCCACCACACAGCGGTTCACAAACATCTGTATGGGGTTTGATGACCTCTTCTGCTGTGTTCGAAGACAGTTACAGTGTATTCGTATACATAATAAATCTTTAAAAAAGAAAAAAGAGAAAAGCAGAAATTTCTGGAGTCTTATTTATCATAGTTCACAAACACAGAAATGTAGTTGTTTTCAGTTTAATGTCCATGAAATCCAAATCATTTTCAAAGCGTATTTGATAATCACAACTAGCAGTATTTCTTCATTACTGATATACAAATAGTATAATCTTAAAATTAAGAATACTGGACATTCAACAATGTATAACAACTTTACTCACTATAAAGAAAGCATAACAGATATTTCATAAAATGACAGACCTACTGGGCATATCTTCTTAATGGAAAGTGATTTATTAGAGTTTGATAAAATTGGATAAAAACCTTGAAAATCAAAGCAAAGACCTTACTGTCCAGAAACCCAGTGCTCCAAGAGACACCTTGAAATAGGGAAAAAAAAAAAAAAAAAAAAAAAAAAAAAAAAAAAAAAAAAAAAAAATATATATATATATATATATGCAATTAGCAAGACAAGAGGCCAGCATGCAATTAGCAAGACAAGAGGCCATGAATTTGAAGAAGAATGGAGGGGAATATTAAGGTTTGGAAAAATGAAAGGGAAGAGAGAAATGTTGAAATCAAATTACAATCTCAAAAAAATTATTTATTTAAAAGTAATGGTTTCCTTACAAATTGTCCCAGGTAAAGAGAAGGACATATTAAAACATTAGTTTTCCTGCCACCATTATCAATGCAATTCTTTGTTGTTCCTTCTACAAAGATTTCTGCCTATTCATAAGTAATTATTCAATACCTCTATTTCTCCTTTCTTTAAACAAAAGGTACTGTTATAAACAGCACTGTTCTCCTTACAGACCTGTAATACTGTTCAGCAGGAAATTTCGTCTTCAGGGACGTTAGATGTGTTTTTACCGTACTGAAATGTTCGCGAGCTTTCAAGCACCTCTTTGGAACTGATCATAAAAGATAACAACATTTAATAACGAAGAACTTAACAAACTGTCAACACAGCTCCTGCTAAGTAATCTATCAGAGACCATTATTTCTCAGCTACTTTGACTGTAAGTCCTCAGATTCCAAAAAGTAAACTGTTTCTACTTCCCATGATAAAAAAAAAAAAAAAAAAAAAAAAAAGAGCTTTACTGACTATTCTCAGATTATTAAATTCTACATCACTGCATCAATGACTTGCCTTGGAAACCTGTAAGCTGTGTATCAAAAAATAACTTCAGCTCTTGGCTATGCTGGCTGCATCTTATAAAAAAGGTTCCATGTCTAACTTGACATATTAGAATCTCAACAAAGGGCTGACTATAAACAACGAATTTTAGAATATATTATACCTGCCACTTTATTATCTACAAATGTATACTAAAAGGCATTCAATCATGAGAAGCATTCATTAAAACACAAAGACTCAAATGTGCCAACTACAACGAAACTCATTGAAGTCTGAGGTTCAGGTGAGAGGAACACAACTCAACACCAGCCTAGGCAAAAAAGCAAGACTACCCCACAAGCAAACTACCCCACCAGCACATGCATGTACACACACACACACACACACACACACACACACACCATTAGACTAGCATAGCAAAATAACATCCCTATTTAAACCACACTATATACTCATAGAAAAGCAATCAAAATATCAAGAATATCATAAATTCTTAAAATGACTAAACCAATATTCCTCACAATACATGACAAAGACACACTCAGTATGTCTTTTTAATAGAACTTGACTTAGAGTGATACATTGGACCAAAAAAAAAAAATTTCAAAGATCAATGCAAAAAACTTACTGTCCTGAAACCCAGTGCCCTGATGGACTCCTTGAAGTAGGGTCAAAATCTCTCGAGCAGTTTGTTCTAAACACTGTACGACTTTTCGTATTTCCTAGAGAGAATTAAAAATAAAAATCTGATAAATGATAAGGTCAGTGTAACCCTGAGCACACACGCCTACAAACACGCAACCACACCCCACATTCAGTCACAACTCAGGACTTTCACAAGAAGGGATTCTTCAAGTGTGAACCCGAACTCTCCCAGTAATTTCTTCTTGTCACAACTCAAGGTGCTGCTAAAAAGCCTCGTATTCTTCAGGTAGCCATGGAAGAAAAACAGCCACCTGCTCAAGAACCCAACTGAGACACTATAAAAATGATTACTTGGCAATGTAAATGTCTATACAACAAAAACTTAAACACAAGTGTTGCCTGATTGTCATTCATTCATTTTACAAACATTCTCTGGGCACATTTACTGAAGGGCATTACGCAAACATCAGAGAACCAAGTAATCCTTACTAGCAATGTAATAAATAGGACAGGTAAATGTTTTTAATTTCTTACGATTTTAGAAGCTAACAGAAAAGCAATCCTTTACGCTGTAAAGTGAAAATAAGGACTAATTTTGCACGTGTAATTTTCAGCACTGAAAACGCTGAAGGCTACAGGTTCAAGTTCGAGACCACCCAGGGATCACATCAAGATCCTGTCTCAAGTTCAAAAGGAAAACAGTCAGAGAGCAGAAAATAAACTAATTCCAGCAAAGGCAGATAGTACAACCAAGAGTCCTCAGACAGGGCAAATCTAGAGCACTAGACGAATAAAAAGTTAAATCTGAACACACACATAGTAACGAGTGTAAATAAAAGGAGAGCGGAGAAAGAGACCTTGTGAGCCACAGTAGAATCTAGATTAAAAAAAAAAAAAAAAATTCTATGTGGGATGAGAAGCTCCAGGAGAGCTTATGTTTAAGGAAAGACCGCAAGAGCTTTAAAAAAAAAAAAAATACCAGCAGCCAATATAGAAAAGGTGTGTTGGTTAGCCACGGGCGTTAGCCGAGCCTGGGACTGGAATGCTGAAACAGGAAAAGTGATATTCAAAGAGGTATATGATGCTGAAAAGTTGAATCCGAAACCGAGAGGCGGCCTAACCTAAACCCATCGGGCCCGAAAACGAGAAACCGAGCAGGACCAGCCCAATAGTCCCAACCTGGCTAGGAAAAGAAAAAAAGGAGACGGGGAAGAAGGGGGCTCGCCTCTCGGATATCCTGCTCGGCAGCCAAAAATCCCTGCAGCTCCACGAAGATCTCGCTCACAGACATGGCGCCGTCCGCCCTACAATCAGTCAGCACCGGAGCACGGCCGAAGAAGAATAAGTACGACCCACAGACAAGTAGCAGACTCGCTCGCAACACCCGTCGCTATCGCTACTGCCGCGTCCACCGGCTCTTGCGCCACGGCTGGCGCCGGGGTCTTCCCACACCCGCGGCGCACCGGAGCCCGAGCTGCCCGCCGCAATGCCTGAGGAGTCGCGCGTACAGTCTGGTGCCGCGCGCTGGCCCCGAGACACTAAAGGCGGGGCCTCGCCTGCTGCCGGCACATAGGCATCTCCGGAAACAGCCCTACGTGGGGGCTTCAGCGGCACGTGGCTGGAGGCCCGCTGATAGGCAACTCCAATTGAGGAGGCGGGGACTCGCAGATGGACATCTAAGAAAACACAGGGGGGTGGGGTGCTTTAGCGACACGTGGCTTATACAGGGCGGGGACAGTGAGTGGCGCGGTTCGCTTATCTGTATCTATGTATTATATGTATACTTCAGTCAACGGAGGAAAATAATACTTCGCTTGTTGCTCAACAAAGAGTATGCATAAACTGTGTGAAAGAATGTCGAATGTAATCCTATAAATAAAAAATAAGACTGTAATCGAAATAAATATTAATAAGTAAAAATATTAATCTTCCGGGGCTGGAGAGATGGCTCAGCAGTTAAGAGCATTGACTGCTCTTCCAGAGGTCCTGAGTTCAATTCCCAGCAACCACATGGTGGCTCACAACCATCTGTAATGGGGTTTGATGCCCTCTTCTGGTGTGTCTGAATACAGTGTATCCATACCTTAAATATAGATAGATAGATAGATAGATAGATAGATAGATAGATAGATAGATAGATGATAGACAGACAGATAGATAGATAGAGATATTCTTCAAAAAAAATCATGAAATCTTTGTGCATGTTCTGTCTAACAACTATCCTATCCTCCCAGTGAGTATCTTGAAGATCTGGTCTTGAGGAATCTTGAAGAGGCCAGAATTCACCTTGTAGCTCCAGCAGCTGCTTCTCCACCTGATCAGCGAGTCCACTTAACACTCTGAAGGAGCTTGGATCTAGTTCTGTGAGTTATTTCTTTGAAAGAGCGTCTTACTTAGTGGAGTAGAGGGCTCTTACCCATTGAAAAGGAGAGGTTAACGATGGTTTAGCAGTTCAGTGTTTGTCACCAAGACTGACAGTCTGATGGAAGGAAAGAACCAGCTCTCACAAGTTGTCCTCTTCAAACACACACACACACACACTCACCAAGTAAATAAATGTCTAATCATTGGAGGGCACTCTCAAAATCTTCCCCAACCCAGAAAATCTATTTTAACCTCAAAAGAACCATTCTTCTTTGAAGGAGCAGGAACTAGCCAAGACACCCACTTGTACAGGAACTGTTTTTGATCATGGTCTGGACCCAGTAGCCATGTAACTTAGATAGGAAGGAATATCCTCTGTGCCCTTTACCTTTCTTTGGAAGCTCTGACTGGAATTTAGATACCTTGCTGGAGCACAGGAGAAGAGCTTGCTCTTTTGATCTTAAACCTTCTCTATTCCAACAGCCAGTCTCTTGTTTTGTGTTCTTCTGTTTTATTTTGGTAAAGAAAGTGTTAGATCTCAAAGAAACACATCTCAGTTTCTATGGCTCCTCCCAGCCCTTCTCACCAGCTGCCACCCTAAACCTCTCCCTCCCAGGGGCTGGACTTCAGCTTCTCTTCCCCCAGTATCTCTTCAATATAAAACAGCCATGTGGCTACACACTCTCTTTGTCTCCTGGTCGCTGCACCCTCTCTCCTGTTTCTTTCTCTCTCTCCTCACCCTCTCCTCTCCTGGCCTGGCTCAGTCTGGATTCTTCCAAGTGCCTCTGGCTGTTCTCACCTTCATATCTACAATAAACCCTTCTCAACCATACCTTGGAGCAGCAGTCCTTGATTTTCATTCATTGTAGTCTTAAGTAGGCTGGTGTTTAACTCATTATATAGCTAAGGATGCCCATGAACCTCCCAATCTTCCTGCCTCCACCTCCCCAATGATGGAATGACAAGCATGGACCACCAGGCCCAGCTTTAAGTCATCACTTGACCAAATTCCCACGCTTGCTCTTTTTTTCAGGTACTGTAGAAACTTAAAATTAATAAGTTTTAAGATTATTAGCCCTTAACACAGTAAAACATAGGTAAATAGAAGCTACTTAAGCTGACCTTCTTTGTTAGGTGCAAATTTGGGTTACTTAGCAACCGGGCATGGGAACGGAAACTAAGCTTGGGAACAGCTGTTAAAGTCAGCCCTTGTAGTTATTAAGAGGTAAAACTGCCTTTATGAGCCCTGTGAATATGGTATAAATACTGCCACCAACTCTAATTCAGGGCTCTTTTGCCTACATACAAGGGAGCCATGGTGCACCAGAATCAATAAACCTCATGTTATTACAGCGAGTCCTGTCTGTGAGTTCTCTGGGGAAGCACGTCCCTTGGTTTTGGATACCTAGAATCCAACAGTACCTTTTGAGAAAATTTCCAAAAATGCAAGTTGAGGATGTGATAGACATGAGGACAGTGGCTCCTGCAGCAACAATTGGGAAGAGTGGCTTGTGGTTGGTAGGAGCATCCCACCATCCAATCTCAGATAGACTCTCCGAAGTTCTCTGATCGACCAATAAAATGTAAAAGTGAGAAGTTTATTTCAAAGTTAACTCTTATTCTTAACTTTTCAATTACGCCTATTTACTTACTGTGTGTGTTTTGTTTGTATGGGCCTATGTGGAGATTACATTTACTCACTGTGTGTGTTTTGTTTGTATGGGCCTATGTGGAGATCAGAGAACAGAAGTTGGTTTCCTGTTTCTACCATGTGAAACCTGGAGTTCACACTCAGGTCATCAGGCTTGGAGGCAAATGTCTTTAACTACTAATGGTCACCTAACTACCATTACACTGTCTGGAAACTGAAGGAAAGAAAACAACTGACTTAGAAAATGAATCCCCAAACCTGCTGTGATAAGCACATGCCTTTAGTCCCAGCACACAGGAGGCCAAAGCAGGCAGATCTCTGAGTTTGAGGCCATCCTGGTCTGCAAAATGAGTCCTGGACATCCAGGGCTGTTACACAGAAAAACCTGTCTCAAAAAAAACATCATGATGATGACGATGATGATGATGATGGAGGAGGAGGAAAATGAACTTCTAAGACCAGATTTATACAAGATATAGTCTCAATCATTGCAATTGGGTCGAGCTCCTTTAAGTAATTATGGAAGCATTTAGGTACAGCAATGGAACTGAATGGAAAATTCAAAGTTACCTTAGACTAAAGCCCCCAAAATGCCATACTTTGGGATCCACAAGACAGCCTTGCTGACGAGCAAATAATAACTGCTCTCACTACACAGAAATCAAACCTCACAGAGAAAAGCATGATGGCTACACCTGCTAGTAAGCTCAGCACTTGGGAAGCAAGATATGAGTTCAAGGGCAGGCTAGGATAACACACAAGGCTGCGTGTCCAAAAGTTGAACAGAACCATTGCTGTCTTGGAGCAACCTACATCAGCCATACACCAGTTTGACCATGAATCCCTGCTCTAACTTGGGTCTGGAATCTTCCCTGAAGGACTGTGTATTGAAGTCATTATCCTGAGCTCATGAGACGATGGAAATGGGACATATATATGAGATGGGACATATAGGAGATGGTAAGTCGCTATCATTGGAGGTGTATCCTTAATGGCTATCGTGGGACTCTGGCTCCTTCCTTTGTTCCCTATTCACTTCCCTTCCCTCCTTTCTCCCTTCTTTATGGTTCTTTTAGGGCTCATGTAGGCCAGGATGGCTCCAAACTTGCCATGTAGCTAAGGATGACCCTGGATTTCTGACCTTTCTCTCTTCCCCGCCCAAGCATTAGGACTGTAAGCCTGGGCCACTGTGCTTCCTCTTCCTTCCTTCCCCCTCCATTTCCCCTTCTCCTCTCTCCCTTTCTCACTCTTTCTATGACAAATCTTGCTTTATAGATCAAACTGGCCTGTAGATCAGATTGACCTTGAACTCAGTATCCTCCTGTCTCAGCATCCTGAGTAGCATGGCTACATGCACTGTACTTAGGTCCTCTTTCTTGTTCACCACCCAATAGTAAAGTTAGCTGCTTTGCTCCACCACATGGTCTTATCATCACATGAGGGATGTGCTCCCTCACCACGAGTCCAAAGTAAGAAAGCTAACTCACTATGGAGTGGATTCCCCTGAACTGTGAGCCAAAATTACCCCCTTTCTATCCACAAGTTCATAGCTCAAATGTTTATTGTAGCAACACTAAGCAGTTTCCACAACAACTTGGGCCAATAAGAAGAAAGAGCTCAGCATAGTTGTACCAGCTAACACCAGCACTTTCTCAGTCAAGAGCAACTTGTCTAACAGAAGTCTAACAGACCCAACCCTCATCGCCAACAACATTGGGTTGTTTATTGAACTGGACAAGGCTGGGTGCCCCATGAACACAGGAACAGTCCCAAGGACTTGACACTGTGCCATGCTGTATTTAGCATCAAGTCCCTCAGAATATTGTAAAGATTGGATCCCCCAAATCTTCCTACTGCTACTGCCTAAAGAGGATCCAGTACCTCAAAGCCTCAGGGCATAGAGACCTCAATACACAGCAGATTCACTACTTCAAAGTCAAAGGTTTTGGGATGTTTGTTTGTTTGTTTGTTTGTTTTGTTTTGTTTTTTTAAATGTTATCCAAGCACTCAAGAGGCAAAAGCAGATCTCTAAGTTCAAGTCTACCCTGGTTGCAGAGTGTCTTTTAGGACAGTAAGGACTACACAGAGAAACCCAGTCTAGAAAAACAAAACAACAAAATGTTTTGAGACAAGGTCTTGTTCTGTCACCTTGGCTGGCCTGGGATTTGCTGGATGGACCAAGCTGGTCCCAAACTCAGAAATCAGCTTCCAAAATTCTGGGATAGGCACATGTGACATCACATCCAAGACCTAATTTTTTAACACTTTTTTTGAGGGGGGGGGCAGTCCTGGCAGGGGTCTTCTTCTTGTCGGTTCTTTTTGAGGCAGTGGCAGGAAAGTGGCATTGGCGAAAGGTAAGACTTTGTCTTATGAGGTATTTAGGGTTGCTGAATAATGATGGTGATGGTGGTGGTGGTGGTGGTGGTGGTGGTGGTGGTGGTGGTGATGATGATGATGATGATGATGTTTACTTAACTAAGTCTAACTTACTATCCTACTGTACCTGACCTGCCTTCTGTGTTCTTTTGAGGCCAGAGACTGTTGTCTCTGGCACTTAGCACCTCATCCTAAAACAGCAGGAGATTAAGTAAAGGATTAATTGCTAGAGTCTTTTGTCCAGATGCCTCTTGCTTGTCGGGCTATGGAAACGTATGCAGCAATAAACTTCGATTGAACCAGGAGAAGAAGATAACAGACACAGAAGGAAAAGCTTTTACATAAACAAATATGCATAAACTCACAAAAGTTCATATACAGATTCACGCATGCTCATTTATACATTTCTATTCAAACCAGTTGGGTCCAGCTTGCAAGCATTCTCACAATTACATACTTACTACACACACAGACATATGCATACATTCTCACAGTTACATACTTACAGACACAACCACACTTACATATGCATATGGAGCAAAAGACCAAGCACCAGTGCAGGAAGAACTCACTCAATCTGGATGAAAAAATGAGCTCCAATCTTTAGTGCATAGAGAAAGAAAAAGCGTCTACCCTTTTAATGCTAAATGAATTGAACACAGATTTGTAAGAAAAAAAGGTTTGTTCCTTTAACAAGACTAAAGGACCTCTTCTGTACCATGGTAAGGAGAAGCCTGCCTGTTCTCCTTCTGCTCTCTCTAAGCTTCTTTTTCCCTCTTTCCCTCTGCATTCTGCACATTGCTCTCTTAGTTTTCTGTTACCTATAGTTTCTAAGTTATTCCACTCTGCATTCTTCTTCTAATCTTTGTAGTGGCCCGAGTTGCCCCACGTTTGGGGGCCAAAATGTTGGACCACTCTGTCAGTGTTGGAACCACAATGCCAAAAGCCTTGGGGTCTAAGTTGTTAGAGCCCGCACTGCCCCAGGCTACTCCAGTCCACGGGTTGGGGTTCAGCAAGAGAGAGAGAGGACAGACTCGAAGAATGGAGAGCAGATAGAGTGTGATTCAATCCCATTTATTCTTCAGTCTCTCTTCCTAGTTCCAAGTCCCAAGTCTTGAGTTCCTAGTCCCTAGTTCCTAGTCCCTAGTGCCTCCAAGTTCCAAGTTACTTCTTCCAAGTGCTAAGTGCCTAATGTCTAATCCTGTGCCTAATTGTTGGGAGCTGACTTTTAACAGAAAGCGGCTAGAAAGCAGCTATCCATGCCTGTAAGGTGCACATGCTAGCCACGCCTCCAAGGCTTACTCATATCCACGTGCCTACAAGGGGCGTGGCAAAAGTGTATAAATAACCCAGATTTCCCTTCAATAAAAGACTAGACTTGAGACTGGATCAGAACCTCTGTCTTGTCTTCATTCCTAGCGTCTCTTCCCCTTATCCCCGTTTCTCTTTCCCTCTGGACCCTGACCCAAAGACTGGAGCAAGCCGCAACATTTTTTGTTAAGTCTTTTGTCTCAAGCCAGGTAGAGCGGAGCCAGTTGCAACACCTAATACTTACTAATTCTTCAAGCTCCAAGTCTCAAGTGCTCTTCTTCCAAGTGCCTAATACCTAATACCTAATAATCTGTTGAGTTCTTCTATCTGCCTCTCGCCTTTTATATGTCTCACTTCTAAGCCACGCCTTTAAGTCATGCCCTTAGGTCTTGTCTCTAAATCTGATCTCTAAGTCATGCCCTTAAGTCACATACCTTTAAGTCTCACACACCCGAGGGAAGATCCTGGGTATCTAAAACAAGATGTTATCAGAGTGTGCTCAGCTGTTGTAGGCTATTGTAATCAAATCTCTTGTCAGGGTATATGACTCAACATGGTTGATCTTGTTCCCTTCTCCTGCTCTGATGTCACAATACTCTTACTCTCAATGTCTTTTCTCCCAAAGCTATGCCTATCCTTCTAAGTTCTTCTTGAGTTCAGTTCTGTCTAAAAACTTCTCCTCAGCTCAGTTCCTTCTCACAGCTCAGTTCTGACTCTTCTCTTTGTCTTCAGTACTTATACATTTTTCAGAATACATGAACACATGTTACAAAGTTCATCACAAGTTCACACAAAAAATCAAATCATAAATTGAAATAGAAGTTTACAACAGAGAATGTTTACATGCATATCCATTAGGAGTAATTATCTGGCTAAACATGCATCACCTGTCTCCGTGCCACGAGTTCATTGTAAGTTGAAAACCAAAACTAAGTTATTAGTGAAGTTTTATAGATAAACCCAGTCAATATTTTATCTTCTGTCTTGCACCTATAATAAATCATTAGTTCCCTTTTTATGACCTTTAGTTAATGTGTTTTACAACTTCTTGGAATGTGCTCTGAGTAGGAGAAAGTCTGGTTACTATCTAAGATCAATTAACTGATGATACTTGGGAGACTGGCAGAGTTCTTATTGCAGTTTTGATTATCAGAAAAGGACCTAATAGAAGTCCCACTATAAAAGAACTTAATAACCACTGACATAACTTTAGGAATTCTTATAGGATCATCATTAAGACTTAAGAAGTCATCTATTTATCTATATAGCATCACTACAAGACAGTACATCTTGGTGGATCTGCAGAGATCTGCTCTAAAGGGGTATGCTATTACTTAGTGATGTGTGTGTGTGTGTGTGTGTGTGTGTGTGTGTGTGTAACAATGACAGGAAAAGCATATTAATTGTAAAGGACTCGAGCTGTAAACTGTAACGGACCACTCTTGCCCACGTTTGGGGGCCAAACTATAGCGGCCCGCTCTGTTCCGAAGGTCCGGGTTTAGCAAGAGAGAGAGTGGGGGGGAAGAAGGGGAAGAGCCGCGAAGAATAGAAACAAGCCAGAGGATCTGTAGTAACGTCTTCTTTACTGTCTCCACACATACACACACCACTACACCTACTACTACTACACCACACACCTACAACAAGGAAATCCTGGGTATTTATAGGCTTTTGCCACATGCCTTGTAGGCACATGGATACCACGTGCCTTGCAGGTGTGGATATGATGTAAGCCTTAGAGGCATGGACAGCACGTGCGCCTTACAGGCATATATGGCGTAGACAGCATGTGGACAACACGTGCACTGCATGCCTTCTAGGCATGGATACCACTTGCTCCTTGCAGCTGGGGGCACTTAACAGCAAAACAAGCTAATGTGATATCAGAGTGTGCTTCAGCTGTTGTAGGCTGTTGAAAACCAAGTCTCGTGTCAGGGTATATGGCTCAAGATGGCTGCAAAGCTGATAGCTGCTTTCTAGCCGCTTTTTGCTTAAAGTCGGCTCCCAACAATTAATAGCAGAAATCTTTCCTAAAATGAATCCCTTATAGCCTTGCTAAATAAAAATGAACCTGTCACAGATTATATAATAACCCGAAGCAGGCCATCCCAGAATGATCACCTGCTGTTATTAGCTTGTCCCATTATGGCTCCTGACACTTTTTTATTCTCTCTCTCTCTCCCTGTCTTAGTTAGGGTTTCATTGCTGTGAAGAGACACCATGACCAAGGCAACTCTTATAAAGGAAAACATTTACTGTTTCAGGGGTTTAATCCATTATCATCATGGCAGCATGCTGGTGGACATGGTGCTGAAGCAGGAGCTGACAGTTCTACATTTTGATCCAAAGGCAGCAGGAGGAGATTGTGACACTGAGTGTAGCTTGAGCTTCTATGATACCTCAAATCCCCACTCCACAGTGAAATACTTCTTCCAACTAGGCCACATCTCCTAATAGTGCTACTCTCTATGGGCCAAGCATTCAAACTCTTGAGTCTATGGAAGCCATTCCTATTCAAACCACTCCTCCTGCTCCTGCTCCTGCTCCTGCTCCTCCTCCTCCTCCTCCTCCTCCTCCTCTTTTCCGTGTGTGTGTGTGTGTGTGTGTGTGTGTGTGTGTGTGTGTGTATGCACTCACACACATGAAGACTACAAGAGGGCATCAATCGGTTACCCTGGAGCTGGAATAACAGAGGCTTGTGAGCCTGAGCCTGATGTGGGTGCTGGTGTTGAATTCCAAGATCCAAACCAGAGGACTCGCTCCCCCAGAAGCACTCACGGACATCGGATTTGATGCAATAATATGAGGTTTATTGATAACCGGTGCACTGGGGTTCCCTCAAAAGAGGAATCCCAAACCAAGGCTGAGAACAGTTTTTATGAGGGCAGTTTCATCTCTTAAACAATTAACCATAAAGGCTGACCTTAATAGCTGTTCCCAGGCCTGGTCTCTAGGTGACTCAGATTTGCACATTATCTTTATAACAATGATTGTTAGCTAAGTGGCTTCTGTTTGCCCAGGTTTATTATGTTAGGGGCCCAGCTTCCTGATTACCTCTCATCTTGGGCCCTTCCCTGGAATGTGTCTACTTGCTCTGGGCCTTCCCCACCTGCATGTGGGTTCCCTTCCCTGTGGTCTGAGGAATGTTAATCAACCTCTGCCTTCCTCCTCTGAATGTTAGTCAGGTGTCCTCTCACTAAGGAATGTGCTCCTCCCAGAATGTGTCCTGGGACAGTGAATTTTAAGTTTGAACTAAGACCTGAAATTCCTACATTCAATTTCTACACTGGTAATCAAACTCTAATCCTCAGCAAGACCACCAAGACCTCTTAACCACTTAGTCATCTTCCCAGCTCTCCCTTTTTTATATTTTATTCCTACTTTAGTTATTTATTTTGTGTGTGAGTGCATGAGTGTGCACATATCTATGTGTGAGTGCACTTGTTCTCTCCTACCATATAGATCCTGGGGCTTGAAGTCAGGTAGTCTGGCTTGGCAGCAACACCTCTGCCCACTGAACCATCTCTGTTGGGGTAATTATCCAACCCAAATAAGACTGGTTAAAGAAAACACAACTCAATTATTATGAATATATGCTGCATGCCTAAATTGGGCAGATTCACCACTACAATATTCTATTCCCCAGCTATGAGACCCTTATAACTTGTGGGTTTTCCAAGTCACGAATTTGTCCTTCCACCTCCTGCTCCTCCATCATCTTCTCCTTCATCATCTTCCTTCTCCATTGTCTTCCTCCTCTGACATCCTCTCTCCTTCTTACTGAACCCTAAGACCCAAACCAGGGAAAGCACTCCCACAGAAACAAGGGATGCACTTCAAAAACATGAGGTTTAATGATAATGACCAGTGCACTAGGGTTAACTTGCATGGAGGCAAGAAGAACCCTGAGCTAAAGCTAAGAGCAGTTTTTATACAGTTTAAGGGGTGGACTAGAGAAACAGTGATTAGGCACAATATGATTGGCAGAACAGTGTGACTTTTAAACTGATTCGTCTTTGGGGAATGAGGTGTCAAGGACCTCCTTGGTCTGTAAATGTGAAGGGTTGGTTGTCTTGTGGAATGTGCTCTGGGCATCCTGGTAGTCTGAGGAAAGTTAATCAGCCTCTCCCTTCTTCCTCTGAATGTTAATCCAGCAGGATAATCCAGCAGGTATCCTAGGACTAAGGAATGCGCTCTTCCTGGGATGTGTCCTAGGGCAGTTAATTTTTAAGTTTAAGAATTCCTACAGTTTCCAGGTGGTGGTGGCGCACGCCTTTAATCTCAGCACTTGGGAGGCAGAGGCAGGCAGATTTCTGAGTTCGAGGCCAGCCTGGTCTACCAAGTGAGTTCCAGGACAGCCAGAGCTACACAGAGAAACCCTGTCTCAAAAAACAAAACAAAACAAAACAAACAAACAAACAAAAAAAACCCTGTCTCAAAAAACCAAAAAAGAAAAAAAAATTCCTACAGTCTCTCTCTCCCACCAACCTTTATTTCTTCACCTCCCTTTCTTTGCTCAATCACTGGCTCTAGCCTTTATTTTACAAATTAAGGTGGGCAGAAGGTTCAGTAGAAGTCATCTATGTACTGATTCACTTCCTCTCTGCAGCCCTTCCCAGGAAAGAGAAATTATCATCAAAATACAAGGCCAGGGCCACCCACAACACATCTTGATGGCCAAGGTCTATTTGGTTTATTTTCTTTACTGTATGGGTAAGGAACGATGTGTGCATGTATTTATTTTTGTGAGTGGGGAGGTATGTACATATGTGATCATGTGTGCAGTGTAGTGGAGGCCAGAGACTGACACTAGGTGTCTTGCTCTATAGCTTCCTACTTCAGTTTTTGAGACAAGGTCTTTTCGGTGAGCCTTGTATTCAGCAGTTGGCTAGACTTACATATATATACATATATTAAAACGTTAAGAAGTGGGGAGGAATGGCTGGGCGGTGGTGGCACACACCTTTAATCCCAGCACTTGGGAGGCAGAGGCAGGCGGATTTCTGAGTTCAAAGCCAGCCTGGTCTACCGAGTGAGTTCCAGGACAGCCAGGGCTACACAGAGAAACCCTGTCTCGAAAAACCAAAAAAAAAAAAAAAAAAAAAGTGGGGAGGAAGAGAGAGCATGAGAGGCACATCAGGTGTGCAGGTCCACGCCTTTAGGAGGCACAGCCAGAATTTGGGGAGTAGAGGCTTTGTGTTTGCAAAAGATGGGCACTCTCAGCTCCCTGCCCAAGCTTCCTGTGACAGTTTGCTGCCATGACTTCTCTGCTATCACGGACTCTTCCTCTAGAACTATATACCAAAATAAACTTCTTTTCTCATAATTTCCATTGATCGTGGTGTTTTATCACAGCCACAGGAAAGTAACTGATACACTTAGGAAGAGGGAACTTCAGTTAAGGGGTTGCCTCCGTCAGATTGGCCTGGGTTGTGTCCTTTGGAGCATTTTCTTGATTGGTAGTTGACACTGTGGATGCCAACATCCTCTGTAAGAGACAAATCCTTTTTTTTCCCCCAGAGTGGTTTTGATTTGTCTCATTATATCAACAAGAAGAAAACTAGTACAGCCTCAGAGGACAACTTACTGGAGTTGGCCCTTCTATCATTTGGGTTCTATGGTCCAATTCAGGCCTTCAGCTTTACCTCAGTAGCCGTTACCCTCTGAGCCATCTTGTCCTTGCCTTCCCCCTTTTGTGGGGACAGAGAGGGCCTTGTGTATCACTGGATGCCTAGGTGTTGGTTTATTCACAGTTGGAAATAGAAGCCAGAGCTTTATAAAAGGCAAGTAGGCTCCATGCTCCAGCCCCTCTTCCAGAGTTCTTTATGTCATGGCATTCCCCAAAGGGATTTAAGGAAGCCACATCTCCCCAGAAGTTGCTCTCTTAGATAAAAGGCTTCTTTTTGTATCCACTGAGTCTCGAAAATGTTTGGTTTAAAATAGTCTTCAGACCAGGTCAGTAAGATGGCTCAACAAGTAAAGGCACTAAGCTTGAGTCCCCAGAACTCATACCATGGAAGGAAAAAACTAACTGCAGCAAGTAGTCCTTTGACCTGGACACATATGATGCAGCACAAAGGTGCACACACCCATACTTATTGACAGGTCTACACACAAAATCAATCAATCAATTAATCTACACGTAAATAAACAAATGGAGGAAAGTCAGAAAGACAACTGTTTCAACATGAGAGATTCTTACATACTTCTCTTTCTGTGTTTTCTCAAACTTCCTATTGTGTTACCTAAAGAAACCTACTAGGGAGCTGAAGAGATGGCTCTAGTACCCTGGCTACAGACCATAATTTCAGTTCCAGTGTTCTGGTGCCCTCTTCTGGCCACTGCAGGCACTGCATATATAGGGTAAGCATACAGACAGGCAAAACACTCCTCACAGAAAAATAAAATAGAGACTGGACAAATAGTTCACAGTTAAAAGTATTTTCTGCTCTTCCAGAGGACATGAGTTCAGTTCCCAATACACTAGGTATCTCACAACAGCCTGAATTCTAGGTCCAGGAGATCCTACACCATTATTCTCTATGGTCACCTGAATTCCTCAACACATACCCACTCATAGACACACATGTGTAACATCAAAAATATAAATATGTGTTGCATTATGTCGTGGAGATTTCCATGGTGAGGACTGATGGGATTTCAAGTCCTGAACTTGGGGGAACTCAGGGATTAGTGGAATTTTTTTCTTGTAGGATGGGGTCTTGTAGGATGGCCACTCTCCCACTTCTTGGCGATTAAAAAACCATTAGGGATATTAGAGAAAGAAGGACATGCGGGGAGGTGGGGTTGGGAAGGTTGGCCATTGAAGCTTCTCAGGCAGGGGCCTGGCCACTTTCCTGCTTGAGTGAGTGTTTATAAAGTTTACAAAAGGGGTCCATAGCAAGGAAGGCTTTCCCTGTTGCTCGTTGGCGTGAACAGCCAACAGGCATGGTTAATGTTTAGGACTCTAAATTTGCTTTTGAGACCATGGAGCCCAGGCTGTCTTCGAACTATGTATATGAGAATGGCTTTGAACTCCTGATCCTCCTACCTCCACCTCCCAAATATTGGGATTACGGATGTGGGGGCTCCAGTCACAGTTTATGAACTGCCCTGGGTTTTTTTAGTTTGTGGCCAGTAGGTGGCGCTCGAGATCGCCCAATACCAAACACCCGGGCCTACTCTTTTACTACACTTCCGCCTCTACTTCCGCTTCCGAGATTGAAGGGGACGTCACTTCCGGGAGCTCCGCGTGGACTGACTTGTTTGGGGTTCTCCAGCATGGCCGAGTTAGCAGGCCCCGCGAAGCCGAGTCTGGCGTTGAACCCGCAGAAAGACTCACAGTTTGAGAAGGCACTGACCCAAATCCAACAGCGCGCGAAAAAGGTGAGCGGCGGGGCGGCCGGGCTGACTCCGGAGCCGACCTCTCACGAGCTTGGGGACTATGGTTCCAATCAGGAGACTGAGGCAGGTCAGGAGCCGGTGTGAGGTTTGGCCCTTTCGGCCCTCAGGACTCACGTGTGGGAGCCTGGCACCTCCAAATCTCAGAGTATGTTAAAGCCGCCACGCTTTCACTTTGGCCCGCAAAATGAGGGTTCATAGTCTAGCACAGCATTTGGAAGGTATGTCCCTACCTTTTAGTGCTTAGAAAATGGACTCGACATCCGGAAACTCAGCTCCTGGGACAGGGAAGCCGGAGAATCGAGAGTCAGAAAACAACTCAGGCTCAGTGTTCAGACCAGAGCTTCACCAAAGAAAATAGAGATTACAGCCTGCCGAGCACTGTTTGCAGACAGCGTACCTGACGGAAGTTTATGTCCCTTTAGTTTTCAGCATGGGGTGCACTGGAGAGAACGAAAATTTTTCTTGTTTTGTTGTTGTCTTGAGGGTCTTTTGGGCGGGTTGTTTTTGTTACAGTGTCAGTGTGGGGTTTATTGTAGCCCAAGCTAGCCTCACATTTGCCGTGCAGTCGAGGTCTTGAACCCCTATATCCACTGGATGAATACTGGGATTACAGCTATAGGTCACCCTGTACCCTACCTAATGGCAAACAAGTTCTTGTTCTCTAGGGTAATAGTGTGGTGACAGAGAAGTACCGTCTCCACTGTGAAGGTTAACAACCGGAGACAGTAAGACTCAGTGTAATAAACTGCCAAATGCATGCAGAGTTGGATGTCTTGGGTTCACAGTGACAATGACACTTTTAATTGCTGGTCCATTTAGCTCTTGAACCCATGTTAGGCTTACAGTTTTGTAGGGACAGGTGGGTGTGGACATGTGTGCACCCTGGTGTCCGTCATGGTGCGTGTATGGGTCGAAAGACATCCCTTGGGGGTCTGTCTCTTGTAGTCTGTGGCTTTGTGTGACTGAACTCAAGCCTGAGGCTTGCACACCAAATACTTAAGGCAAGAGAAATATCAAACACCTCATTTTTCAGTTTCTGCTGTGAGAGAGATACAAGTATGTTCCTGGACCAAGGTTAATGAAGGGTATTGAAAATTTTGACGCAGGCCAGGCAAAGTGACGTTTACTTTCCAATCCCAGTGCTGGAGAGGCAAAGACAGGCAGATTTCTACCTATCCTCTAAAAGGACTTTAGAAAGCTGGGTGGTGTAAGTTTGAGCCTAGCCTGGTCTACAAAGCTAGCTCCAGGACAGCTAGGACTACACAAAGAAACCCTGTCTCAAGGGGAAAAAAAAAAAAAGACTTTAGAATTAATTTTCTCTGAAGTTATGGAATGGTAACATAACGACCTTTGCAGGACATGATGATACAGGCCTTTAATCTTAGTTTTCAGGAGTTAGAGGCCAGCCAGCCTGGTCTACATAGTGAGTTTTGGGCCAGCCACGGCTCCATAGTGAGACCCAGCTCAGAAAAATGTGTATACATGCACAAATTTTGGTGTAGTATGAGTTTGTATTTTTAAAATGCTTATCTGTTTTGTCCTCAGCAAAAGAAGAAAGAAAAAGTTAACTCTGGAGTAGTTTATCTGGGCCACCTACCTTCAACACTTTCTGAAAGCCATATCTATGACTACTTTGCCCAGTTTGGTGATATTAGCAGATTCAGATTGTCTAGAAGTAAGCGGGTAAGATTCTGTACCTGAATTTAAACTTTGTATATTTTGCTCATCATTTGTATGTCATCCTTTATTCATAGGCACAACATTGTCACCTACAAAGTTCCTACAAGCCAGGCGTGGTGGCGTACACCTTTAGTCCCAGCACTCAGGAAGCAGAGGCAGGTGAAGCCAGCCTGGTTTACATAGTGAGTTCCGAGATTCCCATAGCTACCTAGAGAGAGCTTGTCTCTCAATAAGTAAATGTAAGTAAAGTAACTTTACAAGTTGCAGTGAAATCATAAGAACGTAGGCATGGTTTAGTGGTCCATACCTTTAGTCCCAACACTTTGGAGACGGGCAGGCAGAGCTCTGAGTTTGAGACCGGTCATAGCTGTATAGTGTGGATTTCTATCTCAATAAAAAGAGAGAAATCATGAGACTACGTAGATAGCTCCGTCTATAACTGTCAACCCACAGAACCCAGGTCAAAAGCCAGGTGCTGGGAGGGGGTTAGCTCACTAGCCAGCTGAACTCACCAGTGCCAGACTTGTTTCAAAATGCTAAGAGCACTTGTGCCGTAAACATGGGCCTTGGGTCAGATGGGCTTACAGGGCATAGCCACACATTGCTTATAGGACTTCCCTCAGGAAACTCAGGCAGGCAGCAAGGAATGACAACCTCAAGAGGAGAACCAGTATTCTAAATGTGCATTTCACAAGGCAGTTGCTTCTTGTCTTCAGACTACACGGACAAGTAGACCATGTTTATTTTGTGAATGCTAACCCTGGGGTTCGTAAGCTTCAGTTGGGTTTATATAAGGCGTCTCTAAATCCACAGGACTCTTTCTTTCTTTCTTTTTTTTTTTTTTTTTTTTTTATTTGCTTTTACTGGGGTTTAAGTCCTGGGATGGAATTGTCCCTTTGTGATACCACCACCTTCTTGAGGCCTACTGCCAACTGATTCCTCCCTAGAAGAGAATTTCCTCCTCCTAGGACTCCTACTGGTTCTCTCCTTGTTCCCTGAGCAATTACTTCCTCTTGGAGACTGTGCTACCCCATCTGTCTCTGCAAGGTCACTAACTACCTCCTTGGAAGAAAGGTGTTCTTTTGTTTGAGTGTAGGCAAGGAGAATGCAAGTCTTCCATTTTCCAGGGGAGGCACCTTGGCTCTTTGTCTGTGGGTTGTTGAGTCTCCTGGAATGTACCTGCAGGTGCCATGGCCAACACAGCCAGCAGCCTCTTCTCCTTTGTCATGTTTCTCCTCAGTTCCTCCAGCTTCCTGATAATCTTAGCAGCCACTTCCTCTGCCTGAGTCATGGCTTCTAAATTCTGTACACTCTACAGTCTATTCCTCACTTGCCCTGGACTCTTCTCCCCAAATGCGTCTGTGGCCCCTCAAAGAAATAATTGATTCTTGATGTGTTACTGCGTTATAACAGCTACCAGGAGATGCAGCCTTTGTTCACTGTTCAGCTAGTGAAGTTGCAGTGAAAATTGAGTCCATATTTGCTCCAGAAACATGGTTCCAGTTCCAGGGCCTAGGAGAGGCTCAGATGCTAGGATGAGCCGTCACTTGTGTGGCAGAGGCCGTGTGTTTCAACAGGTTTTTAGATGCATGTCCTCTGAGCACCTTTAAAGTGTTTGGTTTTGATTTGATTGGTTTCAGACGGAGATTAACTGTGGAGTTCTGCTATCCCAGACCAGGCTGGCTTTGAACTTGTAGCTATCCTGCCTCTACTTCCCAATTACTAGGATTATAGGCATTCACCACTATGCCCAGCTTAAAGGGAATTTCATTAATTATCTGTATGAGTGCCGGGCGGTGGTGGCGCACGCCTTTGATCCCAGCACTTGGGAGGCGGAGGCGGGTGGATTTCTGAGTTCGAGGCCAGCCTGGTCTACAGAGTGAGTTCCAGGACAGCCAGGACTACACAGAGAAACCCTGTCTCGAAAAACCAAAAAAAAAAAAAAAATATCTGTGTGAGTATTCTGCTTGTCTATGTGTTTGCTCACCACATGCATGCCTAGTGCCTGCAGAAGCCAGAAGGGAGGACATCAGAGCTTCTGGATAGGAGATTTCAGCTACCTTCTGGGTGCTGGGAATTGAACCCAAGTCCAGTGCTCTTTGTTAGCCACTGAGCAATCTCTCCAGCCCCTACGGCCTTCCTTGCGCTGCGGCCCTTTCGTGCAGTTCCTCGTGCAGTGATAGCCCACAACCGTAAAGTCCTCTCATTGCTCCTTCATAGCTGTGATTTTTCGCCGGCTTGTATGGTGCTTGGGCTTAAACCGCGTCTTTGTGTTGGATATTCAGCCCTTGGCTTTTTGGTTTCTTTTCTTTCTTAATTACTTTTATTTATTTCAATGGGCCGGGGTGATTCCTTCCACCGTGTGGTTCCTGGGATTGAAGTCAGGTCATTAGATTTGGTAGGTGATGCTGTTGTCTGGTGAGTCAATTCACTGGCCCTTGGTTTTTGTTCTTGGAATGGCATGTCCTTTCAAGTTACTTTTCAGAGGATCTGTTAGTTTGTGGGGATGGTCTGTTGTGCTGGAGTTCATAGTCCATCGCTCTTCTACTCCACCAGCTTGCTCCTGTGTTTTTTGGTGGGATTGGAAGTACTGGTGGGAGATGGTTGGTGGTTGATGCTCAGCCTGGCCTTACTCTGTGTAATTCAAACCAACTTTGAATTGCAGGTGTTTGTTTTTTTAATATGTTGTTGAGCTTTGTGGGACATTGGTGTTTTCTTAGCACCCTGATGAGAGTCTATTTCATTGCCCTCATTTCATGGAATAACAGTCTGAGGCTGGCTGGGAGTGGTGGCGCACGCCTTTAATCCCAGCACTTGGGAGGCAGAGGCAGTCGGATTTCTGAGTTCGAGGCCAGCCTGGTCTACTGAGTGAGTTCCAGGACAGCCAGGGCTACACAGAGAAACCCTGTCTCGAAAAACAAAAAACAAAAAACAAAAACAAAAAAAAAAACAGTCTGAGGCTGACATGTTACTTAACACAGGTCAGGTGTCAGTGCCAGGATTAAAGTGTAGACATTTGAACTCCAGAATCCACACTACACAGAAGGCCATTCTGGGTGTGGAAATCCACTTGTGAGCTGGTACAGGTTAAGAAGTCAAGGCCTGTTCCTTTGCTTAGGCTGTGGAAATTGGTGCAAGTTCCTTGGTGAGACTCATGACACTGGAGACTTGGTTGTTTCCACATGTGAGGTTGAGCTGCCTGTGTTCTCCTCTGGTACTGGAGACTGAAACCAGGGCACAATAGGTAAGCACAGGCTTACATTGCTATTTTATTTTGAGACAGTCTTTCTTAGTTGCCCAACAGATCCGCCTGCTTCAGCCTCCTGTGTAACTGAGATTATAGTCTGGGATTACCTGGACTGCTAGGTTTTTAATGAAAAGAAAAAAGAAGAAAACCTGGCCCTCGCTGGTGTGTGGCAAGTAGGACTACCAATGAAATGCGAAATGAGTAGACAAGTCCAGGACTGTGGGAGCCCAAAAGATAGCCTTCTTCCCACAGACAGTGCTACTGGACTCCTGTAGAACACTCAGGGGTGTATCATACTAAGCTTAATCATAAGGGTACCAGAAAAATCTATATTCCAAGCTGTGACTGTCTTATCTCCTGTCTGTTTGTGTGTTAGTTCTGTGGGCTTGTTGGGGGGCTGTGGGCAGCGGCATTGAAATAGTAAAAGTTGTGACTGGGGCTTGTTAGGAGCTTGGTGATACTTAGACTTAACTGCTCTTTTGTGGATTTTCTGTTGCAGACAGGAAACAGCAAAGGCTATGCCTTTGTGGAGTTTGAATCTGAGGATGTTGCCAAGATAGTTGCAGAAACAATGGATAACTACCTTTTTGGTGAAAGACTTCTATCATGTAAGTACTCTGACCTTTCTGCACTGTGATGAGATTACAGAGTTACTTGTGGTGTGGTACTCATGAAGAGAAGCTGACTGGTCTTTAATGGTGGTTGGAAAGAATGTTGCTCAAATTGAAAACTGATCGGGTTAAAGCCCAGCATAAAGTGGCACATGCTTTTAATCCTGGCACTTGGGAAGCAGAGGCAGGCCAATCTCTCTTAAGTTAAGGGACAACCGTGGCTGTGTAGAGACCTTACATTAAAGAAGGAAGAGAAAACTGATGGTTAGGTAGGCGTGAGCAGGCAAAGGGACAGCAGTGCAGCCTGAGGTCACTTCTTACCAAATGGACGGTAAATGCCAGACCAGAGGTAAGGAACCTTTGGTTACTGCAGTGTTGGGGAACTCAAATGGGGAGCTACAGGTCAGATTCTTGATAGCCATAAAACCAAGACGTTAATGTGAGGCCTGGGTGCAGCCCACTGGCGGACTCTACAGAGGGCAAGACCAAAGCAGAGAGTGAGAGAGTAGGAACCACGTGTCCTGCTTGCTCTGCACAGACGACTCACCCACAGATGTGAATGTAAATCATTCCCACAGAGATCTGTACGTAGAGGCCCTGCGAACTTTTCTGTCCCGTCACCATACAGATCTCTGCCCTTGGAAGGTAGACGTAAGTGTCCAGCCTGCCTACACCTATGGTAGTGTGCCCTGCCCTGGGACCAGCTTACAGGTTCACAAGGCTTCCTGGTAACATTTTTCTCCCAGTTTCAGTCACCATGGGAGACGTTGTCATGGTCATGTTCAGTTGAAAGCCTGGCGCCTGTGGGGAGAAAGTGGCTAAGCAGAAACTCGGGGGCATTGGTGCTCTGCTTTGTCTGGTTTGAGGAAAATACCAGAAAGGGCTCTGGATTCTACTGAGTTTTTTGACAGTTGCCACAAATCCATACCCTGTCCAGGATAGAGTGGGATTATCTGGGACTAGGAGTGTAGTTACCTGGTAGAGTGCTGGCCTAGCAAGCACAAGGCTGTGGATTTCCACCCTAGGGGCATCTGCATCTGATGGCATGAGCCTTTAGTGCCTATCTTTGGGGGTGCAGGCTGGAGGACCTGAAGTTGAAGGTCACTGTAGGCAACTTCAGGGCCAGTTTAGGCTACGTGAGACCCTATGCTTAAAAATTTTTTTTTTAAAAAGAAGAGGGCAGAGAGGTGGCTCTGCAGGTAAAGCTGCTTTCTGTGAAAGTGTGATGGTCTGAGTTTGATCCCCAGATCCCACATCAAAGTAGGAAAGAACCAACTCCACAGAGTTGTCCACCAGCCTCCAGACATCAGGGTGTGTGAGCCCACACACATCCATTTCCACAGACAGTGATCATTGTTTGATGTTTAAAGGTTATTTCTGTCATGTAGTTAATTCATATCACAAGAAATAGGTGTCTGGGAAATATAAAATTAAAAGACCCTTTCCTCTTTGTTTGTCTTATAGGTAAATTTATGCCACAAGAAAAAGTCCATAAAAACCTTTTTTTTAGCCAGTGGAATGCTCCGTTTCATCCTCCCTCCTTTCCAGCAGTGCAGCGCTATAATCAGAAACGAGGACATTTGCAGATGCTGAAGATGGAGTATCGGTTTAAGAAGAAGGAAAAATTACTCCGGAAGAAACTAGCTAAGAAGGGGATTAATTATAGTTTTCCTTCACTGGTAAACATCCTTTTCCAGATTTCTTGGTGGTTTCTCTTAGGGGTGAGCTTCCTGCCTCGCTAGTTGCAGCTCCTGTCTGTGATTATACAGAATCTGTCCCGGTGCCACTCACACACTAGGTGTCTGCTTTAGTTTGCACGTGTGGCTCTTCTGATTGATCGGCTGCCAGGCTGGAGTCTGCCCATGCTAGGCAAGTGGTCTGTTGCTTTTAATGTTTCTGGTGCTGAGGATGGGACCCAGGATACTGAGCGTGCTTCATCCATCCCTTCACCCTCAAACACCTTTTTTGTTTGAGGCTTTCTTCAAACAGCTCTCAAACAGAAAAGATCTAGCTAAGTTGCATGGACTGGTTTGAGTGTAGTTTGTAGCTCAGGCAAGCCTTCATCATAGTTCCTCTGGCCTCTGTGTCTTGGGATTCTGAGTAGATTGATGAACTTACTTATAGCCCTGTACAAGTGGCTGGTACTGTTGAACTTACTTAGCACTTGGGAGGCAGAGGCAGGCGGATTTCTGAGTTTGAGGCCAGCCTGGTCTACAGGACAGCCAGGGCTACACAGAGAAACCCTGTCTCGAAAAACCAAAAAAAAAAAAAAAAAACTTACTTATAGCCCTGTACAAGTGGCTGGTACTGTTGTTGATGTTGGTAAGACTGGGTCTCTCATTCCAAGCTGGCATCAAACTTAGTATTTCTGAGCTTTAAGTATTTTACTTTGTATGAACTAAATTCCCAGGACTCTGGCAGCTTTTTTCCCCCAATATAATTTTCTGCCTGTGTACCAAGTGGTTGCCAGGTATCCTTGGAGGCCAGAAAAGGGCATTGGATACCCTAAAGCTACAGCTTACAGATAGTTGCAAGTCACCATTTGGTGCTGGGAATTGAATCTTTGTCCTCTTAAAGTACAGTCGGTGCCTGAATTGTTGACTGGTCTTTGTAGTCCCTAGCTTTTGGTTTTAAACCAAGGTCTTGCTACATGATCTAGGCTCCCCCAAAATTAGAGACCAGTGCTTCTGCCTTCCAAGTCCTGTGATTACAAGCATACACTGCTCACCCACTTTACAGGAAAACTTTGCCCTGGTTACATTCAACCCATTTGGCAATTGGACACTGATGCTTAAAATAGGAATTCAGCTACAGCATATGCATATAGCTGATAAATATGCAAATTGTTTTATTTGCAGGTCCTACCCAACCCAAAGAAAGGGATTTCAGACATTGCTGACACTCCTGGGGATTCTGGGACTAACCAGGTAAGGTCATCTGGAGAATGGCCACTAGTTACTATAGAAATACTGTCAGGATTGTTGGCAAGACTTGGAACGAAGGCACTTGCCACCAAGCCTGGCTACCTAGTCCAGACACTGGACATTGTTAAAGGAAAGAGCTGAATCCTGAAAGTAGTCCTCCAAGCTCCATACACATGCACACAGTAATCAGAAAAGCTTTCTTTAAGGTAAATCATCTGAAAGAAGAAAGTACTTTCTGCTACTTCACTGTTTGTTAAAGATATCAGACAGTTGGTGGGTGGTTTGGGGTTTGTTGGGGAACTTTTTTGAGATCTAGTGATCTTAATGTAGCCCAAGGGAGCCCCAATGTTAGACAATATACCGTGTTCTGAAGATGAACCTCCTACCCTCCTGCCTCTCACATCGCATCCTTGGTGCTGGGACTGTGGGCTTATGCCATTTGTAGCTGGTCTCTTGTATTGTGGGAGTATGTCTTTTTTTTTTTTTTAATAGCATTTTTTTATGTATGTGAGTACAGAGTAGCTGTCTCCAGACACACCAGAAGACATCAGATCCCATTACAGATAGCTGTGAGCCATCATGTGGTTGCTGGGAATTAAACTCGGAACCTCTAGAAGAGCAGTCAGTGCTCCTAACTGCTGAGCCTTCTCTCCAGCCCCTGCCTTGTGAATTTTTAAAATCCTAAAATCATGTGGGGAGCTGTGCCAGTGAGAAAGAGCACTTGCTACACAAATACGAGGATCTGAGTTCAAATCCTAGAACCCACATAATGTCAGGTTCATGATGTATGTTCATGTTCGTGCCTGCGACCCTTGGGAGAGGGGAAACATGGACATGGGACGCTTGCTGGCCACCAGTCTAGCTTCTGGTTTAGGAAGAGATTTTGTCCAAGGGAAATAAAGAGTGATGGAATAGCACACCCAGTGTCCTTTTGGCCCAAGCAGGCTTGCACATACGGTTGTGAGCCACCATGTGAGTGCTGGAAATTGAACCTAGGTCCTCTGGAAGAGCAGCCCCTTCATCTTCTTCATCTTGTCATTTTAGTTAAGATTTTGCTTCATGTTCTTTCAAACTAAAAATAATCGTAAAAATCTGAATGAATTAGGTGAGGGTGGGTTTTGTGATTGATTGTGATTGTGTATAGGTTGGACTTAAGCAAGCCCCAGAGCAAGAAGTGAGTTAGCAGAGGCATTTCTCTGGTGCTAAGTCCCTTGCTAGTAAGGAAATGAGATAAGAAAGCCTTGCTGGACTTTCTTCTCTATACATTAAGGAGTCCCAGGTATCTTTCACTAGGATTGCTGAAGATTTCCTTGATTGAATCTTAAGAATGTTTCCTATCTTCCATAGAATGTGTCAGCTTTTTTCCCCCAAAATTGTAACTAGTTGGTGGTGGGGTAACAAACTATTTCCAGGCTTATTGTGCCTTCCACAGAAGCATTATGTCAAAACTTGAGGACAGGCTGTGGTGTAATCCCTGCTAAAATAGCCATGCACCATAACAAAAGCAAAGCCTTTATTCTGCTAACATGGGCTATTTAGCAGTTTAAAGATAGGCGTACAACTGTGGCATGTGCATGTAGCTAAGAAATAAGCAAATTGTTAAACTCCTAGCCTTTATTTTCAGGTTTTACCTGACCAAAAAGAAGAGCCTTCAGGCATACCTAGGAAAAAGGAGAAGATGATGAAAGGGGGGATTTCCAAAACCATTCCTAAGAAGCGTAAGAGGTCTAGGAGGAAGAAGTCGTCATCTGAGGACAGCCAGGTGAGCATGTCCTTGTATTCTGGAAGTCAGTTGCTATAGATATAATTTGAAGGAGGAAAAGGGGTCTTCCCTTGTGTCAATGGGAAATAAAAACAGGCTGAAAATAGATCCCTTTGTACACCTTAAAACTAGAAGAGTAGAGATGTTGGGTGTTCCTTCCTAGTAAAGGCTAAGAAGGTGGTGGTGTTGGGTGGAAACTAGGACGGTAGTGATTCTGGGTGTTGTTCCTAGTGCCTGTGCTCAGTCCTGGTCTGTAGTGTACTTGTTGCTTACAGGATCTCACACCAGTTTGTACACCAACGTTTTTGGAGAGACGAAAGTCACAAGTGATGGGAATCAGTGATGATAAAGATGATGAAATCATTTTCAAGCTGCCTGTGTCCCCAGTGAAAGAAGACTCACAAAAGACTCCAACACCTGCAAGCTCTGGGAGAAAAAGGAAGAGCAAGCAGTGATCCTGACAGCGTTCTGTGTGCATAGTTCTGGGCAGATGTGATCTTGTTGTAAAGGCCTACTGTAGTTTAGTAGGTGGAGCAACATGCAAGCACGGACAAAACCGTTGGAGTAAGAATACGTTTTGTTTGTTCCAGTGAGGAAAGCCACCAGGAACCTGGCTGTTTTGCCCTTTCCTGTCCTGAATTTGTCTTCAGGTTTCATAGCTTCCTTAGTTTTACTATCCTTATGAAACTCAGGCCTAACTACCACTAAGAGTCTATATGGCTGATCAGTGCTCTTTGGACTGTGTGTGGTTGTGTATATAAACCCCCCAAAAAAAGATATGTCAGACTTCAACCTCAGGCATCTGAAACCAGAAGTTAATCCAGAGAGTGAGAGGGCAGGCCAAGTGTTAATAGATTTGCACATGCGTCCAGGAGCTGAGGAGGAATCCGAAATGATCCACAGTTAATTACAGCTAAGCTTCACAAATCAGTTTTAGCAGTTGTATTCAAGATTCAAACAGTGACCAAACTTTTCTGCAGTTGATTTGTGTACAAAAGAACCTAAGAACTTTGGGGGGAATCAAGAACTGTCTCCATCCCCTGTTTTAAGTCTCTGTCCCTTTCTATACTTTGTTTTGCTTATTCAGGTTCGTTGAATATAACTGTCAATTACCTTGACTAAGCATCCTTTTTGTCCAGTTGTGGGGTATGAGTGAGTGTACATGCTATGTGTGCACATACACACACCTGAAGGGAAATCAAGTGTCTTCTATCCCTCTACTCCTTAATCATTTGACATAGGACTCTGGTTGGACAGTTTTTCTCTATATTGTCCTGACTGTCCCGTAACTTTCTCTGACTGAAGAGAGATCCGCCTGCCACTGCCTCCCAACTGCTAAGATTAAAGATGTGCACCCCAACCAGCTGGCTTAAGATAAGACTCTAGGACCCTTTTTTTTTTTTTTTTAGAATTACTTAAACCCTGTCTCAAAAACGAAAAAAGAATTATTTATTTTATGTATATGAGTATACTGTAGCTGCCTTCAGACACAACAGAAGAGGGCATCGGATCCCATTACAGATGGTTGTGAGCCACCATGTGGTTGCTGGGAATTGAACTCAGGACCTCTGGAAGAGCAGTCAGTGCTCTTAATCCTGGCCATCTCCATCAATAGTCCAAGATGGGGCTCTTAATGAGCCTGATTTGAGGCCGTAACACACAGTACCTTGGTAGCCTGGCAGTGAGTTCAGGGCCTAGGTGAGCACTTCTGAATATGAGAGCCTTTCCTGTTCACTAGCAGACACTTCAGACTTTAGAACTTAGCTTTAGTTACAGCCTAGTTTCCTGATGTTTTGAGATAATGAATATAACTTAAAATCAAATCAGAATGTCACAGCTTAAATGCCTGTGACATCTTTTGTATGTATGTAAGACTGTTTCTTCAGTCACTTTACCTTATGTATGTATATGTCTGATGTTAGGAGAGGAAGGAATACACACATGTATGGAAATCAGCAGATCATTTTGAGACAGGGTCTCAGAGTAGGCCAGCAAGCCCCTGAGATCTCTTTCTCTGTTGATGGGTGTACCACCAAGCCTGTTTTTTTTACATTGGTTCTGAAGACCAAACTTAGAACCTCATGCTTATGAGGCAAGTACTTTCCTGTGTCATCTTGCCACCCCATTTTTAAGTTCGTTGTGTATTCCAGGCACATGATGTAATTTAAGGATGATGCTCCTGCATCTGCCTCTGGGTATGTACCACCCTGCTGGCATTCAACCTAAGGCCCGTGCACAGGCCATTGTTTGCCAGTGATTTGGACCCTTGGAACCACCCTCACATTTACAAAACTGGAATAAGCATTTACACTTAGCTAAGGAAAGCTGGAGGGAGGACTCGGGCACCAGGCTTGATTCCTAGCACCCACAGGGCAGCTCACAATTGCCAGTGACTCCAGTTCCAGGGGACCTAGAACTGAACACACTAGGCACCAGTGTGTGCAGATAAGTCCAGAAGTGTCATCACTGCCAGTTGTGGCATCATGTCCACTTGTCACCCTAGTGCTGCACTGTGCTGTCACCACACTCATCTGACATTTTGATGTCACAGGTCAATTGAGAAGGCAAGGCTGCATTGTGTCATCGTGTGGTATTGTGGTGCTGCAGGGCTCTGTTGTGATAATGATTGTTCCATAGACACCAGAATGTCCACTAATAATGTGTATGCCACTGGATCACCAGGTGCACTGTGACATCACAGTGAGTTACATTGAATGCTCCCTTGTGTCACTACCACGTGACTGTGGCACCACAGTGTTGAGTTGTGACATCACAGTGCAGCATATAACAAACTGAATTGTCCTGTAATGCAGTATCTTAACATAGCAAACCCCTGCTGTTTACTTGTGATGTCACAATCCTCAAGTACTATGTTGAAATGATTCATTGTGACCTAAACCTGAATTCTAGTCATTCTGTGCTGGGCATGGATGCCACACGTGGTAATTTCCCAGTAGCGGAGGTAGTAGAATGGAGCGTTCCAATGGCAGCCTCCGTTACATCGTAGACTCTGAAACAGGAAAGTGAGCTGGAGAGTAGATCTGTGGTGTGCTTGCTTAGCATGCTTGAGTCCCCGGGACACACTCCCAAGACTGAAAATTGGTCATGGTGATACACAACGGAGGCAGGAGGATTTGAAGTTCAAGGTTGTCCTTAATTAGGCTGGCCTGTCGTAGTATGAAGGATTTTGAATTCTTGGGTTCCCATTTAACCAATCATGCTAATATGTGATCGGTAGAGTGGGCTGAGCAAACTAGTAAGCACCTCTTCCTATCAGCACCCGCCTCTGGGTTCCTGCCTTGAATTCCTGCCTTTTTCAGTGAATTGTGGTTTAGACACATAAGAGAAATAAGCCATTCCCTCCCCTGTTTGCTTTGGTCCTGGTGTTTCCTCACAGCAATAAAAACCCTGACAAGACAGGTTCTCAAAATAACAGCAACACTATACCAGTAGGTGGCAACAGAGCCTAAAAACTAAATCTGGTATTTAGATTGCCAGAAGTACAGGATTGGGGGGGGCTATTATACTGTTTTTGTTTTGTTTTTAAACAGTCTTCTATATCCCCAGCTAGCCTCAACTTGCTGTGTAGCCAAGAATGACCTTGAATTTCTGATCTCCCTGCTTGTGCGTTTCCAAGTGCTGGGATTGCAGATTGTATACCACTACTGTGGTGCTTTCGCAGTGCTGGAGGGTGGATAGAAGCCAGGGCTTTGTGCATGCCAGAGAAGCATTCTGCCTACAGAGACCTAAAACTAAAATTCCACTCTAGGAACTTGACTTTGCTACCAAAATCACTAGGAAGGAAGGAAGGAAGGAAGGAAGGAAGGAAGGAAGGAAGGAAGGAAGGAAGGAAGGAAGGAAGGAAGGAAGGAAGGAAAAATTTTTATGGCAGTGCTTGTCCCCATGAGGGGGACAAGATAGATATTGCCAAAATTAAATTAATTCTGGGAACCAAATTTAGATTCTTTGGAAAAGCAACAAGCACTCTTTAAACACTGAACTATGTCTCCAGTTCCTAAAGATAAGTCTTTCATTCACAATTTTGACTCAGTTTTACTTAGTTAACTGCACTTAGTAGAATTGAGTCATTTTTCTGCTTTACTTTAATTTCAACATTTTGGATTTTCTTTTTCTTTCATTCCCTTTTTTTCTGATGATGATGGTGTCTTTGAACCCCTGATCCTCTTGCCTGCACCTCTGGAATGCTAGGATTGCAGATGTGACACTGCACCCAGCTGGAATTATTTTTCAGTTCTATCTTCATGATGTATTGCTAGCCTTGTTTCTCTCAACAAAAACTACGTTAAATTCCATTGAAAAGTTAGAATTTACTTTAGGCCAGGAGTGTGCCCTCCCTCCTCCTGCCAGACATGGTCTCACTATGTAGCTCCAGCTGTCCTGGAACTCAGTATATAAACCAGGCTAGCCTCTAACTCACAGATATCCACCTGCCTCTGCCTCCTATATGCAAAGATTAAAGGCATATCATCATGTCTGGTCTTATGTTAATTTTGTTTGTTTCAAGACAGGAAGGATTTCTCTCTGTAGACCTGACTGTCCTAGAACTCACTTTGTAGATCAGGCTCGCCTCAGACTCACAGAGATCGGCCTCCTGAGTGCTAGGACTAAAGGCGTGCACCACAATGCCTGCTCATATGATAATTTTTAACATTTACATTACACTTGGCCCAGTGTCCCATTGTTTGAATTAAAGAATGCTTCAGGTTAGGGGTGTAGCTCAGCTGACAAATGCTTGTCTACCATACCCCAGCCCTAGATTCCATCTCAAGCAGGGCTGAAACTTGGTCTGATTGTGCATGTCTATAACCTCAGCACTTGGGAGATAGAAGCAGGAGAGTCAGTAGTCCAAGAGGTCACTCTTGGCCAAATACCGAACATGAGACCAGCTTGAGATACCTGAGACACTGCCTCCAGATAGGGGAAGGACAGCAGGACAGGGGACACAAGTGTAGTAGTATATGGTTTTAGTCCCAGCACTTAGGAGGCAAAAACAGATGGATCTCTGAGTTTGAGGCTAGCCTGATCTATGTATGCTCTATAAGGCCAGCCTGGTCTACAGGGAGATTTCCAGGCCGGCCAGGGCTGCATAGTGAGACCCTGTCTAAAAATATAATGGAGGTGAGAGGCGAGGTTCCTTGGTGTCTTAGAGCATCTTCTGTTCTTGCAGAAGACCTGGGTTCAATCCCCAACACCCACGTAGTGGATCACAGCCATCTGTACCGCCAGTGTCACGGACATCCATCACTCCGTTCTGGCATCCCAGGGCACCTGCAAACTTCTTGTTTTACAATGACATTGCTTAGCAGGTGTCTGGATGCCTGCATTGCTTCAACCATGCTCCCAGAAGAGGAACCTGTGCCATGAGAGATGTTACTTCCCTGGCCAGATGGTGCCAATTTTAGAATCTTCCTAGTTATAAATAAAGCTGTCAACTCTCTGATGCCCAGAAAAAGCGACTCAAGACACTTGATACTTACCAAACAAGGTTTCTGTGCAAATGTTCCCACGTTAACACTGCTGCCCTCCAGCCTTTCATTCAGAGTTTCCTCTGGGGTCTGGGAAGCTAAGTGAGCACACAGGTTGGGCTGAAGTTGATGTGGGCAAACAGAACTCAAGAAAAACTCCGCTAATCAGGCAGCAGCAGAGTGACAGGGACGAGGTTACAGGGTGATCACTGGCCATCTGTTTCTCCTGAAGGAAGATGACATTTCCCCTTCAAGTGCTGCTTTAATACTTCAGTAAATGGTATGTACTGTGGATGGTTTTCTGTTTGCTTTTCATTTTTGTTTTTAAGACAAGGTTGTGCAACCCAGGTGTTTGTATATGCTTCACCCATAAGGAGCATATTAGGAGGTGTGGCCTGGTTGGAGGAAGTGCATCAGTGGGGGTGGGGGTATTGACGCTCCATCAATGGCATAAGGATCCGTCTTCCCCTGTTTGCATTCATAACAACATGCAGAACTCTCAGCTCCTCTAGCACCATGCCTGCCTGCATGCTGCCATGTTTCCTGCCTTGATGATAATGGACTGAACCTCTGAACCTGTAAGCCAGCCCCAATTAAATGTTGTCCTTTATAAGAGTCACTTTGGTCATGGTGTCTCTTCAGAGCAATTGAAACCCTAAGACACCAGGCTTGCTTAGAACTTGAGGTCAGAGCTTAAACTGACCTTGACCTGACCATCCTGCCCTCAACACCCCAGTGCTGGGATTACAGGTGTGCATCACAATGCTTTTGGTGGCTTTTTGTTTGAGACAGCATCTCCCTATGTAGCTTAGAGCTAAAGATAACCATGATAAATCAAAACAAAAAAACAAAACAAAAAAAACCCCAAGAATGTAAAGTCTAACCAAACACTCAGTATTGGAAATTACACTATCACAGATGAACTCGAGAACAATGGGCACAAAGGCTGCAGGGGACTCTAGAACATTCTGAAAGTCAACCTAACCAACACGGGAAGTGGAAAACACTCTGGGCCTTCTGTCTAGTAGGAGTTACAGCTTTTAAACAGAGCTTCCAGAAGGAAAGCAAGCACTTTCTGAATTGGGGGGGGGGGGGGGGGGGGTGGGGGGGGGGGGGGAGGAAGGGGGGGGGGGGGGGTAGAGGGCCACCTGCTTTGTTCATAAATCACATGGAAGCCAGCATACCAGTGCAGCCAGGGGAAGGTTTTTCTTCCCTTGTGCATTGTAAACACATCTTGCATAATTCAGCCTCTTGTCTGGTAGAACATTCCACACAGCTGCCTGGAAGTGGGGAAGTGGGGGTGGGGAAGACCAACAAATCACTGAGCAGGTATGTGTCAGTGAGGAGTTCCCAGCAAGCAGCAGGGACACTGGTCCTTTGGACCACCTGGGTGCAGTGGGCATAGGATTGCAATTAATTGCTCCATGCAGTTGCTACAGTGTCAGGAGGCAAGGGCTTTCTCTGATGTTAAAACAGTCAGGTATTTCCCTGACCAGATTTTTAAGCAGACATCATGACCCGAGGGGCAATGTTCCTCTTCATTTTCTCTTCCAAAAGCCTGGCTTTCACATGGCCATGGTGGTACGTACCTGTAATACCAGCCGTTGGGAAACAGAAGCTTGCTTTCCAAGCAGCAAATCTGAGGCCAGCATGGGCTACTCTCTCGACAAAACAAACATGTCAGAGGAGATGGCTTACTCCAGTAAAGCACTTATTGTGCAAGCATAAGGAGCAGATCTCCATGAGCACATAGATGCTGGACTGGTATGGTGATTTACCTGTAATCCCAGCAGCAAGAGACAAACGAAGAACTCAGGGAGCAAAGTGGCCAGCTTAGACCAACTGGACAAGTGAGCTCTGGGTTCAAGTGAGAGACCCAGCCTTAATATGGCCTCCACAGGCATGGGCATGTACACACATACATACCTGCACATGTACACATGTGCACTGCTGATGAAATAAGCCAATTCAAGCCAAATTAAAAGTTTTTTTAAAAGGTTTATTTGGGAATGGGCTCTCAGGTGAATTCACTAGCCTGAGGGGACTAGACCAGAAAAAGTCCCAGACAGACCTTGACGGGAAGTTTTTTATGGCTAGTGTTAGCATTCTTTCTAGGCTCCACCCAACAGTTACCTAGCAACAGCTAGGGAGGCCTGGCTTGCTATCAAGGGGCTGTTTGGCCTCTCTTCTCTTCGCCCCTTTTCTGTCTCTGCCCCCTTCACTCTCTCTCACCCCTTTCTTCCTCCCCTCCCCCTCTTTCCATGTGTTCCTATACAGCCTCTTTCTCTCTTTTTTCTCTACCCCCTCTTTCTCTGCCTCTACTCTCTTCCCAACCCCCCTTCTCATGCCCCCAGATAAACTCTATTCTATACTAGCCCCATCTTATGGGTGGTATGTCGGGGGACGGATGCCTCAGCATGGGCCCGCTGAGGTACCCCCTTCCATCACACCGTACTGCACTCTACCAAATAGATCACTGGTTCTACCAAACATATCAGATGGTAGGCAAAGGAAAATGATGTGTCTGCCACACGCTGGGCTTGAGTCCAGGTACCGTCATCTAGGGCAGCAGCCTGAGTGGCTGGTGACTCCAGGTGAAGGGGGTTGTGACAGCTGTCAGGAATGCAGAATTGGGCTTTTGTCACCTTTTCTGTTCTCATGCTTTCATAGTTGGAGAGGGAGAGAGAAATGGAATTTATGGGACATATGGGTAAAGTGGGGGTCTTTGCTTTTTTTTTCTTTGGTTTTTCGAGACAGGGTTTCTCTGTATAGCCTTGGCTGTCCTGGAACTCACTCTGTAGACCAGGCTAGCCTGGAACTCAGAAATCCACCTGCCTCTGCCTCCCAAGTGCTGGGATTAAAGGCGTGCACCACCACCGCCCGGCCGGGTCTTTGCTTTTATAAGCTACACCTGGAATGGATCCCAACATAAGAGAGACACCTGCACCAATATAAGAAGCCATTTGGAATAAGACTTCCATTTTGAGTAGGGAGTTAAGCTCCCAAGACCTCCCAGGGAATTGACATCCTACTTGACAGAAAGGTCAAGTATGTGGGTAACTGACTTACTGATGGGCAAGTTAAGACATAAATGTTGGGCAAGGCAGCTGAATACCCCAACCAATGGGAGCAGGACAAGTGTACAGCAAAGACATGTTCCTAAGGGTATCCCCCTGTCCCTAAATCCTGATTGATGGAACAGATGTTTATAGATTTCAGGCTTAAAAGCTCTGTCGGGGATTCTGACTGATGGCCGAAGTTCAGCTCCTGAATCTGTCCCGCATCTCTGATCTATCAGTCTTGGGGTGTGTGTTAAAAAAAAAAACAGCCCTATTTGATTGAGATCAGTGTCTGAGTGGTTTGTTCAGTGATTCCCAGACCCTAGTGCATTCCTGCAATCCTAGCTCTTGGAAGGTAAGGAAGGTGGGTTAGGAGTTCAAGGTCATGTTGGCTACTGTATTCAGATGAACAGAGCAATAGAATGAAAATGTATCACAGAGATTGCCGTCAGTACCTGGGGCTGAAGATGGATAGATGGCTCAGCAGTTAAGAGCACTGACTGTTCTTCCCAAGGTCCTGAGTTCAATTCCCAGCAACCATCTTTAATGGGATTCGATGCCCTCTTCTGGTGTGTCTGAAGACAGCTACAGTATACTCAAATACATAAATAAACAAATATTTAGAAAAAAAAAAAAGATTGGCTTACAGGTCAGTCAGTATTGGCCCACACCTTTAATCCCAGCACTTGGGAGGCAGAAGCAGGTGGATCTCTCTGAGTTCCAGGCCAGCCAGTAAACTCTCAAAAAACAAACCAATGTGATATGTGAGGCAGTGGGCCGTGCCAGAAAGCTTGGTAGGGTTGAGTGGGTTTGGATGCCCTGAAATATCATATCAGAGCCTAGTAGGTACTTCACCTGCTCCCCAACAAGCCCCTGTCATGTGACCACAGCACACCATGGAGAGCATCAGTCACAGAAGGTCAGGGCCCCAAGCCCCTCCACATGCAGATGAGGCATCCCTAACATCTCAGACCAAGCCAATAAAAATCGTCTGCTGTCAGACCCCAACCCATCCCAAATGTATATTAAAATCCTACTGGAAGGAATAAAGGTGTGAGAACTGCTCCATCAAGGATCCTCTGAGAGCTTCTGTCAGGTCACACCTCCTAACAGTACGACTCCCTATGGGCCAAGCATATTCAAACCACCACAGCCTTGTAGGCTTTTGTCTCCCATCCGGAGGACCTCTGCAGATAGACTGGCTCAACAAGTTCTAGGCCTGATCAGGACACGCTTAAGCAGCAGTTGTGCACAGCAGTTGTGCACAGCAGTTATGGGCCAATCAGCTGTCTGGTCTTTCTTATAACTGACCAAGCCTAAATTGGGGGAGTAATACCTTCAGAGATGATAAAACCCTCAGAAGAGTAGATTTTTCTGGCTTCTCAAGTCATGTCCTTGTGTGCCATCTCATCCACACCCCCACTTTGCAGAAGGTCTTTTCTTTTTCTGAGTTTTTCTGAGTGCCTGGTGTGTGTGTGTGTGTGTGTGTGTGTGTGTGTGTGTGTGTGTGTGTGTTTGCTCATACTGTTCCCCCCAACACCTTCCTTAGCAGCTGATCCCGGAGGCCGCTGTCTGAGGTGTCTGAGATTTCTCCGATGCTACTTGTCACCTCATGCTTGAGATTTTTCTCCCTTTGAATTCTTTAACTGGCAGAGGAAACTGACACAATTAAGATCCTTGACTGTATCAACATGACGATTCACAACTATCTATATATCCAGTTCTCTGGTATCTGATGCCTTCTGGCTTCTGCAGACAGCAGGCACACACATGGTACACAGACATACATCCAGACAAAACATTCACAAACATATTTTTTAATGTTTAAAGTAAAACTAAAATAAGTAGAATAAAATTACTTCAATGTCACTTTATGCACGGAATTGCTGCCGGGAGTCATGATTTAAAAACTGCATGCCAGGTACGAGGACTAACTCATTCTCGTCATAGCATACTTACCACATACGTAGACCTATGAAACATACCTGTAAGTATTGAGGTGTAACTCACTGCTACAGATACTATTCACATGCTAGAGGGCTTCTATTTAGTAGATAGCAGCCTCCAGAATTTACTACGTAGCCGTTAGTTTCATTTTTAATCACATGTGTCACACAGACAAACCGAGGCTTAAATACACTAAGAGCACAAGGTTGCAGAGCTGGGATGCAGGTGAGAACACATCCTCTGAACACTGGACCAGAATCCTCCTTTCTGTTCAAAAAGAGAAAGGCTCTGTGGCTGAAGGGTAGGGATGTGGAGAGAGAGGCATCAGGATGAATACAAGATGGACTGGCAAGATGGCTTAGCAGGAAAGGGGCTTGCCACCAAGCTTGAGTACCTGAGTGCAGTCCTTGGGACCCCCCAGGTGGAAGAAGAGGACTGACTCCTGCAAGTTGTCCTCAGACTCCCATGGGTATAGTGGGACTATCCCAGACCCACTGGCTAAATAAATATTGACACAGAGGGTTTTTAATAGTTTAAAGCTTAGACTTTGGGTAGTCTTGCAAATACTCTAATCTAACTAAACATGGCACTATGTCCTTGTGGGTCTCTGTTCCCACAAAGATCTCCAACCCAGCCAGGTGCATGGGGGTCCAGGTCAAGAGGATAGAGTGTGAGCAGGGAGAGGGAATCGCCTCCACTGCCTCTGCTGCTGCCTCTGCCCACTTCTCCGATGTTGACACCCAGTTACTCCCAGGTGCTGTACCTGTCTGTGCTGAGCAGGTCTGGGCTGGGCCAGTGAGAAGCCAGCTAAGTAGCAAGGAGGGGAAGGTCCTGAAGGTGCTTTGGGAGAGCAGACCTCTTCCCAAGTGTTACAGGCTCTTGTGACAGAAACTCTCAGACAACGGGATGATTCTCACATACCTTTACTTCTCTCGAATAGGGCTCTTACATACAGTTTTGGGGTGGGTCAGGGTCTGGCAGCAGATAACACCTATTGGCTTGGTCTGAGAGCTTGGAGATACCTCATCTACATGTGGGAGAGCCTGAGGCACTGTTCCTCGTGACTGATGACCATAGACCTCTCTGTTGGAGGGGCTGGGAGGGCTGAAGCTAAATGAAAGGAACCAGGGCCCCAGGAGCAAGGCCGAACACCTACAGTCCCATTAGGGTTCAGGGTTTGAGGCCTGTGCTCAACCAGGTACCCAGCTGGCTCTCACAGCCCACCGCCCCACATGTCCTCACCCATGACTAGGTCTACCTCTCTCCTCCAACCTTTTACCTCCATGTCCCTAGAGGATCACTGTGTCTGCCTCTTCTCCCAGTGTCCCTCTCTCTGCCCAGAAGTTCTGCCCTCCACTTCTTACCCAGCTATTGGCCATCAGGTCTTTATTACAGTCATTCAGATACAATTCTAGATTGCCTCTAGGCTAGCAAGGACCAATGAATATTTACAAAATATGGAACTGACGATAGACCATAGAAATAACAATACCAAGATCCTACCAGCATTTAGCTCTCTTCTCTGCAGGTACAAAATTAACAATTGTATGTATGTATGTATGTAAATGTATGTAATGCGTGTGTAAAGACATATACTTACACAATGTATCCCAACACACAGGTGTGCTTCGACAAGCATGTGGGGCACATACACCGACATAAATTGTAGAAATTAACATATGAAGACCAGTCATGATGGCACACCTTTAATCTGGTACTTGAGGCAGAGGCTTCGGATCTCTGTGCGTTCCAGGCCAGGCTGGTTGATTAGCACGTTCCAGCGGCTAGCTGCAGTTACCTAGTGAGACCTTATTTTAAAAACATCAAAACCAATCCAAACCAAAACATTAACATGAAAGCAGCTCCTGATGGGAAAAGAGTGAAACTTCTTCCCTCCTGGGCTACAAGCCACAATCAGAGAATGTGTGAGAAAGGCCTGTGATATACAAAGTTGGGGAAAGGCAGGCACCTTATTAAATAATAGATGAAGAGTCATGCCGTCTCACCCACAGCATTTTTGAGCATGTGTTTTCTCAGCCTACTCTCCCATCCTTACTCTCAAGAGTGCCTCCCACCACACCCCACCCCATCCCAACCCTTTATTGAAAGATATATTTATCTAGGGGCTAGAAAAGCCTCTGTGCTTTAGAGTGCTTGCTTCCAAGTTCAGTTCAAGGTGCCTGCATGTCAGCTCATCATTAACTGCAACTCCAGTTGGAGGGGATTCAGTTCTTCTGACCTCCTCAGGCCCCTGCACGCAAGTGGTATATACACGTTCACTCAAGTGCACACATCTACACACAAAATAAGAAAGACATCTTTGCACACACATGGTGTGGTGCCCGTGCAGGCTGAAAGAAAGCACCAGATTCCCAGGAACCAGAAGTTACAGAGGGCTATGCATGCTATGTGGGTGCTGGGAACTGAACCTCAGTTCTCTGCAAGAGTAACCAGTATTCTTAACCACTGACCTATCTTTCCAATCCTGCTCCCCCCTTTTTTCCCCCAGGGGATGAGGTTAAACAGGGTCTCACTATGTAGTCCTGGTTGGCCTGTTGCTGGCTAAGTAGCTCTCATGAGATCCTGCCTGCCAAGCCTTCCTAGTGCTGGGTTCATAGGTGTGCAGCCCCATGCCCTGCCCACCCTCCTTCTTCCACCCAGATTCCCCCACCTTTTTCCTTCTTAATCCAAAGTGTCTACTTCTAACCATGTGTCCCTCATGCAATTTTCTCATCCTAAAATCACAGAAAACCCCAGCACGAGCCCCCGGACTGTGATCTATGTATATCATGCCACCTTCACACTCATAAATGAAGATACGTTTCAAGTTAAATCTGGAACAAAACATTAAATTTTCCCCTTAGTGTTCTGAATAAACTTACTGTTGTTTGTTTGTGTGTGTGTGTGTGTGTGTGTGTGTGTGTGTATGTATGTATGTATGTATATATATCAGTTTAAGGGAATATAATTTACATGAAAGGATTTTTCGTTTGGTTTTACAATTTGAAGTGTACTGTTTGCTGAGCATTGGCAAAACAGGCTTGGAGGAAATGAACACTGCTACAGAGACACGGGACAAGCAGGACGTGTGAAAGACACCTTTATCCCCAGCTCTCAGAGGTCCAGTCTGCTCTACATGGTGAACTTCAGGCCAGCCAGGGCTATTGACCCTGTCTTAAAAATTAAGGGGCTGGAGAGATGGCTCAGCAGTTAAGAGCACTGACTGCTCTTCCAGAGGTCCTGAGTTCAATTCCCAGCAACCACATGGTGGCTCACAGCCATCTGTAATGGGGTCTGATGCCATCTTCTGGTGTGTCTGAAGACAGCTACAGTGTACTCATATACATGAAATAAATAAATCTTTTTAAAAATTTTAAAGCTATAAATAAGCAAACAAATAAATAAAGTATTTTCATCATCCCTCAGGTTCCCTCAAGCTCTTTGTGTCCAGCTTCTCCCCTCTATAGAAACCACTTACCTCATTTCTGACTCCACAGAGTCCCCTGTCTCCTGCCCCCTCCCAATCCTACTCACTCTCCCCTGTTCTCACTGGCCTGATGTTCACTCTGTCATCAAAGAGCAGTAGCAATTTCCCACTAAGACTATGACCTCCCCAGCCATAGGTTTGTCCTGCCTTACAGCAGCAAATATGGATACTTCCCTGTAGTTTTACTAGGTGGGATATGAAAGTGTACAGGTACACCAGGAGCCCTCAAAGCACCTGCAGATGTTTATATTTATAACCACAGGCTGTAATGTGCCCTCATTCCTGGAGGTGTACCAGCAGGCCTTTCAGATGCTTTCTAGATCCATAATATACTCAGAAACTAGCACTGTTGTCTGGATTATTCCATAACAAACTAAGAAGGTAGCTGAGTATGTGGGTAGATTCAGTGAAGGTTAATTGAGACCCACTCCAGGTTCATAAACTGGTCCTGGGACCCAGGAGCTGAGGGAACACTAAAGAACACTTTAGTGAAATGCAGTACATCATGAGAAGATCCATCACTTACGTTAGCCGTTGTGTCAAAAGAGCAATACTGAGTACAGAGGTATAGGAAACATAATTTTATTTATCTTTCTATAATTCATCATTCCCCAGGGTCACCTGGCTTTTGTTGTTGTTGTTGTTTTGGGGTGTGTGTGTCTGTGTATCTATGTCTGTGTCAGTAGCCCCAACTGGTCTGAAAGTCATTGTATAAACCAGACTGGCCTGGAACTCACAGAGACCCACCTGCCTCTGCCTTTCAAGTGCTGGGATTAAAATTATGCATATATTCAATATGTAAATAAATAAACATAATTTAAAAATAAAATGTATTGACAAGGCTAGCAAGATGGCTCAGTGAATGTCTTAGTTAGGGTTTCCATTGCTATAAAAAGACACCATGACCAAGGCAACTCTTACAAAGGACAACGTTTAATCGGGGCTGGCTTACTGGTTCTGAGGTTCAGGCTATTATCATCATGGTGGGAAGCATGGCATGGCACAGGAGAAGCTGAGAGTTCTGCATCTTGTTCTGAAGGCAAACAGGAGAAGATTGGCTTCCAGGCAGCTAGGATAAGGGTCTTAAAGCCCACACCCACAGTGACACACTTCCTCTAACAAGGCCACACCTACCAATAGTGCCTCTTCCTGGGCCAAGCATATTCAAACCACCACAGTGGGTAAATACACTTGCTGCCAAAACCCTGGACCTGAGCTCAGTCCCTGGGATGCACATGATGTTAAGGAGAGAACTAATTTCTGCAAGGTAACCTCTGGCTGCCACATGTGCACCATGCCACCGACACATACAAGCTAATGAGTAAGTGTAATAACTAAGGTTATTAAAATTTTTTTGATTTTTTTGTAATTTTTAATTAATTTCTAAAAATTAATTATTTTATTTATTTACATCCTGAGTTTTTCACCCCATATCCACTCCCCTTCACCTCTAAGAAGGTGCCCTCCTCCCCCTCCCCCTCCCCCTCCCCCCCCCTCTTCCCCCTCCCCCTCCCTCTCCTCCAGGCATTCCCCTTCCTTGGGACATCCTTGATAGGCAATTTTACAGGTTCTCCCTTCATCCATCCATGCCTGACTGTCTTTATACCAGATAAAACTCTCCAATGTGGTACTTAGTATTGCACCTGCCTTCGGAATGTTCTCTTAGAGTAGGGAAATGTATACAGTACACTCTTGGGAGAATATGAGGATATTTGCCCGCTCTAGGAAAAGCTTGACCTTTCTTAACTGTACCTTTCTAGTATGCTTATCGTCACTGCCCCTGTTGTATCTGGGTGCCATCAATTCCAGCATCAATAAAGACCAGATGATTTGAATATTAATAGGAGAAGAAAGAAATCAACAATTCAACACAGGGCCTCTGATTATGTACATGGCCAGTAATAACCAAGTGTCTGCCAGGTAAGTAATCCTTCATGTTGCCTTGATCATGCAGCCTTTGACACAGGAGTGATAGGTGCTGTATCATTTGTTTTCTCTACTTCCATAGCATTCAGATGAATCTCATCTGCTCTCATGTTCATAGCCTCGCAGGCCAAGCTGAGAGAGGCCCCTTCACAGCATATTAAAAGTCTCTTTCCTTCAAGCACTACAGGTGCAGAGTACTCTCCAGTTACCCTATTTCCTGTACTGCACAGGAAGTCCTGTCCCTCTGTGAATCATGAATCTATGTATTATCTATGTATTTAATCATGTATTAAAGCTGGAATCTGAGTGGTGTGGCCTGGCACTTCCACCAGGCCTCTCCCTCTTCCTACCTAGTCTGTCCAGGGCTCCAGGTTTTGGCTCACAGGAGGAGCTATTTAGCATAGATCCATCGTGTGTTCTTTTTCCTTCTGGCTTCTCTCAGCCATAACAAATAGAAGGCTACCATCTATGCCTTGTCCCCCACCCCAACATAAAACCGCCACTGTCTTGCCAGATCAGAGGTTAGTGTGGAGATAGATACCAAGCACATAGCTTTTTCTTATTGCAGGTCCTCCCACATGTGGTATTTATTTATTCATTTACACAGGTCTCACCCTGTAAACTAGTCCGACCCAGAACTCACTATATATAGAATCCAGGCTGACCTAGACCACGCAATGATCCTCTTGAGTCAGGCATGGTCTTTGGAGGTAACAGCTGAGGCTCAGTTGCATGTGTGATGACCCAGAGCTGAGGCCATGCAACTGATATCACAGCTGCTGTTGACTCTAGCCCAGCAGTTCTCAATCTGTGGGTTGTGGTCCCTTTGAGGGTGCATATCAGATATCCTGTATGTCAGACATTAACATTGTGATTCATAACAGTAGCAAAATTACAGTTATAAAGTAGCAACAAAATAATTTTATGGGTGAGGTCACCACAACATGCGAAACTGTACTAAAGGGTCTCAGTGTTAGGAAGACTGAGAAAACTGCTCCAGCCCGTGCCTCCTTCTTTCAGGAATTCAATTGATTTTGCTGTTGGGTTTTTTGTTGTTGTTGTTGTTGTTGTTCTCTTTCTTTCTTTCCTTCTTTCTTTCTTTCTTTCTTTTTTTATTTATCCCCTTCCCTTCTCCCACTCGCTTCACACTCTTTCCGGCCAGAGGACACTGTAGCTGTCTTCAAACACCCATGTGAGGGCATCAGATCTCATTATGGGTGGTTGTGAGCCACCATATGGTTGCTGGGATTTGAACTCATGACCTCCTGAAGAACAGTCGGTGCTCTTAACCGCTGAGCCATCTCACCAGCCCCTTGTTTTGTTTTTCAAGACATGATTTCTCTGTGTAGCTCCGACTGTCCTGAAACTTGCTCTGTAGAACAGGCTGGCCACAAACTCACAGATCTGACTGTCTCAGGTGCCCAAGTGCTGGGATTAAAGACACATGCCAGTTCCACTGGCTTCGTTTTTATTAATTATTTATTTATTATTGTATGTAAATGGTTATTTTGTTAGTGTGTCATGCCTAGTCTCTTCGGAGACCAGAAGAAGACAGTGTATGCCCTGTAACTAGAGTTATAAATGGTCGTGAGCCACCACGTGGGTGTGGGAACTGGACTTGAGTCCTCTGGAAGAGAAACCAGTGCTCTTAAATACTGAGCCATTGTTCCAGGCCCTACAGTAGATATTCTAAGAAACTGTAAGCTATCTTTAAGGATATCCCAGACTCATGTGGACGACCATACTCATCAGAAGGCTGTCTAATGCATACCACATAAAGAAAGATGGCAGCTCTACTCCCCACCACAGACATGCACATCCTGTCACTCGTAGTAAGGACAATGCAACCACTGCTACCACAAGAGCACAGTGCTGTTTTTTTTACCACATAGGGAAGAAAGACCATATTGTGAGTGTTCCCTCAGGCATCCGACCCACTGATGGCTTAGGTTAAATTTCATGTCTTATCATCCGTAGTGTTAAGGCCTAGGCAACTGTTACCTGTCTAACCTGCCATTTTGTCTTCCTGTTCATGTCTTCCCAAAGGAAGTGGCATTATTGAAGGTTTGGCCTGTCGAAGTGGGTGTGGCCTTATTGGAGGAAGTGTGTCACTTTGTGGAAGTGGGCTTTGAGGTCTCAGAAACTCAAGTCAGGCCTAATGGCTCACTGTCTCTTGCTGCTACCCATGGGTCCAGATGTAGAACTTTCAGTTCATTCTCCAGCACCATATCTGTCTGCATGCTACCATGCTTACTACCGTGGTGTTAATGGACTAAACCTCTGAACTGGAAGCCAAACCCAATTAAAAATGTTTTTCTTTATTAAAAGTTGCCCTGGTCATGGTGTCTCTTCACAGCAAAAGAAACTCTAATTAGGACAGTAAGTATCCTCAGTGAAGGTGGAGCCTTGTCAGCCACATCGCATAATGCTTGCTGAGCTCCGCATGCCCTCCTTTGCGGGGCACGTTATGGAGCCCAAGTTGTGAAGGTCTTATGTAGCTAGTCAGCCGCTCTGATTTCAAGAGGATAGCCACCATATTATACTCAGGGGACAGAATTCTGCTTGAAGGCTTCCTCAAGCACAAGCAGAGTGGTGGTATGTGCCTATAATGCCAGCACTAAGGAGACAGAGGTAGGAGGATTGCCACATGTTTGAAACCAGATAGGGCTGGGGAGTGAGCTCTTATTTTTAGGAAAGAGCTGAGGAGTATATAACTCAGCCAGCAGCCATGTTCACCTGGCATGCAAGAAGCCCAGGGTTCCATCCCAAGCAGAGCATGAAGTCGGGCATGATGCCACACCTGTAATCCCAGTACACAGAAGATGGAGATACAAGGATCAGGAATTCAAGGTCATCTTCAGCTACACAGCAAGTTTGAGTTTGAGGTCAACCCAAAATATACGAGAACCATCTATAACAGATAAAGAAACAGAAAAAGAGAGACAGACAAACAGACAGACAGACACACACAGACACACACACACACACACACACACACACACAGAGGGGGAGAGAAGGAGGGAGGGAAGGAGAAAGAGAGAGAGAGAAAGAGAGAGAGAGAGAAAGAGAGAGAGAGAGAGAGAGAGAGAGAGAGAGAGAGAGAGAGAGGGAGAGAGAGGGAGAGAGAGAGAGGGAGAGAGAGAGACTCACCAGACCTGCCAGGGGACCAATCAGTTCAGCAGTGCTGGGGATAAAATGCCTACTTACTGGGGAGCAGAAAGCAGAGTTCTGGCTGAACCCACTTTGTCTTCAACAGCAACTTTTAATCCCTTTGTCTGGCAAATGAAATCAGTTCCCAGAACACTGGGGTTATTAATAACTTTGGGACCTTTTCCCAGTCTCCGAATCAATTGGCAGCCGACTCTGGTTTTTCACCCCTGGATGCTTCTAGTATTTAGAGCTGGGAAGTGACTTTCTCTTCAAGAACCTGTGCTGATTCTTTTACCCTGCTTGAGAGTTCTGCAGAAACCCCTGCAGAGCTCAACCCTGGAGTCTTCTTGCATAGCTAAGTGTGTGGCTGCTTCCTTGCTTCTGTTGTCTACTGGGAAGTCCAGTGTGTGTTTCTCCTGTCAGATGGCTTCTCACTGCCAACTGCAGGCCAGAGTGTTGACAGAGAACCACGGGCCGGCCTGATTTAGACTGAGGTCACTTTGAGCTGGCTCCTCCCTTTGTACTAGGTGTAGGCTTCCTAGTCATCTGGGCACGGTCTCAATCTGGGAGCCACTTCTCCCAGAGAAACTGCTGCAGCCTACAACTCCCCTGGACTGGGAGCATCACAAATGCCAGTCTTACAGAGGGCACCTGCTCCTCTCCATCTCTTCTGTCATTCTTCCTTAGGGCCCAGCTATGCCCACGGTGGCCCAGAATCTCATCGAAGCTGCTCTGATCCTCACCTGCTTTCTCAGCTTCTGCAGCCTTACCTACCCACAGCTGAATCACAGGAGACTGTCCCTAGCACCCTAATCTAGCTGGCACAGTGGGACACACAGGCCTGGTGTCACTTCCAAAGCTGTTAGCTGAGCTGAAAAGTAAATATGAGAGCATGCCTTGGGAGGCTGACAGGTAAAGGAACTTGCATTATGGGTAGCCATCATTGGTGCCTAGGGAGATGGCTCAGCATAGTGCTTTCTGCATAAGCACAAGGACTTGGATTTAGATCCACAACACCCATGTAAGCACAGTGATGTCTGCCTGGCTTCCCAACCCTGGGGAGGCAGCGACAGAAACATCTGTGGGTCACGCTGGCCAGATAGTCTAGGAAAGTCACTGGCCACCAGGTTTAGTGAGGGCTCAGCTAGTAAAACCACTTGCCCACAAGCCTGGTGACATGAGTTCAGTTCTTGGAGTCCACACAAAATTGGAAGGAGAGATGTGCTTTCTCAAGTTGTCCTATGACCTCCATGGACATGTAGTAGCACTTGCTTACCCCATCCCCCTGACACAAACAGTAATAATAAATTTAAGAGGCTAGAAAGGTAGCTCCATGATTAAGAGCAGTGATTGCTTTTCCAAAGGACCCAGCTTCTATTTCTAACCCACATGTCAGCCCACAACCATGTTATTCCAGTGGACCTCTTTCGGCTTCTCCAGGCACTTTGTAAACACAGTACTCATACATGTAGGCAATCACTCATACACATATAATAAAAACAAATGAAATCTCAAAATAATGTAAAACAATACAGTAGATAGTGATTGAAGAAGACTTCTGACATCTCCATCTCTGGTCTCCAATGTACACACACACACACACACACACACACACACACTCACACACACACTCATGCATGAAGCAGATGAAAAATGTGGCACTGTGGGTCCTCAGCACCAGCCTCACCTTCCTCTCTCAGGACAGCATCAAAGCTTCACCCATCCCTCTGAGCAGGTATCACTTTTTCTGTACATCTTTTACTACGATGACCTGTACCTGAGTTTACAATCTCAGCTCTCAACCTTTTTCTTTTTTTAAAGACAACATTTCAATCAATTCCTAGCTCAAGCTGGCCAGGAACTCCTGACTCTTTTAGCTCTGCCTCCCAAGTTCTCGAATTACAGGTATGTACTATTGTCTTAGTTACGGTGCCATTGCTGTACAGAGACATCGTGACCAAGGCTTATAAAAGAAAACATTTTATTTGGGGCTTGCTCGCAGCTTCAGAGGGTTAGTCCAGTGAGCTGGTGGTCCTGGGTTCTATAAGGAAGAAGATCAAGCAAGTCCTGAAGAGCGTATCAGTAAGAGGCACCCTCTGCATCAGGTCATCCTGCCTCTGTGTTCCTGCCCTGCTCGAGTTCCTGCCTTGGCTTCCCTCAGTGGATTTTGTGATATGTGAGCCAAATAAACTCTTTCCTCCCCAAGTTGCTTTGGTCATAGTATTTATTACAGCAGTAGAAACCCTGATATAACCACCAAGCAATCTCTGCAGTCCCTGTTTTATTATTTATTTATCTTTGCTTTTTTAAGATTTATTTTTTATGTGTGTACTTGCCTGCATACATGTATGTGTGCCGTGTGCATGCCTGGTGCCCATGGAGGTTCAAGAGGGCATCGGATCTGCTGAAGCTGGAGATTCCGATGGTTGTAAGCTACCATGTGGGTCCTGGAAGCAGAACTCGGGTCATCTGCAAGAGCAGCAAGCTCTTAACTGATGAATTGTCTCTTCAGTCCTTACTGTTTTTAATTACCAAGTTTTAGGAATTTGACTGTTTTATACATATATACAATGCCCTGTGGTCATTTTCCCTTCCTCTCACTGACCCTTTACCTGTTTCCTGTTGGTTCCCATTCTACGTTCATGTGTATGAGTGTATGTGGTGTGTATGTGTGCTTTTGTGTGTATGTATGTGTGTGAGTGTGTGTTTCTGTGTATATGTATTTATAATGTGTCTGTGTCTGTGTATGTGTGTAAGCGTATATATGTATATGTATTGTGTCTGTGTCTGTGTATGTGTGTGTAAGCGTATGTATGTATTTGTATTGTATCTGTGTATGTGTGTGTAAGCATATGTATGTATGTGCATGTGTATTATGTATGTATGTGTGCATGTATGTGTATGCATATTGTGTATATGTGTTTTGTGTATCTGTATGTATGTATAGATTGTATTCTGTTTGTATGTGTATTGTATATATGTATTTACATATGTATGTGTATATCACATGTATGTGTGTATCGTATGTATATATGTGTATTGTGTATATGTATGTACATGTGTAGTGTGTGTATATTATGTATATGTATGTGTATGCATATTATGTACTGTATGTATGCATATTGTGTTTGCATGTGTGTATTATGTATATGTGTGCATAAATGTGTATGTCTGTATATGTATGTGTGTGTTCCTGAGTGCAATGACCATGCCATAGCCAGAAGACAGTGTTTCCCAACTCTCCCCACCATCGTCTGCCTCTTTCTGCTCCCTCCCCTGTTATGTTCCTTGAGCCTTGAAGGAGGTTGCAGATGTTTTTTAGTGCCAAGCAATTAAATTACTTTATTCTCAGACTTTGACTAGTTATGTGTGTCCACCCCAGTCACAGGCTTTTGAGCTAGTCTATGTTCTTTAGATTTTTAAAAATAAGTGTATATGAGTGCACCATATGCATGTTTGGTACCCTTGGAGATGATAAAATTCATCAGACCCCCTGGAACAGGAGGAGGGAATGATTGTGAACTACAATGTGGGTGCTGGAAATTGAACCCAGGTCCTCTGCAAGAGTAACAGCCTCCTGAAGCACTGAGCTGTCTTCCCAACCTCTAGGCCAATTTGTTTGTGTTTTGGAGACAGGGTTTCTCTGTACAGCCCCAGCTGTCCTGGAACTCACTCTGTAGATTAAGCTGCCTTGAACTCAGAGATCCATCCTCCCCCCCCCCCCCCCCCCCCCCCCCCCCCCCCCCCCCCCCCCC
>JANHMN010000009.1:24316809-24369895 GCA_030674055.1 Rhabdomys pumilio | reverse complement strand
CCCCCCCCCCCCCCCCCCCCACCCCCCGCCGCCGCCTCTGACTGTTGGGATTAAAGGTGTGTGCCGCAACACCCAGCTCCCTAGTCTAATTAAACAGCAGCAATAAGACAGACAACAGAATCATACAGCGGCCTGGAGTAGGGAGATGGCTCAGTAGTTAGGAGCTCTGGCTTTTCTTCAGAGGACCCAGGTTGTTCACAGCACCCACATGGCAGCTCACAAGCAGCCGCTTCTCCAGTTCTGGGGGATCTAATGTCCACTTCTTTTTTTTTTTTTTCCCCATCAGACTCCGCAACAGAGTCCCGACGGGATTCGAACCGACACGAGAAGGGACGCGCCCGCCCTCTGCCAGCAGACGCCCAAGCGCTGCGCCACTGTGCGCTCGTTTAATGTCCACTTCTGACATTTGAAGATAATGTGCACACAAGTAATATATAGGCAAAAAACAATGTATGTAAGATAAAAATAAACACAAATCTTTAAACAATGACTACAGAAGACAACAGTGTCAGCATCCTTTTGTGTAGGTCAGTAATCCAGCAGTAATCTTGAAAATGGGGAGATTGGGTTCATCCCAGCACAGTTCAGACATACTGTAAGCGAGTGAGTGTTTAGATGAAAACATTTTGCATATGTGGGTATTTGGTTTGCATGTGCGTGTATGGATGTGCATGGGTGTGGGTTCACATATGCTTGGGCTAACATGTGTGCATGTCCATGTGGAAACTGGATGTTGATGTCCAGCGGCTTCCTAGATTGCTCCCACATTATATACTGAGGCAGCTTTCAGCTAGTCTGGCGGGCCAGTTTGCCTTGTGAATTTCCCTCTCTCCTCCCACTCATTGCTGCCACACCAACTTGGCCTTGAAATGACCTCTAGGGATTTGAACCCTGGTACTCCAGCTTGGGCAGCAGTATCTTATCCATGGAGCTACCATTTCCTCAGGCCTATGCTGCCTAGTCTTATGTCAACTTCACACTAGAGTCATTTGAGAAGAGGGAATCTCAAATGAAAAAATGCCCAAATTAGATTGGTCTGTGGGCAAGCGTGTAATACATTTTCTTGATCGATTGACTGATGTGGAAGGGCCCAGCTCACCATGGGTAATTCAGGCTAAGCAAGCTATAGAGACCAAACCAGTAAGGACCATTCCTCCATCACCTCTGCTGGAGCTCCTACCTCCAGGTTCCTGTCCCGACTTCATTTGAAGATGGACTGTCCTATAGAACTGTAAGTTGAAATAAACCTTTTTTTTTCCCCCAGAGTTGCTTTTGATAGCAATGTTTACCATAGTAGCAGAAACCTCAACTTAGACAGTTGCTTAGATAGGAAATTAATGTTCAGAGTTTCATCATGTACAAACACAAAAGACACAATTAAGTTTTGTTTGGCCGGGTAGTGGTGGCGCACACCTTTAATCCCAGCACTTGGGAGGCAGAGGCAAGTGGATTTCTGAGTTCGAGGCCAGCCTGGTCTACAGAGTGAGTTCCAGGACAGCCAGGACTACACAGAGAAACCCAGTCTCAGAAAAAAAAAAAGTTTTGTTTGAGTCAGGCCCAGGGTAGGACTTCCATTCTTGGCTTTAGCATCAGTGGCCTCCAGTGTCCCTTCCTCTTTTCTTCCTGTTGTGCCTTGCTCATCTTTTCTGTTCCAGCACCTTCATGCTCCATGACTTCTCTACCCTGAACTCTGCCCATGGAAGCACTTTTTGTCCCTTGCTGCTGTCCCCATGTATGAGTCTGGCTGCTGCTAACATAACAGTTCATCTGGCTGAGCATGAAGTGGCATATGGTAATAAGGGCTCTGCTGCCTTTGAAAGCTTCATGGAATCTTCCTGGTGTTGATGCAGATGCTTCCTTCCTCAGAGCCTCTCACCTTTCCCCACTCCACCTGTACCTCAGTGGCCCCCTCTCATAGCTCAGGTGCCTACAATAGGGACCCCACTCTGAGATTCTGACCAAGTCTCTGTTACTCTCTAGTAACATATATTTATCCCATAGTAGTAAATATAGAAGATTAATCTATTAGTCTTCATATATCCTTTTCCTCTCCCCAGGTATTTTCATGGGGTCTGTGTGTGTGTGTGTGACTTTTTTTTTTAATCCCCACTGAAGAAATTGGAGCAGAATTAAAAGGAAAAAAAGGGTCAGGTTTATTTGAGAATGGGCTCCCAGGTAAGTCCACCAGTCTTAGGTGACTGGAGACTGGTAAAAGGCACAGGCAGACTAGGCTGAGGAATTTTTTTTTTAATAGACTGTAGACAAAGGAAAATGACATATCTGTCACATGCTGGGCTGGGAAGGGGGTTGGTAGGGCTGGTGACTTCAGGTGAGAAAGGTTGGGATAGCTGTCAGAAATAAGGGACCAGGCTTTTTAGCAACTTTTTCTATTCCAAGGTTTTCCAAGAGGGGTGAGGGGTTGGAGAGAGAGAAAGATGGAATCTACCAGACCATGTGGGGGAGGGGATGGCAAGCCAGGGACTCCAACCCAGCATTACTCACAGAAGCATGGAGGCATATTACCAGTAGCTACACCACTAAAGAAAAAGTCTTTCCCTCTCTCAGTAACAGTCAACTGCCTCAGGGAGGGGTAGAACCTGATGAAGCCCTCTCCCAAATCACCTGGGAGGTTCTTCCAACTGTGCGAGACCAGGAGGAATGCAGCCTGAATGACTGCTGGAGCCGTTTCCCCACCAGGGCTTCCAGACACTTTTTGGAACTCAGTGGGGAATTATCAGTTGGGGAAAAGTGATTTGTCCATCTGTTTGTCTGTCTATTTATCTAACATCTATCATCCATCAGTCAATCTGTCATCTACATCTATCTATCCATCTACACATCTGTCTATTTAATTAAAATGTTTTATTTCTTTCATTTGTTTGTGGGTAGGGGTGGGGGCGAGAGGGTAGGTGGATACCACAGCCTATGTATAGAAGTCAGAGGATGACAATTTGCAGGTTTGTTCCCTCCTTCCACCACGTGGGTCCTAGGGAGTGAACTCAGTCTCTTGTGCATGGCAGTAGTGCCTTTACCTGCTGAGTCATGTCATAGGCCCTATTTAGGGTAATTTAAAAAAATAAAAGATTTATTTATTTTATGCACCACCGTTGCTGTCTTCAGACACACCAGAAGAGGGCACCAGACCCCATTACAGATGGTTGTGAGCCACCATGTTGGCTTGGAATTGAACTCAGGACCTCTGGAAGAGCAGTTGGTGCTCTTAACCTGTGAGCCATGTCTCCAGCCCCAGGGTAATTTCTTAAAAGATTGATTTTCTTATTATATTTCCTTCTATGTGTGTGTCTGTATCAGTATACCATCAGAGATCAGAAGTCAATGTTGAATCCCCTGGAGCTGGTGTAAGGATCCATGATTCACTGAAGACGCAGATAGTCTGTAAATGCAAAGAATATTTTATTCTGCAAAAGTCCAGCATGCTGGGGTCTCCCATTACCAGAATAGAGAGACAACCAAGTGAGTTTGCAGGTCTGATTTAAAACACATTAGCAGATTTCCAAGGTAGGTAACCTTTATCTTCCTCCGTCTCTAGGGCCATACCATTACGGAGGTGTGGGGGCTGGAAACCGTTGTTGAGGAAGTATCTGAAGAAGTCTGGAAACTGCTGCTGACCCATTATCCTTGCCTCAGGCCAGGTGGTGGGGCAGCTTCTGAGACCTGGGCTTACCTGAAATTGCCCAGTTCTTGGAAACAGAGATTTAGGCCTAGTCTCCTTAACTGCCAACTTGAAGCCTGTCATGGAATCAGTCTAGCCTGCTCATTCTCCCCTTTCAGTAATGGGCCATCTCGAATCTTTGAGATGTGTCTGAGGCTCTTCCACTAGCAGCTCCAGCCAACCCTATGTCAAGGAGAGAACCTAGTAACACAGCAGAAATGGCCACCCTTTTAACTCAATTGTTTAGAGGCGCTAGCTGGTTAAAGACATAAAAATCATCAGTTGTATTTACAACCAGGCCATAAATGCATGGTAGTACAAGCCCACCAAGCATTCTCTGGAGGCAGCATGTATTCTGCAACAGTAGGGGTTACAGTGTGGTTGCAGAAGTGGGAATAGGCTGAGGGTACATTATTTCCAATGCAGAGTCCCTGTCTGGTAACCAACAGTTAAGTCCGGGGCGAGAGGAGTTAAGAACCGGCAGTCCAGTCGTCGGCCTTCTCGCCAGCTACTGTGAACTTAATGACAAGGTTGTTGCTTCATCCCCTGGTACCCAGATAGTAAGGCTTCTTACAGTAAGTGGCTGGGGCAGAAAGCATAAGCAGCGAATTGGCAGGATCAGGAGTGCTGTACTCGTAGTTTCATCGGATCAACTGGGCATGGGGTACCTTCCATCCTTCTTGTGGGTACCTTCCATCCTTCCTGTGGCTGTTCGCCTGGAAGTCACCTCCACTGGGACTTTACCTGCAGGAATGCTGTACCCACATCCTGATCCTGTCTACCTTAACAGCTATAGGTGTGGTCAGGATTGCAGTGTGAGTTCCTTCCAGAGAGGTTCCAGAGTCTTGTGGTTATGTCTCTTAATCCAGATTTTGTCACCTGGTTCAAAGCAATGGGCGTTAGGGGAGGAGCAGACTCATAAACATGGCAGATGGCAGACCAGAGTTGCTTCTGGACCCTATGGAGGGTTTCTGAGGATTTTAAAAACTTATGTTGGTCATATTCGGCTAAAATATTAGACTGGAGGTTAGGCAGTGTGGGAGGAGGCCTCCCATACAGGATCTCAAACGGGGGTGAGACCTAAAGTATAGGGAGTGTTCCTAGCCCTATGTAAGGCATAAAGCAGGAGAGATGCCCAGTCATTACCAGTTTCAAGGTTTAATTTGGTTGAGGCCTCCTTCAGGTTCTGATGTGTCTTCTCTATTTGTCCTGAACTCTGGGATCTGTATGTAATTTCTAACTGGTCCCCAGAACCTGTGTTAGTGATTGAGTTACCTGAGATATGAATGTTGCTCCATTGTCAGACACAAGCAGGGTAAGCAAAGCATACCTGGGTGTGATGTCTTCCAGAAGCTTCTTTGCCACTATGTCAGCAGTCTCCTTCTTTGTAGGGTGGGCTTGAAGCTTGCTGAATCTGATGGAGGAGTTGCTTGGCAAACTCTTTAGGTACGATGGTGCAGCCTTCGGAGGTCAGCAACCATCCATCTCTTCTGTAAACTCCTTGGCATTTCACCTGATGTTGTTTTTCTTCAGCAGTATATTCAGAGATGGCTGGGAGTGCAGGGGGCAGCAAAGCTACCAGGATGTTGGCAGTGGAAGCCTGGGAAGCCTCCCTTGCAGCTTTATCAGCTAGCCTGTCCTCTCAGGCTATTTCTGATGTCCCTTTCTGATGCCCAGGGCAATGAATTATGGCCACTTTGAGAGGAAGCCATTGGCCTCCAAGAAAGCAAGTATTCTTTCCTTATTTGTGATGGTTTTTTCTTCATCAGTCAGTAATCCCATCTGCTGCCAGTATAAATGTTACCTATGGCTCCTTTTGACAGATTTAAAGCCTGGATTAGAGCCTTTAGTTCAGCTTTCTGGGCTGAAGTTCCCAGCGGCAAAGCAGTTGCCCAAATAGAGTCCAAATCCATTACCCCCGCCCCTGCACACCTGATTCCCTCCTGGATGAAGCTGCTCCCATTCGTGGAGTAATGTACTGCGTCTGGCCAGCATATGTCAGTCAAGTCCAGCCTGATAGTCTGGATGTGCCCCAGAACTACAGAGCAATCATGTTTCACTTCTGAGGATGAGTCAGGGAGCAGGGTGGCTGGGTTAGGGCAGGTGATGGGTTATCTCTTAAGCAAGGGGGATTCAAAAGCAGAGCCCGAAAGTGCAGAAGTCTGATATTGGACAGCCACTGGCTAGGTGGATACTTGAGGGTCCCTCAATAGAATGTGGGAGTGGTGATAACAAGTTCCTGTCCCGTGGTTATGTTGTCAGCATCCTTGACTAGCAGGGCAATGGCAACTATGATCCAGAGGCAGGAGGGCCATACTTAGGCCACTAGGTCCAGCTTCTTAATTAAGTAAGCCACAGGTTTTTTCCCCATGGTCCCAAAGTTTGGGTGAGCACCCGCTTTGCTATCCCCTTTGATCCACATACAGGTGGAAAGGTTTATGAATGTCTGGGAAAGTCAAGGCCAGAACCTTCAATAAAGCTCTTCCTAGAGTCTTAAAGCCATGTCCATCTCAGGGTTCATTTCACTTTGTCTTCTTGGCCCTTGGTGGCCTCATATAATGGTTTGGCTATCTCAGTGAACCCTGGCACCTAAAGTCTATAGAAACTGCCAGATCCCAGAAATTCCCATACTTGCCATTGAGTTGATGAACGACTGTGACTCTGCGAAAGTCCTTAAAATGGTTCAGGACCAAGCCCAGTGGGGTGCTTTGTGCCTGTTCCATCCTAGAAATCCATGAAGAATTTGTATGAGAGGACAAAAAGTACAAACAGAAAATACACAGACAGATACAGAAGGACATTCCCAGGAAAACAAAAACAAGCCGAAAGGCTGTCTCAGACAACCAGGCATGGGAGGCCCATAGACCCACAGCCAGTTGGGAATCCAGATGAGAACTAGCAAGTTCTCCAGCTTCTAGTAGGGGGCCGGGAGTGTCCTCTGTTGCTTTTGGCCAAGTGACAAAATACTCGTCCACTTTGTCCCTCTAAGCTTCAAAATTAAATCTCAAACAAAATTAAACCTAAAACAGAAACACAAATATGGACAAGACAAAAGATGTAAAAGATGTACGGGTCCATGATTCACCCAGGAACGATACTCCAGATTCAAATCGCATGTAAATACACAGAGTGATTTATTCTGCAGAGGTCCAGTGTGCTGGGGTCTCCCATTACACAGAGAGACAACCAAGTGAGCTTGAGGGCCTGAAAAGGCTAGGCTAATTCCATGATAGGCTTCAAATCGGCAGTTAAGGAGACTAGGCCTAATTCTTTTTCCAAGAACTGGGCAGTTCCAGAGAAGTCTAGGCCTTAGAAGCTGCCCTGCCTCCTGGCCTGAGGCAAGGACAATGGATGCTTTACTCTTTTCTATTTTTGTGTAGTATTCAAATTGTCTATGACACCAGATTATGTTGATAACTGGAAAAACAAAAACGAGCCAGTTATACTTTGCTAGTCAACATTGTTGTTGGTTTTGTTTGGAGATCTTGCGTAGAAATGGGAGGAAGGCCAGGCATGCTGACACACCTCTGTCATTCCAGGACTGAGGAAGCTGAGTAGGAAGGATTTGCCAAGTTCTAAGCCAGCCTGAGCTGTGTATTGAACGAAACTCTGTCTTAAACACACACATGCACACACACACACACACACACACACATGCACACACACACACGCACGCACACACACACACACACACACACGTAAACAGTAAATTAAGAAAATAAAATGAAAGGGAAGAAAACATAACTGGGTTTCGGGATGATAGAGCCCTTGACTGTCATTCAGCTCTTGTTTTCTCTCTAGCATTGGGGGCAGGGAGGAGGGAAAGAAGAAGGAAGGAAGGAAGGAAGGAAGGAAGGAAGGAAGGAAGGAAGGAAGGAAACCAAACATTTAGTGGTTTGTATAGTAAAGTTGTTATGTCTGACCTTAAGTGAAGTGTATGGTAAAGCCTTTCTGTCTGGCTTTAAGGGAAATGTTTCAACAAAGCCTTTGCTATGTTTGTAGAGGCCGAGAAATTGTCTTGAGACTGTTTGAACCTTGAAGAGATGTCTCTCTAGAGAATCTGTACTTGGTGCCATGTGAGAGTGCTGCGGCACCAGCCTTGGTCCTAAGACACTCCCGGCAAACCTGAAGCTCTTACTTTTGATTATGGCTAGGCATGGTCAAAAGGAACTGATATTTGTGTTGCTTGTATGCTCTCATGGCAGCAAGGTCAAGATAACTTTGGTAGCTGGAACCTTTCCAGCTCCAATTAACCTTGTATAATGTTTAAATAAAGTGACCGAAGTGAGCTAGTTGGGTGTCAGTCTTTTCCAAGAAGGCTGCACCCCTCTGTTTCTTTGGAAAATAAAAGCTTAGCATCTTGGTAAGCTTCTCTCTCTACTGTGGCACCTACAACCGACATCAATCAATAAATGTTGCCTAATGTGGGGTTCAAACCCACAACCCTGAGATTAAGTCTCATGCTCTGGCAACTGAGCTAGTCTGACGTCAGTCTTTTTCAAGAAGGGTAAACCCCTCTGCTCCTTCAGAAAATGACGGCTTAGCATCTTGGTGAGCTTCTCTCTCTACTATGGCAACATCAGTTCATACAGACAGGCAATATTTTCATCCCAACTCTATCACTCGGGCCCTTGCCTGTCTCCTGTGCTGCACCGCCTGTGAGAGCTGAAATAATAGATCATGAGGTAGAGCAGTTGGTGCAAGGCTGAAAGCCTGAGTTCCAGCCTCGGAGCCTACCTAGAAGGAAAGATGCTCCTGAAGAGCCTGCTCTGACCCCACCCCACCCCACATGGGTAACATACTTTCCTAAAGACACATCACATTGATGTGAGGTCCTAGCTAGAAAGAGGAGGAGATTGAGGATTAAAACAGATTGGAATCCAGACAGCAGGTCCTGGGGAGTTAGGGCATTATACATTCTTGTGGGTAAGAACATTGTATTAACAGTTTCCTTTGAGACTGAAACATTCCTTTCTTCACAGAAGCTCCTTAAGCAGGAAGGTGAACAACTTTGAGGAAGTTCCTGAAACTGACCAGATTCACTAGGCCTCTCCATGCCAGAGTATACAATAAAAGCTGGGAGTCCTTCTCTGATAAACTGAAGCGGAGCTGCAAGAAGACTCTCAGAGGAGAAAAGCTAAAAAAAAAAAAAAAAAAAAAAAAAAAAAAAACCTCTGAGACCAGCTGCCTGGAAGAGGTTTAGACCAGAGCCACTTAGAAAGGACACTCTCCAGCTGTTGAGCTGCCTGCAGGCTGTACAGTACTCTCCAGGTTTTCCAGCTTTGTGAACTGTCACCAGTAGGGTGGGCTGTGGTGATGCAGCTGCCGTTGAGTCATTTCTGCTTAACTCAAATACAGTAACTGAGTAACTCACATAAAGTCATTCTGAGTAACTCCAATACAACTCACTGCTTCAGCAAATTAGACTTTGGTGATCACTACTTTGCTCTGTCATGGGCTCCCTGTTTGGGGTGAGTCCACTTGTGTGTGTTGCATCTCCTCAGGAAAAGTTTTGTCACACAACAAAGAGGGAGCTGGAGTTTTGAATCCCAGGCATCTCTTAGCTCACACAGTGCCCATCAGCTGTTCTCTTCTTCCCTCTCATCAGCTCTTTCCCCAGTTCTTTATCCTTCCATTCCTCCATCTTTACCTTTCTCTGAAGATTTATTTATTTTTATTTTATGTGTCTGACTGATTCTGCTCTCATACACGTATGTGTACCATGTGCGTACCTGGTGCTCCAGGGGCCAGAATAGACATTGGTTCCCCTGAAACTGGTGTTACACACAGCTGTGAGCTGCCGTGTGGGTGCTGGTAGCCAAATCCAGGTCCTCTGGAAGAGCAGTGCATGCTCTTAACCAATGAGCCGTGCCTTCATCCCTCCCTTTAAAAAAATTATGAGTTTATGTGAGTATGTGAGTGTGGGTTTATAAATTTGAGTGTAGTGTCCTCAAGAGACCAGAATAAAACATTAGATTTCCTGAGCTAGAGCCATAGGTGGTGACTCTGCCAAATGTGGATGCTGGGAACCAAACTCCTGTCCTCTGAAAGAATAACAAGTATTCTTACCAGCCGTGCCATTTCTCCAGGCTCAGATTTATTTTATTTTTTAATCAAGTGTATGTACATGTGCATCTGTATGTGGGCATTCACATGTGAGTGTGGGTTCCCAAGGAGGCTATAAGTGTTAGGTTCCCTGTCTAGAACAGGCAGTTTTGGGCCACATGAAAACGGTCCTTAAAACTGAACTCAGATCGCCGGCGGTGGTGGTGCACGCCTTTAATCCCAGCACTTGGGAGGCAGAGGCAGGTGGATTTCTGAGTTCGAGGCCAGCCTGGTCTACAGAGAGAGTTCCAGGACAGCCAGGACTACACAGAGAAACCCTGTCTCGAAGAAAAAAAAATTGAACTCAGATCTTCTGAAAGAATACTCCATGCTGTTAACAGATGAGTCATTGAGTCTAGCTCTGCTTTTTTGGTTGGGTTTGGTTTTGAAACAGTTTCTCTGTGTAGCCCTGGCTGTCCTGAAACTCACTCTGTAATAGACCAGGCCTGTAAGTGTTAGTTAACAGCCTTGAGGGAAAGGTTTGCCCAGTGGAAGTGTCGCAGCTCTGAAGGAAGGGTATCCCAGCAGTCAAGAGTCAAGGAATACCATAAAGACACACCACACAACAAACTTCACACATGAGATTTATTGGGAAAGACACAACAGGGTGGCTGTCTCTGCTCTGGTGAGAAGCAGCAAAGAGCTGAGCAGGAGGTAGGCTGTATATGGTTTCTTGGAGGAGTTTTCCAGGGTAGAGATTAGTAGGACTTTAAGTCCTAAGGTTGCAAGCTCAGGGATTGGTAGCTTTCCAAGGTCAGGGATTAGTGGGTTGTGAAAACTAGGAAGTTAGCTGGGATGTTTTATCCTACAAGGCTGTCTTCAAACTCAGAGAGCACCTGCTTCTACCACCATACCTGGCTTTATTTAAAACAAAACAAAGTCTCATGTAGGCCAAGCTGGCTTTGAACTCCATTTATAGGCAAAGATGACCTTAACTTCTGATCTTTCTGCCTCTACTACACCCGACAATGGAAGTGCGTACTACCATGACTTTTTGAAAAAAAAAATATTACATTTATTAACTGGTTTGCACAGGGGTCAGAGGTCAGCCTTCTGGAATTCTTTCCTTTCATCATTACGTGTTCCTGAAATGGAACTCAAGCTATCAGTCCTGGTGGCAAGCACGTTTACTGGCTGAGCCATCGTTTCACTGATCTCTGTGCCTAGCTGATGTGATATGAATACGAGGCAAGTGCTTTGTCAACTGAGTCACATCTCCAGCTCTCTATTGTATGTGAATGACTGTGAACCCCTGGTTCTGGGAACCTGGGTGAACTGTTTACCCTACAACCTAAGTTGGCAAACTGGTCGTGGCTAGAAGGGAGTGTGTTATGTGGACAAATGGGAATGACTGGTTGTTCAGGCTCCACAGAGGTCTATGACTTGCTTTTCCTGTCTGCCTACCAGCATCAGCTAAACTCGAACCCTTTCTAAGGCCCTGGATAAAGCAGTACAACCTCACATCCTCATTGGCACACTTGTTCACTCCACTTGTATTTATAGAGCACCTGACACATGCCAGTACTACTGTAGACATTTGTGAGTTAGTGATTAATACCGTAGTCAAATCTCTGGCTTTGGGAGATTATATCCTATACTGGAGATAGATGTCAAAAAAAAAATGAAGAACTGTGTTGTGAGTTGAGCAGGGTCAGAACACATTTTGGGGAGAATAGGATGGTCAGGAAAGGCTTTTGTGAGCTGGGCAGAGACCTATAAGAAGGGACAAGGAAGGCCATGGTACCAATCAGTAGAAGGGCATGCCAGAACAGATGTGTACAGTACCAGTCAGTTTTGAAGTTTAGATGAATATTAACTACTGGGGAGATGAGCCAAGTGGTAAAGTGCAAGCATGAGGACTTTAATCTGCTCCTCAGATCCCATTCAAGATACCCCTGGAATCCCAGCATTCACGTCTCCAAAAATAATGTGGCTGGGGCTGGCTGGATTACTTAGAGGGTAAAGGCCCTTGCTGCCAAACCTGGAGACTGAGGAACTGAATTTCATAGGATGTGTAAGGAAAGTGCTGTCTCTCACAGTCGTTCTCTGACACCCATGTGCTCATACTCTTCCATGTACATCTCACATAACATCTAAGATGCTGTGGTGGCTCTTCCTGGTTGTCAAGTTGACTACATCTGGAATGACCATAATCCAGAAATGGAAGGCACACCTCTACTCCAGATCTTGAGGCTAGAAGACACAGGCTTTTGATTCCGATCTTGAGGAATAGTGGCCATGAAAAGTTTAGGCCCAGGCAAGGTATTACATGGCTTTTGTCCCAGGAGTCAGAGGCAAGTGGATTTCTGAGTTCAAGGCCAGTCTGGGACAGAGCAAGTTCTAAGTCCAGGCACAGTAGTACACATCTTTAATCTGGGTCATACCTTCTGCTGGAGCCCTACATGAGGATGATGAAAGAAGGAAGATTCGTTCTTCTTTACCTGCTTGCATTTACTTGCCAGCACATCTGTTGGAACCTACCTCTTCAGAATTCCAGCTTTCCAGAAGACTAGCTCAAACACCTAGCCTCATGGGACTGAGCAACTACTAGACTCTTGGACTTCTCATTTCTACCTGCCCAGTGTTGGGTTACTTGGACTGCAGACTATAAGTCATTTTCAATAAAGTTCCTTAATGTATAGAGACATTCCATAAGTTATGTTAATCTAGAGAACCCTGACTAATACAGATGCTTATACTAAAAGTTCTCCAAAATTCAAATTTTACGTTGAATGTTTTCTTTTTTTTTTAGATTTTTAAAAAATTTCATTTTTTTTAAATGTATGAGTGCTCTATCTGCATGTATGACTGCAGGCCAGAAGAGGGCATCAGATCCCACCATGTGGTTGCTGGGAATTGAACTCAGGACCTCTGGAAGAGTAGGCAGTGCTCTTAATTGCTGAGTCATCTCTCCAGCCCAATATTGAATGAGAGTATCTGACTACTGTAATTTGAGAAACATCAAATAAAAAAATTAAGATAACTAATAAGGAAGCTGAATGCAGTGGTCTGTGACTCCAGTATTTGATATGACAAGGAAGGCAGGTCATACAGAGTCTGAGTCAAGCTTGGGCTATGCAGTGAGTTCTGTGAAACACCGTCTTAAAAATAAAACAACAAGAAGGGCTGGAGATGAAGCTCAGTTGACACAGTGCTCACCTAGGATGCATGAGGCTCTGAGACCCATCCCTCACACTGTGAGGAAGTCCAGCTGCTGGGGGAGAGCTGGAATCCCAGCACTGAAGAGATACAGGCAAGAGATCAAAAGTTCAACACCCTCCACTATATAGCAAGCTTGAGGACAACATGGGCTATAGACCCTGTCTCAAAGAGAGAGAGAAAGAGAGAGAGAGAGAGAGAGAGAGAGAGAGAGAGAGAGTGACAGAGAGACAGAGACAGAGACAGAGACAGAGACAGACAGAGACAGAGAAAGAAAGAGAGATGGGGGTAGCTTTTGTTGTTTATTATTTATTTATTTGAGAGTGCATCTCATATACCCCAGGCCTCAAGCTCACTAGCTAGCTGAGGCTGGTCTTGACCTCCTGATTCTTCTGGGACTACCTCCTGTGCAGTGGACTGCAGGTATAGGCTGCAGCACTGAGTTTAAGATGCATTCTTTAACGAAATAGTATACACACAAAAGTCAACCCAAAAAACAACCACAAGCCTACACCCTCTGAGGTAATCATGACTAAACCTGACTTGCCTCTCCTCTTTTGCAAGCAGGCACCTCTGTGCTGTTTTCCCAGGACTGTCCCAACAGTGACAAATTGCGTGTCTTAAATCCACAGACTCTGTTCTCTCATGGTACTAGATACAGGATGGAGATGAAGGTGTCACCAGGGCCCCACCCTCCCTGAAGACTTTAGAGCAAGAACTTCATTGTTTCACCCTGGCTTCTGTCAGCATAATGCCAGTCTAAGACTCGACTGCTGCATCATGTTGTCTGGGTCCAAATTAAACTCTGTGAGTCATTGGATGACAGCATGCAGGAGTCCAGGATGACTTCAACTCAACTGATACAAAGTCCCATTCCTAAATAAGGTCACATCCCCAGATCCTGGGCATTAGGACTTTGATGTGTTTTTCTTGGGAACACAAATCTATCTGAAGCACTCAGTGCCAAAGCATCTTCATTTGGGGAACTTATAGATTTCTTCATTTGCTGGGGGAAGATTTGAGGAGGTGCTTCAGTGGGGAAGGGCATGTACTGTGCAAGCAGGAGGACCTAAGTTTGAATCCTCAGCACTCAAGTACCAGATGTGGCCATTGCCACAGCACGGGGAGTCGGGGAGGTATATGGCTGGGGCTTGTTGGCCAGCTACTCTAGCCAGAAGAAAATGGAGCTCCATGTTCAGGGAGCAAGCCCTTTTCATGAAATCAAGCAAGTTTGAGTGTGGTGGTGCACACCTTTAATCCTTCCACTGGGATGGGGGCGGGGGCGGGGGCGGGGTAAGGCAAGTGGATCTCTATAATTCAAGGCTAGGGTTTGGTCTACATAGAGTGTTCCAGGACAGCCACCAGGCTACATTGTGAGACTGTCTCAAATCTCTTTGTGAAAAAGAGAGAAAGAAGAATATAAGTGGTAAGTGATAGATGATACTTGATGTCCTATTCTTGCCTCCAAGTACACACACACACACACACACACACTCACACACACATGCACGAATGCTCGTGCACACACACATACACACATGTGCGTGTACACTCATACATACACTCTCACACACACTCACACTCACACACATGCACACACAAAACAAAAGTGTCCCTCAGATAAAGATACAGGATACGTCCAGCATGCCAGAGATCTACATGTACCCCACCCCAGGCATTACTATAGTGTTTGAGAGTCCCCAGTGGCACCTTGACTTCTGTCATCAACTGTAATTCATGGGTTCCCATGACATCTCCTAGTTACAGTAACTAAGCAGAACTCACAGAGCAGCTACCAGCTGCTGTCCTCAAGGCTGTGTCTTATCACTAAGGAGATTCAGGTCCAGATAGACAGCAGAAGAGTGTGGGGTTCAGTCCAGGAGGCTTCGGGCCAACTTCTATGGCTTCCTGTTGTTCTCACTCCAATTTCTCCAGGTGACAACATATGATGCCACACACCAAGACTTGCTAACTAGGACAACTTACCTGAACTTTGTCCAGGACTTCTGTAGGCCTTGGTCATGTAGAAATTGTTGTTTTAAAAAACAAAAACCCCAACTGTTTGATTTCATCAATGAAGACTCAAGAGCCAGACATTGTGGTGAAAGCCTGCTGGCTCAGATAGGCAAAGAAAGCACCCAGCTGAACTTCCTACTCCACTGATGTCCTATAGAGAAAAGCTCCTTTTCCTTCTCCATGTTGTCTTTTTTTTTTTTCAGTTTTTTTCGAGACAGGGTTTCTCTGTGTAGCCCTGGCTGTCCTGCAACTCACTCTGTAGACCAGGCTGGCCTCAAACTCAGAAATCCACCTGCCTCTGCCTCCCAAGTGCTGGGATTAAAGGCGTGCGCCACCACCGCCTGGCCTCCATGTTGTCTTAATTATGCAACTCTATGTCCCTCCTTTCTGTTTAGTTTCATTCACTGCTGTCAGCTGGTTGCTTGCTCTGCCTCTTCACCTAGGCTGGCTTTATTTGGCTGTTGGGTTAAAAGTGTGTGTTAGGGCTGAGCCACACCACAAGCCAGTTTACAATCTTGAGGTTCACAATGTGCTCAAATATTCTCTACCAAGACACGGCTGACTATAAGCACACATGGCTGACACGGCTGACTTTATGCACACATGGCTGACATGTTGACTATAAGTACACATGGCTGACATGACTGACTATAAGCACACATGGCTGACACGGCTGACTTTATGCACACATGACTGACTTGAGGTTTTAGCCTCACCAGAGGTAGGCATGAAACTGCCACCTGTTTTTTCCTTCTACTGGCAGTCTGGCTAAAAATTAACCAAGCACTGATGTACGAGTCTATTTGTAAATTTTCTCAGTTCTATGAATACACGTTTATCCTTAGGCCAACATCATGTTATTTCACTTATTGTAGCTCTGAGTAAGGGTTTCTGTTTGTTTTTGTTTGGGACCCCAAGATGGAACTTGAAGCACATGCTCTATCACCGAATTGGAGAGCTTTATTTTCACTTTAAAATTAGCAACTATAACTCTTCTAACTCCCTTTCATCCCCACCCCCCAAGACAGGATTTCTCCGTGTAGCCCTGGATGTCCTAGAATTCTCCTTGTAGATCAAGCTGGCCTTGAACTCAGAAGCCCTCTGCTGCCCAAGTGCTGGGATTAAAGCTTGTATCACCGCTGCCTGGCTTGTTCTTTACTTCCGTGCTTTGCGTTTCCACATTAGTTTTTGAAACAGTTTTCTAATTTTACTAAAGAAGGTGACTGGGATTTTGATGAGGACTGCTTTGACATTGCAGATAAATCAGGGATCTTGATGACATTAAGTGCACCAACCTGCAAACGCATGATAGCTTTTCATTTAGTTTTGTATTGGCTTCTGTCAGCAGTGCACACCTTGTGTACGTTTGCTAAATGTGTTTTTAAGTGGTGGTTGCTTTGATCCCATTACAAGTGAAATGTAAAAGCTCAGTGGGTAAAGTGCTTGCACAAGCATGAAGTCCCATGTTTGTATCTCTCCAGTTCCCATGGGAACATGTGTCTGTAACCCCAGAACTGGGGTATTGGGGCAGAGACAGATCCTGGGGACTAGCTGGCTATTCTAGTCAAAAGTACAAGCTCACAGTTTACTGAGAGACCCTGTCTCAAAAAATAAGATAGAGACTGAGGAAGACATGTAGTGTTTACTTCCGGCCTCCACGTATGTGCACATACATCAACTGTATATATACATGTATGTACACGACACACACAGCACAATACATATCCCAGTATGTCTGATGTGCTGAGAAAAGGATATCACAGAGATACAAGGTAGTTTTGGAGATATGAGTTTAAAGGATGAATTGTGAACTTAACTTGTAGCCAGTACTAATACTATCAGCACAAAACCTGAGTGGTCAGTGCTAGTTTTCAGTCCATTACTAGCCAGGAGTAAAGACCATGTACATCTCTGAGCTGCTGTGGCCTTTAAACATATAGGAAAATCAGTATGGGAACCTACCTCAGTCAGCTTCTATTACTGCGATGAAACACTATGATGAGAAGCAACTCAAGGAGGGAAGGGTTTACTTCAGCTTAGACTTCTGGGTAACAGTCCATTACTGAGTGAGGTCAGGGAAGGAACTCAAGCAGGCCAGGCACTCAGAGGCAGAACCTGATGCAGAGGTTATGGAGGAGTGCTGCTCACTGGCTTGTTCTCATGGTTTGCTTATTGTTCCCAGGATCACCTGCCCAGATACACTACCACCTACAGTGAACTGGGTGTTTCCACACCAATCATCAATCAATAAACACAAGACAGGCTTGCTCAGAAGCCAACTTGAGCCTATGAGGGCATTTTTTCACAGCTGAGGTTCCCCTTTCCAAAATGTCTATAGCTGTGTGTCTAGCTGCAGTTTTATTGCTATGGAGAGACACTATGAACAAAGTAACTCTTATAAATGATAACATTTAATTTTGGCTGCCTTCCAGTTTCAGAAGTTCCATCCATTATCATCATGGCAGAAGCATGGCAGCATCAAAAAAAAAAATGTTTGGTTCCTTTACCTATATTTTCTGTCAAACTGGTTGGACAGACACTGGTGCTCACTGTGTTTCTTTGCCTATAATTTCCATCAAACTGGTTTGGCAAACACTGGTGATCTTTGTTTGGGATGCTATATTTTCCCTACACTGAGGGAGATGTGAAAAGAGTTTGATGACTTCACTTCTGTTAGGCGGAAGTCCTGGCTGAGGATTTGGATATAGACCAGTGTTATCTTTGTAGCTCCTGTTTTTATTTGCCTGTTGGTTATATAGTAAAAATTCTATCATAAAAATTTTTAGGTGAGGGGTTTATGAGGTCCCACCCATCCCTGAAGAAGTATATGCAGGTACTGGAGAAAGGAGAGACATTTCTTTCAGTGACATAGACATTGGTATGGTGTCTAGGCTTCTAAAAGAACCCCTTCCCGTGCTCCTGTAAATAATCCCTAGTGAAACCCATTGGGCCCCAGATACAGTCACACAAACCCACAGACATGAGAGTAGGGGTACTAACTGAGAAAGAAGCTAGGAATCAAAGGGAGTGGGAGGGAAAGGGAGAGTAGTGGAAGATAAATATGATCAAAGAACATTTCCTACATAAATGAAGCATATTAGACAATATAATTAGATACATTAAATTAAATATGATTGAAATATGCTAATAAAACTTGAAAATGTATTTTTACTTTTCTATTGGTTGGCACTAAAGGCATCTAATTTGTTTTCTGAGACTTGGAAAATATAAACTGATATGTATTATGGGTGGACAAGGAGGGGCCAATCTGAGTAAAAACGATGTGTTAGGTCCCAGACCTTCTAGTTGACCCTGTCTCCTATAAACTGAGATGTGGTCCCTACAACTCTCTTCCTCTTCCTGAGACAGAGAGTTAAGAAGCCCTGCTGGCCTGTGGCTTCTAGGTCCTTCTCTGAAGTTGTTAGAGAAATTTAGTCTTACTCAGCACCAGGCTCCATGCATACTAAACCAGGCTAAATCACATGACATGAGACATTTTGCCAATCCCTCAAAGTTATAGAAGTCAATTCCCAGTGGGGGATTTCCTCTGTAGCCCATCTCTTTCCTGATTCTTCTATCATGTTGTCCATGGTAGGAATCTTTTCTTTATTTTTTCTTTCTTCCTTCCTTCCTTCCTTCCTTTCTTTCTATTTTTTTTTTAAAGAATTGTTTATTTATTTTAGGGCATCAGATCCCATTACATATGGCTGTGAGCCACCATGTGATTACAGATGGCTGTGAGCCACCATGTGATTGCTGGGAATTGAAATCAGGATCTCTGGAAGAGCAATCAGTGCTCTTAACCACTGAGCCATCTCTCCAGCCCCAGCAATCTTTCTTTCTTCATCCTTTATTTAAGCTATCTCTTTTAATAAACTCATACCTAGGTTTTAAAGAGAAGTCCTCAACTCCAAAAGGCTAATTATGCTGATTCTAGTACAGTGCTGGCTTCTTCATAATGCTTGCCTACTTAAAGGTCCATCACAGGCCCCATGACCAACCACTGGGCTGGCTCTCTCTCTCTCTCCCTCCCTCCCTGCCCTCCCTCTCTCCTTTTAAAAAAATATTTACTTTACAACCCAATTGTTGTCCCCACTCCTGGTCACACCCTCCCATAATCCCTCCTGCCTTCCCTCCTCTCCTTCTCCTCTGAGAGGGCAGAGGCACCCCCTGAGTATACTCTCACCCTGGCACATCAAGTTTCTTCAGAGCCAGGCACATCCTCTCCCATCGAGGCTTGCCAGGCAGACCATCTAGAAGAACATATCCCACAGACAGGCAACAGTTTTTGGAATAGTCCTCAATCTAGTTTTTGGGGTACCCACATGTGGATCAAGCTGTACATCTGCTACATATTTTGGGGAGGCCTAGGTCTAAAGTATGTGTGCTCTTTGGTTGGTGGTTCAGTCTCTGAGAACCCCCAAGGGTCCAGGTTAGTTGATTCTGTTGGTCTTTCTGTGGAGTTCCTATCCTCTTAGGGTGTTCAGTCTTTCCCCCAACTCTTCCATAAGAGGCCCCAATCTCTATCCACCGTTTGGCTGTGGGTCTCTGTATCCATCTGAGTCAGCTGCTGGAGGGGTGCCTCTCAGAAGACAATTATGCTAGACTCCGGTCTGCAAGAATAAGACTATCATTAATAGTGTCAGGGATTGGTGATTGATTGCTCATGGGATACATCTGTAGTTGGGCCAATTATTGCTTGGCTATTTCCTTAATCTCTGCTCCATCCTCAATCCCTGCATTTCTTGTAGACAGGATAGATTTGAGGTCAAAAGTATTGTGGATGGGTTGGTGTCCCTATGGCTCCACTGCGGTTCCTGCCTAGCTACAGGGGGTGGCCTTTTTCGGTTCTATACCCCCAATGCTGTGAGTCACAGCTAAGGTCACCCCCAGTGATTTTTTTGGTTGCCTCCCCAGCCCAAGTCTCTGTCTTATCCTCGAAATGTTCCCTTCCGCCCCATCCCTGCCAGTTGCAGATTTCCACTCATTCTCATGGTTGTCTGTCCGACCTCCTGTCCCCCCCTCATCTGATCCTGAACCCCCCCCCCACTTCTCTCCCCGTCCCCTCTCTGACCCAGTTCCCTCCCTTCATCTGCCTCTTGTGACTATTTTATTCCCCTTCTAAGTGAGATTCAACAGTCTCTGGCTCTTAGTAAAGCTTATTCTGAAGGGTAATGGTGTCGGTTTCCTTTAAGTCCAATCTGCAGTCATAATTTGTTACAGCAGCAGCATCTCAGTTTTGAAATTTACATAAATATAGAGCGTTAAGTTCCTTTGGGTCAGAGGTATCAACTCTGCTGGTTTCAAGAGTTAGCTACTACCCATTCTACTCAGAAATTACATGTTGGAAGCAACTGAAAACAGTTTGCTTCACATGGCGTTTGAATCTGGGAGAAGAAGCAGACAAGGTGGGAAGGTCAAACCTTACACAGTTAATAGTAGGGAGAATGCCCAGCCTTGGGTAACTTAGACTAACAGTGCTTTGTGGGAAGACAAAGATACAGGTGAAAAGAAGGCACTGGGGAAGTGATGTGCTTACATCACTCATGGAAAAAGGAAAATTTGAAGAATTGATAAAAATCAGAATTCATGGCTGGTGTGTAGCTCGACAGATAAGGATGCTTACCCTGCATACCTGGCCATCTAAGTCCAATCCTTGAAACCCTCATAAGGGTGGAGTAAGACCTGACTCCACAGAGTTACCCTCTGACCCTCTGTGTGGCCTGTGGCACATGCACTTCTGCATCATGCACATCTGAAGATTAGTTGAAGGCAGAGGTGAGTCTCCATGCTGTCTGCACCAGGACTTACTTAAAAATTAAAGAAAGCAACAAAATTAGCAAAGGTGGCACAAATAGAAGTTGAGTATACAAAAAGGAGAAAAAAGACTTTTCCTATTGAAAGCCGAGAAAACAAAAGAATTCCATTAACAAATAAAATGGAAATAAGTAAGATTAAGGATGAGGAATGTAACTCTGCAGCCCGCCTGCTGAGCATATGAGGCTCTGGGTTCAACTCCCAGCACAAATGAACACCAGATTAAAAAAAAAATGTTAAATACAAATCTAAGAATCACTTAAAAACATTGAGACAATGTCTCACTGGGAAGTCCTGGCTGGCCTAGAACTCACTATGTAGACCAGGTTGGCCTTGAATTCACGACAATCTGCTTGTGTCAGCCTTCCAAGTGCTGAGATTTAAAGTGTGCACCACTATGCCAGGCTTCTTGTTCATTTCTCAAAGTACCACTTAATCTTTCTTTTCTTTTTTTCTCTTTCACTCTTTTTTAAGTTTGAGGACAGTTTTCTTTGAATTTAACAGACAGTCCCACAATATGTAAACTGTAAGCCTTGGCAGTTGTCCAGAGGAGGAGGAAGAAGGATGGAGATGAGGAAGAGAGAAAGCCATGTCTTTTGAGTTAAGCCCAAGTAGAAGGCAGACAGTGATGAAGAGGGAAGCTTTAGAGAAATAGGAAGGCCAAAGTACTATATATATAGGCTCTGGCTAGAATTGTCAAGACATAGAAGAGAAGAGCTAGTCGTTTCTGAGTCAGTAAGGCAGGCAGACCCAACAAAATCTCATGGTGGTTCTGGCAGTGTTTCTGGGAAGGAGGAGTACATCATCTTGTTAGAGAGATAATCACTCTTCCTGTCCCTTCCATGTGAAGTGGCAGAGGGAGAGACTCCAGCTTGATATAATTAATGTGGCAGAAACAAAAGAAGTGTCGTGTGTAAGTATGAAAGCAGCAAAGATTCCCCATGCACCACAATCCTAGGTTTGCAATCGAGAGTTGGAACTACCTTTATATGATTTGTTAATTTTTAGTTATGTGTATGTATGTCTTCATGAGTTTATGTCGTATGTGCACAGTTGACAAAGGAGGCCAGAAGAGGGCATTGTGAGAGACGTACTCATTCTTCCTATGTCTTCCATGTGAAGTTGGCAGAGGGAGAGATTACTTGGAGCTGGAGTTACAGGTGGTTTTGAGCTGGCCAACGTGCTGAGAACTGAACATGTGTTCTCTGCAAGAGCAGTTCCTGCTGTTGACTGCTGAGCCACCTCTGCAGCCCTGAGAGTTGGGGGTTATTGTATTTTTAACATTAAGTGAACAAACAAAGAGAGTAAACAGTATCTATCCCCTTCTGTGATGGTTGGTTTTGATTGTCCACTCAACACAAGGTTATAATCATCCAGGAAGGGAGTTCCAAGGAAGAACTGTCTGGTAGACATGTCTGTGGGATATTGTCTTGACTTACATTAATGGAAATGGGTAGGCCTGCCAATTGCAGGTGGCATCATTCCTGGACTGTACAAAAAGAAAAGAAGGAGGAGGAGGAGGAAAAGGAGGAGGAAAAAGAAGAGGAAGAGGAGGAAGAGGAAGAGGGAGAAGGAGAAGAAGGAGGAGAAGGAGAAGGAGAAGGAGGAGGAGGAGGAAGAGGAGGAGGAGGAGGAGGAGGAGGAGGAGGAGGAGGAGAAGAAGAAGAAGAAGAAGAAGAAGAAGAAGAAGAAGAAGAAGAAGAAGAAAGTGAACTGAGCAAAGTAAGCTCATATTTATTCCCCCACCCCTCTCTGCTCCTCACTGTGGATGACACTAATAAGAACCGGCAAGGTTGAGTGAGCTCAGACCTTGGGAATCTCAGAGATTTGAGGAAGGCAGAAGGAGAGCCGCTCCCTACCTGTCTTTGTACCTACTCTGGAACACATAGCCTTGACACCTCACTGAGGACTGTGGGCACTGAGTCATGTAGCACAACACCTGGAATTCTTCTCCATACTCATGAGGTATCTAGACAGCCCTGAGCCTTCAACCAATGAGCTTCCCTTCCTGAGTATTCCTACCTGCAAAAGGAATCTTGGTTCACCCAGAACAGAGTGTATGCATTTACATCCACCATCAAATAAACCAGTATGAGCAAGCAAGGATTGTCTCAAAGAGCTGCTTCATTAAGGATGGCTGTTGGGAAGACCATCCTTAGACACCAGGAGGGGAAAGGTAGAGCTTGGACCCTCAGTTCCTGACCCTATCTCCCTGCGTGCAGTATGACAACCATGCTGGGTACCTGTTGGGAGCCGACTTTTAACAGAAAGTGGCTAGAAAGCAGCTATCCATGCCTGTAAGGTGCACGTGGTATCCATGCCTGCAAGGGTTACATCATATCCACAACCCTATAAGGAGCGTGGCAAAAGTGTATAAATACCCCAGATTTCCCTTCAATAAAAGAGACTGGATCAAAACCTCTGTCTTGTCTCCATTCCTAGCGTCTCTTCTCCTTATCCCATTCTCTCTCCCTCTAGACCCTGACCGGAAGACTGGAGCAAGCCGCAACATTTTTTGTTAAGTCTTTTGTCTCAAGCCAGGTAGATAGGAGCCGGTTGCAACATTTTTGGTGCCCAATGTGGGGCAGAGGGACTAGAGACCCAGAGAGGTGACATAGGATGTGGAGCCGTTGGAGCGGTTGGTGGAAGGACAAGAAGGAGGAGGAGAATGTGGCTTAGAAAACCACAGGTTGTCACCGGGCATGGTGGCACACACCTTTAATCCCAGCACTTGGGAGGCAGAGGCAGGCGGATTTCTGAGTTCGAGGCCAGCCTGGTCTACAGAGTGAGTTCCAGGACATCCAGGGCTATACAGAGAAACCCTGTCTCGAAAAACAAAAAACAAAAACAAAAAACAAAAAACAAAAAACAAAAAACAAAAAACAAAAAAAGAAAACCACAGTTGTAAGGGATCTCATAGCTGGGGAATAGAGTAGTTCACTTAGGACTTAACTAACCTGAAATAAAAATTCATTGCACCCTAATCTCTGAATATGGCTTGGCAGCCTTCTAGGCTGCACCACCAGCGTGTATTGAAAGCTGAGTGGGTCTGAGGGCCTACAAAGAAGTTACAAAGTTTCAGTGCCCTGTAAAAACTACAAGGAGGCGTTAGGACATTAGGAACAAGAGACCCAGTTAGGATGTTAGAAGGATCTGAAATGGGGCAAGAAATAAGTCAGCCTGAACTTAACTCTCTGTTTTTGTTTTGTTGCTTGCTGCTCACGTGTGTTAATTGCCTGTTTTTGTTTCGTTGTTTGAATGCTGTCTTTCATGTTCAAAATAAAAAGAAACGTATGTATCTACTTCCAGAGGCTCCCATTGTGGAGACAGTGGTTGTAGATCCCAGAAAGGAGCTGCAGGATAAAATTTCTATTATTAAACAACTAATAGAGTTAGAAAAAGAATATCAGGACTTAAGTAATCAGCTACAAAAATTAAGGACAGGGAAGAAGTCTCCAGAGGCCAACTGCGAAAATCCCCCAGATGAAAATCCTCAACCCGGTGTCCAAAAGCAGTCCCTATCCTCTAGTTTTAGTTCAGCTACAGATCAGCCAGAGAAGGGAGACGCTGAGGCTTTCCCTATATCAGAGACCAGAGACGCTCAAGGGGTTGCTTGGAGACATCACACAGGGTTTAATTTTCAAATTATTAAAAAATTAAAAAATGCCGTATCTCAATACGGTGCCACCGCTCCCTTTACTCTTGCAATTTTAGAGTCTGTAGCAGAGGAGTGGCTGACTCCTAGTGACTGGAATATGTTAGTGAGAGCAGTTCTTAGTGGTGGTGACTATCTTATTTGGAAATCAGAATATCATGAGAATTGTAAAGAGACAGCTAGTAGAAACATTCAGGCAGGCAATGGTTGATCCTTTGATACCTTAGTAGGAGAAGGGCAATTTGCTTCTAGTGATAACCAGATGCAATATGACGCAGGTTTATATGCTCAAATTCAAAATGCAGCCATGAAGGCTTGGTGTAAACTCCCAGTAAAGGGAGACCCTGGTGCATCTTTAACAACAGTCAGGCAAGGGCCTCATGAGTGATTTTCTGACTTTGTTCATCGATTAATGTCAACAACAGGAAGAATTTTTGGTAATGCAGAGGCAGGTGTAGATTATGTGAAACAACTTGCGTATGAAAATGCCAATTCTGCCTGTCAAGCAGCCATTAGACCCTATAGGAAAAAGACATACCTTACGGGGTATATCAGACTCTGTTCTGACATAGGTCCCTCCTACCAACAGGGCTTAGCCATGGCTACTGCCAAGCAAGGACAATCAGTAAGAAATTTTTTGGCAAATAGAGATAAAAAGGCCTGTTTTAAATGGGGCAAGCCTAGACACTTTGCAAGAGATTGTAAGGCAGAAAATGAGTTAACCCAGAGACAGCCCAGCAAACAGCCTGGGCTTTGCCCACGTTGCAAACGTGGAAGGCATTGAGCTAGTGAATGTAGGTCCAAAAGAGACGCACAAGGAAACACCCTTTCTCATAATCAGGGAAACGGGAACAGGGGCCAGCTTCAGGCCCCGAACCAACGCAAGGTGAAACAGGCTTATGGAGCAGTCAGTGTCATACCAGCAAACACCAATCTCTTTCTGAACTTAGTCGAGCAACACCAGGAAGCGCAGGACTGGACCTCAGTTCTGCCACCCACACAGTATTAACCCCAGAAATGGGACCTCAGGCCTTACCCACTGGAGTTTTTGGACCACTCTCTCCAAATGTGTTTGGCCTGATAGTGGGAAGAAGCAGTACTACTATGCAGGGACTACAAATTTTTCCTGGAGTTTTAGGTAATGATTATCAGGGTGAGATTAAGTTAATGGCACAGGCAATTCAGAATATAGTCACTATTCCTACAGGAAAGAGGATAGCTCAACTATTGTTACTTCCATTGTACCCTACTAATCACAATAGATTCTGGCATCCTGATACCAAAAAGAATTTTGCAACAGTCCTCTGGAAAGACCCATTAACTGGAACCTGGTATGGACCAGATCCAGTGCTTACCTGGGGAAGAGGTTCTGTTTGCATATATTCCCAAACTGCAAATGCTGCACGTTGGTTGCCAGAAAGACTGATTAAACAAATAGACAACAATAACAAATCCAGGGAGGAGAAACCCCTGAGAAGCATATTTTTTCTTTGCAGGAAATATGGAGGAAACATGAAGATGCTTCACAATTGCCTTCAAACTGGAACAGATCAACGAGCAAATCTGACTTGGGAAGTTCTCAATGCTGAAGGAGACATCACCACCTGAATCTCCAGGGTGGCTCTATTGGACTCTTGATTTCCTGACCTATAATTTAGTTGGGTACATTGTTTAAACCCACTACCACAGTTATTATAGTTGTTTTTTGGGTTTGAGATTGATTGAGCAGGGACAGGGAATTTCCTTTCTTGTTTTTTTAAGATCAAAGCTATGATCAGTTCTGTATTTCTGTGTGTTGCCCTTTAAAAAGAGTGTTGCTTTTATACTGACTATTTAGGCATTAAGTCTCTTGTCTCTGGGTTTATGCTGTTCAACAGACTGATGGCTTTTGTACAGCAACAGATAGATGCTATTCAAATGAAACCTATACAGGTCCATTATTACAGGCTGGAAGTAGGAGACTCTGAAACCTCTGTCATCAAGACTGACGAGAATTAACCCCTAACTTATGCGCTAAGCCAAATAGTCAATGACGGGTAAGAAAACATATCGAGACCCTTGCCTCTAAAAGAAGGGAGGCCTCACCATCCTAAGACAGGAGCTCAACCAATGGCTGTTGAGTATCCAAGGACGGGAAAGGGAAGCTGGGGGTCCTTTGTTCCAACCTAAGACAGGCACAGTTTCCATAAGTTTTCCCAGCCTTCCCTTTTGAAAAAATAATTAAAAGGGGGGACCTGTTGGGAGCCGACTTTTAACAGACAGCGGCTAGGAAGCAGCTATCCATGCCTGTAAGGCGCACGTGGTATCCACACCTGCAAGGCCTATGTCATATCCATGCCCCTACAAGAGGTGCGGCAAAAGTGTATAAATACCCCACATTTCCCTTCAATAAAAGAGACTGGATCAGAACCTCTGTCTTGTCTCCATTCCTAGCATCTCTTCCCCTTATCCCCACTCTCTCTCCCTCTAGACCCTGACCTGAAGACCGGAGCGGCAGTTTGGGCCTGGCAGTGGTGGCATACACCTTTAATCCCAGTCCTTGAGAGACCAAGCCAGGCAGAGCGGAGCAAGCTGCAACATTTTTTTGTTAAGTCTTTTGTCTCAAGCCAGGTAGCGTGGAACCGGTTGCAACAGGTACCCAGAGAGGAGACCAGAAACCACTGTGGACCCTGTTTTGGACTTTGTCGTGCCCCCTCACAGTGGCACCCAGCCCCCTCCATCCCCTAGTGGAGAGAGAGGATACACTACAACATCAGTGCTTCAGTTTCCTGCCTTGATTTCCCCACAGACTGCAACCTGGATTGGATCCTTTCTTCCTTCAAGTTGCTTTTGTTACTGTAGTTTATCATAGCAACAAGAAACTAAATCAGGCTCACCACACTCCGTGTCCTTTGTTTGGTCTAGAATAAACCCAGGACCTTGTGCGTTCTAGGCAAGACTGTGCCTACTGAGCACCACACCCAGTTCTGTGCTTTTTATCAAAGCAGGAAAAGTATCATCTTTCTCGATTCGTCATATGTACGTCACTCTGAGAAGTGTGTGTGCCTGTGGTGGTCCATATGTCAAACACACTACTTTTAGAACACTTGTTGTATAACTCCAAGTGACGGTGTCAAATGGGAAGGATGAGGGGTACTAGGAGTGTTATAGAATAACTAACACCCCCTCTCTCCTTCTCTCCTTCCTTCTGGAGATAGGGTCTTACTGTATAGTCCTGGCTGGCCTGGAACTTGCTGGCCTCAAAACTCACAGAGGGAGAGATCCCTCTGTCTCTGCCTCTTAAGTGCTAGGCTCAAAGGTGTGCTCTCCCACACCCAGCACGATACCCTTTTCCAAATGAGACTTTGTCTAAATTTTATTGTTGTAGCCTACATCATGTTATAATGGGGAACTCGTTGGTTTTTTCTTTGTGTGTTTCTTTTGTTACTATGTTAATTAATTTTGTGTGTGTGCATGAGCATGCACAAGAGAGTATACACACACAGTGCATTGCTGAGGTGGTGGAACTTTCTAGATGCAGAACCTCATGGGAGGTAGTTAGGTAATGGGGAAGGCTGCTCCAGGAACAGACTCATGGTTAGTTCTCTTGAAAGCAAATTGTTAAAACTGAGTAATACTGACCCCTGAGGATTGCTTTCTGGTTTCATATCTCATCATATGATCCTGAATTCTTACTTGGGTTCCCCCATGATGTCCTGTGATAGAGAAGGGAGCACCCACCAGATGCTGAGTGAGTAGAGCTACTTGGTCTTGGATTGTCGACTTTCAGAACTATGAACTAAATGATTTTTTCTTCTTTTCCTTCTCTCCTCTTCCCTCTTTGTGGTTCTTTGAATAGAAATAGCTTCATAGGTGCATACATTTGAATGTTTAGAGAGTGGCATTAGGAGGTGTGGCCCTACTAGAGTAAGTGTGTCACTAGGGATGAGCTTTGGGGTTACAAAAGTCCAAACCAGGCCCAGTGCCTCTTTTCCTGCTGCCTGAAGATCTGGCAGAACTCTCAGCACCTTCTCATCATAATGACAATGGACTAGACCTCTGAACTGTTAAGGCAGCCCTAATTAAATGTCCTTTATAAGAATTGTCATGGTCATGGTGTCTCTTTATAGCAATATAATATTGACTAAAGTGCTCTCTCTCTCCTTCTCTTTTCCCCTCTTTTTCTCCTCCTATTTTTGAGAGAGGGTTTCATGTATCCTAGGCTAGCCTGAATCTCATTATGCAGCTGAAGATGACCTTAAATTCCCGATTATGCATCTCCTTCCAGAGTGTTTATATTACAAGCTGGTACCACTATACCCAATTGATGCTGCACTCTTACTAAACCCAGGGCTTCCAACTGAACTACACTCTTCACCCCAGCCCTCACTTACACCCTTTAAAAATACAAATCTACCCTCAGGAGTTTTATTATAGTAATAGAAAACAGGTTGGTTGGTCATTTGCATAGGTGTGTATTTACAAACTGTCATGGAGCAGTGTTACTTGGGAGTGTTCACTATAGCAAATCAAAAGAGGATCCTCCAATTTATTTTTTCTGGCACTGTCTTTAGTCCTTCCTTGATATAAAATATTGTTGAAAAAACATCTGGAAGTTGTGTTTCCTGTGCTAGGTAACAGGTAATTTTAAAGAGCATTTTCAGGGACTAGAGATACAGCCTTGTGGTAGAATGCTTGTCTGGCAGTCATAAAGCTCTGGATTCCGTCTTTGGAGACACACACACACACACACACACACACACACACACACACACGCACGCGCGCGCGCACACACACACACATATACACACACACACATACGCACGCGTGTGCACGCACACACACACATACACATACACACGCACACGCACACACGCCTGTGGAGCTAACTGAATTCATCACACTTTTTGCAAAAGAACTCTTTCAAAATGACTTTGTTTTGTAATGCCAGTTGCACTGGTTGTGACAGTGTAAAGTAGAGCTGTCACCTCCATTAAAGATGGAGTGGCCTTGGTGTAGTGCCTAGGCCAACTGAGGATCGCTCAGTCACTGACAGCAGTGGGGGCACTTTCAACTCTGCTAGCTCTCAGTTAACTACTCAAGTGTCCAGTGAATCTGCTGGCTGAGGAGACGGCTGCTTTACTGCCGTCTTCAGCAGGCAGCGCTTGCTAGGTAATTAAAACCATGACTCCCCAGGGTGTGGCTATGAACAGGATTTAGCAAGCTGGTTTGCAATCTCCTGTTTCATCATTGGCAATGACGTACCTCCTTCTGCCAGTGTGTTCTACAGGCTCCGTAAAACTCTGGCAAAGACACTTTTTGTCCTGCAAGTGGTGAAAACCTAGACTACATATGGGCCAAGACATAGACATCGGCAGCCTGTCTGCCGCTCTTCCTGAATCTTAACTTCTATGGGCACAAAATAGTTTTCTCTGAGCCTTTAATCTAGTTTTTTAGGGTAAGGCTAGATAATTAGATGTTAGTACCTAAGTTAGAAATAGTTAAGCTAACCTAGTCTGGAAGAAACTGCCTCACTCAATCCTATGAAGAAGAAGAGATCTTCCTATTTAATGACTACCTGTTAGGCTATGGTAGAACTTCTTCAGGGCCAACTCTAAAACTATGTTTGTGAAATAAAATAAAGAATATGGACATAACTATAAGCATTCATTCATTTAGTGTGTATGAATGCGCCTTGGCAAGTGCGTGGAGGCCAGAGAATAATGAGCAGGGCCCACTTCTCTCCATCCATCATGTGGGGCCTGGGGATTGAACACAGGTTGTCAGGAGCTGTGGTAAGCACCTTTCTCTTTAGCCTCATAAGTGTAAACATTTTTTTTAAATAGAGAAAATTGTCAGCTGTGGTGATGTACACCTTTTATTCCTACAATGGAGAGGCAGGGGCAGACAAATCTCTGAGTCTGAGGTCAGCCTACTCTACAAAGTGAGTTCCAGAATAGCCAGGGCTACACAGAGAAATTGTGTCTTGAGTATCAATACATGACAAAACAAAAATAGTAGGTGGAAAGCAGGGGGAGGGGCATTAAAGCCCTTAGCTATTGCTTGTGAGAATATAAGATGGAGTCTTCAGTTTAGAAGGCGATCAAATCATCCCAGCAAAGCTTAGGAATACAGGTGCTCTGTGATCTAGTAACCCCACTTTCAAGAACATGTTCAAGAAAGCTGAACATACAAAGCTGGAGACATGGCTCAGTCGTTAATTGCACAGGCTGTCTCCTAGAGGACTCTATGATTCCCAGCACCCACGTGGCAGCTTACAATCATCTGTCACTTCAGTTCCAGGGATCCCAAGTAGCCCAGGTTGGACTTGAACTTCATTTTCAGCTGAGGATTGCTTTGAACTTCTGACCCTGCTCTCTTCATCTGGAGTGCAGGAATGTACCAATGCACCTGACAACAATAACAATCACCACCTTTTTCCCCCAGCAGTTCTGTGCAAAGATATAAACATTTCTTATGTGTTCCTTGCTCTCATTGCAACATCTTCCAGTAGCATGACACTTCATTACAACTTAGGAACCTACACAGGTATTAAATTCTTTTGAGGGTAATAGAAATGTTTTGTTTTTTAAATTAAAAAAGCATACGATGACTTCCCAAGTCTTTGACTGTATCAGACTCCTGAGTTAGATACTTTGAATGGGTAAATGGGATGTGGCAGGAATTATGTCTCAGTAATCTGGCAGCAAAAAGCTTGATGAGACAATTAGGGAACTTTGAAGTGGACAGAATTCAAGTGCTTCCTATGCTGATAAGTCTTTTGTTAACAACTTGACACATGCCTAGACATATTTGGGAAGAGGGAATCTTAAGTAAGAAAATGCTTTCATAAGATTGGCCTAGAGGCAAGTCTGTGGGGCTATTTTCTTGATTGATGATTGATGTGGGAGTCCCAGTCCATTGAGGGCAGTGCCACCCCTTAGCATGTGGTCTGGGTGATTTAAGATAGCAGGCTGAGAAAGTCATGAGAAGCCAGCCAGTAAGCAGCATTCCTCTATGGCCTGCTTCAGTTCCTGCCCAGTATGGGTTTCTCCCTAGACTTCCTTAAGTGATGGGCCATGATGTAGAACTGTAGGCTGAGACAAAATCTTCTTCAAGTTGCTTTTGGTCATGGTGGGTTTTTTTTTGTTTGTTTGTTTATTTTGTTTTTCAAGACAGTGTTTCTCTGTGTATCCCTGGCTGTCCTGGAACTCACTCTGTAGACCAGGCTGGCCTCAAACTCAGAAATCTGCCTGCCTCTGCCTCCCAAGTGCTGGGATTAAAGGCATGTGCCACCACTGCCTGGCTGTTCTTTTTTTTTTTTTTTTTTTTTTTTTTTTTGAGACAGGGTTTCTCTGTGTAGTCTTGGCTGTCCTTGCCCTAGCTCTATAGACCAAGCCAGCCTTGAACTCAGAGATCCACCTGCCTCTGCCTCCTGAGTACTGGGATTAAAGGTGTGCATCACTACTGGGCTGGTACAGACCATTCTTATGCCAACTACCACAGATAGGTTAGAAAATCCACTGAGTGTTCTGAGTAGCTTAAGCAGCTGTTATGGGGACTTAGAAGATAATGCTGAGAGTATTGCAGATGATGGAGGTCTGACTTTCAAAGATTCAGAAGAAAGCAAAGACTCTAATGAGGTTCTTTGTGTGATATTTTTCATTAATGATCTGTAGTGTTAGCTAGAACTGTAGAATCAAGTATGACTAAGAAGCATAATTAAAGATTGTAAATCTGGGAATGTTTTCTTAGGGTTAGTGAACACAAATTGTGTTCCAAGAAGGGGCCAGGGTCGCATCTGGCAGTCAAACCTGGCATCTAAGAGTCACCTAGGTAGTACTTGTTTTGAAGGCATGAAAGGGTCATGGAGAACAGCTGGTGCTCGACACTGTGTGGCAAGGGTAGAGTCCCTGACGAGAGGCCAGGAGAGGCCATTGGTGAAGGTAAAGTTTCTGCTGCCACGAAAACCCTATTGAAGTCCCAGTATTGAGGGGGATTATTGAGAAAAGTTGAGGCTTGGCACATGTGGCAGAATGAAAGTCCCTGAAGGGCGCCCAGAAGAGGATATTGGTGAAGGAGCATCCCAAATACAGTGGAGGACCCCAGACAGCATTTAGAAAATTCCAGAAGCATAGAACAACAACCAAGAAGAGCAACTGCTATGGAGTGGAGCCAGCATGAACCTAGGAGATGAGCTACATGCACTGCAGAAGGTGGAATTGGAGAACTAGTCCAAGCCCTTTGCAGGGAGCTCAGAGGACCATGAGCAATGCCAGAGTTCAATACTGAACTCTTCACACTGTTAAAGTGTAGGGTGGCATAGACCATTTCCTCCTCAAGTTGCTTTTGGTCATGGTATTTTATCTAGCAATAGAAACCCTAACCAAGAGTCTTCTTATCCATGGGCTCCACCTCTGTGAATGCAACAAAACATAACTCTCCTTTGTTATTCATTCTCAAGATCTCATATTAATTTTAAGATGACAATACAAAATGTTCTAATGTTTAAAAGTGCCAGTCTTCAAAAATGCAAGCACTTTAAGTTTATTCTCCTTAAAACATCTGACATCTCTTTCAAAGGTCAAGCATCTCTAAAATATCCAGTCTCTCAAAAATAGCCATAGTTTCTCTATCACCTATATCCATCAGCTCACAACTGCCTGTAACTTGCCTTCAGCGCCAAGGGATTCAACATTTTATTCTGACTTCCACAGGCACCCAAATACATAGACTAGACACACATTAAAAAAAACACCTCCCAACCAAACAACAAACCAAGCCAGGTGGTGGTGGTGCATGCCTTTAATCCCTTCAAACTGTACTACAAAGAAATAGTAATAAAAACAACATGGAGGTAGGGGCTGGAGAGATGGCCCAGTGTTTAAGAGCACTGGCTGCTATTCTAAAGGACTCAGGTTTATTTCCCAGAACACACATGTCCAGTTCCAGGAGATCTTATATCTTCACAAACACATAGAAGCAGGTAGAACACTAATGTATATAAAATGAAAAAGTAAATAAATAATTTAGAAATTAAAAAAACCAAAATCAACTGCATGGTACTGGCATAAAAATAGACAGATTGATTAATTAAATTGAATTGAAGAACCAGAAGCAAATTCACACACCAATAAACACTTTTTTTTTTGACAAAAAAAAAAGTCAAAACTGTTTAGTGGAAAAAAGAAAGCATTTTCAACAAATGGTGCTAACTGGATGTCTACATGTAGAAGAATGTAAATAGATCCATCTCTATGACTTTGCACAAAACTCAAATCCAAGTGGGTCAAAGATCTCAACATAAAACCAGCTACACTAAACCTGATAGAAGAGAAAGTGGAGTCTATGCTTGAACGTACTGGCACAGGAGGCAATTTCCTAAACAACATCAACAACTCAGGGACTAAGATCAACAATTAACAATGGGACTTGATGAAACTAAAAAGCTTCTGTAAGGCAAAGTACACTGTCAAAAAGACAAAATGGCCAAATACAGATTGGGAAAAGATCTTCACCAACCCTACATCTGACAGAAGGGTTGATATCCAAAATATATAAAGAACTCAAGAAATTAGACATCAGCAAATCAAATAACCCAATTAGAAAATGGGGTACATATCTAAACAGAGAATTCTTTGTTTTGTTTGGTTTTTCGAGACAGGGTTTCTCTGTGTAGCCCTGGCTGTCCTGGAACTCACTCTGTAGACCAGGCTGGCCTCGAACTCAGTAAACAGAGAATTCTTGATAGAAGAATCTCTAATGGCTGAGAAGCACTTACAGAAAATTTCAACATCCTTAGTCATCAGGGAAATGCAAATCAAAACAACTCTCAGATTCCATCTTACATCTGTCAAAATGGCTAAGATCAAAAACTCAAGCTCATGCTGAAGAGGTTGTGGAGCACGAGGAACGCTCCTTCACTGCTGGTGGACTGTATAAACACTTTAGAAATCAAATTTTCTCAGAAAATTTGGAATAGTTCTACCTCAAGACCCAGCTATACCACGACTGGGCACATACCCAAAAGATGTTCCACCATGCCACAAGGACACTTGCTCAACTACATTCATAGCAGCTTTATTCACAATAGCCAGAAACTGGAAACAGCTTAGATGTCCCTTGACTAAAGACTGAACTGATAAAGAAAATGTGATATATTTATACAATGGAGTATACTTAGACATTAAAAACAATGACATCATGAAATTTGTAAGCAAATGGAAAAGATCATCCTAAATGAGGTAACCCAGAAAGACAAATATGGTATGTGTTTGGACTCAGACCTGGGACAAGGGACTGAGGTGTGTATTTAACATACCAAAGTCTACCTGGCCTCCAGCTTCTCAAAGTATCCTTCAGTCCCTACCTGTTTCATAGCATGGCTGGCATACTCTGCCCTCTGCTCCCCGACCCCTCCCACATTTTCTTTCTCCCTGCATGCACAGGCTTTCTCTTTCTCGTTCCCTCTTTCCCTCCTCACAGTTGACCAGTGAACCTGCCTGAGAGTGGTTTCCCAATAAGCCTGCCTTGATGTATTTTAATTTGGCTTGAATTGGCTCATTTCACTGGTGGAGAATAATTTATGTACATAATCATAAGTGAATATTAGTCATAAAGTACAGGATAACCATGCTATGAACCACAGACCCAAAGAAGCTAAGTAAGAAGGAGGGCACAAGGCAGGTGATTGATTGATCTCATCGAGTAGAAGAAATAAGACATTGGTGGGGTTGATGGAAGGAGGTAACTGGTTTTGGGAGGTGGTAGGGATGGGAACAGGATTAATGGAGGGATGGGGGAAAGGAGAGAGAGAGAAAGAGAGAGGAGAGAGAAAGAAAGAGAAAGAGAAAGAGAACTGGATTGAAGGTGTATCTCTTGGACTAAAATCCTAGGATAATGAAAACTATCATGAATCTATGAGGATGACCCTAGCTGCGATTCCTAGCAACAGGGGATATGGAGCCTGAACAGGCCATCCCCTGTAACCAGGCAAGACTTCTAATGGAGAGGTTAGGATCTGAACCCAGCCACCAAACCTTCGACCCACAATTTGTTCTGCCTACCAGATGTGCAGAGGTAAAACATAAGAGCAGAATGAGGGAAGGGCCAATCAATGACTGGCCCGGCTTGAGACCCATGGCATGAGAGGAAGCCCACCCCTGACATTATTAATATTTTTCTATACTTGCAGACAGGAACCTAGCACAACTGTCCTTAGAGAGGCTCCACTCAGCAGCTGATGGAAACAGATGCAGAGATCCACAGCCAGACATTAAGTGGAGCTTGGGTAATACTGTGGAAGAGAAGGAATGATTGAAGGAGCCAGAAGAGTCAAGGACACCATGAGGAAAACTTACAGAATCAACTAACCTGGGCCCAGAGTCTGAATTGCCAACCAGAAAGTATGCATGGGATGGACCTAGGTCCTCTCATAAATCGAGAGCAGGGGCTGTCTCTGATCACACTGCCTGCCTTTGGATCCTTTTCTCCTAACTGAACTGCCTTCTCTAGCCTCAATAGACGTATATGTGCCTAGTCTTACTGCAACTTGATATGCCAAGGCTGGTTAATAATCATGGGAGGCCTCCCCTCTTCTGAGAAGGGGAGGAGGGGTGGATAGGGGGAGGTGAGAGGGAGAAACTGAGAGGAGAGGAGGGAGGGAAAATTGCAATTGGGATGTAAAATAAATAAGTAACTAAATCAATAAGAAAAAAAAGTCAGGTGGTAGTGGTACATGCCTTTAATCTCAGCACTTGGGAGACAGAGACAGGTGGATTTTTGAGTTTGAGGTCAGTCTTGCCTATAGAGTGAGTTCCAGAACAGGCAAAGACACAAGTGAAACTCTCTCTTCTAAACAAAACAAAACAAACCACCCCAAAGAAAAACTAAGCCAAAAAAGCCCCCAAACCATCATGACACTGAAAGTTTTGGTGTCAGTTTACTACTTCTAAATAAAGGTTGGGCGATAAGCATTTGCACAGCATTCACAAGGCCCTGACTAACTGTGTAACCATCTGCAGATAAGGTATGCATATCAATAGGAATCAAGTGTGGATACCTTCAAATCCTCATTTGGTTTCCAACTTTTCTATTAAAAGTGACCTTTTTAAAAAAATCATTCATTCATTCATTATTATGTTTGTATTGAGTATTTATTTATTTATTGAGTTTAAGGGTCATAATGTCCATGTGGAAGTGAGTGGATAACTTGCAGAAATGGGTTCTCCCTTCCATTATGGTGGAGGTTAGAATTCAGGTAACCAGGCTTGTCAGTTTGTGCCTTTATTCAGTAATCTTGAGCCATCTCCTGTGTCCCTAAAAGTAGAATCCTAAGGACAGAAGGATATCCATATTCACAACATTGTGAACAATATTGTGAAAATTCAGCTTTAAAGAGGGCACTCTGGACACATGCTACAACATGCACTGACAACTCTGGGGTCTATTAGACTGTGTGAAATGACCCAGTCATAAAAAAGACCAAGACTATATTATTCCACTTTCAAAGTACTCAGTATTCTAATTCATAGAAAGTAGAATGGTGGTAATCAGAGCTAAAGGTAAAGAGGAATTAAGAATTGATAGGTACATGGCTTATTTTGTATGACAAAAAGAAAGCTGAAGGGTGGCTACTTAACAATGTGACTGCACTGAACTATACAATAAAAACCAGCTACAATGTTTGGTTTTGTTAATAAGAACACATTTAGAACATTCCTTCCCATTGTACTTATCAAACTTCTCTTGGGTTTTCTCTTTTCCTTTCCAGTAGACTACTCTCCACACATTGTTCTCCCAGCATACCACCCACTTCCGCCTGGCCCTTGAACTGGCGGTATTTCTTTTCTAGAATGTGCTTCACAATTTCCCACCCACTGTTAGTCAACTGGTTTGCATTTACATCATAACGATGTTACTTTTTCTAAATCCAATCACGAGTCCTATCCTGCATGTGAATCCTACTCTGCCAAATCAGTCCTCTACCTTTCCTGCACCACAAAGAGAGGTCTGAGCTTAGCTTTATTGTTTTAGCATGTCTTTCCAAGTCCTGAAAATCAGACGTCATTATCACACATCTCTCAATACACATACATATTCCTGCACAGAAGAGTCCCCAAAAACACTTAATAAGATAGAGGAAGCCAAATGACACTTTAAAGTGATTTTCACCACAAAAGCTTTCAAATCCAAATTGTTGGGTAGCACACGGGCATAGGACAAAACAGGGCGTCCTTAAGCTTCTTGAAAGCAGCGCTGGTATTTGCATAGGCCAAACATCTCACATATATACTGAAGGTCACGCGAGAGGCGAGGCAACATTGTTGTGAAGGAACTTAGAAAAGAAACTGGCACAATTTCGCATGAATCACAGTAGCGTCCACCTTGAGCCTTGGCTCGCTAAAGCGCGAAGAACGTTTTAAAAGCTGTGCTTCCGGTAGCAGCACGTGTGCGCATGTTCAGAAGGACGTCAGCTACGGGAAGTCGCGGGGGTCAATTTCTTTCATTGAAATCACCCGGTAAATAGTGGGCACCCGTAACCCAGAAGTGAAAGATTGTTTGATTCAAGTTATCAAGCACTTCGACAATCAAAGGAAGTTCCGGCTGGAAGCTCTCCTGACTCCCCTCTAGCTCTTTTATCACACAGCCTTCTCCTAGTCTTGCTCGAGTTTTGCTTCCACTTCTTAAAGGCTTTAAACATTCCTTAAATCCTCCTTGGCCATCTTTTTTACTAAAGCACCTTTATGCTACGGGTCGCCATTCGGGTCAAAGGCAAAGGCAAAGGCAAAGGCGGCGGGACCTAAAACTTCATGCGGGCGCCAGCGCTGGGCGTTACCATAGAGAGGAAGCCACCTCTCTGGGCTGGAATTACAGTCTCTATGGTTCAACCCGGCCGGTGGCGGTAAGGGGGTGGGGGGGAGAAACACAGTGAGACCTCACTGCGCAGGCGCATTTTGGTTTCTCACTTTTTTTTTTTTTTTTTTTTTTTTTTTTTTTTTTTAATCCCGCACCAAGCGCTTAACCTCATTGGGGTGGAGGAGAAGGCGGTGGCTGTCCGGTCCGCAGCCGCAACAGTAGTGAATAATAGAACTGTAAGTACTGAGTTTAAGACGAAGAATGTTCAGACTGGAGTCCACTGGAGGGCCCTGCTCCTTTTCCGGGCGGCGGCGGGCGCAGGGTCCGGGTGGGGACGGTGTCCAGTGCTGTCAGCCGCTCTGGGGTGCACTTTTGGGGGAGGGGGCGGCCCTGGGATGGGATCTGGGTGAGGACCCAGGACGCGCGGCCTCCGGGTTCAGTTCTGATTGTAGGCTGCTTTGCAGAGGGGAGGTGGGGCGGCTGTGGGGTCAAGCCTGGCTTTGTGTGACTCTCTTTCAGACCCCACCCCGGGGCCCCTTCCTGACCCGGAGTCTCCCCAGGCCGGCTTGGGAGACGCCAAAGCAGTCCGGGGATCTCTTTGAAAGGAATCGAGATTGCACTGAGCGGGAAGGGGCTCCAGGAGAGGAAACCTCACTACAACTAATCATCGGCGAGTGATGGGTGTGGAGAAAGATTCAGAGGGAAGAAGGGGTTGCCGGGGAAGCAGGCCGGGTGGCCGGTGCCCCCAGCCTGGGCCAGACAAAAGCAGAGCAGCCGGGGCCCAGTGGTGTGCGGAAGGTCCTCTTGGTCCCTGGAGGCCCCCCGCATCTAGAATCTTTGCGAAGCTGGGAAAAGCGGACAAGCGCTGAGTTAAGCCTGTGCAGCCTCTCCAACTTGCCTTTGTTGTTCTTCAGTATTGGCAGAGCCGCTCTGACGAAGATGAGTGTGTGATCTTGCACGTTGGTCTGGTTGGATACAATGGAGCGGATTGAATCTTGCTTTCCATTTTATGAGTTGCTTGGATGAGTGTGGGGTTTTCCAAAGTCAAACTCATTACATAATATATCTAGATTTTAAAAATAACTGTGTTTATTTCTTAAATTAAAAGAACAATTAGTTGTAGCCTTAAAGCATGGGTGTCGCATCTGGATGGATTTCTGTGCCGGGATTCGTTCATGAAACACTGGCCGAATGGTGGAACCTGTGAGTTCTTTAAACCTGATACTTTAATTTGTGATGTAGCAGTGAGCGCTTTGGACGCTCCAGTCCTTTGGGAGACAGTGATGCAGAAGAGTCAGGAGAGATGCCTTTGCTTGTACCCCATACCTAGCAATAGATTCAGGTGCCACAAGCTAGTATCGATTCTGGCCATAGAAATTATTATTTTATTGTTATTCCTGACACATATGGAACTCTTGGTATGAGGAATCCTAAACAGAATAGTACGGTTTCTCATTCATAGAGTAGGATCGAGAATGGCAACATTGATGCAGAGACGTAGAGATAGGGAAAATAACAGCGCTCCAGAGAACTGAATATTATTTATCTTCTTTACTTGCTAAGAAAAACTTAAATTTTAATAAGCTGTTTGTTCATTCATCTTTGTAAAGTTGACTAATTGCACCCTTGTAGCAGTAAAACTCAAAATTTTAGTTTCTGTAAGTCATTGTTTATTATGGGTAACATGTAACAGTGTTAGTTTTTATTGTCACTGTGACACAATCTCCTTTCAACCTGAGAAGAGGGAGCTATGACCTGGGAATTTCCCAGATTAGATTGGCCTGTGGCCATGTCTGTAAAAGATTGTCTTTCTTGGTTGAGGTGGAAGTGCCCAGCCCACTATGGGCAGCACTCTTCCTAGGCAGGCATGCCTGTATAAGAAAGGTAGCTGAGGCAGTCTGCTTTTCTGTGTTCTGTTTTCTTCTGCTTTTTGATCTGAAGCCATGAAACTCTGTCTTGCTGTGAGGACTCCTTGTGCTTTGTGTGCCAATTTATGCTAATGAAAATTTGTTTGTAGACTTCTGAATTCTGGCTCCATGTCAAAATTAGAGGAACACCTTACCTGGCAAGATGCTATCCCAGTTTTATGAGTTGAAGCTAGGGACAGGCTGCTCTGTAAGCAGATTCCTGCCTGACTTCTTTTACCTCTTAGGGATTCGGGATCCGTTTCTCCCATGGTACACTATCACTGAAAGTTCAATCTCATATGGACCAGTGATTTTAAATGTCAGCGGTTATATGTCCCAATATCATGCTCTGTGTGAAGAAAGTCTAGCTTCACTTCCCCGTAAAAGTAGAGGATGGCAGAAGTTCATGTGGGGAAAACAGTGGATGAGAGACCCAGCATCATCTCAAGTGTAGACTTTGGAGATCTAACTATGATGTTGGCTGGTTGCTTCTTTGTTGGATTGTTTTTTCTTCTGGCCTAAGTGGAGGAATGAAGTTGTGAATTTGGGTGATTAAAGCAGCCTTGATACCAACTGCCTTAAGATGGCACCACCCCTTAAAAGTTGGATGAATGCCTATGGATATAGCTTTTACTATTTCAGTGTTTTAAGATGAGTTTGCACTTCTGTATATGTTTATTATGTTTTGGGGGGGAGTATGATTTTACAAAGAGCCTTTTCAAGCTTTAAAACTGAGTGTAGTCTCCTTTTAAAAGTAAAGTTTTGGATATTAAAAAAAAAAAGAAAGAAAGAAAGAAAGAAAGAAAGAAAGAAAGAAAGAAAAAGAAACTAGCTGAGTGAGTTGGAGAGCAAGCCAGTAAGCAGCAGTTATCTTGGGTTCTGCATGGAGTTCCTGCTTATCCTCTTGCCTTGACTTCAATAATGGATTGTGACCTGGAGGTTTAAGCCAGATATACCCTTTCCTCTCCTAAGTTGCTTTTGGTCATGGTATTTGTCACAACAAAAGGCAAACCAGAGCAGTAGCTGTCTTAAATCTTCAAAGCTTTAATTAATTGTTTACTTGTTTATAGTGCTAGGAATTGGCCCCAGGGTCTTGTGTGTACTGGACGGGTTCTTTGTCAGTGAGCTACTTCCCAGCCTTTAAGTTTATTTATTTATTTATTTATTTATTTATTTTTAACATTTATTTGTTTACTTGTCTATGCATCTGTATGTATGGGTGTACATGTGCCATACATAGCAGGCATGTGGCAGGCGGTCAAATGACACGTGTAGAAATAGGTTCCCTCTACTCTGTGGGTCCCTCAGCTCCTCAGGCTTGACAGCATGAGTTGCCTTTACTCACTGAGTGGTCTCACTGCCCTGCAACATTTTCTTCTATATCCATAGCAAGCAAAATTCTACAACTTAGAGTGCTTGCATCAGTAATAACTTTCAGAGTAATAGAGTCTCTGAAGTATAGCACAGACAATGGGAATTTTTTTTTATACAGCAAGATTCAGATCCTTAAAATAGTTTACATGGATGGTGAGGACTGATTGGTCAGAGGATATTAGGGTCATCATTTGAGTGTGTTTCCTTTTAGATTTTGCTCCCCCTAGCCAACCCCCTCCCCAACAGTCTTCTGTTAATTTTATTTTCTTGAGCAGATCTTGGTTTAGAAGTTTGGGTAGATAATTTATGTCCTTGGTTATCTTAGGAATCTACTTTAAGTCAGTTTTTTATTAACTTATGTAGTTTTTAATTAGTGTGTGTATGTGTGCCAGGTACTTGGTATGTAGAGATCAGAAGACAACTTTTGAGTGTCAGGTCTGTTCTTCCACTCTGTATGTTCTAGGGTTTTAATTTAGGTCATCAGGTTTGTTGGCAAGTGCCCTTACCTGCTGAGCCATTTTAAGGGTTTTAAAACCACCTTTTAAATAAACAATACTTTAAATTCTGCAGTAGTATTGTAAATATAGCCATCTAAGGGTAAGTATTAGTCCAAGAGTTGAGTTTCAATAGCCGTCAGTTGTGATAAACGCCAGTCTGGTCCCCAAACTAAATGCTAGTAGTAAATGGTTGATAATAAAGCATGTTTAAAATGGGAACCAGTTAGAGATTTACTTGAAGATAAGAGAAAGGTCTAGTTTTTATTAAAGCAAAAACTACACAGAGAAGAAATCACAGGTGATACAGCTCTTGATTTATAAAATGTACTTGTCAAGAATGAACCATGCTTTCTTTACTTCCTGTGTAGCAAAGCATCATCCATAAGGCGTGCGTGTGCATGCGCGTGCGCGTGCATGCCTGTGTTGATTAACTAACTGATCTGTAAAGCACTACCATTTACTGGCTCCTCTCATCTTAGGGCTGTACTGCTGTCTTTGCTGTCACACCTGATGATGTTTCCCCTGGTTTCTATGGCATTGAGCCCTCATCCCACCACTTGTCACGGAGCCCAACAGTGCTGAGAGACGTGGCATTTCTTCCATAGCACCTTGTTGACTCCTCACTTCCTGCCTGCAGTCTCTTCAGTCCTTCCTATTTCTGGTTTTATCCCTTGGCTTCCCTCTCACACTGCTTCCCTCTTGGATATATACTCTTCTTTAGATCTTGGATCTAGGGAGCTTGAGAACATTTTGTGATGGTCGTGCTTATGACCCATGTGACTTGTATACTAGTGGGAACTGTTGATTGTGCGAAAGAATAAAGTACCATGGAGCTGGAGAGATGGCTCAGGGCTTAAGGCCCTGGATGCTTTTCCAGAGGACCAGGGTTTGGTTCCTAGTACCCACATGGTGGCTTACAACTGTCTGGTATTCTAGTTTCAAGGAATCTGGCTGCCTCTTCTCACCTCCAAGGGCACCAGGGACTCATGGTGCATATGCATAGACATACATGTAGGCAAAGACACCTGCACATCTAAAATCAATAAAAAATACTCCCCCCCCCCTCGCTGATGATAGGATTGGAGCTACGGAAGAGCTCTGAGAGGCCCTATGGGCTACTCTCTAACCTACATCGGGAGCATTCAGATGTAGGGAACCAGCCTCAGAGTGCAGGAGAACCTCTTTGTTCAGGACAGGCTTTGCTTACCACAAATGCTTTACCCTATATCAAATTTGGCCACCGTTTTACTTGTTGAGATGGGTTTTCCCCACAAAGCAGTATGATTTAAGTCAGTTTCTTTCCCACATACAGTACTCTTCATATTCTCATGGACAGTCAGCAGACTTTCATTAGATATAGATTAAATTTTTTTGCTGAACCTTTTCAGGAGTTGGGTGCCATTTCTCAAGAGGTCCATTTACAAAGATATACATGGTCTCAACATGCCAGGGGCTCTCAGTCTGAGTCTGTGTCACACATGTTAGGAGTGTGCAGACACATCTCTATCGCTCTCCCTCCACACATGAACTCTGCCATTGAACTATATCCCAGTATTCCTCCTGGCTTAATAGAAGCTCACCATGCTTTTAAAAAATATATTTTTAAAATTTAGTTCTAGGCAACACATGTTCACCATGTTTTTTAAAGGCAGTTTTAAAATAATTGCCCGTGTACATGTTTGTGTGTGCATGCACATATGTGCAGGTACCTGTGGAGATCAGAGGTCAACACCAGGTATCTTTTTGAATAGCTCTCCACCCTTTGTTTTGGGGGTGTCTCTGTTGACCCTGGAGCTTGCTGATTTCCATAGACTGGTTGGCCAGCATGTTCTAGGGATCCTCTTGTCTCTACCTCCCAACGGTTAGGTTATACTTTGTGTGGTGCCTACCACTGTGGTGGTGGTGGTGGTGGTGGTGGTGGTGGTGGTGGTGGTGGTGGTGGTGGTGGTGGTGCTGCTGCTGCTGGTGGTGGTGGTGGTGCTGCTGCTGCTGCTGCTGCTGCTGCTGCTGCTCTTCCTGCTCCTCCTCCTCTTCTTCATCCTCCTCCTCTTCCTCCTCCTTTTCTTCCTCCTCTCCCTCCTCTTCCTCCTCTTCTTCCTTCTCCTCCTCTTCTTCTTCTTCTGTGGGCTCTTAGGGGATGGGACTCAGGTTCCCATGCTTTTGTGGCAAGCTCTTTACTGACAGCCATCTCCCCAGCCCTTTGCTTCTAAGTGTTTTTTTTTCTTTCTTTCTTTCCTTCCTTCCTTCCTTCCTTTCTTCTTTTTTCTTTCTTTCAAAACCATTATGTGTGTGTGTGTGTGTGTGTGTGTGTGTGTGTGTGTGTGTGTGTGTTTATGTGCCTTGGCACACTTGTGGAGGTCAGAGGACATCTTTGTGGGAATTGGCTCTTTCCTCTACTATGTGGGTCCTGGCGGCTCAAACCCAGGTAGTTAGGCTTGGTGGCAAGTTCCTTTCTAAGCCGAGCTACCTTGTGTGCTCTTTGTCTTTAAATGCAATGTGTAAAATAAAACCAACATCTTTCATGGGACATATCAAAATACACAGCTGTTTTCTCAAGTTAGAAAAATCACAGCAACAGATTTCAAACTTTGCTGTGTATTCTGGCTTTGTTTTGGGCTAGATTCTTTGTATTTTAGGTCTTTTTTTATTTTTATTTTTTTAAAGGGTGGGGTGGGCTGGGGAGGAGAGGAGCAGTAGAGGGCTCCTGTTTATATAGCTGTAGAAGGATGCAATGAGATGATACATGTAGAGTGACTGTGAGTGACTAATCCACGTGGCAGGAAGAAGGTCACACTAGTAAGGAATTTACCATGCTCACTTGGGGGACCTTGTTGAATGACCAGGCTCTCCTTCCTCATGCCCATCCAGAGATTTGGTTAGCTCAGTATCAGTGGGACTGGGCAGCCGCAGTGTCAACTACTCCCAGATGACTCTGGCATGCCTTGCAGGCTGAGAGCTCTGCATGCTGCTTACTGCCATCAGTGATGACATTACAAAGTAAAACTGTAAAAAGTCACTCAAATGATGAGTGAAGAGAAATAGCTAGAAGGATTGATGCCTGCTGCTGATGGTGAGCTGCGGCCCTCACTCTCAGGCTTCTCTGGAGGTGTGTGTGTGTGTGTGTGTGTGTGTGTGTGTGTGTGTGTAGTGGAATGGGGTGGTAAGTGCGTGTGGAGGCCAGGAGACAACCTCAGGCTTCTCTCTGGAGCTGTCCGCTGTATTTTCAGAGACTGTTTCTTACAGCTTTGGAGCTCACTGATTTGGCTAGGCTGGCTGACCAACAACCCCAAAGATCTCTCCAGCTCTGCCTCCTGAGTGCTGGGTTTACAAATTCGAACCATCATGCCCAGCTTTTTCATGTGGTTTCTAGGAATTCAACTCAGAACCTCATGCTGGCAGAGCCAGTGTTTTACTGCCTAAGACTGCAGACTCATTTTTAAAAGCACATTTTTAAAAACTGTGTGTGTGTGTGTGTGTGTGTGTGTGTGTGTGTGTGTGTACTTGAGCGCACACGCCATAGCTGTGCACATGCTGAGGTCAGGGGGAGTCCGTTCTCCCCACTATGTGGGTTCTAAGGCTCAAACTTAGATTATCAGGATTGGTAGCAGGTGCAGGTGCCTTAAGCCACTGAGCCATCTCATCAGCTCCCGTCCCTCCAGCCGTCTGCTTTTACATCAGTGGAGGATATAGCCTTCTAAATGCCATGCCCTCTTCTGTAGGGATTTAAATGGATGACTTCATAATGGCAACAGCCAGCTTTTAAAAGTGAAAGTGATTTTCAAAGCATTTTATTGTTATTAATCCCTTTTGCTCTTTTCTAAGCTCTGAGAAGTGGACAGGGAAAGAGTGGCCATGCTGGCTTTTTGCAGATAGAAAACTGAGGTGTATAGGTGAAGTAGGGGACATAGGACCTCGTGGGACTTGTTGTCCTAATATTCTCTTTTCACAGGCATAAGTTGGTTAATTTTATTGAAGTTGGAGTTTAGGGAACCTTCTGATTGGTTTTCCTTGTGAATAGCTGCTGTACCAGGTCAGTTCCTTTCCATTAGTGCAGATATACTTAAATGCCTTAAAAAACAACCCAAAGGGGGCTGGAGGGATAGCTCAGTGGTTAAGAGCACTGACTGCTCTTCCAGAGGTCCTGAGTTCAATTCCTAGCAACCACATGGTGGCTCACAACTATCAGTAATGGGATCTGATGCCCTCTTCTGGTGTGTCTGAAGACAGCTGTAGTGTACTCATATACATAAAAATAAATAAATCTTAAAAACAAAAACAATCCAAAAATTGCTGGGCACTGGTGGCACATGTCTTTAAATCCCAGCACTTGGGAGGCAGAGGCAGTTGGATTTCTGTGAGTTCAAGGCTAGCCTGTTTTATAGATTGAGTTCCAGGATAACCAGGGCTACACAGAGAGAACTTATCTTGAAATGCAAAAACAAAAACATAAATTTAGTCAGATTTTTATCAGGGTATTATCATCTATAATCCCAAAACTCAGGAGGCTGTGGTAGTCTGGATACGTGGGATGACTTTATCTTGCCCCAACTGCCCTCTTCCATAAAAAAAAAACCAATAAAAAAAGTAAATTTAAAGTTTTGTGCTGATATTTATTAATGTCTACAGTGTGTCTTTTAGGAGGAAAACGTCTAGAACCGGAATCTTGCCCACCTTTACCGTGGCTCATTTGGATATCTGTTTTTGATCAGAATAGTTGAGGTCAATATTTACACTTCCAGCCTGTTGGTAACTTGTTCAAGTTAACTTTGCAGGTAGAATCATTTAAATTAATTGACAGATATATTATTGTAATGTACCAATAATACACGAAGTTGCGATTAGAGAGGAAAACCCACATTTAACTATCCTAGAGCTGTGTGTGGCTGGGAATTGATTTCAGAGCCTCAGGGATACTCAGCAAACACATTGCCAGATTCTCAGTTCTACTGCCTACTGTTTCTCTTTCATGTTTGAGTCAGGGTCTCTTGTATTCCAGGATAGGTTTGAACCCACAATGTAGTGGAGAATGGCTTTGAATTCTTGAACCTTCTGCCTCCACCTCTCATGTGCTGGGGTTACAGACATGCTCCCAGTTTATGTGGTACTGGGATGGAACCTGGGAATGTGTGAATTCTTGGCACGCACTCTACCAACTGAGCCGCCTTCCAGACCTCTGTAGCTGCTTTTTCTTTCTTTAAAACAAATACATTTACTTATTCAGTGTGTGTATGTGCACATATGTGCTTGTGCGTATTCGTAGGTGTGGTGTGCCACATGGTTCAGGTGTAGAGATCAGAGCACAACTTGGAGGCATAAGTTCTTTGCTTTCTCCGTGTGGGTCCTGGCACCGAACTTAGGTGGACAGCCATGTCAGCAGAAGTTCACATCCGCTGAACCATCTTGCTGTTCTGTTGTTATCGCTTAGCATGCCACCTTTGAGATTGCCTCCTATCCACACATCATGGCAAGGAACTGAGGTTGGGTGTGCTTTTTGCAACTCTGTAATATGTATTATTTTAACTTTTAATAATTTCTCATTTGAGTTGATCAACAAGCTAGAGAATTAGGGTTTTTTTTTTAAAGTTTTTTTTTTTTTTTTGGTATGCATGTTTGAATGTGTGTTTGGATGTGTAGGGGTGTAGGGGTGTAGGTGTGTAGGGGTGTAGGGGTGTAGGGGTGTAGGGTGTAGGTGTGTAGGGGTGTAGGGGTGTAGGTGTGTAGGGGTGCAGGGGTGTAGGTGTATACGTGTGTAGGGGTGTATCCACACACCACAGTGTGTGTGTGTGCAGACCAGAAGATAATATATTATAATTGGTCTTCTCCTTTCACCTCGTGGGTCTTGGAATTAAACTCTGGCCAGCCGTCTTGGTGGTAAGTGCCTTTATCCACTGAGCCATGGAAGAGGCCTTCCCTTTCTTGTTTTCTTTTGTTGCCAGCAGTACTTCCAAAGTCATAGGAAGAGTGTTCAGCTCTTGCTGTGTGAGACAGATCAGTGTTTGTCCACATCAGAATGTAATCTCACAACATTTCTGAGGCCTACCTTCAAGTATTTCTTTAAACAGTTGTACACTAGGGTTGAGCTTAAAACTATTTGCTAGTCAGAATGGCTGTGGGCGGGCCCAAGGTTTCTGTTTTTTTAAACACATTCCCCAAGTGCTTCTGAGGCCACTGAAGTTTGAGAGCAGCCCCTAGAGACTACCTTCTGGGTAATTTTCTTTAAAGACTGTTTCTTTCCTGTGGGTTAAGGCTGAGTTGGTTATGAACGGCTGCTCAGACATGCTACACAGAGGCCTGTTGTGTATCGAGAATGAATTGTGTAGCAGGCCTTTCCCAGTGAAGAGTAGCGGGGCTCACTCTAGGAACAATAAGCCAGTCTTTGAAAGAGAAGTTGAATTTCATTCAAACAGCTCCTTCTCGGAAGTCTCCTTGTGTCGTGGGAGTGGGAGCTGCTTCATTTACGGTTTTGTCCAGTTTTGTTTTGAGACAGTGTCTCGTGTAGCTGGGCTGCCCTTGACTTCCTATGTGTATCTCTACCCTGGTTTTTGCAGCATTGAGGATTGAACCCTGACCCTCTTGTGTATGATAGGTTTGCTTTTTACCTCCCCAGCTTGGTCAGTAGGTAGCCAAGGAGTACCTTGAACTTGTAATTGCCCTGTGTCTACCCTCCCGAGTGCTGGGATTGTGTTGTGCGCTGCCATGTGGGATTTATTTACTGTTGGGGTCAAATCCAAGACCTTATTGACTGAGCCATATCTCCAGTCCTTAAGGCTTTGATAAGACATGGAACTCTGACCTAAGCCTTTTACTTGGGCAGTACATGGATGTATCATGTTGTCACAGTTTATAGCTGCCATAGATTAAATGCTGATCCCTTACCAAGCACCCATCTGTGTTAAAAATAGACTTGTATTATACTAATTTTTATGGCAGCATTTAAAGGCCAGGGCTGTCTGTACCCTTATTCTCCTTGAGACAGTGTTTCCATGGCCTAGATTGACCTTGAACTCACCAAGATCTGCCTGCCTTGTGTCCTGAGTGCTGGGATTGAAGGTGGGCCACCACACTCAGCTGTTTTCCTTTTATAATGACAGGAAGCTGAGGCTTGGCTGCAGAGAGGCCATGTTTGGCTTTCAGATGCTTGGCTGTCCTTCCCTTTCTCCCTCTCCATTCTCTGTTGTTCTGTCTTCCCTATCTTACCTCTTCCTCTCTTTTCTTTGCCTCTCACTTTTGTCCGTGTTTGAATCTGTTTCCAGCTGTTTAGGTGTGGATCTGGAAGGGCAGTAGTAGTCGGGAGGGATTTGCAGAAGAGTCTTACACACTGGTTCTGTCATTTTCCATCCCATCAGCACCATGAGGTTCCAGTGTCCTCACAGCCTTACCTACCTTATTTTCTGTCGTTAGAAAATTATGATTTCTATTTATAGTATGTATGTAGTGACAGCTCATTGTGGTTTTGATTTGGATATCCCCAGTGACTAAAGTGCAGAGAACCTTTTCATGTATTTCCATCTGAATACCTTTGGAGGAATGTCTGTTCATGTCCTTTGCCCACTTCAAAGTTGAATTGTCTTTGTGTTGAATTTTAAAAGTTTCTTATGTTTAAAAAAATTCACTTATTTATTTGGGGTGTGTGTGTATACATGCATGCATGTACATGCTATGATGCACATGTGGTGGTCAGAAGGTAGCGTGTGGGAGTTGGTTCTCTCCTTCATCATGTGGGTTCTGGCTACTCAACTTAGGTAGTCAGGCTTGGTGGTAAGTGCTTTTACCCACTGAGCCATCTCATTGGTACCAGAATTTTTTTTTCATTTTAAAAAATTTTTTGACAATTTTGAAATTTATATAATAAAGTTCCTTGTCAGTTATGTGATCTACAGATATTTTCTCCCATTCTGTAGGCTTTCTTTTTTTAAATATAGATTTATTTCATTTTATTTATTCATTCATTTATTTGTCTTTTGTCTGTATATTTGTTTGCATACCACCCGTGTGCCCGGTGCTGTGGAGGCCAGAGGAAGATGTTAGATCCCTTGGAACTGGAGTTCCAGGCAGTTGTGAGCTGCCGAGTGGCTGCCAGGAACTGAACTCATGTTCTGCAGAGCCGCCTGAGCTTTTACCCACTGAGGCATTCATTATTCTAGCCCCTCGGATAGATAGTTTTTGATGTAATGGTCTTTGACACACAGCTTTCAAGTTTCTAACTTGTTTGTGTTATTTTATTTTTTGTTAATTACTGTCATGTTTAAAAGCTTACTACCAAATTCAGGATAATGGAGACCTACCCATATTTTCTTCTTAGATTTTAAATTTTTAGATTTCCTTCTTTCCTCCCTCCCATTCATTACCCCTAAACCTGAGCTCTTCTGCTCAGCTCCTTGGCTAATTTTGAGTTACTTTTTGTACAGTGTGATGTAGCAGATCCATGCTGATGATTCTACACGTGGGTAACCAGTCATCCCAGCAACATTTGCAGAGCGCTAACTGGTTTAAATTTTAAAGTTCTTGTGTGTGCTCTCTCTCAGTAACATTTATATTTTGCTTTGGACTTTTATTTCATTGCCTCTTTCTGTGTTTGTTTTGTTTACTGTTTGTTTTTGTTTGTTTGTTTTCTGAGACAGGGTTTCTCTGTGTAGCTCTGACTGTCCTGGAACTAGCTCTATAGACCAGACTGGCCTCGAACTCAGAGATCTGCCTGCCTCTGTCTCCTGAGTGCTGGGACTCAAGGCGTGTGTCGCCACCACCTTTCTTCTTCAGGATGTTTAACTGTTCCTGTTAAGCCATATTCTGAAATGTGGGGATCAGTGATAGGCCTTAGGAATTTGTTTAAATGACCTAGTATTTGGGTAAACATGTTAGATAGTATACTAGGGGATACATTTTATTCCTGACTGAAAAAAGTTATTATGTAAGGTTTGGGCAGGTAGTAGTTACTCCTTGTTGCTATGACAAAATACCTGTCAAGAAGCAACCAAGAGAGGAAGAGTGTATCCCAGCCTGCAGTCCACTAGGGAGGGAAAGGCATGGCTGCCAGAGCTGGAGGCAGGTGGCCATGTGGTAAACGTCCACAATTAGGAAGTGGATAAAAGCCCTGCCTACCTTGGTTTTCATCTCCTATTTTTTATTTAGAATTTTTATTGCATTTTTAGTTCTTTTACTTTGTGTGCTGGGGTTGGGGGTCAAAGCTAGCAGCACTCAAGTCACAGCACACTTGTGGAGGTCAGAGGACAACGTTCAGGGGTCAGAGCTCTTCTTCTACCTTGTGGGTCCTAGGAATGGAACTCAGGTTGTTGGACTTGGTGGCAGGCACTTTTACTCTCCGAGGCATCTCTCCAGACCACTTTCCCCTTTGTATCCGGCTCAGGGAATGGTGCTGACCGTATTCTGGGTCAAGACCTTCCCACATAAAGCTGAAGGTAGACAGTTCCCCATACATGTTCCCTGAGACTTATTTCCTAGCTGATTCTAGGTCCTATGAAACTGACAATAAATACTAATGATCACAGGGTGCCGTGTGGTAGATATGGTGTTACATGTCTCTAGTCTTGCATTCAAGAGGTAAAAGCAGAGGAGTTTGAGTTCAAGGTCAGCCTGGGCTACATGGTGAGACCGGATGTCAAACATTAAATAGAAGTTCCAGTGACTGAATCCTGAGTTCCATTGATTTTAGGGGTGATTTTGCATTTGATTTTTTTTTCATTTTTTTCTACCCTAATTGTTTTCATTTTAAGCAAATACTTAGTTTCAAAATGATTTTCCTTTTTTGCAGTGAAGTCTGTGCTTTTCTAGGAAACTGGAGTAGAGAGCATTAGCATTGTTCTCTCTGGAAGTTCCAGAGCTGAGCTGGGGAGGAAGAGAGCAGACTCTCTCCGTCCGGGCGTGCGATCGTGTTTCCCTTGCTGTGCTCTGTAGTGCTCAGACGGTCTAGTGTTACTCGTCCTGGTGACAAGACTTCCCTTGGGAGCCCTTTCTGAAGCCACAGTGCAGATGTGGTGAAGGGGCAGGGCTCTGCAGTCTGACCTTGATGTTTGCTTTCCCAGTATGTTTGCCCCAGGGCAGGATTTCTTAGCCTCTGGGTAGGGAAACACTGTACGTTGTCATCTGTGGTGCTGTTGGGGTGCCTTTGCACCTTTTTATTAGTGGACACAAAGATAGATCATCTCTCTTTCATTCTTCTGAGCAGCAGACCAGAGAGCAGAACAGACACAGTCAACAGAGTGAGTCATCGGCTGCTTAAACTCTGGACTGGGGACTCCGTCTGTCAAGTGCTGCGTTAGAGCTGCAGAAGTCTCTCTCTCTGTCTCACACACATACATACAACTAACTGGGAAAAGCTAGGTGTGGTGGCCCAAGTTTGTAATCCCAGTGCTGGGGAAGTGGACAAGTAGATTCCCAGAGCTTGCTGGCCAAAAAGTCTAGCCAACTTGGGGAATTTGAAGCCAATATGAGATCCTACCTCAAAAATAGATAGATGATAGGCAGACAGACAGACAGATGGATGATAGACAAAGAGACAGACAGATGAATAGGACTGGTGAGAAAGTTCTGTGGGTCAAGGTGCTTGCCACAATTCTGATTACTTCAGTGTAGTCCCTGGGTTTGGAGAAGAGAAACAATCCCCCAAAAGTTGTCCTTTGATCTCTAGAGGCCCTTTATGACATGCACACACAATAAAGGGCGACGCACACGATTGCCCCTGGTCTCCACACCATGTTTGTATGTGTACATCCACATGTAACTCCCCACTCCTGTGAGCTTCAGCTGCTCCAGTGGGGATGCTGCAGAGAGAGAGCAGGGGTTTTCTGTCTTCTTTTCCACTTGTATCTTCGTAGGGAGAAGTTGGACTGCCTTTATCTGAATTCAGTCCATGGCTCTCTAGCTGTATCTTCATGGAGGGCTCCTGCCCATCCAGGAAGTAGTGGGGTTTTATTGTCATTGTTTTCAGTTTATGCTATTACACCTCAGGCATGACTTTCCATTTGAGGAGAGCAGCCCTCTGAGGAGACGCATGCTTCTCAGTGTGCCGGGGCTGTGTGGAGGTGCTCCG
>JANHMN010000009.1:24311740-24316799 GCA_030674055.1 Rhabdomys pumilio | reverse complement strand
GGAGACGCATGCTTCTCAGTGTGCCGGGGCTGTGTGGAGGTGCTCCGTGTGTTCCTTAGCTGTTGAGCATGGAGACGCATGCTTCTCAGTGTGCCGGGGCTGTGTGGAGGTGCTCCGTGTGTTCCTTAGCTGTTGAGCTTGCTGAGCACAAGGCTCGAGACCTAGACCCTTGTTTCTAAAGTGAACACAGTGGAAAAAGCTTTCCATTCAGAGATTTTATTTTTTTCAGAGCTAGAAGTAGATTTCCTAGTTCCCCAAAGCATTTGCTTGGATATAGTAACGACATTTTGCTGAATTGTGTAGTATTGATTGTATAGAAGAACCAGGGAAGAGTGACCCTAAAATCTCTCCGGAATTACTGGGCGACACATCTTTCAAGGTAGGGTGGGGCTAGAATGGATGTAGAAATAGTATGTTAATGAGAACAGAGCCCCCAAACAACTTTTAATGAAAACTGCTGCCATTAAGAATTATTCTTAGGGTCTGGGGAGATGACTCAGTGATTAAGAACACTGGCTGCTATTACAGACGTCTTGAGTTCAGTTCCCAGCAACACATGGTGTCCCATCTATAATGGGATCTGATACCTTCTCCTGGCATGTAGGTGGACATGTAGACAGAGCATACCTACATTTAAAAAAAAATAAGTAAATAGCCTGTTATGGTGCTGCATGGCCTTTAATCTCAGCACTTGGGAGGCAGAGGCAGGCAGATCTCTGAGAGTTCGAGTCCTGCCTGGTGTACAAAGGAAGTTAAGAGAGGGAGCGGGGAAGAGAGAATTATTCATGGGTTGGGGCGCTAGGGATGTAGCTCAGTAAACAGAGTACTTCCCCGCCATTCACAAAGCCCTGGATTCTATCCATAGCTCCCCATAAAGCTGGACATGATGGCACATGCCTGTTACCTGCACTTGGGCAGTAGAGGCAGGAGCATATAGTGTTCAGACCAGCCTGAGACCCTGTCTCGAAATCCTACCACCACCACCACCAATGCCCAGTTATCCTAGGTGATTAGTAGAGACTGAAATAACTATATAGATTGTCAAGAGTCTTCATTCAACAAACATTCTGACTATTCAAGGATGGAGAGCAACGCTCTCAGCCTTTCTGTATGTCTAAGGGAAGACAGAAATGAGATGGTGGATTCCGTGAGTCGCAGTGCTGCTGTGGGGTGATAGAGAGGAGAGTGTTCTAACTGCTTGTGCATGTGTTGAAAACTTAACCCCCAAATTCACACTGATGGCATTTGGGAGTGGATCCTTTAGAGGTCATCAAAATTTGATGGAGCCAAGATTCTGGGTTCCCCAGTGGCATTGGTGGCTTTGCTTGATAAGGAAGAGAGACTTAGCTAGTGTGTTTGCTCTGTTGCTGTCTTTCACACTATGATGTGGCAAGAAAACCCTCTCCACAGGCCAGTGTCATGCTGTTCTTAGAGTCAGAGTCCCCAGAACTATGATCCAAATAAACTACTTGCCATAAGTTATCAGGCCTGAGGTATTTTGTTTTAGCAACAGAAAACAAACACAGGTTCCGACTTTGTGGCTAAGGGAGGAAGATCTGTCTCTACCTACCTGTCTCTTAACCATCTCTTAATGTCTCCCTCACCTCTCTGATTTGACCTGGAAGTGAGTGAGCTCCTGAGCCAGGTGCAAACTCTCCTGTGGGAACTCCAGGCCCTTCTTCCATCCATGGAGAGCTTTGTTGGCGGGGGCTTGCGACCTTGATACAAGGAATCTGAGTCCTGGTAATTATTTATGCCACTTTCTATTTTCGTAAAGTTGCTGCAGATACAAGAATCCCAAAGCACCTTTGCTGAGGGAAGCTGTTTGAAACCAACTTTTGGGGGAGGTCAAAATTAAGACTTCTATTTTCAGATCCTTACTCGAATCAGTGAATTGGTTTTTGGAATTTTTGGGGAGGGATGAAATATGCCTTTTTGGAAAACTGTTGCTATTGTAGTCGCTTTGGGATAGTGACGTCACCATTGGCATTGTGTATTTTTTTATTGTAGCCCATTACATATATTGGCTAGTCACATCAAAACAGACGCTCTTTTTATTATAAGTGAGTGGACTTAATGGCCTTACTTTCTCATGTGTGTGTATGTGTGCATGTGCTTGTGCTTGCACGCCATGGCACACGTGTGAAGGTCAGAGAACAGCTTTTGGGAGTCAGTTCTCTCCTATCACATAGGTCCAAGGGTTGAACTCAGGGTGTTGGGCTTGAGCAGGAAGCACTTTCACCCACTGAGTCGTTTCATCTTCCTAGCTGATGAATGAATTTAAGTCTGCAAGAGTTGTAAAGGAGAATTCTTCATGTTTTGCTTGTTATCCAGAAATGTCAAGAGTGCTGCTTAAACAAGTCAAACATTTTCTATTATAAAACTTTTGGTGTGTGCATATACAGTTTAGGTATTTGTATGTATGTGTTCATACATGTATGAATAGTGTATATGTATGTATATGTATGTATGTGACTTTCGGTGCATGTGCACACATAAGGACTTCATCTTTATTATGTAATGAATGTCTGAATAGCATGCTGTTGTGTGCATACTGTTTTTGCTATGCCCTCTAGTGATGAACATTTGGTCGATTCCTATCTGCATTTGTAAATAATGCTACAAAGAAGAATTCTGTATTATTTTGTGTAAGTAAATATATTTCTAGAAGTTGGTTTTTCTTAATTTTTTTTAGCTTTTTGAGACAGGGTTTTATTATGTAGACCTGGCCTGGAACTCAATATATATATGTAGACCAGGCTGATCTACCTGCCTCGGCCTTCCAAGTGCTGGGATTAAAGGCATATACTATCATACCAGGTGATTGACTGATGCTCACAGTTTTTAAATACATTTTTTTGCTTTCAGCATTTCATACATGTATACAATGAATTTTGGTCACATTCATCCCCCTCTTCCTTCTTTCCTTCTCCAGGTCTTACATATTCGCCTAATGTTGACACTAAAAAAACATTATTTTTACTGTGTTTTTATGTGTGTGACAGAGAGAGAGAGAGAGAGAGAGAGAGAGAGAGAGAGAGAAGAGAGAGAGAGAGAGCGAGCTTGTGTGCGTGTTAGTACAGGTACCAGTGAAGGCCAGAAAGGTCATTTGATCCCCTGGAGCAGGAGTTACAGATGGTTTTGAGATAGCTGAAGCGGGTGCTGGGAACCAAACTCTGTAAGACCAGTGTATGCTGTTAACCACTGAGCCATGTCTCTCGCCTCACTGGTGTGCACTTTGCTTCTGAGTCTCTGAACCTCTCTCTTGTAAGTACACATGGTAATGATACCCTTAACAGCGGGTGAAAGATAGACATGAGATACTTATGACAGGAAGACATTTATGCAATCACTTAATGACTTGGAAGTTGCTGCTTCAGATATGAAGTAACCATTTTCTCATTTGCTTGATTGATATCAGTGCTGAGGATCAAACTCAGGATCTCACACATGCTGGGCACATGTTTGTTACAGAGTCACAACGCAAACCTGCCATGTTTAATTAATTTCGAGGCAGAGTCTTACTATGTAGCTTTGACAGGCCTGCAGTTTGCTACAGATACCAGACTGGCCTTGAACTCAGAGAGATCCCCTTGCCTCTGCCTCTGGAGTGCTGGGATTTAAAGCATGTGCTAACTGTGCCTGGTTGCCATTGCTTATTTTAAATTGTTGAGATGGAAAGCAGCTTGAGAAGTGCTGTGTTACCTGTTGGAAGTGTCACTCCTTTATTCAATAGCAGAAGAGAGTTCCCTGTGCATCATGTCCCTAGTTCCTCCTGCATTCTACTCTAACTTTCTAGACCTTCTGTCTTCATGTTAAACACTTAGACCTTAATAGGCTTTCTTTTTGTCAGCCGGGTGTAGCTCATCTCCCTGGGGACATTTGGGATGATGTGTCAGCTGTTACACTATCAGGTGACATATCAAATGCTCTCCTCTTCCCTTACTTACTCAAGTCTGGGTATTTTCCAGTTCAGATACATCTGGGAAAGGCTTTCAAGCTGGCTGGCATATATGCTTCCTGCTGTTTGGGCTTGGAGTAGCTTTTGCTCCAAGAAATGATCTATTCATTCATGTGATGCTAGGAACTGACAATTTTATCTCTATACAGTACACCTGTATGGTACAAAGATCCTAATATGTGTGCACCCATACATATAGTGCCTCTATGTATAGCTGAGTCCTCTGGAAGAGCAGCCAGTGCCCTTAAACGATGAGCCATCTCTCCAGCCCCTAGAATAATAATATCATTACAATTATAGAAAGCAGGGAGTAAGGTAGATTTAGATAATTGCCACATTTCCCCCCTGAACTGGGGTAGATGCATACAAACTTAAAAGTGTTAAATAAAGCAACAGATATCTGTAGAGTGCTCCAGTATGTAACAGGGGACATATGAGCCTTCTGTAGGATAGACCATATGTTATATCATAAAACAAGTCTCAGTACATTAAAAGGATGGAACTCACACAAAGAGTTCTCTGACCACAGTGGAATGAAATTAAATATCAATGGGAGACTGGAATTTGAGAACATTGCAAATCTGTCCAATTTAAAGTCTGTACTCTGCAGCCACCCCTGGCTGAGAGAAACTGGGAAGGAAAAACTTGTTTGAGGTGAATGACAAGACCTTCTCATGGGACTGTTTACGGCACCGTGAGTGACCTCCCAAGATATATGCACGTCACGCACTTCAGATGACTGAGATGCTTTGTGACACTTAAACAAAACCTTGTTACCACCTGTTCAGGAACAGTCTTTATTGCTGGGATTCAACAAAGGCCCTGCTGAAGAGCAGTCGATGGTTACTGCTGTCAGGGAGACGGAGCTCAGTCTTTAGTGTTGCAGCCCCTTGTAAGTTGACTGATTTCCAGGTGAAAATGGAAAAATGAGGCTCAGTGAGGCGCCAAAACCCAAAACAAACCCAGACAAACAGAGGCAAACCCCACACCTGAACAAACGGAACACACACCCGCAAAATGGGGCTGGAGAAATGGCTCAGTGGTTAAGAACACTTCCAGAGAACCTGTGTTCATTTCTTCGTACCCACATAGCGGCTC
>JANHMN010000009.1:24294240-24306740 GCA_030674055.1 Rhabdomys pumilio | reverse complement strand
CCCACACTGCCCGTTTTACCCCCTATTATTACATAGGAGAGAGAGAAGGATAGAGGGGAAAGAGAGACATCCCTGGATCTAATTTCTTTCCCTTTGTCTCTTCTTTGAGCATGACTACTGTCCTAGTTAGGTTCCATTGCTGTGAAGAGACACCATGACCAAGGCAGCTCTTAAAAAGGACAATATTTAATTGGGCCTGGCTTACAGGTTCTGAAACAGTCCATTATCATCCTGGTGGGAAACATGGCAACATCCAGGCAGGCATGGTGCTGGAGGAGCTGAGAGTTTGTCACACAACTGTAGAAACTATCTGCAGCTGGCAAAACTATGTCTCTGCTAGAGCACAAGACAGATCATGGTCAGCTGCAGTGGACAGTCAGAGGCAGCCCCACACCCCACATCTGGGGTAAAAATGAAAACACTTTCTAATAATATTTCTGTGCTTTTAGAGAAACCATCACTCCAGGATTCTCACTGTAGAATTTGCATATAAACTCTCACGCAGGAGGAGCAGGCTCCATTCATCCTGGGGACATTATTTATCAGTTTTCAAAACCACAGAGAGATCACAAGAACAATAAAAGACATGATGCTGTCCTGAATGCTGTCCTCCTACAGTCTGGGGTAAAGTGAGGATTTGGGGGGCGGGGGGCATGTGTACTTGGTGCTGTACAGGCAACTAGGAGAGAAAAAGGAGCACAAGACACACATTGGAAAGGAAGAAATTTAAACTTGGTTTTTGCGGATGACATGATTGTGTGTGTTAGATATCCTGAGTAATCCGTTCTAAGGTATTAGAACTAATAAAGATGATGAAGTCAGGCTGCGGATCAGTACACAGGATCAGCTCCTCTGTGTCTGCACAGGGAGTGTCAGTGGCGCTAAGAAAGCAAGTTTCTTAAGAATAACACCAAAGAGAAGAGAAAACTAGGGATAAGCATGAGAGGTGTAATGTTTACCTTTGGAATTATAAAATACCATTTAGAAAATGATCCATTTAGGAAAGATCCTGGAAAGCTTGGTCTTGTTTTGGGGGTACACTCCACACTGGCGTCCAGATCCAGTACACGCTCTGTTGAGATCTTATATACGTGTGTTTACAAACTGACGTCCTGATTTTAGAGGTAATACTGGAATGTAGGGAACTCAAAAGAGCCTTGTTACAGAATGTGGTTAGAAGCCTTTCTTAGCTTGCTACAAAGCTACAGTAATTGAAACCAGTTCCTGTAGACGGAGGGGTAGATATATAAATCAGTGGAACAGAAAGAGAGTCCAGGAATAAATACTAATACTTGTAGCCCATTGATTTTTTTTTTTTTTTTTAAACAAGGCAATAAGAAGGACAGTTTAGCGGAGGCAAGGAATAGCCTTTCAATAAGTAATGGTGAGACAAGTAGATGTCCTTATGCGAAAGAACGTATTTGAATCCCTGTATCATATATATTATGCACACACATACACATATATTAACTTTAAATTGATTATAGGCCTAAATGCAAGATCTAAAACTATAAAAACTTGTGTATAAATCTTCGTGCCCTTGGATAGAGCAGCAGTTTGTTTTTCCTTTTTTACTGTACTGGAAACAAGCTGTGGTTTCTTCACTGTAACACTAAAGTGGAGGTAAATTGGTCTTCATACAATTTTAAAACCTTGTCAAATGACACTGTCAAGAAATTGAAAAGAGATCCCACAGATTGAGAAAAAAAAATACTTGTAATTATATGTGATAGAGGCGATTTATCCAGAATATTTTTGAAAGTTCATCAGTAAAAAGATATGTGACCCAAGGGCCTGTGTGGTGACATGTGTCTTTAATATCAACACTTGGGAGGAAGAGGCAGGCAGATTTCTGTGAGCTCCAGGCCGGCTAGGCAGGACACTTTAAAAAACAAAGCCCATTTGAAAACGAGCAAAAGGATCTGATTAAATGTTTCTCCAGAAATGGTGCCACCACCACCACCAAAACCCCTATTCTTATTTAATATTTTAAATGCTGTATGTTTATGTGTGTGTGTGTGCATGTTCATGCAGTGCTGTAGAGGCCGAAAGAGCATGTTGGATCCCCTAGAGCTGGACTTACTGGTGGTTTTGAGCTGTCCAACATGGGTGCTGGGCATCAAACTTGGGTCCTCTGGAGTAGCAGCAAGTACTTTGACATTACACCTGGTAGTGACCCAGGAGGAGGGAGAGTGTTTATCCTGGAGCAGGTGACTGGTAGGTTGAAGGTTTAAGGTCTGAGGAGACAGAAAGGAAGAGTTGAGGTCATCTCCATGTGTGTTGAAGCCATGTAGGAAACCAGAGGAGGGAGGGAGGAAGGGAGTTAGGGAGTTAGCAGGTGGATGACAAAGGGAGGCTGGGCTGGAGCTTCCTCTGACTGATGATGAAGTGCAGTGCCCTCAGCTGAAGTGTCGCTGGGTCCCTAAGAATGTTTCATCTTCCTATGCTGCTTGTAGCTAGTTGCCTGTCTCTTCCTTGTTCTGGGCACTAAGACCTCTTGACTAACCAGAACTTTTTTTAGCAGTCAGTGTAGTTCAACACCTGTCTTCCCATGAACCTATGTAATGTTCATGAGTGAACATTGGGCTGCAGTGTGTGGGCCTTGGGTGGGAGAAGAAAGAGGAGTCGTAGGCCCGGTGGACCATGCCACCAGACAGAAGAACTGGTAAGGTTGAAGCAGGTTCAGAAAATGGGATGAATCTTATAACTGAGAACAGCAAGCTTTAGAACCAGCTCCTTGCCAGGCTGTACGTATCCTGGCACATTCCTGGCACATGTAACTATGCTACCCTGTTAAGAGGGCCAGGACAACCAGTCACGTCGCATAAAAACCTGGGGTTCTCCATGCTAATGAGTTATCTAGATAGGCTTAGAGTGGTTTTAGCCAGTGAGTCTCACTTCCTGGACATTCTTTCCTGCAAAAGGTATTTAATCCCTTGTTCACCCTGAGTGAGATCTATGCATTCGCATCCACCATGAATAAAGCAGTTTGGACAAGCAGGGACCATCTCCTTCGTCAAGGAGTGCCATGGAGGGGCGTCTCTTCCAGTCCCTCCATTACTTTCAGCACTCACTCGGAACCAAACTGGATTCCCCCAATTCCGGGCTCAGCCACCTCTTCCTGTGGACCTCTCCCCCTCCTCCTACCCCCCTTCCCAAGTCCTCAAGGTCCCCAGCGGCATCTGAATACACAGGAAATTGAGAGCCACAGCATTCATCCCAGAGAGTGCTACTTCTTGTCTGGAGGAACACAGACTGGGACCCCTATCTTGGAATGCTTCTACCCTCCTTGAGAGGCATGGTGGTGGTTTTCCAGCATAGTGGGGCAAGTAGAACAAGAACAGAGACTCCTGCTGCAGAGCATGCTGTGCTGCAATTGCTGCAAGAACTGTGGGAAGAGATGCTGATTGACAGGCTCATGCTGCTTTGAACTTAGCACCAGTGAATTCCACCAAATCTGTCTTCCAGAGTTGGCTACTTAATAACATTAACCATTTTCTACATAGCTCCCGAGACATTTTCACATGGCTTTAACTTATTTTAATTAAATTATAATTACATAACTCTCCCCCTTTTTCTCCTTCCAACCCTTTCCATGTCCCCTCTGATGTATACTGTGTGTGTGTTTGTGGATATGTGTGCCTGTGGGGGTGTGTGTGCAGGCACAACACACATGTAGGTCAGAGGTCAATTTCAGGTACCTCTAGTCAGGAGCTTTGCCACTCAGGTGAAGCTAACTGGACTTAGGCCAAGCCAGCTGACCTGCAAGCTTCAAAGCATTCGTCCATGCTGTTGTGCCTACCACAGCTCCGGTGGTCCTGGCCTCTTGTGCTTGCACGTCCCCAGCCGTCCGTTGCCCTTGGTCTAGTTTCTGGGCATGTCTGTCCATCCTGGCAGGGAAGGCATGTTGGCTCTACAGCTTGGTGTATCAGAAAGCAGAGAGGTCAGCAGTTTAGCTGTATTACTGCCATTGCTAGGGAATATTGCTTCCTGAGAGCTTCCTGAGTGCTTATGCTTCGACTAGTGCTTTGAGTCCATGGTCTGCATGCTCTAGCTGACGTGGAACAATGAATACGTGCTATTCGTACTTGGAACTCTGAAAGGCGGTGCCATAGTGGGAAGAAACACAGACTTTGGGACCATGTACAGTATGTTTATTTTATTTTTAAAACTTAAAAAATACTTTACAAGGGTGGTTGTGCATGCTATGGCACATCTGTAGAGGTCAGAGGACAGCTTTGTGGAATCAGTGTTCTTGTTCAATCTTCAAATGGGTTCTAGGGATTGAATTCAAGTCACCAAGCTTGTGTGATATCTATCCACAGAGCCATCTTCCTGGCCTTGTGCCTTTGTGTGCACACAGAGGCCACAGGTGACTGGTGTGTTCCTCAATCTCTTTTTTTCTTATTCCTTTGATATAGAGCCTCTCTATGAACTCAGAGCTTATGTGGTTTTGGCTAGGCTGGCAGGTAACAGTCTTCATTCAACTTTCTGTATCTGCCCTCTTCTGTGTTGGGGGTTACAGGTGCATGTGAGACCGATGTGCAGCTTGTTACATGGGTGCTGGGATCTGAACTCATGTCCTCATACTTGCATAGCAAGCACTCCCCCACACCCACCTCGGCCATCCTTCATCTCTGAGATGCTGGGCTTCCTGTGTGTTTTTCTAGATTAGATGAAAGTAATTAGTGGTAGGAAAGATAAGTTGAATAAGAAATGTATTATTCAGCCTGCTATAGTTAACTAGTTAGCTCGTTAATCTGTCTAGTGAAAGGAATTTATGGGATTGAACATGAGTTAGCTCAGTGGTAGAACACTTGTCTAGTGTCCACAAGTTTCTGTGTTCAAGCCTCAGGACTGCAAAAACTCCAAACTCAGTTTTAGTACCTTTTTTCTCATGCATTTACAGTTCCTAAATGTGATTTTTGAGAATTTGTTTTATATCAAAAACAGTAGTAGTCCCAAGTGGAGTTGATATCAACAGAGAATATGGTGTCAACAGCCTATCTCCTTTTCTTCCCTCTGTCTCTCTCTGTTCCCTTTGCTTGGGAAGAAGGCTTCTGCTCTACCCACTGTGACCATGCAGAGCAGGAAGGACAGCCTAGGTGCTGCCTTTGACTTTGGTTAATGTGCCCAAGCTTGGGTTAGGGATGTTCAGAGGAGCCTATCCCATCCCAGAACTGAGTTTATTGAGAGGCAGATGGTAAGGCCTCCGTACCTGCAGGGCTTTCAGAGTGGGAGCAAAACTGAAGGCAGCAGAAGCAGAAGACTGCTTTCTTGACTGGTGTGATTACGAATTAGGGAACTGTGAAAACTACCAGTTTACCAAACATGCAGCTCACTGGCTCAATCATTTAGGCTTCTCCATTCTGTTAATAAAAATAATAATTATGTGTTTTTGATCCATTTACCAAGTGTTCACGCTTCACACCCCACATGTGACCGAGACTGTTTCTGCAGCCTGCGCTCTTTGTCTCTCATTGACTGGTTCATAACATTCGAGTGTTCTGCTCTCTGGCTCACTGGCTCTCCTTTCTTCCTTTTCAGAATGGACTGCTGAATTATGAAGTATTTCAGACCCAGTTGTAGATCATCACTCCGCCACTCTCTCCTTTATCGCCTACTAGTTATTTAAATTGGACTTTTAATATCCTACCAGCTGCTCTTCAGACACACATGGTGCATTGCTGCCATTCCCGGGATTGCATCTTTGAAACAGACGCTCTTAGTAGCCTTCAGCAAACAAAGAGGCCACCTCCCGGTACGGCTACCGGGAGGGAGTCATCCTGACTGCCCTCTAGCCTTGGCCAGATCTGGATTTGAATCCTACCATGGAACCTCGAATGGAGTCCTGTCTGGCCCAGGTGCTGCAGAAGGATGTGGGGAAACGGCTGCAGGTTGGCCAGGAACTCATAGACTATTTCTCAGACAAACAGAAGTCTGCTGATCTTGAGCATGACCAGACCATGTTAGATAAGCTTGTGGATGGACTTGCTACCTCTTGGGTGAACTCTAGCAATTACAAGGTAAGCCTCACTTTAGAAGATGCTCGTGAAGGTGGTAAGACTGTCTTAGCAGATCAAGATTGGTCTGGAAAACAGTCCGTTGGGAAGTACCAGCCTGCTTCCTTGGCTTCCAATGTGACGGCCATACAGGTTATGGGAGGACACGAGGGAAGAAGGTATGTGGGTGTTTACAAACATTTTGCAGCCTTGAAAAGTTGAAGTTTATATCATGTTTTGTGGGGAGGAGATTTTGACACCGGTGAGTGGCCTTTCGTGAATAAGAGGCGTCTTCACTGATGTCTTCGGATCAGAATGTATAGCATTTTACTTTCAAATCACTGTTTTGAAGTCTACTGGTACCTGGCCAGAAACAGTTTGGGTTGCCAAGGAGTGCCTTTGACCCGTAGGTAATGGCATAGAAGATAGCTTTCAGATGTGAAAATTAGGGCTCGTATATGATTTGTCGGGGGTGGGAGATGAGGGTGTGAGGGGGAGGTGGCTATCCACAGCCTGTTTACATTGTGAACATTTTACCGTTCAGGGTTGACATGAGTGCAGACTAAAGGATGCTTGAAGCTCTGGAGAGGTGTCCTTCCCTTGGCCCCTCCTGCGTCTTCCCTCTCATCCTTTAACATCAGGATTCAATGGGCGAGGGAAGGAAGCTTGCGTGTTCTGTAGACTTTATCAAGGGGCCACAGATGCCTGGTCTCTTGCAGATCTTTACTGACTCAGAGGCTGATTTGGATTTTGGAGCGCTGAGCCCCTGTGCTTGTTAAGGATGTTACCAGCACACAATAGCTCATCCCCATTGAGTTGGCAGTTTTTCTGCCTGTCTTTGAAGCTGAGCTGAAATCCTGTCTGTCTTACTCTTTGGGCAGAAATTAACAAGTACATCCCATGTCCAGGCTGCCTGATGCTCTCTGGCAGAGTGCTGGGAATGAGGTCACACCGAGTCCACTTGTGCTTTGAGGGCTCACAGGCTACCTTGTCTGTGTTGGTATCATGGTTCCATTACTCCTGTGTGCATATTAAGAAGCATTTGGTAGAGAGAAACTGAAAAGTACTGTAAGGAAATTTAGCAAGGCTGGTTTTAATATCTCCAAGGAGGAAGAATGATCTCAGAGGCTTGTAGCTGACCTTGTCCATGCCCCTGGCCAGTTGGGCTGGCTTCCTCCTTCCTCCTGCTTCCTTCCCTTTCTGTAGTGCCATTAGGCAGCGCCACCAGGCAGTGCCAACGGATGCCTGTCCATGATTACTTAACTGCTGGTCTCAGCGAAGGTGCTTCCTCCCTCCCCTGAGGCCAGTTGTATTCACAGGAAGCAGGGATGGTACTTGAGGTGAGGCTGACTGTCCTAGGAAGAGGGCAATTAAGGATGGGACTGGGCTAATACTGCTGTTAATTAGCAACCCGTGGAGCCTGTTTCACTGAGCTTTGTAATGTCTCAGGTTCCCATTTATCTGTCAGGATAACCAAGTTGTTTCCTAATAATTAAAGATTTATTTTTATTTTGTTTGTGAATGTTTGCCTGCATGTTTGTGCACCACACATATACAATGCCCATGGAGGCGAGAAGAGGGCATCAGGTCTCCTTGAACTGGAGTTACAAATGGTTTTGAGCTGCATGTGGCTGCTGGGAACCAAATGTGAGTTCTTTGCAAGATCAGTTAATGCTTTTAACCTCTAGGCCATTGTCTCAGCCCCTTAAAAGATGTGTGTGTGTGTGTGTGTGTGTGTGTGTGTGTGTGTGTGTGTGTGCGCGCGCGCGCAGGTTGGAGAATAGCCTCAGGTGTTAGTCCTTACCTTCCTTTCCCTTGGTTTAAGGTTGGGTCTGTTCTTGCTCACTACTGTTGCAGATAGCAGGCTAGCTGACCTGTATGCTTCTGGGGAGTCTTCTGATTCCACCTCTCATGACTCCATAGATTATAGATGCACTGCCATGTCCAGCTTTTATGTGGTTCTGGGAAGCTGAGCTCAGGTCCTTGTGCAAGTGTGGCAAGCGCTCCTCCCACCCCCAGCCGTCTCCCCAGCCAGAGAATAAAGTTTTTATGAGCACTGACTGAGAGAGTGGGTCTCAGTTGTTTCCTGCCTGCTGCACACTGCGCTTGTTAGTGGTGGCTCTTGTCTAGTGGGGGTGCTGGTCAGAACTTGGGATTGCTTCACTGTTCAGGTACAGCATGTGCCTGCATGAAGCACACGGGATTCTGGGCAAGGCAGACATAAGCAGCACTGCTGCCTGCAGAGTCTTGAGAATTCAGTCTTTTTTCAGAATGGATTTGTAAAGTCACAGGAGGGAAGATTTAGGACTTAGCACTCTGAAGAACAATTGTTTGTTTGTTTGTTTGTTTGTTTGTTTGAGACAGAGTTTCTCTGTGTAGCTCTGGCTGTCCTGGAACTCACTCTGTAGACCAGGCTGGCCTCGAACTCAGAAATCTGCCTGCCTCTGCCTCCCAAGTGCTGAGATTATAGGGGAGAGCCACCACTGCCCAGCTAGAACAATTCTTTTATCTTTGCTGGTCCATGCTTTTTCTCCTTTCCTCCACTTCCCCTCCTGCCCTTTTTTTCTTACCTCTTTTGATTCAGGGTCTTTTGGGTAGCCCAGACTGGCCTGAGCTTGGCTAATCTTCCTTCTGTCTCCAGTTTCCAAGTTCAGCAGGTGTGTGCCACCACGCCTGACTGGGGCAGTAATCAGTAAGCAAAGCAGGCAGTTGAGAAGTACAGTGAAAAAGATTGGGTTCACTACCAGCTTGCTTGGAACCAAGTCCTCTAAGCTTTTGTTGTACGGTACAGACGAGGTGAGATGAGTGAGCTGTTTCCTTCTGTGCTCTAATGTCTGCTGCCTTGATACAGATGGTTGTGTAGCCCCTGGGCTGTTCTGTGGTGTGGTCCTGCTGGATAGAGCCGGACTCCCTTGGAAGTGTTGAGGTGCTCTTTGAGTGCAGAGACAGTTCTGCTCCCAGCTGGAGCCTAGAGCCTGGGCCTGGTAGGGGCTCAGCCGATCCAGGGTTGACTTGAACTGCAGATTGCTCAACAGCTCTGGGTGGCTGCTTTATTGAAATTTGGATGCTAATTGCTTTGGCTCCTCCTCCTTTAATTTTCTTAGTCTTAGTCAAGATTTCTGAGAACCTGAGGTACATTTTATTAGACTTTAATTTTAGAATAGTAGGAATAGAAGAGGGTAGTTTTCCAATCAGGACTTTGAAGCTGTACCTGTAGATTCTTTTAGGGTAAGGACTGAAGGGATAGTAAGAGACAGGTGATGGGACTTCTTCCCTTCGTTTGTGTACGGGAGGGTCACGTGGGCAGGCCATAGGCCAGTCTTAGGTGTCGTTCTTCAGGAGCCACCTCATTTTTCTTTGAGATAGGATTTCTCACCTGCCTTGAAATTTGCCAGGTGTCAAGGCTGGCTGTGGCTAATCAGTGAGCTAAGGATCCTCTAGTCTGCACCTCCTCAGCCTTGGATTCTGTGTAGTCTACACCTGCTCAGCCTTGGATTCTGTGGTACTGAGACTGAACTCAGACTCAGGCTTAAGTGCCTCTGTGGCTATTGTTTACTGACCAAGTGATTTTCCCAGTCCTTAATTTCTTAACAGAAAAAGTAAATGAATGCCATGGAGACAGGGCCCCACTGTGAAGCTTATTCTGGCCTACAACTCTTCTGTCAGTTTGCCTGGCATTGTATGTGTGCCTCCGAAGTGCTGGCATTTACACATTACACATGTGTTTGGTGGGGTCTTGAATAAATTTAGAGTACTTTCCTAACTCTGTAGACAAATTGCCATTAAAATAGTTACCATTTACTTCAAACCACAAGTCGGTCATTTTACATTTTACCTCTTATTTAGTTGTGGAGCACCCTATCTAAAATTTTAAACAAATTTTAGTATTTGTGTGTATGTTTGTGTGTGTGTGTGTGTGTGTGTGTGCCTGAGTGAATACCACAGTAGGTGTGTGTGGTCAGAGAACATCTTTGTGACATTTGTTCTCTCCTTCCATGATCTAGGTCCTAGGAATCGAACTCAGATTTTCAGGCTTGGCTGCAAGCGCCCGCCTGCCTGGTTTTCTCTAGGGACCTTGTTGTCTGTGCTGTTTAGTTTTTGTCAACTTGTCACAAACCAGATTAACCTGCTATGGTGGTTCGAATGAAAAAGTCTCTCCTGGTTTGGGGCGTTTGAACACTTGGTCCCTAGTTGCTGGCACTCCTTGGGGGAAGTTTAGGAGGTATAAGCTTGCTGGAGGAGGTATGGAACCTGGGGCTTTGAGAGAAAAATTTTCTGCCTACTTTCAGTTTGCACTCGTCTCTTAAGTTGCCTTGGCCATGGTGTTTTATCAGAGCAACAGAAAAGAAGCTAACACACTTGGCAAGAGGGAATCTCAACTGAGGACTTGGCTTTTTCTGTCAGACTGGTCTGTGGGACATTTTTTTGAGTAATGATTGACGTTGGAGGGCCCAGTCTCCTGTGAATGATGCCACTACTGGGCAGGCAGTTTCTGGTTATTTAAGACAGCAGGCTGAGCAAGCCAGGGAAAGCAAGCTAGTAAACTACATTCCTCCATGGTTACCACTTCTGTTCCTGCCTCCAGGCTTCTGCTGTGTCTTTCCTCATCAATGAGCTGTGATCTGGAAGTATAAATAAGCCCAATAAACCCTTTCCTTTCCAAACTGCTTTTGGTCAGTGTTCTTTTGTTTAAGATTTATTTTTATTATATGTGCATGTGGCTGCAGGTATTTAAGGATTGCCTGTAGCTAGAGTTACAGGCACTTTTGAGCCTCCCAATGTGGGTGCTGGGAACTGAACTTGGGTCCTCTGGAAGAGCAGGAAAGGCTCTTAACCACAATGCCATCTCTCAAGGCCCTTTTGGTCAGAGCTTTATCAAATCAACAGAAAACCGTCTTAATTTTATCCATGAGGCAATTCCTGCTGGTGGTTGTGGAAATGAAGCTTCAGTAGGGTCCTTTTGATTCCTGGTCCAGTCTTTCATAAGATCCTAAAGACCAGACAGATCAATATGTTAGGCATTTGTGGAACTTACTTTTTTTTTTTTTTTTTGCAAATTTGGGTCACAAAAACAGCTTACGATAACACAGGAATGAACAGGCTTGGTCATGTCCCAGCAAAACTTGATTCACAGAGACTTTGGCCCTGTTCTCAGTGACAATGAATACCTTGGATGACTCAGGTGAACACTTTTTCTTCAGCGTGGGAACTGTTAATAATTTGTCAGGAGAGAGTGGAATTCTAATTTGCACGTATTTGGGAATTGGTGCATTAGTTTCGATCAGAGCAGTTTGTTTTTAATCCTTTATTTGAGGAACACTTGTCTGTCTTAGCCCTCTCCTTCAGACTTTTGGATCCCAACTGGAATTCTGTTGGCCTGTCACTGTCATGTACAGTGCACCGACCTTGGGCTTTCTTGACTGGTAGAAGAGAGCTCAGTCAGTAAAGTGTCTCCCTCCGAAGCATGAGGACTTGACTTCAGATTGCCCAGCACCCACAAAAGACCAGATGCAGTGGCATGTATCTGTCACCTCAATGCAGGGGCTGGGGAAAGTGGAGACCAGCTAGCCTCCCTGAACCCATGAGCTCCAGAGTTAGTGAGAGCCCTGTCTCAAGGTGGAAAGCAATAGTAGAAAGAAGATGACCAGTGTTGGCCTCTGGCCTCTCTGCTGTATGCATGCATGTATACATGCCTATATGAACACATACATCGCACACATGCATACCAAGACACCAAGTCATTTTTAAGAAATGATTTATTTTATTTGTAAGTGTCTTGTATGTGTAACATGTGTGTGCTTGGTGTTCTCATCATGTCCCGTGGAATTGGAGTTACAGATGTTTGTGAACCACCATGGAGATGCTGGGAACTGAACCCAGGTCCTTCTCAAGAACTACAAGTATTCTTAGTACAAGTATTCATTGAGCTATCCCACCAGCCCAGCATACTAAGTCATCTTAAGGGTTCATTAATTGGTTATTTAAATACTGGTACAGGGCTGTCAAGATGGCTCAGTGGGTAGAGGCACTTGTGCACAAGCCCAGTGATCTGAGTTCCATTGCTAAGTCCCGCAAGGGGGAAGGAGATAACGGATTGTCTAAAGTTGTCTTCTGACCTTCACATTGGGCACTGTGGTACACCTGTTCTTGTGCTTGTTCTTTCGTCTCATACACACACACACACACACACACACACACACACACACACACACACACAAGCACACACATATTCTATGTAATTAAAAATGTAAATACTCATAATCCAGAAAGGGTGCTATGTATCTGGAGTAACTTGTGAAGTGTTTGACTTTTCATAGTGACCCTGGGAGACTGGAGGCTCTTCTTACTCCGGAGGTTTTTCTTTAGATTACCTTCACGTGAGAAATGAAACTCCCAAAACTTTGAACATGGCTATTCTCAGTGATCTGCCCTTCCCCTTCCCCTTCCCCTTCCCCTTCCCCTTCCCCTTCCCCTTCCCCTTCCCCTTCCCCTTCCCCT
>JANHMN010000009.1:24280240-24290253 GCA_030674055.1 Rhabdomys pumilio | reverse complement strand
GATGACAGTAGTAGTTTACCTTCGGGGCATGACGTCATGGGCCTTTGAATGACAGTAGTAGTCTTTGGCTGTGTTTACAGTACCAGGCATGAATTCTCTCCTGTGGAACAGGACTTAAACCCAGCAGAAAGGGGACGCTTGCCTTTCTGAGCCTGCCTTTGAAGTAGTCAAATACTTGATTTCCAGCAGTTTTGGCAGTTCTATTTATGGGAGCATGAAAAAAAAAAGGTCTCAGATAGTGGTTGATTCAAGAGGCAGAAAGAAGCAGCAGCTGTGTGTGTGTGTGTGTGTGTGTGTGTGTGTGTGTGTATGTATGTATGTATGTATGTACATGTGCATCCATGTGTTTATGCATGTTCTCATGTGGGTACATGTCTGAGTATACAAAGTAGTAGAATGAATTTAGGAATTATTCAAAATTTTAGGCTTCAGAATGCAATTTACTGAGTTTGTGAATATTGCATTATTTGTGAATATCCTATATGATAAATTTGATTTTTGATTCATAGAAGATATTTTTAAGAAAATAAATCTTCATGAAATATTTTTGATGAAGATTTAGAAATGTAGGTATGAAGACATTTTATGTTAATTATTTGTTATTTAATATAAATCAGCATATTATTTTTAGTTATTTCTGTATATGTGAGTGTTTCTGGTAGTGGGCATATGTCATAGTTTGAATTTAAAGGTCAGATGATGGTTCTGTAAAGTCAGTTTTCTCCTCTGTCTTTATGTGGATTCTGCAGATGGAATTAAGGTCACTGGCCTTTGCCCACTGAACCATTTGTTTGTTTGTTTCCTTGATTTTTTTTTTTTTTTTTTTGAGACAAAGTCTCTGTTGGAGTTTGCCATTTCAACTGTATTGTCTAGCCAGCAAACTCTTGGAACCTACCTGTCCTAGAACTCTAGAAACTTGCTACTGTGTCCAGCTCTTCTTTAGGTGCTGGAGATCCAAGGTCAGGTCCATATGCTTGTCTCCACTGAGCCCTTTTCCCAGGCCCCCAAAGCTACTGATACCCTTATGTCTGAAGTAACTATTTTATTATGTACAGCCATGGAGAAAGGATGGAAAGGGTATTCACTGGATTTCCGGGGAGGTTGACAGAGCTGAGCTAGAGCCAAGTGTCCTATGGTTGGCACAGCACACTGTGTTTGTACTTCATTTTCTTTTTTGTGTGTCATTTATTATTTAAGACTTTTAGCTGCATCATCAAGTGAGACATTATCTTTTTTTCCAACTCCTTTCAACTCAAGGACTTCTTGGTGATCATTATACTGTTTTTAGGTCTGGGTCCATTCTTTGTGTATATTAAAAATATGAAGTATGACTAACTATATATTGAACTTTATAAAGGGTTGTGGACAGGTTGAAAACCTGAGTTTGAACCCTAGAACCCAGGGTAGACAGTTTTCCACCTAGAGTTATCCTCTGACCTCTACCTGCGCACTATGGCACATGTGCACCTGCACTTACATAAATACATCACACACACACACACACACACACACACACACACACACACTCACACTCACTCAACAAGGTATTTTAAAATTACAATAAGAACTGTATAGTGCTTTCCTTAATGCCTGGGTATATAAGCCATTCCTGGGTGTCTTATAAAGTGAGGAATGGAAACTGAACCAAATGAAGTCAGGCCTTGGTGGGAAGGGGAGATATGAGAGTGGGGCTAGGGCTAGGCAAGGGAGCCTGAGGACTCACTTGTAGCCCTTCCCTGGATCTGGCCACACCCTTTCTCAGGGACCCAGTTCCCTGCTTTTCTTTTTACCTCAGACCCAGATCTGTTCTCTTAGGGCCAGATCTTTCCTGATCTGAGACCTGTTTGAGATGGGAGCAAATGATAGCCTTGTCACAGCACCCTGAGAAAAAGTAGGTTCAGAGCTGGATGAAAAAGCCAGTGCTGTTCCCCAGGAGAGGCATGCTGGGACTGACCCACTGTGCTACCAGCCCAGTCCCCAGGAGCATCCTGCAGCTGCATGCTTGGGACCCTGGTGATTCACTGTAAAATGTGAAACCTCCATGTAAGTGAATAAAGAGATTGAGACCCAGGACTCCAAAGTATGGGTGGATGTGACAGTGGAAGGTCATGACATATACTGAGGGTGGCTGTTGCTAGGCAGACTACAGGAATGATCCCATTAAGGTTAGCTGAATTCAAGAAACTCTTGAGGGAAATGTCTGGTAACACGTGCCAGCCTCCTAATGGAGTCAGGACAGCACCGTGGTCCATGCACAGTTGAAGGTTTTGTGGGTAGAGCCTCACCTCATCGTCCAAGATGGCCCTCTAGTTCCTCTGCAGTCTAAGCTCAGGCATTTAACAGGTATGGAACATATATTTGGGATTTAAGAGTGTTTTAGGCTTTTATTTAAAAACTTTAGCCCCCCACCCCTCAAAACTATTAGTTCTGAACACAGGCCAGCTTTGTGCTGAGCGTGTTCCTTTCTGCCCAGCTCTGTTGTCTGCTAAAAGATATCTGTAAGTAGAGGGCCAGGCTGAATGGGGGCAGTTTCCTCTTTGCCTCAGGTAGCTTGCTAGAAAAGTATATTTTCTTAGACTGAGATCTTGATCTCTTTGTTTAAAGGGAAAATACATTTTTTTCTTCTATTTCCCAAAGTAGATGCGTCCTGTTAAGGGCAGGAAATGCATACTGGAAATGGGGACACCAACAGGGGACAGCTACTGTACTGACTCTGGGGAGCTGTGTTCTAAATCTTACCTTGCTGATGGCTTCATGTTCACAAGCTCTGTAATCATGACCTGTCTGTCTCTGGTTGGTCTAGCTTTATATTCTGTACTTGCTGGCAGATGCTCGAGTGCTGCTGAGATGCTTAGAAAGGACTTTCTGTGTTAGGACTTTGATTCATCGGCTCCTGGTTGGTGCTTTTTTTTTTTTTTTTTTTTTTCTGCTGTTTTCTGTGAAAGTGACTCCACTCCTGTGAACTGGACAATTTATAATGGAGAAGCTAGGAGCCTGGAAGTCTGGAGTTAGACTGTGTTGTGTGACAAGCTCTTGCTGGGAAGATGCAACAGACACACCCCAGAGAGAGAGCCCATGAGAGAGCAAAGTACAGATGCCACCAGAGTCTTGGTGACCGAGTGAGCTTTATTGCAGTTACTCAGAGCAGTATGAGTGAGGGGTTCAAGGACAGCTGCATCACCATGGCCCCACCCCAGCATCAGGACCGCTCACAAAGCCAGGAACCAGGACCACACTGCCCAGCCTGCAGGTAGCTCAGCAAGCTGGGAGTGACCTTTCCAAGTGACTCTGGTCTAAACCTCTTCTAGGCAGCTTGCCTGGTTTCTGCTTCTTCCAGGCAGCTACTGTTGTCAGTTTTTAAGCATTTCTCCTCTGAATCTTCTTTGCGGCTCAGCTTTACTTTGTCAGAGAGGGTCTCTCAGTTTTTATTATATACTCTGGCAGGGACAGGCCTAGTGAATCTGGTCAGTTTCAGCTACTTCCTAAACATATTTTGAGTTGTTTACCTTCTGGCTTAGAGGAGCCACCTGAGAGATGGAGTGTTTCAAACCTGGAAGAAATGGTTATGCTAGAATGCACACTTATTCTCTCTCTCCTTCCCTCACCATTGCGTTTTGTAAATTGTTTGGTCTCCCATTGCTTGGGTAAAATTGGTGGGTGCCCTTCGGAGAAAGGAAGATGATTTTGCTAGAGTAAAGCCAAGAAGTGAATTTGAAGTGTTTAGTTTGCTTATGGTGGTGAGGAAACTGAAGAAAAGAGCTCCCTGGGTGGGAGGTTTACCCTGTGTGGCAGGGTTTGATGTGGTTACCTCAGTCGCTTTCTTCCTAGAGGTCAGATAGTTCTGAGATTCTTCCAGGTAAAGCAGTGTTCTGTAGGACAGTGTGTTTGAATGCCAGCGAGTCTGTTGTCCATCCTGCAACTGACAGGGGTATCCTTGTTTGTAATCTTTGTGTAAGGAATAAGGAAACACATCTTAATTTCCCTGTTGGGTTAACAGCAATGAGTAGGAATTCATATTTTTAGGGGGAACAATGTTTTATAAAAAATTGAGCAGATAAATAGAAGAGCAACAATCCACTCCATCTCCTGCATATGGACGTGTGTGTGTGTGTGTGTGTGTGTGTGTGTGTGTGTGTACACGTGTGCATGTTTGTAAAGGCCAGAGGTTGAGTCAGGTGTCTTCCTCAACTATTTCACCTTGTCTTTTGAGGCAGGATCTCTTTCTGAGCCTGGAGCTTGCTGACTCAGTTAGAGGAATCCCCTTCTGTCCTAGCTTCTCAACCCTGGGGTTACAGGTCTGCATTGCTGCCCCAGCTCTAATGGGGGCTAGGGGTCTGAACTCAGCTTCTTATACAGGGAACACTTTATTACCACAGTGACAGCTTTGACTTGATGACCACAAGTAAATAGGGAAAACATCCTTTAAAGCACAAGGTCTTCTTCTATATGGGCTCTGTTCTACCAGTTACCCTAGGACCAAGTGTCAGAGGAAAACATGTATTTTCACCTAAGAACAGAAGGGTCTGCCTGGAGGGAGTTAGATGAATGGAGAGACTGGATTTCATAGCATCTGCCATCTTTCAGTCTGCAGTCTGTGAGCTCCTGGCCAGCCTGTGAAGAGGGTGTTAAGTAAAAATCCAAGGTCATCTATCTGAGAGCCATTAATAAAGGGACACAGGTAAACACAGTGAGTCTTCTTGCCTCACGATTTTTGATGTTAGAGGTCAGAACGTAGGATAAGACAGGAGAGAAGGCTTTTTGACTGATTGAGGGCTCGGCCTTTCATTTCTAAGTGGTTGGAAGAATTGATGGTTCATTGTCTGCTCGGTCCTGATGATGTAATGGTGTTTTCCTCAGACTGGAGTGCGGCTTTTGGCAGTGACTCTGCATCACAATAGCTTGAAAATAACAGAGTCTGTAGGTACCAAATGTGTGTTTTCTATGCATGTACTGTGTCTATGCATTCATGAAGGAAGTATGTGAAAGCTAAAAAGAAAAAAAGTCACTTAAAATGAGAAATGATGGCCTTCAGTTTGGAGCAAGGCTTTGCTGAGTGTGTCTAGCTCTTTAGCTTTGTACCCTCTCCCCTAAAGATGTTCATCCGGAGACTGGTAGCATTGAACTTAAATATCCTATAGCTGTTCATCCGGAGGCTGGTAGCATTGAACTTAAATATCTGCTGCACACGGTCTGCATTTAGTATATGATCTGTTTGGATGAGTTTTGCCAGCTAAATGAGCAAACACTGGTGTGAATTTATTTGAATTACTTCTTTTACTACATTTTAACATTTAGCTTAGCAAGTGTGTGTGTGTGTGTGTATGTATGATTGCTGTAGTTTTCTTTTTTGGTTTTCGTTCAGAATTTTGAGAAGATGGTAAAATATGCCGTGGCCAAATGTTCAGAGTTGATTTGCAGTGCAGAAATTTGAGCCAAATCTGACTGTTGGTTTGGATTTTACTGTCCAGTGGAAGGAATGATTCCAGAGAAGCTTGTATATTTATCTTGCTCAGTTCACATTGAACCATGCAGCAGAGAAGCATGTTCTTCTTATGGATCATGTGACTTACGAATGAATGCATCACATCTTTCTCCCTCCTTCAGTGACAAAGTGGCCTTAGGAAGAATTACAGTTGCATTGGGCTTTGCTAGTATTGGGGAGGTGATGGAAAGTAGCTGTTAATGGCCTACATATCTTCTTAAAATACTGAAGTATTTTCGAATTAGTGAGTTGTGGCTACACAGCTATTGCGTATAATCTAAATTACTTGCTTAGGGGGAGGCTTGTGAAGAATACTACTTTTTTTTTTTTTTTCCCTTAAAGGGAATGCTCAAAGAGGTGTGATTGTTTTGTTCCTTTGAGGCAAGATCTCTCAGCCCTGGATGGCCTGGTACTTACTGTACACCAGGCTGGCCCCAAACTCACAGGAATCCGCCTGGTTCTGCCTCCCAAGAGCTGGGATTGAAGGTGTATACCACACTGGCTGATGAGTTCTTTTTATATCGTCATCTTGATGTAACCTATAATCACCAAAGCTGAGGAGTTGCTTGACTCTGGCTGGCTTTCAGGTTGTGAATATGGGGCATTGTCTTGGTTGTTAATTGCTGGGTGGTACCATCCCTTAGGCAGTGGTCCTGGGCTGTAGTAAGTAGATGGGAGAAAGCTTGATGAAAGCAGACAAAACAAGGACATATGTTTCTTCTTTCTGCTTTGACTGGGTGTGATGTTTGAAGTTTCTGCCTTGACTTACCTTAATGATGGACTGTAACTTGGAACTGTAAGCCAGATATACCCTTTACCTTTGAAGTTGCATTTTGTCAGTGTTGTGGTAATCTTTTTGGAATAAGCACTGACGCCAGTGTGGAAGAGAGGGGATGTCACTGATGGATCCTGAAAGGCTTCAATGCCAGGTCGAGTTTGTATTCTCATTTTATACTGTAAAACCACAAGGTGGGGTGGGCAAGATTTTATGGACGTGTGTGGCAGTCAGCAGGTTGTTAAGGGCAGTGGCCAGTGTTTTAGCTGTTTTTCCAGGTTGTTTTGTCCCAGGTAGCAGGTGAAGTTATGACTGGCAAATAGTCAGTACAGGCAACACTTTAAGTAAAGCAGCCAGGCACGGTGGCGCGCGCCTTTAATCCCAACCCATAGGAGGCAGAGGCAGGCGGAGCTCCAAGTTTGGGGACAGCCTCGTGTACAGAGCAGGTTTCAGGACAGCCAGGGATATACAGAGAAACCCCAACCTGAGGGAGGAAGAAAATCAGTATCTAATAATTAGTTTTTTCTACATTATTCTGTTTATCAGTGTGTTGTTTCATAGCAACAGAAAAGAAGCTGGCCAAGAGGATAAAGCTGTGCATGGGAAGAAATCCCAACACATATGAAAGAGTGCCAGGCCCTCAGTCCTCTTCATAACAAATCATGGAGAATTCTAGTCCTTTGAGAATGCCAACTTTCATGGGCATTTGACAAAGCAAATGTATTCACTTTCCGAAGGTGAGTAGAGTAAAATATATGTAGTTAGATGCCCTTTGAATCATCTGTAGAATAGAATACACAAAGTTATTCTAAGGGGAGGGAGTTTATTAGATTGGCTTACATGGGTCAGGGCTGAGTAGTCCCACAATAGCTGTCTGTGAGCTGGAGAGCTGGGGAAACAATAGCTATGTAGTCTAAAAAGCTCGACACTTCAGAATAGTAGTACCAGTGATACAGCTTCAGTCTAGTGCCAAAGGCCTGGAAGCTCCATAAAGGGTTGTGGGTGCCAAGTCTGTGTTCAAAGTAATCTGTCATTCCCAAACCATGGCATCAGCAAAATGTACCTACTGGAAAAGGTTCAGTTCGTGTGCTTCTGTTCTTCCATCCATGTACCAAGCCTTTGGGTGGTACTTTCGGAATCAAGGTGTTTCTTCTGCAGATAGCTAACTCATTCCAAGCATCTCCAGACACCCTCATAGACAGGACATGAGCTTCATTGCTTTTCTGATATCTGTCAGACAAGTCATGTTGACAACCAAGATTCACCATCTCTGGAAAAAGCCATATAGTTTATTATTCTCACATCTAATATGTCCTTAGGAAGTTATAATCTAAAGACATTGGGAAATTGTATTTTTTCTTCAAGACAGGGTTTCTCTGTATAGCTCCGACTGTCCTGGAACTCACTCTGTAGACCAGGCTGGCCTTGAACTCAGAAATCTGCCTGCTTCTGCTTCCCAAGTGATGGGATTAAAGGCGTGCGCCACCACTGCCTGGCCAAGGGAAATTGTATTTTTAAAAGTCACTTTCTAGGGGCTGGAGACATGGCTAGCAGGTAAGAAGGTGGCCATTGGCCGTCCAGCCTGCCTCCCTTTGCAGGAGTCATTATTTCAGCTCTCATTCTTTTCCTGTTTGACTCTGTGCTCTCTGAGGTCTAGAATCAGACTCATTGCTGGCTTTTTCTCTAAGCAGTTGGCTCCAAAGCATCCTATCAAATATCTCAAAAACAAGACAAACCCACCAAACTCTACAGGAGCTTGGTGTGTGCTGTCTGCAGACCGAAGCCCAGGCTCCTGAGCATGTGAGCATGCTTATTTGGAGCCTCTCTGGGCTCTCCCACACTTGCTATTCCATACACTGTCCCACCAGATTTACTTCCATTCTGGGACAAACCTAATGGCACTTCTTTTGGCTGTGTGAATTGCATCTCCTTAGCTCTGCTGAACTCTTTGTATGCTCTGGCTTCTGAGAAGTCTATGCTGTTTCCTGGTTGAAGGGACCGACATAGGAGTTGCTGTTCCCTCCATCCCCTTAGCCACAGTTCGCTTGGCCAGACCACACTTAAATTATGGCCTTAGGCATATTTGTTTTAACTATATTGCCCGTGATTGTGCAGATAAAGACTTCCTTTTATTTATCCTTGGGTTTCTGAACCTCTTTCTTGCCCAGAAGGAGTTTCTGTAACTGCATATTTAATTCAATTATATTTCACTGGATATTAAGTGTCTCTTGCTTGCTTTTATTTGAAGTGGCTATTTCTTTCTCTCTTGCTTTGTTATAAAAAACAAAAACAAAATTCTCTTTTAAGTTAAAAACCCTCCTTTTTGAATGTGTCCTAAAGCACTGTATTGGAATGAGCAGAATTAGCTGACAGGAATTGGTAAAAATGGTATATGGTGGTTTGAATACGCTTGGCCCAGGGAGTGGCACTGTTAGGAGGTGTGGCCTTGCTGGCGGATGTGCATCACTGTGGGTGTGGACTTTGAGAGCACTGTCTCCTAGCTGCCACAGGATGCCAGTCTTCTCACTGTTTGGCTTCAGAACAAGATGTAGAACTCTCAGCTCCTCCAGTACCATGTCTGTCTGCCTGGTTCCTGCTGTGATGGTAATGGACTGAACCTTAGAACCTGTAAGCCAGCTCTAATTAAATGTTGTCCTTTATGAGTCGCCTTGGTCATGGTAGCTCTTCACATCAGTGGAAACCCTAAGACATGGTACTTGTGAGACACTGGCTGACTTTTCGTCTTTCTTGACGAAGCTGGGTGAGGGGTCGTATAGTGAGTAACAACAAGAGCGTCCCTGTTCATCCCATCTAACACGCTTGAGAAATGAGTATTGGTTGGATGTCAACTACCTTGACACCTCTATCAGTTTGCTTCATGTTCCTGTGAGAAAGACTGTGACCAAAAGCAGCCTGGGAAAAGAGGGCTTACTTAATTTACATATCCCAAATCACAGTCCACTGAGATAGGCCAAGGCAGGCACTCAGGCAGTAACTGAAGCAGAAGGAAGCTGTGGAGGAATGCTTTTTAGTGGCTTGCTCTCCTGGCCTGTACAGTTTGCTTTCTTATACACCCTGGCGCGACCTGCCCAGGGATGCTGTTGCCCACAGTGACCTGGGCCCATCATTCATCAGTCAACAACACAATCAAGACACAGGCCACTCTGATGGGAGCATTTTCTCAATTGATATGCTTTCTTCTTGAAACCCTGCCTGTGTCAAGTTGACAAAAAACTAACCAGGACAATACACATCCTAAACTTCGTTGGCAGTTGAAGATTAATTACTTACTTGTTGCAAATGTGATATTTAGTTTGATTGTCAACCTGACAATGTAGAGTCACCTAGAAAGAAATTCCCAATGAGACTATCAGGACATCAGCTTGCTTATTATTACTTGCTTAGCGCTGAGTCATGTTTATTAAAGTCGTGACTATTAAAGAATGGCTTGTTACTTCATTTGTTTAGAATCCAGTCTGTTCCTTACCTGAAATCAAAAACATTTTTAGTTTTTCAAGGAAATTTCTCTGATAGGCTCATCCCAGAATGTGGTGAGGGGTTCTGAAGGCCATCCACCCTCCTTCTTAGCTGCCCTGGTCCCGATTTCTTCCAGGGATCCAGGAGGAAAGAGCTTGGCTTTCCTGACTACCAGCTGAGGACTGCTGTTCTAAACTGTGAGGAACAATTGCTTATGGGCTGGCTGTATGAGCCACCTGTCCTCTGTTGGGCCCTGCGTGTGTGTGGGACACAGTGCAC
>JANHMN010000009.1:24228776-24280230 GCA_030674055.1 Rhabdomys pumilio | reverse complement strand
TGTGGGACACAGTGCACAGCAGTCCACCTGTCCTCTGTTGGGCCCTGTGTGTGTGTGGGACACAGTGCACAGCAGTGGAAGTCTCCTGGCCATGCAACTATGTCCTGCTGTTCTGGCCTGAGCTTTTTACTCTCTTGACTTCCACCGGCATTTTTATTAGAACAGTTTTCTAAGCTGCATTAAATTGATGGAAAACTGAAAGTCCATAAGGCCTAACTTCCCTTTGTGCTTTATGGGTGTAAAAGTCTGCGAGTCTTACAAGCCCTCCTCTCCTGACAAACTTTACAAGCTATGCAGTGCCCTCTGGAGGGACAGAGGAAGAGACCGAGCTTCCTGGCCGTGTTAAACTTCTAAGCCCTGGGTTTCATGGTGCTGCAAAGTTACTCAGGTTCTTTCTTAATACTCTTCCTTCCCTCTTTCCCCAGATGTCTCCTTGAGCTCTCAGGTGGATGTAGAAGGATAATGAAGCTAGTGATACATTTACCCAGCTTATAAATTTTGCTTTTTGAGAAGAGATACCTGATGGCTTAGGAAAAGAAAAGCAGCTATTCCTTGTCTTCAGAACAGTGGACTAGGAGAGCAGATGTGGCTCATACACATTGCTCTGTGTTAAGTATTATAGCTAAGTAGGTAAACTGTGGCAGGAGCAGACTGCCTGAGTCCAGAACCTTCTGGAATCGATGGCGATGGCTCTGGAGCTGAACCTTAAAGGCAGGTGAGGTTTTGGCAGAAGAATGTGGATAGTTTAATGGCCTGAGCAAAGCCATGACAGCTGCTGCCGTGGTCTAGGGAGACCATGGTCACATGCAGTGAAACTTTGGGGTACTGCCCATCCCTGATCCTGTGGAGGGCAGAAGGTGGGTTTTGTTTTGCTCGGGGTAAGAAGAGTACTGAGTTTGGAGAGTGCTCTCTTGGTGCAATGCTCAGGTACTTGTTCTATGACTGGATGAAGTTGCCACAACAAAAGCAGCTAGATACTCACCAAATGGGTCGGAGGCTCCAGGCTGTGCTGCACTTTCAGGCAAATCATTTTCACTCACAGTCAGTGGCTGGCTAGCTGCTATTGCATTCCCCTTTAATACATGAAAATTCGTGGCACACTTGGCACGTGAAACTGGGCTATTTGGGTTTGGGACCCACAGTTCTTTCTAACTTTGCTTCTTAGAAAGGTGGGTAGGTGGATGCTGGATTCAAAGGACACCAGGGCCTCACAGCAGTTCAGATAAGCTGAACTTAACTTAACTTGGTAGGTTTTCAAGTTGTCCTTTGGAAAGCTAAGGAACTATGTGGTTTCCAGCATGCTATTCACTGTTCCAGAAAACACTTGAGTGGAGTGAGATAAGGTTATCATCACCAACATGACCATTGATATTTAAAGCTGACCTGAGATCAGCCTTACGTTCAGTAAGCTCCCTCGCACATACACAGTGACACACATGGGGAGTTGGAGAACAACTTGTCGGAAGAGGCTCTCCTACTATGTGGGTCCAAGGATCAGACTTGAGTTGGTAGCTTTATAGCAAGGGCCTCTTACCCATCGGCCATATTTTCTGTTTTTCTGAGACAAAATCTCGTACCATACATAGGCCAGGCTGGACTAGAAATGGCTTTGTGGTCCAAACTGGTCTGGAATTTGTTCCAGTTCTTAATGCTTCAACCTACTGAGTTTGGGCCAGACTGTTGGGACATTTTATTTAAGGGACTTGAGTATGAATGTGTACTGAGGTGTCCTGATGACTTCATCAAGCAATGGAAAGTTTACAGTACAAAATAATTGCATTGTTCATGAAGTAGTGCCAAGGGTTAAAAAGTGAGAGCTCATGTTAGGTGCCAGCCGTGTGATTCATGACGGGCCCAGGAAGCACCGAGGCTGCACTAGCAGCCCAGCACTCGCTGTCTCCCCATTCTCCTGTACACACAGCCTCCACTCGCCAGCCCGTCCTGAGGTGGTACTGGCTCGTCTTGTTAGAACTTTCTGGTGGCTTGGATTAAAGCACTGAAATGTAAGAAGGGAGCTGGAGGGACATTAATAGGATCTGCAGCTGTGAATCTCAGAGGGAGTCTGGGCCACAGCTCCGAGCCACCCGTTCCTCCCTTGTTTCCGGCCTTCTTTGAGACATACTCACTGCTTTTGAACATTTTTTTTCCCCCTCAGATTTCAAATTTTTGTTTAGTCCCTTCTCTGAGGGTGACTTGGGACAGACAAATTGACCCAAACCAAGAAAGGACTTAGAAAAAGTTGTGGCCTCTTGTTCCTTGCACTGTATTCCGATTCTCAGTGTTGCACTGGTATCTAAACTGGGCTTCAGATCTTCTGGTCATGCCCAGTGATCTTTGTTTGAGTTACCAGTAATGGCCAGTGTTACAGTATCCTGGTGAAAAAAAGCCCCAGGCTCCCAGCATGGAGAGTCAGCTGTCTCTGCAGCCTCAGTGCCATGACAACTTTTCTGTGCCAAGGGAAGGATGGACATGGAAGGTCACAGCAAGTGCAGGGAGAAAGATGCTTCAGGGCAGTGTTGGCTGGTTAGAGACATGGAAGCTGCCTATTTCAAAGCTACTTTTGAGACAGTTCGTTTTGGTTTTGTTTTAAATGACGCCAGGTATGTCTTTTAGGGGAACACAGGTGCCGAAAAGGGTTATGACTGTGTCCTGGAGAACCAGGGCTGCCTGCAGGAATATGAAGAGGAAGAGCAAGCAGGTTGGTTGCAAGGGACTGAAGGACACAGCCAGAGCAACTGCTCATCCAGCCTTTGTAAGAGAAGCAGAGCTGCTTGGGAATACGGAGCACAGCAAGCCATAGGATTTAGCACCAGGTTCTGCCCAACAAGACTGTTCACTGTGCCCATGGAAGTCTTTCTGCACACTTCCTGTCCTGTATGCCAGAGCTCTCTTTTGGTCTTCATAACTCCAGATGTGGATGATAAATTCTTTTGATGGGAGGAAACTCATGAGTGCTCATCACAGATGAGCCTGAGGTATGGAAGTGCCCACCAGCTGTTCCATGACCCACAGCCTTCCTCTTATTCCCCCACCCCCACCTCCATTAGGTCAGAAGACAACTTGCAAGAGTCAGCTCTGTGGGTCCTGGGGCTTGAACTCGGATTTTCAGTCTTGGCAGCAAACACCTTTATTCCCTGAGCCATCTAGCCAGCCCATTATACACTTTCCCTACTTGTGCATTGCAGCCTCTTGTGTCCTGCATTCTCTTGCTTATCCGAGTGTGTCTGTCCAGCGATGGCTTACTGAAGCTGGAAGGATATTTTAGGACGTGGGGCGCTGGATTCTGACTTGTGTCTTCCCTCCCTTCTCCTCTGGGGTTGTGTGTGGGGAAAGAAATCATTTGCTGTCTAGCTACTTGTGTCCTCACTGTCTCTCCCCCCAAGCCCCCCACCCGGGTGTTTGCAGAGTGATCTCAAGTGCTACTGTTGCTTTAATGGCTGTCAGGAAAGGTGATAAAACTGTGTTCTAGGCTTCTTTAACTTTGCAGCTCTGATTACAGTGTCACAGAAAGAGCTGGACTTTGGAGTCCTTTTCAGATATGGGAGCAGGTGACAAAACTGACGTTAAAACAGGGTAATGTCCAATGCTCCTCTGTTTTTCAAAGTTGTATGGCCCACAGGCTGTGTGTGGCTGTGTGTTGCTGAGGACAGCTGTGAACATGGCCCAACAGGAAATCATAAACTTATTTAAAGCATTATGAGATCTCTCTCTCTCTCTCTCTCTCTTTCTCTCTCTCTCTCTCTCTGTGTGTGTGTGTGTATGTATGTGTGTGTTTATTTTTCTCAATATGTAGATGATAATATTATCTTGTGATGTCAAAAGGTTGTTCTTGCCTGGCCCTAAGACCTTTGGTAATCCTTCCAAGGTTCTAAGTTTAGGTGCAACAATTATGGAAATCAAGCCAGTATGTAATCATAAATAGATTAATTGCTGGTCCTAGGCCAGGAGGATTAAGTGACAGGGTCTCAGGCAGAATACACTGTGTTTTCTAAAACCAAACATTTATACAGAATGGATAAATGTTAAATGTTTTTTTTTTAAATTTGCTTTTCATTGTTGTCTTAGGCTGCACAGTTATTTCATTTGAGATACTTATGTGTGAGTATGCGTCCCTATGTTGTGACTAAGAGTGTGGTTGGAAGTAAGGATACCTTTGGGAGTCGGTCCTCTCTGTCCCCTTCCAATAAACATAAAGCAATAACATTTAAAAAGCAAAGTTATGCTCCTATACTGTAACATTTGAAAGGCAGGGGAGATGTGAAGCAGATCTAGAGCTACTTGGTTGCCAGGAAAAGGCACTGAGGACTACAGAGACAGGCGACTTCTTTTCAAATGCTGTAAGCATAAAACCAAACAAAAGAGAGATTTCCTGTCCTCACTGCCACTGGCATTGAAAGAGATGACTTAGAAACCAACACTCGAATGAACCAGACCCCCAGGGCTAAGCACAGTGTAAGTGAAACTTGCCTGCTGTATTTCTGTGCTTATATTGAGCCCCATAAATAATAGAAGAGTTTGAGATAGCTCCAGTGGGGAAAAGTTTTCATATTACATTGATCTGAAAATGGTTAGGAGGATGTTCCACTTGGGTTCTTAATAATTCTCTTCCTTCTCCTCCTTCACCTCTTCCTCCTCCACTACCTCCTCTTCTTCCTCTCTACCTCCCGTTTCTCCTCCTCCTCCACCTCCTCCTTCACTCCCTTCTTTTCCACCACCTCCTCTTCCTATTCCTATTCCTTATGTTTTTAATGGAGTCAAGACTCCATTATTATTGGAGCAACTGATTGTGTCTAGTTTCACGTGCTGTTGGAGTTGTTCTTGTTGAATGGCTGGTAGATCTCTGACAAGCAGAGTGAAGGAAAAGGTGTGGGAGATGGAATGAGGAGAATCAGACCTAGGCTGTGTGCTATGCACTTAATTCTAAAAAAGCTCTCTCTACCCTGGGAAGATCTCATACCTTTCCGCCAACATTTATTGAACACATGAAGTAGTTGGGCACAGTCAGCCCTGAGCCCGCCTGCCTGCTAGGCTTCTGAGCTGTAAAGGCAGAAAGAGAAACAAGAGGGGTCTTGCTTGGTCTTAGGGTGGCCTGGTGTCTGAGCCAGAGGTTGCCACTCTTCGCTGTGGTCTGTAGTAACACATTCAGTTTATGTGAGAGGTAAACATTTTACCCTGAAATAGACTATTGAAGGCAGAACACATGTCTGACCTTAAGCTCTGTTCTTGAAAGTTGTAGACTTCCTAATGAAAGCAGCCTGACCTTTGGCTTTCGTGACTCTGATACTTGCAGACTGTTGTAGACAGGGTTAGTTGGGAAACGGGTGGTCTTCCATGAGAGGGGTGGCGAGCATGTGCTCTAGACTCTCACTGTTGTTAGTGTTGTGTCTTTGTTTGTTTTTCCTTTGCATCATGTCAGAGCTGGGCACCGTGTCTGTCCGTGTCACAGAGCCGGACGTGGTATCGGATCCTGTAGTCTCAGATGTTCACTAGGCTGAGGGGACAGCTGAGTCTAGTAATTTAATCATGAATTATCAACCAACCAGTAATAAATAAATTTGCTTCTGCTTTTCTCAGTCTAGTGCTTGCCCTACTGTGTCCTGTTGCCCCCGAGTTTTCCTATGGCCATGGTTGTATGAGATTAGTGCTCTGCCCTGCAGTATATAGAGGAAGGGAAGGAGGGTCTGGGCATAGGTCAGTCAGTGATTCCCCTTCCCTCCCAGACTTAATTCTGATTCCTGAGTAATTAAGGAGGATGGATTCTAGAGGTCAAATACAGCGAAGACCTTTATTGGTTTTCTTTGATTTGTATTGTGAAAACATTGAAATATGCTCAAAGTAGAGAGAATGTCACAATCTGCATATAGATACCACCTGACATGATTATCAGGTATTTGTTTCTAGAATGCTTCCTAGTGCAGGGAGCCACCCTGTTCAGGTGGATATAACCTTGTAGCCAAGGGTGCTCCCAGGTGAGGATTCCCTCTTCACCTTGCAAATAGAACCAGTTTTCCTTTCACCCTGGTGGCAGCTCCTAGAGGAGTTGGATTTATGGATTTCAGATTTAAAATGTTAAGTAAGGCCTTGGGAGATAGCGCAGGAGGGCAAGCATGAAGATCTGAGCTTGGTCCCCTGGACCCACATTAAAAAAAATAGTGGATGTGGTGGCACACATTGTAATTTCAGTGCTGGTTAGTGGAAGACAAGTGGATGGCTGTGACTCACTGGCCGGCCAGCCTAACCTACTTGATGAACTTCAGGCCAGTGAGATTCTTTAGTCTTCAGAGAAAGGTGGCCAGCACCTGCTGTGAAGAGACACCATGATCATGGCAGTTCTTATAAAGGAAAACCTTCTATTAGGGCTGTCTACAGCTCGGAAGTTTAGTCTGTTGTCACCATGGCGGAAAGCATGGCAGCACACAAGCAGACATGGTGCTGGAGAAGGAACCGAGAGTTCTACATCTAGATCTACAGGCAGCAGGAAGAGAGAGACATTGGGCTTGGCGTGAGCATTTGAAAACTCAAATGCCCACTCCCAGTAATACACTTCCTCCAATAAGACCACACCTCCCAATAGCTCACTTGCTGGTGACCAAGTATTTATTTAAATCTGTGAACCTGTGGGGGCCATTACTATTCAAACCTCCACAGTGCCTGAGGTAATTATTTAAAAATGACTGCCGGTTAGGTCGACTATCTAAGCTGCAGCAACTCTGCCTAGCTCAGCTGCCACATTCTGTGACCAGAGGCCACATGCGCGCCACAGCTAGAAACGGCCAGCCAGAAACACCAGCCCTGCCACCCACGAGATGCCATCATGGGAGATGGCTCTGCCAATCTTCCACGCTGTCTCTGCAAGGCTGGGCATTGCCCAGACCATCCCGCCAACCACATGGGCTTGGTACAAATGAGATTCTAATGCTTAGATTATCCAAAGGCTTATATATTTGATAATGATCAACAATAAGATGTCCACTCAATCAGAGGTGTAACCCAGTACCCAACCTAGATATACCAACTACCTTTGACTGCGGGAGACATGTGAACATCTACCTCCATGTTCCCCTCTCTCATCTCTTCTTTCTCCTAGCTCCTCCTCTTCCTTCTCCTCTTCCTCTCCTTACTCCTCCCACCTTAGCCCCTCCTACAAGTAATACAATGCCTGAGCTTTTCCTCTGACCTCCACACATTTACAGCCACACACACCAAGTCTTCTCAGATAGTAAGAGTTTCCCTATGATCTTTTCTTAATCTTAGAAATTGTGTGTGTGTGTGTGTGTGTGTGTGTGTGTGTGTGTGTGGTGTGTATATGAGTATAGGTGATACATATACAGAGTGAGACTTTGGGTGTCTTTATCATTGTCTCCTTATGGTTTTAAATCTCAATTTATACATGCTTGTAAAAATTTCATAGTACAGACACATAGGATGTTCAGGATGAAAGGTTGGTTTCTCTGAGTCGCACACAACCATTGAAGGTTTGCTTTTGTAAGTAGAGTCATTTCATCTCCAGTGTTCTGCAGCTTTAACTATGTGACAGACTTTTTCATGTTAAATATCTGCCAGTCTAAAATGATTCTTTTAGTAGCTGCATCCTATTTTTGATAGTGAGACACTATTCTTCTGTTAGACATATACATGTGTATATATATTTATTTAATTAAAAATTTAAGCGATCCCAGCACTTGGGAGGCAGAGGCAGGTGGATTTCTGAGTTCGAGGCCAGCTTGGGCTACCAAGTGAGTTCCAGGACAGCCAGGGCTACACAGAGAAACCCTGTCTCGAAAAACCAAAAAAAAAAAAAAAAAAAAAAAAAAAAAAAAAAAGCGATGCCAGCAGAGGGTGTGCGCGCCTCATCCCGTCCAAGTTCGAAGCCCGCGAGGCTGTTGTCTAGTCTCATGGGGAAAAATTTTTATTTTACTTTTTTTGTGTGTACACACACTCATGCATGCATATGTGTGTGTGTGTGTGTAGTGAGGGCACAGGTCTTGTGGTCAGAGGACGCTGTGGAAGTCACATTTTCCTCTTTCCACCATGTGCATCCTAGGGATGAAACTCAGATCTCCAGCCTTGGCAGCAAGCACCTTTACCCACGGAGCCATCTCTCTGGTGCTTGTTCGGTTACATTTTAATTAACCCCTTCCCTTAAAATGATTAAAATATTACTGTCTGTATTTCAAGAGCAGAGTACATTTGTCAAGGCTACAATAAAAAACCATAAGGAACTTTAGTACAGCTCCGCTAATCACCTGCTGACTTTGGATTGCTTCAGTGGTGTTTTGTTTTGAGACAGGATTTCTCTGTGTAGACCAGGCTGGCCTGAACTCAGAAATCCTCCTGCCTCTGCCTCCCAAGTGCTGGAATTAAAGGCGTGTGCCACCACCGCCCAGCTGCTTCAGTGTTTTTGTTGCTAAGTGTCTTCTCTTGTCTTGAATCCACTCTGGAATATCAGGTCAATAACTCATTATGGAGGTGATGTTGATGGTCTTAACTGCCTTACTGAAATAAAATTTACTCTTTTATGTAATATACAGCTCATTTTTTGCATATTCATAGTTCTATAACCAACATCACTGTTTAATTAAAAATAACTAGATTTATTTGTGTGTGTGTGTGTGTGTACATATACACAGGCCACAGCCTGCATATGGAGGTCAGAGGACAACTTGCAGGAATCCACTCTTTGCTTCTCCTATGTGAGTCCTGGGGAATTGAATGTAGGTCATCAGGCTTGGCTACAAGTGCCTTTACTTGCTGAGCTATCTACTGGGCCACCATTACCTAACTTTAAAAATCTTTGTCATCCGTGGAAGGAACTTCTTAGTCATTAGCAGCCATGCCCCATCTTAATACCTGGCAGTGGCAACCCTTAGCCACCTTTCCGTCCCCAAGTATTTTTCTGTTGCTCTCCTAGTTAAGCACTATACAACACGTGTCCTTTTGTGTCCAGCTCATTTCACTGAGAGGTACTATTTTCACGTTGTCTTATACATATTGTGGTATGAATCCAGCATATTTAATTTCATTATTCCCAAATACTCATTGTAGAGACACGAAGTTTTGTTTATCTGGTCATAAACAAAGTTGTTGGATGTGTGGGTTGGTAAGTGACTGTGTGAAATGTTTTTGAACATTTGGGTTTTGTGTAGATGCTTTTCAGTTCTCTTGTTTTCTTAGGAGTAAAATGTCTGGACAGAATTCCTCTCATGGTTAACACTTTGAATTAGAGGCTGCGTCCTCTTACAGTTACCTACAGTGTATATGCGTTCCAGTTTTTCCACGCCCTTGCCTACAGCTGTCATTGTCCCTGAGTTCTGTTGTCTGGATTTCTGAAAATTGAACATTCTGCTTCTTTGTCTTCTTCCACGTGGGTTGTGTTTCTCCAAGGTGTACCTAGCTCACCTCCACCACAACAACCTGGATCTAAGTGTTGAGTTTAGATAAGGAATGACTTTTGAGTGCTGCCTGTGGTGAAGCCAGGTTGCTGATGCCTGCAGTTCAGTGGATTAATTTTTTTTTCATAAAAAATTCTTAGGATGCACAAGCCAAATTGCAAGTTTCAGTTTATAAAGCTATGTACACACACACACACACACACACACACACACACACACACACACACACGCCATAGCATCTCTTCTACCTTGTTTCAGTCTCACCTGAGGACTTGAGATTGGTTAGCTCTTCAGACTCTGTCTCTGCCTCCTATCTTTCTGTAGGAATGCTAGGATCAACATCACATCATACTGTATCTAGCTTTACATGGATTCTAGGGTCCTGAGCTCTGAACCTCAGCTTGCTTAGCGAGCTTCTTACCCTCTGAGCCCTGAACACCATAGTTATGAACCAGTGTGAACATAACCCTGAGGGAATCTCGGGAGTGTCTCACAACTGACCTTTTTCTGCTGGTCAGAAGTGCCATCCACGTGACACTGCCTTTACCAGCTAGATTAGCGGGGTTACCAAACTAGCACACTGGGTTGTATCTTATTTTTAATGTCGTTTTTGAAGTTACTCTATCTTGCATATATTCTCTAGTTGTATCGAGTATTTACATAGCAACGGATCGTGTGTTTCGTGAGCGCACATATTAGGAAATCTAATATGGATTTATGATCAGAAGTGTCAGAGGCTGCTGATTTAAATCGTCAACCACATTCAGACATGAGTAGAACTCACATCTTGGGTCTATCATGAACTCTGAGGGCCAGCAGTGTCAGTTGAGTGTAGACCGCAGAGTGGGATGAACAGGAGAGCTCCAGCCACAGTTCTCACGGAGACCTGAAGACCACTTGTTGTAGTTCCATAGTCAGGGGACCGAAGGTGGCATCCTGGTGGCATTTGATGGCAGAGCTAGAATTAGGATGTAGAGCTAGTGCAGCTTCTCACCCAGGAACACATCGTGCTTGGGAAGTATGGCAGCTGTGGGGAGATGGCTTCCTTGCTGCTCAAGCCTGGGGTTTGATCTGGGTTTGATCCTTGCAACCCCAGAAAGACAGAAGAGAGCCAACTCTACCCTCCATACATGTGCCACTCCCTCCAGCATGCATAATAATAATAAATATGGGGGAAGGGGCCCGGGCCTTACTTTTTACTGGTTCTTTGTGAATTTCACATCATGAACTCCAATGCCACACGTCTCCCCCTCCCCTCATATCCACCCTTCACCCTTGCAACTCTCCCCCAACAGAGGAAAACCAATCACTGTGGAAGCCTTTAGTTGTCAGCACAGCACACTCTTCTGGCTGCACTTCTTTGCTTGCAGTGCTCTACCATGACTTGTCGGTCTGGTAGACGCCTCAGGCCTCTGCTACTCCATACTGGGTCCTCACCAGGACTCCTGTTGAATACCCTGTTGTTGCCCAGAGTCATGGAGATCCTGCAGTTTTGGATCTGTAGGACTGGCCCCTTCATGCACTCCAGCAGTTCATCAGTTGGGTCGGTGTGGGAGTGGGCCAGTTCAAAACCGTGGATCTGGGCCTGAACGGTATCTGAGTTGGTCAGCCCACTGGTTCGCCCACTGTCATGCCCTTAGGCCTTAGGCCAGGTCTGCTTTCTGCCATAGGTAGAAGGGGAGAGAGGAGGGGTGATCTCTCCCTGGACCCTGTGGGCCAGCTCTCCCATGCTCATTCCCTCAGGGCTGGCTCACCTGTGCCCCTCCACCTTTTCCCCCTCCCCCCTTCACCAGAGGCAGCTTTACCATGCTGCCCAAGTGAGGTGCAGAGCCTGTTTTCTGGAGTGACACAGCTTGTCTTTCTATTCCTGCACAAAACAACATGAGCAAGAAGCAAGTTGAAGAGGAAAGGGTTTATTCATCTTCCACTTCACATTGCTGTTCATCACCAAAGGAAGTCAGGACTGGAACTTAAGCAGGTCAGGAAGCAGGAGCTGATGCAGAGGCCATGGAGGGATGTTACTTACTGGCTTGCTTCCCCTGGCTTGCTCAGCTTGCTTTCTTGTAGAACCCAAGATTACCAGCCCAGGGATGGCACCACCCACAATGGGCCCTCCCCGCTTGATCACTAATTGAGAAAATGCCTTACAGCTGGACCTCATGGAGGCATTTCCTCAAGGGAGGCTCCTTTCTCTGTGATAACTCCAGCTTGTGTCAAGTTGACACAAAAGCAGCCAGTACACAGCTGATGAGGGGCAGGTCCACACCACCGAACAGGAGACAAGTGGCAGGGCCAGCTCTACCATGCTCATATCCTCAGGGTCTGGCTTATGTGCAACGTCTGCAATGTGTGTCTGCTTTCCTGCATACTGCAGCTGGCAGTCCTGCTGTCATGGCCTGCTCCTCCATGATGCCAAGGTAAAGGGTGGGGCCAGTTCTGCACATTTCTTACACATCAGGCTGTCCCCAGGTGGCAGCCCAGACGAGGGATACCTGCCTGGCCTTTGGTGGCAACAGACCCCTGCTGCTACAGGGCCACACACCCAGACATGGCCCCAGGTGGCAGCATAGGCCAGGACCCCACCATGGTTCCAGATGGAATCTCTGGCAGTTCACATCAGGCTCTTCCTCATTCTTAGCTACCCTTGAGTCTCCAGTTCTGCCTCTCTTCATTGTGCCCACATCCTTCTGTTTCTCTTTCTCTTCTACTTCCCCACCACTTACTTGCTCCTCTTAGTGACCACAAGGGTCTCTGAGTGTCAGGAGTCCTCTCAGGAGTGGTCTCATGTGTGCTATACCCGGCCTGTGCATTATGGCACCAGGCAGGTGTCATCTCGGGCATGGTCTGACCCTCTAAGCTTGTGTGGCACCCAACTGGTGGTCTTCCCAGGCTAGCTCCCTGTCCAGGCCCTGTGACGACACTTTGGTGCTCATCTCAGCCTTGCTCGACTGACCTGCCCAAGTGGCCCCACATGAGGGTTGTCTGTCTTGGGCTCCCTCCATTCAGGCCCTTAGTCCTTGGAGGGCTTCTTCTAGTCTCCAGCTTGCTCTTGGTCCTGGGAGCCATTGGGGCCTGCGTGGCACCAGACTGGTGGTTGTCTCCGGCTAGCTTTCCCAAGGAATGTTTAGCTACTGATCATTCACGTCTTCCCAGGTCAGAGCACTGAGCAGAGCAGAGCCTGTGTCCTCCCTGCCACCTACTTATGCACTTGTGATGCAGCAGCCACAGCTGCAGTGCTTCCAGGGCCAGGGGTGGGATTATATTCTAATGAACAAAGAAGTACGAACAGGGGTATGTAAGTCAGAAAGTGCTCATTCATATTTAACTTGACTTTGAATCCAAGGGAAAGATGTTTTTTCAAGGGAACAAGGAAATTCATTCAGTTATTCGACAGATAGAGTTCTAGGCAGTGAGTAACTAGGCAAAAATTTCTATTGTCATGGAGCTTGTGATCTGTTTGGGAGAAAGAATCAATTTGCAAGCCACCTGAATACAACTTTCAGAATTTTGGAAAATTTGAGTTTGGCTACCAAGAGAGTAGTGCACAGCGGGAGGCTCAGAAATGACTTGAATCATGTGAGTGGGTGTGGGAGGGTGTGGACCCCAGGAGCTCCAAGCTCTTCTGTCTCTTGGGACTTGGTCTGTACAGAAGTATTTTCCTTCACTCACAGCTCCAGTTTCTGACTCATTGGACTGCTGCCTTCTTCAGCAGCCAGAGTCCTCCATGGTCCTATCACCAGAAAGGTCAGAGAATTCTTTTAAGCCTAGTATTAGCTTTTGCTTTTTTTTTTTTTTTTTTTTTAAGTTTTATTGAGATACTCAAAAATTTACCCACATGTACAGTTCAGTTATTTTTTACAGATTTGTATAACTATAGGACATTTTCCAATCACCCTCATAAGGTCCCTCATGCCTGTTTGTGGTCATTCCTCATTCTGAACCTAGCCCTAGGAAGACATTTGTGTCTTTTCTGTGAGCCTGCCTTCCCTGGGAGTTTCTTGTGAGCAGATTTGTCCAGTATGCGTCTTTGGCATCTTGTTTTTTCTTGAGCCTTCTATTTCCTCAGTGAGGTGAAGTATGTCACTGCTTTCTCCTTTGTTGTTAAACAGCATTTCATTGTGTGGATATAACAAGTTTCGTTTGATCCTTTTAGTTCTGTCGGCTCCCTACAGTAGATGACCTACCAGTGTTTTCAATCTGGCCTCTCTTCCAGCTTGGTGTGGATGACTGTAGCTCTGGCCTCTCTTCCAGCTTGGTGTGGGTGACTGTAGCTCTTAAGCTCTTCCCAGATTTTGTAGCTGCCCTGTGCCCCTCTATAGCCTTAGCCCCTATATGTAGCCAGTGATTACTGTGTTGGACCAGATCTCTCCAGGATACTCCTCATGATTGTTACTGCCCCATCTCTCCTTGCTCATTTAAGTTTGTAGCCAGCTGTGCTGCAGGGTAGCCAGAGTCTTGGGTGGCTACTGAAAGTTGCAGTTACTGATATGAGAACTTCTTGTTCCCATTCTTACTGTATCTCCATATGTGTGTGTATGCATGCATGTATATGTATGTGCACACATGCAATGGCAACCAGGTATCAACCTTGGGTATCATCCCTCAGAAACTGTCTGTCTTGTCTGCCTTCCTGCCCCACCTCCCTTTTTGAGACAGGGTCTCTCACTGATGTCCGCCTTTCACCAATGAAGCTGACTGGCTGGCCAAGGAACCCCAGCCATCTGCTTGTTTCAGCCTCTCCAGCACTGGGGATACAAACCTGTGCCACCAAGCCCTAGCCTGTGGGTACTGATGAACAAAGATCGTCACACTCGTATGGCAAGCACCAGAGCTATTGCCCTAGCCTTTCCTGTGTGCAGCCAGTGATCCTGTATTAGACTACCTTCCTGTGTGCAGCCAGTGATCCTGTATTAGACTACCTTCCTGTGTGCAGCCAGTGATCCTGAATCAGACTACCTTCCTGTGTGCAGCCAGTGATCCTGTATTAGACTACCTTCCTGTGTGCAGCCAGTGATCCTGTATCAGACTACCTTCCTGTGTGCAGCCAGTGATCCTGTATTAGACTAGGTCACGGCAGAATAATCCTGATTATTAATACGCTGTGCTAGGCAGGTCTGACTTACAAGTACTGCTTCCTAACCGTGCCTGACACTGACGTCACCTGACCTCTATCTAGTCTTTTGTGGCTAGTGTTTCCTCCTGTGAGAGGAAGTGGGTTGATGATGCAATGCCCTACGTCTCTTTGTAGTAGTTATATCTCTGTGTAGGGGCAGCAACTGGCAATAAGGTGTCCCATAACTGTCTCCAGATGGTCTTCCAGGCAAGGATTAAAAAGGAGACAGCCTAGTGGTGCTAGTAATACCATGAATGTCCAGGGACTCCCTAGGTGACTGCTCTGAAGGAGAGTTCTGTGAGACTATTCTCCCATTGTGTGTGTGTGTGTGTGTGTGTGTGTGTGTGTGTGTGTGTGTGTGTACTGACTCCCAAACTTACATTTTTCTTCTTGCCTTTGCCTTGTGTTCTTAGCCTTGGAAATGAGCACATCTCAAGTGCTAATGCTTTTCTCTTTTAGCTGACACAAGGCTACAGCTGAACAATGGAAGCACCGACCAAGCATTGTGTAGTGATCAGCAGCATGTACCCCAATTCTCAAGGACAGCCACTGCACTCTGGGACAGTAGCATGTACCCCATTCTCAAGGACAGCCACTGCACTCTGGGACAGTAGCATGTACCCCGATTCTCAAGGACAGCCACTGCACTCTGTGACAGCAGCATGTACCCCGATTCTCAAGGACAGCCACTTCACTCTGTGACAGTAGCAGTGTGGAATGAGAGTGTGCTTAGCCCTGCAGATGTCCTAATACGCATTGGTGCTAAGAAATAGAAGCTCACATGTGGACACATCTCTGCACCTGCTGGTGTGGCTGTGGAAGCCTGGGGCAGTAATCACGAAAGCAAGCTACAGTAGGATGCCAGGCGGCCACCGGAAATGGACTGTAGGGCTCCTGGCTGAGGAAGATTACCATAGCACTCTGAGTGGGAACTGCTTGTGTGGGTATGCAGGTGTGCTATGAGTGTGCTATGGGGTGACCAACAGGCTTCTCAGTTGTCACTGCACGGTGTGGTTTAGGCAATCTTACTTTTCTCTTTGCATTTCATGTCTTTGTTTCTTCCTTATTTTATTCATCTGAGTAATCGTGTGTGTGTGTGTGTGTGTGTGTGTGTGTGTGTGTGTGTGTGTGTATGTACCTACATGCATGCTCATAGTCAAATTCATGTGGAGACCAGGGTCATTTTCTACTTTTATTTTTTATTATTTACTTGTTTATTTATTTGTATGTATGTATGTATGTATGTATGTATGTATGTATGTATGTATGTATTGAGATGGGGGTCTCCCTGTGTCACCCTGTCTGTCATGGAACTTGCTATGTAGACCAAGGTAGTCTTGATCTCACTGGATCTGCATGCCTCTGCTAGGATTAAAGATATGTGCCACCATTCCCAGCTCACCTTCATGTTTTGACATGATGTCTCACTGATAGTGGAGCTTGCCAGGCTGACTAGCTAGTCAGTAAGACATGGGATCCTCTTGTCTCTGCCTCCTCAGTGTGAGGATTACAGGCAAACACCACCATACTTGGACTTTTCTTTGGGTTCTAGGGAGGGACATTGGGTCCTTGCATGCAAGCACTTTACCGACTGAGCCTTCTTCCCAGCCCTAACCCATGCTTTGGTGCTGAGGGGTGCAGGTCCTCATGAGTACCTACTGTGTGCCAGGCATATTAGTAAAGCTTCCTTGCCTTCATGTGTGCTCTGTAGAGTGGATATATGGATGGTAGAGCCTGCTGTCCTTTGTTCCCAAGGGTTTGGCCTTAGGGAGCCTGGGTGTTTTTTCAGGACCTGGCATTATCAGGGCACCACAGAGAGTCAGCTGACTTTGGAGGTCATTTGGTGTTGCCTGGGAGGTGTCATGACTTGTCCAAGGGTCTGAAGCCACCTGGAGAGAGGTGAACAGGCCCGAAAGCATCGGGTCTGTGATATTGTGCTGGTGAAGCACTGAGTGACCTTGGTATATTCAGAAGGCTTGTAAGCGTCATGGCTAGCCTAGTCTCTGTATGGACTTGGACTGTGTTGCTTCTCCCAGAGTGCCTTAGGAATGAGAGAGCTCATCCAGTGTGGTCCAGCTCTCCAGTCTGGTCCTGTGAAGTTTGTGTTTATCTGGCCCGGCTTTTCTCCCATCCCAGGATCATGGCGCTGTTTTTGAAGCTGTATTGCTTGTGCCTGGTGTGTTACCGGAGGCACTCTCTTTATCCCCTGTAGATACTGGAGTGACCCAAGGGCAGCTATGTAAAAATAGCACTGTTGCTACTGCTCTGTTGCTTGCTGGGTCAGGGTCTGCTTCCTTTCCTGGCTGTTGATGGATTTCGCTGTCTGTTATCAATCTGCATGTTAACTAATGGCACTGCCTTGGATTCTTCCGTTCTGTAGTGAGTAGGAAGAAGCTCACCACCTTGTGCTGAATGTCTTGCTATTTGTGTTTCTGCACATAATTCATTGGGCTGTGAGGTCCTTGCTGAAGGGGAAGCCAGGTATGGAGCTATGTCCTGTAGTCACCCAAATTGGCAGTGTTGCTCTTGAGCTGAGGGAACATTTGTAAGTAGCTAAGGGCTACAGGGCACTATATCTCTCAGCAGACCTGCCAGTGTGACTGCCCATGGAGGGCAGCATATACTGCCTGGATGCCAGATGCCAAAGGGATGGCTCTCGCTTCTGAGTGGGACTGAGCAGTATAATGTGATAGTTTATTGTGCTGTTCAAAATAGCACCCAATTTAAATGCAATAAGGTGTTTATTCAGGACTTCATGTCTTACTTTGGGACTGTCAGTTTGCTGTGATAGCTAAAACTGTAGAAACCACAGCTGTGGATAAGAAGGGTAAAGGACCAGCGTGATAAGACCATGTTTTGAGCGTTACCCTACTTACTGTAGAATTGCTGCCACCAACATGGGCACACAGAGCTTGACCCTGCTTGCTTACCTCCTTTGAGTTCACATCCAGAGCAGAATCGCTGGATCGTACGGTTAAAATTCTATTTAATTTTCTGAAGACATTTCACACACTAATCCTTACTTCACACCCCCACTAGCAGTGTGTAGCTCCTATTTCTTTGCACAGTCACTTCCTGCCTCCCTTGTTCTTCCGTCTCTCCCTCCCTTTTCCTTTGTAGTAACCGCTAGTGAATGTCAGCTGTTCTTTTTATCCACTTGCTCTGTCAGAGCAGAGCTGAGCGTCTGTCTCTCCTCTGCTGAGCACCTGCCCTTTGGGGTTCTCTGACCCTTTGCCTCCTTGTGTTGCACTTGGACTTTTCCCTGGCTTCCCTCCTGTTTAATTTCTCTTGCTCTGTGTACAGCACACTTTCAACAGAGCCCGTTTTTTTGGCTCTTAATTTGGTTTATTATTTGGTTCTTTCAAAAAAAAAAAACTTTGGAATGTCATTTTCCTTTTCCCAGGCAAATTAAGAAGCTGTAAACAATTGCTTTCACTGTGGCAGTTTTTCAGCTATCCTTGGCTTTGACCTTAACAGTGGAGCGCTGGGCAGGTGTTAGTTTCCCTTGGATTACTCACAGCTTGGTAGGCTTTAAAGAGACTGTCACAGAGGTGAAGTGTGCATTACACTATACTAAGCTTACATCACCAGCATGACTTAGCATTGTTTAAGCTGACCCTGGTCATCTGGCTGAGGTAATGGTTTGTCAGGTTTCTGCACTGTAAAATCCCCTCCCATTCGTACTGTGCTCTTTGGAAGGAAGCCAAACCAAGGAAACTTAAATCCTGTGGCTCAAAAATAAAACCAGTTTTTAGTTTGTTTTAAAGAAAATGCTCACAAATTTTAAAAGTTGAGAGAGAAAAAGGCGGGGGAGGGGGAGAGGCATATGCCTTTAATTTCAGCATTGGGAGCTACAAGTTTGCGGCCAACATGGGCTACATGCTAAGCTGCATGCCAGTCCAGGGTTCCACGCCTCAAGACTCAGGTATCTAATTCCTCCTAGTGCTGGTTTGGTGTTTGAACTAGTGTAGATTCGTTCGTAAACTGGATGAAAACAAATACTATCTTTGGCAAAATTCTGCCAAAGGGAGCCTTTTGAGTTTAAAGTTTGTGTCATGGCCTGGCCTTAGTGAGAAATTGTCAATGTCCGGTTGCCCTCTAGTGAACAATAGAGAGACTGCGAGTTGGGCACGGGGAGCGCAGAGTTATTCTTGTCTTTAGACATTTAGGCAAGGAAAAGAGGTTTTGTGGTTTTTCCAAAAATTGCACCAAGGTAAAGCAGAGCTTTAACCGATGCAGGTGTGTTGTCAGGCGTTAGCAGTACTGTCCTCACTATGCGTTCATTGGGCAGTAGCGCAACCCCAAGAAAAGGATGGTTGCTTGCAACCACACGCGCCCGGCAGCCAGAAAGCTCTAAGTCCGGGTATGGTTGCGGTGACCGCTGTAGGACGCTTGCCCCAACCGACCTGTGTACAGTATTTTCTACGACTGTTTCTATCCACGGTGAATACCCTCTCTGCTTTCCAGAAACTCCCGAGGGGCTCCTGAAGCCTGCGTGTCTTTACCCAGAAGGCCGCGCGCCACAATCCTGAAAATTTGCATACACGCCTCTCTGGGCGGGGCCGGAGGGAGGCTTAGAGTTGGCCTTTTCCTGCTGCGACCTGCTTAATTTGCATACGCAACCCTAGGATGGGGCGGGGCCGCAGTGGGCCAGGCTGTTGGGGGCTCCTCTAAGTCCTGCTGCTTCAGTGTAGTTCCGTTTCGGCGAGTTTTTCTTCCAAGCGGTAGCCGGTTTTTCCGTGCCAAGCATCGCTTTCTGGCCAGCCAGCTCAGGCTTCTCAGTCGTTAGGCGCCCGCGGGGACCAGCCATGCCAACGCCGCCCCGCTGCACCGCTGACGCTGTGCTTGTTTGCCGTTGCAGGTGGTTCTCTTGGGCATGGACATTCTGTCGGCACTGGTGACTAGACTGCAGGACCGGTTCAAGGCGCAAATCGGCACAGGTGAGACTTGACCAGCAGACTCTCAACCCTCCCTCCCGCCCTGGACTCATCCCACATCATGGCCTCACTGCCCCTAAACTGGTGCCTTTCTCTCTAATCCCGAATTATTCTATCCTGCTGTGACCCTGGAATATGAAATGTTAGCAGTTCAGGATTTCATGCAAGCTTAGTCATTAACTTGATGCCAGCCGGGACTTATTGTCCTCACCATCTCCTCCGAGAGGCAGTTTTCTTTGAAAAAGTCCTACAAAAAAGGAGCCAGTTGGATTTTCCTGGTTTAGATGTCACTAAATCAGTGTTTCATGATGGCGATGTAAACACTAAGCAGTTCTGTTTATACAACTGTTTCAGTAGAGAATCCCTTCCTTCCTTTTTGTGTACACAGTGAGTAGATAGAACCTATGTCCTCGGTGTGCCAGCCAAGCACTGACCACTGAGCCGCAGTGTCAGTTGGAATTTCTCAGTAGTGTTCATTACCAGTGCCCTTTTCTTTTTCTGTAGCTGTGTGGTCAGTGTGCTCGCTGATAAAAATGGTGGGACCCTAAAACTTAACTGCTAGGAATTTGATGTTTGAACCCTTTCTTGTTTCCCTCCTACATCAACTCAAGACTCATGCATTCTCACAAGAGGCCAAACAGGGTTGGGATAGGCATGGGTAGGCTGGCCCGTGCTTCAGTGTGTGGATGTGGTGTGTGTCTTTTGTGTGCGGTATGTAAAATGTACCCAGTGTCATTGAAGCATGCTGGTCTGTTGCTTAATGTTTTTAGTAGCATATGTCAGTGACAGGCATGCCGTTCCCTACATACAGTGTGTCAGCCACACCCCCGCTCTTCTGTTGCCTCTGTCCCCCTCTCACCTGCCTGATACCCTTCCTTGTCCGCTTAGCCCCTTCTACAGTCACATCTCTTTTCTCCTGTGACCCTCCGAGTCTCATTAGGGTAGCTTACAGAAGCACAGCTGAAGGATGTTTACAAGGTGGGTCCTTATCCATGACGTAACTGCTGAGGAGAGTGTGTCACTGTCCCACCAGCAGTTAACTGCACAGAAACCCTCAGGGGACACTGGGCCTTCTACACTGGGTGACATATAGTGTTGGCTGGCCTTGAACATTGTCTGCAAAGGATGACCTTAAACTCCTGACTCTCCTTCCTCTGTATCCCGAGTGCAGAGATTATGGACACAGTTCCTCCCCAGCCCTGCCTGGCTTTGGAACAGCTAGCTGCCTTAGGCCAGCTAATTGCAGGTGAGTGGCGGGTGACCTCGGATCCCAAGGTCATTCTCATCTAATCCATTTCCATTTTGGTTTCCAGTGTTGCCAAGTCTAATAGACAGACTGGGAGATGCCAAGGACTCCGTGAGGGAGCAAGACCAAACCCTGCTGCTAAAGATCATGGATCAAGCTGCTAATCCCCAGGTAGGGCACGGGAAGTGGGACTGGCTGCACAAACCCTGTGAGCAGCTCCCTGGGCTTAGTTTCTCTTAAACTAATGGGCTAGAAATTAGAGTTTCTATTGCTTCAACAAACACTGACCAAAAAGCAAGTTGGGGAGGAAAGGGTTTATTCAGTTTATGCTTCCACAGCACTGTTCATTATTGAAGGAAATCAGGCTAGGAGCTCACACAGGGCAAGAACCTGGAATCAGGAGCTAATGCAGAGACCATGGAGACGTGCTGCTTACTGGCTTTCTTCACATGACTTGCTTTCTTATAGAACCCGGGACTTCCAGCCCAAGAATGGCATCACCCAAAATGTGCTGGGTCCTCCCCCATTGACCACTAATTGAGAAAATGCCTTACAGCTGCATCTCATGGAGACATTTTCTCAATTGAAACTCCCTCTCTGATGACTCTAGCTTGTATCAACTTGGCATAAAACCAGTCAGTACAGAGATGAACATTCTTATCGCCCACAGTCCCTCATCATATGAGATATCTAAATACATAACTACCACAATATTTCATTTGAATCAGTTAGTGGGTTGAACTTGGGTGTTGAGTGTTTGATTAATCTGTTAGGCCCGTTAGCTTATTTTCCTGCCTGGCTCTCCATTTTTCTGGAAGGAGGCAGCTAGTGGTATCAGAGGAGCCAATAGGCCTGGCTCAGGCTGTGGGTTCCTATGTGATAGTTAGCTGGGCTTGCTAGAATGGATGGACCCAGCCTGTCTTTCAGGGTCCCACTGACCATTGTTAGGGGATGCATCTGGGGCAGCCAACATCGATTTCCCTGGGGAGATAAAACAAATGCTGGAGTGAGCTTCAATGAGGAGATGTGTTCCAGACAGAAAGCAGTGTGTGTCCCTACTGTGCTTTGGGCTGAACTATTATTCTCGGTCATAAAATGGGGTGGTTATACTTTCTCAGGGCTGCTGAGAGAATCCAATGGCGTTACATAAGTGTACATGCTTTTCATACTTTATCTGGGTGTGCATAATAAAGTAGTGCCTTGTCTTATGTCAGTGTGATTGTGGGAGGACCCTGGGGGTGGGGATGGGACCAGTTGGTTCCTGCTGAGAGGCTCTTATTTTGTTGACTCCTGTCTTACTGTGAAGAAGTTGCAGAGCCCTTCACTTTTTACCTGTCTCTTGTCACTGCAGTATGTGTGGGACAGAATGCTCGGAGGCTTCAAACACAAAAACTTCCGCACAAGAGAGGGCATCTGCCTCTGCCTTATTGCAACACTCAATGCGTAAGTCTGGGGTAAACCTGCACTCTGTTTAACTAGAACTTTCCCTGTGTTTGTTTGTTTCTTCCTTCCTTCCTTCCTTCCTTCCTTCCTTCCTTCTCCTCTCTCTCTCTTCCTCCCTCCCTTCCTCTTTCTCTCTTTCTTTATTCCTTCTTTCCTTCCTTCCTCTCATTCATTCATTCATTCATTCAAGAAAAGATAAGGTCTCATGCAGCCCTTCTGTCTTAGACTCCTTTTGTAACTGAGTATTTTCTAATCCTCCTGCCTCCACACCTCAACAGCTGGGATCACTGACACAGGCCACCATGTGTCTGCAGAAGCACTCTAAAATTTGAACCACATTTCTAGCCCCTTAGCTAAAGCTATAAAAACAAAACAAAATTTAAAAAAATACCAGCAGTAGCACCTTATATTCTGAAGTAATCAATTAGATCTCCAGGTAGTTGGGAAGAGATGGGGAACGTAGCCTCTCCTCCAGCTGGGCAGGGGTAAGACTTTGTACCCTGTAGAAAGTGCTAGTGCTGTCCACAGAGCTTGCCCACACTGCCGCAGCTGCACACAGACCTCATGTGCGTGTGTGTCTGTGTGTGTGTGAGAGACTCCCACCCACTGCCCTTTTGCATGTACACTTTATAGTCCGTGGCAACCACTAATTTGGTCTTTACCTCTATGCTCTTGTGGCATCTCAGATGGAGTCAAACCTGTGATTTTTTTTAGGGTTGCCATCTAGATTGTCACTTAGTTAAATTCCCTAGAGGCGGCACTGTACACCACTATATGAAACTCATTTTGTTTCAATGCTAAGTAGAATCCTTTCGTTTAGAATCTTTGGTTTAGTATATAGATTGACTATACGGTGTAGATTATTTACTGCAGATGTAGCCCAGTTTATTTAGCCATTTATCCATTGAAGAAAATATGGGTGACTTCAAGTGTGGGCTTCCTAGGAGTAAAATTGCTATGGACATGTATACAAATTAATGCAGAAGTGTAAATTTTCTGTTCTCTTGAGTAAGAGTACAATAGTAGGGTCATTTTCTAACCCTATTATTTGTTTGTTGGTTTGTTATGTTTGGGAGTTTTTCCTGCATCTACATCTGTGTGCCACACGTGTGCTTGGTGCCCTTGGAGGCTAGAAGGGGCATTAGATCCCTGGAACTGGAGCACAGATGACTGTGAGCTGCCATGTGGATGCTGGGCATTGAGCTGCATCTTCCAGAAGAGCAGCAAGTGCTCTTAACCACTGAGCCATCCCTCCAACCCACACCCCATTTTTAGGTTTTAAAAGAAACTGGTGAAATAATTTTCAGATTTCTCTGTGCTGTTTTATACCATGTATTCACAAAGGGTGTCTGTGACATCAGCATTGGGAAAGAGAAAGTGGCTAACAGGCTGGAGCGTTGTTAAGTGCTTCTCTTTCAGAGGACCCGAGTTTGGTTCTCAGAACCAACATCAGGTGACCATCAGCTGTCTATACATTTCCCTTTAGGAGCTGACATTCCCTTGTGTGCATACAGACAGACATGCATATAAACAAAAGCAAACAAACCTCAAGGAAGGTGACGAGGTTGAAGTCCCCAGTAGAGCAGCGCTAACAGAGTGTCAGCAGCGCTAAGAGTGTCTGCAGTGCTAACAGAATGTCTGCAGGCTCCTCCAGAGGGGACCCTGAAGGAGTTTGGTTGGGTCACTGAGTTTGACAGAGCAGGAAGTGCAACCTGACACAGCAGAGCTGGGGTCTGAGGCAAGCATGATGTCAAGGCACAGGGCCTGGTGTAGCCGTCAAGGTGAGGCCATTGAAGGGCCTGAGCACTGCACATGGGCCCTGGGAGCTCTGTAGCCATCCTGAGTAGAATAGAGGAAACCTTGAGTGAGGGGCTAATTATTCCTTGGGGGTGAAGGAAGGGCAGGTGTGGGCATTGGCCTCTTTCTTTCCTTGGTCTCACACATGCCTTTCATTTCCAGCTCTGGGGCCCAGACTCTAACACTAAGCAAGATCGTGCCGCATATATGTAACCTACTGGGAGATCCCAACAGCCAGGTGAGTGGGAAGAACACCTACATGCTGGGAAGGTGCCTTCTGGTCTGTGTGTGTGCAGCAGGTGGGAGGGCCTTCCCTCCGTGGACCTCTGATGGTGATTAGAGGATTTAGCTAATCAGTGGCGTTTATAAAGTGTTAGAGCAAATGTAGTGGCCACTCAACACACTCCATAGAGATTTCCGTGTACTGAACCATGCTTTATAGTGCACCAGTTAACTGGGGAGATGGCTGAGAGTACAGCGCTGGTGCACAGACATCTGAACAAAATACTCATATACATAAAATCAATCTCAATACTAAAGACAACCCAAAAGGAACAAACAGCGGCCGCAGCAGTTTCCCAGGAAGACTTGATGCTCTTGCCTTCACTTCTCACCCTCAGGCCTTTGGCCTTGTTCTACATTTGCATTTTCTGTTATGGAAGTCCCCCTGCCAGCCTCTGCTGTGTGCTGTGGGGTAGCTTCAGCCTCTTCTCCTCAGAGGCTTGGGTGCCATAGATTTGGAGGGGCACTGGCAGTGACATGTTAATACTTAGAAATTGGAAATCGAAGTCCTTGTTCCCTTAAACAGAGGAGCCAGAGAATTCACCTGCTGCTTCCCAGGTTTCACTTTGGATGTTTTCTGTCCAGGGATGATGAGTTAGCAAACATAGCACACAACACTGAGAACTGGCCTGAACTGGAAAGGTTGTTTGTTCCCTGATTCCACTTCCCTGTTGCCGTCCAGAGCAGAGGCAATTCATGAGATCTCTCTGGGATTTGGCAAGGTTCTCCTTATTCTGGAGTAACTTGGGTTAAATATCACACGATCAGCACAATCCTACGTTCTGGACACATTGCCTCAGTTGTTTTCATGTTTGATATTAGAGACAGTATGAGTACCACTTTAGGAGAATATATCAAACCTTGAACTACCTGGACCAACACAAAAAGCCTAGAGTAAACACATGTCCTGGCCTCATACATCTGATGCTGGGGAACACTTGCGTCTTGAGCCCGCTTGCCTGTTAGGGCTGTAGCATGTGCTTTCTGAGTTTTCCTGTGAGTGCTCTGGAGGTGAGTGGGCCCAGCTCTGGCATTACTGTTGGGCCCAGGTTACTAGGAGGCTCCCCAGTCTGAGACAGACATTGCATTTGCAGAAACCCCACACCTGCAACATGGAATGGGGTTTTGAGAATCCCTTAACTGCTGTTGTAAATAAGTGACAATTCTTTATTGTACTGCTAGGTCTTCACAATATTCATATGTGTGTACTTTCCATGTACCAAATCTTGGGAGCCCTGGTTAGGTAACATGCGTATCAGCAGTGTTCTCTACCCAAAGTCAGTCACTCCTGGGCTGATTCTCAGTAGTAGCAATGCAACTTAAATGTGAAAATCATGCCTTTAAGTGGGGTTGTGTTTAACTGTTCTAAGCAACTATGGTAAAGATTCTATATATTTAAAAAAGATGCCACATATGGTGTCACATTCCACATATGGTGAAGCAGACAGGTGTATCTCGGAGGTCACGGCCAGCGTCTCTACATAGTGAGTTCCAGGTCAGCAAGACATTCTGTCTCAGAGATAAACATTAGGGACTGGTGAGGCGGCTCAGCAGTTAGGAGCACTTACACTCTTCTAGAGAACCTGAGTTCAGTTCCTAGCACTCAATGGCTGCTTTCAATTCTCCAGAACTCTAGGTCTGGGTAATCTGGTGCCCTCTTCTGTCCTCCAAGGCACACACAAAGTGCACATATATACATGCAAGGCAAATCACTAATACACATAAAATTTTTAAATTACAAAATAAATAAATAAAAATAAAGCCAGTGCATTTTTTTTTTTTTTAAATAAAATGTACCTTAGGGGCCACCTGCAGCACACCTTGTTGTAGTGGTTTAAGCTGTAGGCTTTTAATAGGAAAATCTTTATTACTTTTGTATGTTTCTACTTACCTCCGTCACTTGTCACGTGAAAAATGAGGCTGTTGCTTGAGGACTGCTTTTAGTCCCTGTGGCAGACAGAATTTATAGGTTGGGACTCTTCACTAAACACTGGAAACCCCAGAGCCACATCTGCCTTTGGAGCTGCCTCTCTACACTCATAGCACCCTGCACCTTGCGGTCACACTGCATCGTCTAGTGTGAGCTGTCACCTGCTTCCCTCGTGCCAGTCAGCTCAGCCATCCACTGTCCTGCCATGGAGCTGATGTCCTAAGTGTTATAAAAAGACTAGCTTATTTTTCTTGTGTGTGTGTGTGTGTGTGTGTGTGTGTGTGTGTGTGTGTGTGTGTATGTGTGTGTGTGTGTGTGTGTGTGTGTGTGTGTGTGTGTCCGTGTGAGTACATACCCTGAGGAGTTCTGAGGACTTCAAATAAGGATGGGTGCTGGAGTTACAGCAGTTGTGAGCTGCCTGACCTGGGTGTCAGGAACTGAACTCAGGTCTTCTGCAAGAGCCGTCCAGATTCCTAACCATCTCCCTAGCCCCAACTCCAAACCTTAATTTCCCCTTAGGGTCCCTGTCCCTCCTGTTTGAGTTCTGTGGCTTGAGCATGAAATTTAAAAGTCAAGGTAAATAACCTACGACTGACAACAAGGACAAGAGAACAGAGGGTTTATGGCTACCATCACCTGTCATGTGACACGAGGTCAAACAGCAACAGGAACAGTTGCCTGTGTCCCTCCATCTCTCCTTCATACTTTGACCTCATTGCTATAGAGCAAATCTAAAACCCTGTTGCCTCCCCATCTCTTCTTACCTGGCCTTTCTGCCATTCTATATTAAAATTTATTATTTTCTTTTTTTTAGATCAGTCAAGTGGGCACTTGTTTCTACCAGTTAGCACTCTGGCGTTTCTGTTTTACGTCTGCTTGTGTGTTACATATTTGCAGGTGTATATTTGTCTTCTGAACCTTTTGGAAATAACATGCAGACATAATATTTTTACTCCAGAAAGGTCAGCAGATCATATAATAGCAAAAGTATTTTCTCAAAATAAATGCATGAATGTATAAAGAATACATATGTGGAGGTCAAAGAACAACTTGGGGAGCCTGGCAGTGGTGCACACGCCTTTAATCCTAGCACTTGGGAGGCAGAGGCAGGCGGATTTCTGAGTTCGAGGCCAGCCTGGTCTACAGAGTGAGTTCCAGGACAGACAGGGCTACACAGAGAAACCCTGTCTTGAAAAGAAAACAAAACAAAAAACAAACAAACAAGCAAACAAAAAAAAGCAAAAGGAAAGAACAACTTGCGGGAGGCAGGTTTTTCTTTTTTTCATGGTTATGTGGGATCAAAGTCAAGTTGTCAGGCTTGGTAGCAAGCCACTTTACCCACTGAGCCATCTCATGGCCCCACATGCCATTTTTATGCTAAAGAAACTTAACATCAATGTCTACTCCATAATGAGATTTCTCCAAGAAAACATACCCGTTAGGTTCCTCGTTTTCACTGCCGGTGTAGTTGGAGCTTTGTGTCTGGACAGAGTCTTACTTATCCTGACACTGCTGCACTTTATCTGACTCTTCTGAGCACTGACATGACCCCTCCATCCCTCCTTCCCACCCAGTGTGTGTGCTGGGGAGGGGCGTGCATTTGTGTGGAAGCCAGAGGACAACTTTGATATTATTCTGCAGGTATTGTCATTGAGCCCCAGGGTCCATCTGTCTCTGTTGTCCCAGTGCTGAGACTATAAGTGTGTGCCTACTTGGTTTTTGACATGAGTTTTAGAGGTCACTTGGGCCCTTGTGTCTACAGGGCCAGCTCTTTACCCAGCATCCGTGCTCCTACCTTTCTGTTGTGATCTTTGGTATTAGACAACATTGATCATATCCTGCCTTCTGTTAACAGTAGAATTTGTATGTGATGTTTCTTCTTTTTAGCTTTTGTAAGCTTCTTGAATGTAGGGCCCTTGTAGCAGGCCATTGCTCATTTTAGCTGCTTGTCTTCATCTCCTCAGACACGAAGCCGATGCTTTACAGCATCTACTTATACAGTGTCTTAGTTACTAAGACACCATAACCGAGGAAATGTACAAGAAAGAGTTTATATAGGGATTACAGGTCCAAAAGGTTAGAGGTCATGACTGTCATGGCAGGGAGCATGGCAGCAGGCAGGCAGGCACGCCACACATCAGTAGTAGCTGAGAGCTCATGCGTTGATCCAGAGGCATGAGGCAGAGAGAGAGCTAACTAGGCTGGCATGGGCTTTGAGAGCCCACCCACAGTGAAACACCTCTTCCAACAAGGGTGTGCCCCCCAATCCGTCCCAAGCAGTTAAGCCAACTGGGGGCTATTCTCATTCAAACCGCCACATATCTGATGCTCTTCTTGTAGTATAGTTTATTGGTTTTTATTTTGAAAATTTTGGTTTCTTGATGTCACATGTTAAAAAATGGGGAGGACTTGGGGACCTGTATAAAGAGCTGAGGACTTTTTCTATAACATTTGGGATCATCTTATGGGAGTGAACACATCCAGGTGTGTCCTGGCTTAGTCTGGCCTGTGCAGGGATTGTATGCATGGCTGTACTGGTAGACTGGCGATAAATCAGGTTGTCATATTGTGTGTTGGATTTTCTCGGGAAGGGCCGGGGAATGACACGAAGCATCGTCAAGATTTCTTCTTTTATGTCTAGGTTCGAGATGCAGCAATAAACAGTCTGGTGGAGATCTATAGACATGTAGGTGAGCGTGTGCGGGCAGACCTCAGTAAGAAAGGACTGCCACAGTCCCGGTAAGTGTTCACTTTCTCTACTCTCTGCTTAAAACAAAAATTTAAAATGTATGTATTTGTATCTCTGTGTATATGAGTCTATGTTGTTTTTGGAGGTCAGAGGACAACTTGCATGGATTAGTTCTCTCCATTTGAGCACTGGGCATTGAACTTAAATTTCAAACTATCAGAAAATGCCTTTACCTGCTGAGTCATTTTCACTGTCCCTTAAAGATTATTTTTTAATTAATTAATTAATTAAAAATAACTCATTTAATATTCAGTATTCATTTTGTGTATGTTTTTGGGTACTTTTCCTATATCCCCTCCCTTCCTTTTCAGGTTTCATCTTGGCCCACTCTCCTGGTTTTAATAGTAATTTTACTCAAAGAATGCATGTTTATGAAGCTGGTTATATCCTTTCCAGATCAGACTTCAGTGGAAAGCTTTTTATTTTATTCCTTCAAAAATAAGACTTGGCTGGGGCAAGACTCGGTACAGTGCGTTCCTTTCAAGCCTGAGAACCTATGTTTGAGCCTTAGAACTCACTCTTAAAAGTTGGATGTGGTGGTGTGTGCGTGCAGTCATAAATATCGGGGAGTTGTAGACAAGCAGATCTCTTATCAACCAGCCTAGATGAATTGAAGATCTCTGGCCCAGTGAGACTCTGTCTCAGAAAGCAAAGTGGTTAGCGTCAGAGGCCTGGCCCTCAAGGTTGACCTCTGGCTTTCACAGTCACGTTTGGATCAGCATGAAGCAAGAAGGAGGTGGGCCTTCCTTGAGCACGTGAAACCTCAAAGCCCCATACTTCCTTCAACAAGGCCACACCTCCCAATTGTGCCCCTCCCTATGAGCCTTTGGGGGCCATTTTCATTCAAACCACCACAGTGAGCAAGACAACTTAAAATAAAAGAAAGCATTTAGTTGGGACTTTATGGTTCCAGAGGGTTCCAGTCTGTGACCTTGATAGTGTGGGAGTTTAGGGGATGGGGGGACAGATGAACATGGCAGCAGTCAGGAAGGGAGGCATGGCACTGAAGTTGACCCCTTACATTTGCAGAGTTTAATGGAATTCTCAAAGCCCATCCCCAGTGACACACCTCCTTCAGGATCATACCTTCTAATCTATTTTGAACATTTCTGTTAACTGGGGACCAAGTATTCAGATATGAGCCTATGGGGGCAATTCCTATTCAGAACACTGCAACGTCCCACACCTTTGCAAGGTGTTGATATTGAGACATTCAGCACTCTTACCATTTTGTGGTTCTATATCTTATGTCATCCAGCACCTAGTGCAGCAGGTGTTTAGTTTGATTGAGTCACTGAAGCCGTTCTGCACCTTACTGGTTATCTTAGTTAGGGTTTCAATTGCTTCAACAAAATACCATGACCAAACACTAAGTTGGGGAGAAAGGAGTTTATTCAACTTACACTTCCACATTGCTGTTCATCACCAAAGCAAGTCAGGACAGGAACTCACACAGGGCAGGAACCTGGAGGCAGGAGCTGATGCAGAGGCCATGGAGGGGTGCTGCTTAGTGACTTGTTTCACATGGCTTGCTCAGCCTTTCTTATAGATCCCAGGACCATCAGCCCAGGGATTGCACTACCCACACCCTCCCCTGTTGATAACTAATTGAGAAAATGCTTTACAGCTGGATCTCACAGAGACATTTCCTCAGGGTAGTTTCCTTCCTCTCTGGTTACTCTAGCTTACACAAAAATAGCCAGTGCACTAGGCCCAGAGTAATCCTGTTAGAATGCAAATTAGGTGATGTTAACCACCCATCTCATACCCTTAGCCAGAGGTAACGTGGCCTAGACCCCTATTCTGATGGTATTCGGAAAGTTCTCTCTGCTCCTGCCACACTGTCTGTTCTGAGCATCTCTGTCCTTAGAATTGCCTTTTAAATTGCTGTGTTCGAAGCTTGCAGATGAAAGGCACTACTTGAGTGTCTATAGAGTGCTTTGTTGGTGTCAGCTGCACACAGCCAGCCAGGTTGTAGGTCTCTTAGGTATAACCAGGATAGGAGCCATAACCAGCATTGGCACTACTGAGCAGAGAATGGGGGAGTTAGTTGACCTGGAGTGTATCAATGAAAAGGACATCCTGTCTAGAGTTCTAGGTGAAGACAAAGGTGCCAGCAACAGTGTCCTTTCTTTGGGTGTTCTTCTGCCTGGTTGTTGTTCATAGGGTGTGGTTGAAAGGACCACACTGCATAGACCTCACCCCTCGGAGAGAGCCTACAGTACTGTTTTCACACGTGCCATTTGTGACGGGGACTCTTCCAAGAATGTAATACTCATCCTCTTCCAGAAACTTCAGAGACAACCAGATGAACGCGATACCTCTGCCCTAACTTGTAAGCTTTCTGTCATGGACCTGTCATGGCAGAGGGTGTGGCTGTGACACAATAAAGTGGTACCCAAGTCAGGGCACACCCTGGCAGCCTGCGCAATGAGCCTATTTATGGGCTTGCCCAGCCATCTAAGATCTTTGTTGCTTTAAAAAGGAAGGTGATGGAAACATCTTAAGAATTGACATTAAGGCATCTGGATCTTTAGTAACCACCGATTTGAATGTGAGTGATAGTTTTACTCAGGTTTGGCCCTGAGGTGGCAATTGGACTTTTAGTTTAGTCTCCATTTTGATTTGTGGGTAGTGGTGGTCTGGAGTAAATTTGGGAAGGATTCTGAAGGTGTATCTGGGGCCTGGGAGCTTTGAAAAGATTACTGACCTCTCTCCTGTGAGGTGGGAGGGGCAAGGCACAGTGAGAAGGGGGTTTACCCCCTTAATTTTGCCAGTTGTATTTTTGGCTTGCCTATTTCTTAGACTTCAAGCTCCAGAGGGAAGCAGCCTTTGAATTCAGCATCTAGTTAGCTCTGAGCTAAGCATACAATGGACACCCCAGTATTTGTTGCATGAACAAGTAAATGAGTCACCTAAGAGCGGAATATGTGAAGTTTCTAGTGTTCCAGGTAGAAGTCAGAAACGTGGCTGGGTACCAGCTCCCAGACAGCCTGATGTGACTCTCAGAGATGCCCTTCTACACTGTTACCAAGAGGGCAGGGAGCGCCCATCTCAGCCTCCAAGGAACTTTCATTCTGGTTAAGAAAAGATTGTGTGTGTGTGTGTGTGTGTATGATGGCTAGCTCTCAAAGGCGGGATGGGAGGGCAAGACAAGAAAGCACTAGCCTGGTCCTGAAGTGGGTGGCAGCTGACTGAGTAGCGGGTGCTGTACCTCAGAGCATCCTTCCGTCTCACAGCAGAAGGAGCTGATTGTTTTGCCTGGGAAGCCCCTGCTCTTTTACTTGTAGGGATGGTATTCGCTGCCTTTCTCTTAGTCTTGGTGTCAGCTAGGTTGGAGTGTTGACCCATCAGTAGTTTTGCTTACATACATTTCAATGTCAAGGTGAGATAATCTCTTATAAGAAGAGCCATGTAGATCTCTCAAGCTGAAACATGTCACAACATTTGCTTTTAGAAGGAGTTATTTATAATGTTTAGAATTAAGCCTAAGTCAGGGAAAGCCTGTGGTCTGAAAGTAGTGCATTATGAAAGCGTTATCCAAGGTAACTGATGAGACATGCAAATATTTAAAACAAATTTAAAAAATGTTTTTCGCTCTATCACTCTCACCTTATTCTCTTTGAGGTAGGCTGTCTCACTGAACTTGAAGCTAAGCTAGAGGCCAGCCAGACCCAGTAATTCTTCTGTTTCCTACCCCTTACAGTGTTGGGGTTATAGGTGTGTGCATGCCATAACCCGTTTTTAACATTGGTGCTGGGGATTTGAACTCAGGTCCTTGAGGGCAGTCAGCAGTGTTTAGTGATCGTAAATGTGATGATTGATATTCCATGTATTGTTTTGTTTTCAAATAGGTTGAATGTCATTTTTACAAAATTTGATGAAGTCCAAAAGTCTGGAAATATGATACAGTCTGCAAATGGTGAGTGGGAAAATCAGTCTCCATTTCTGCATTTTTCAATTTCGTGGCAGTAATGTTTTTGGTATTTCTAAACAGATACTATATGTTTCATTAAGGTTTCAGTAGAGGTTTTGAGGTCTTAAAAGTTAGGTTTCTTCCATCTACTCCTTTAGAACCTGCATTAAATCTATTAGATAGTCTGTTCTCAATCCACTAACTTGCTGGAGCAGACCCAGTGATACTGGGCTGTCCTGGCAACATGGGGACCCATGCTTGGCTCCTCTTCCTCCCCCATGCCTATAACCGTGTTCATTTAGCATCCAGAGTAATCCTGTTAGAATGCAACTGAGGTGATGCTAATCACCCATCTCATACCCGTAGCCAGACTGGTAGTGTGGCCTAGACCTCTATTCTGATGTCACTCGGAAAGTCCTCTCTGCTCCTGCCACAGTGGCCAGCCTGCTAAATTAGACTGATCTGAGCATCTCTGTCCTTAGACCTGCACTTCCTGAAACCCTGGTCACCTAGTAGCATTATGACCCTCTTCTTGGGATGCATATGGTCTGGAGAGGGATCTACAACAGCTCTATCTTCTGTTGTAAATTAGTAAGTTATTAAGTGTACAGCAAGCCAAGTAAAAGGATAAATAGTAGGCAACGGTTAACATCATCAAATCACAGCCTCAGACATCCAGCCAGAGCCTATTGGTGTAGTAGCCATCTGGAGTTCACAAAGAGAATCTCAGTCAAAGCAGTGTGCCATCTTGGGTGAGGCTTCCGAATGAAAGAACAAATAGCAAGAGATAGCGATGACCTCATCAAACTGGGTGCTGACAACATCTGCAGAAGCTGACTGGGAAGCTGAGGCAGTCAGCTAGAGTTTCCAAGAGAACTTTCTCTCTGTGGAGGAGCATCCCACAGCTGATCGTTCCTTCTGGCTTCTCTTTCCCACTGTGGGCACTCTTCTGTCGTGGATAAACAGTAGTACCTCTGCTAGAAACAGCCTGCCTTCTGTTTTCAGGGGTGCCGTGTTTTACATTTGGGCTGTTTTGTGGTTATCTTTGCGCTGTCACAGTGTCAGAGGGGCCAGGCTAACCCTAGCAAAGGGGACTTGGAAGATACTTGGCATAAATATGCTTGGGCCTGAAGTTGGAGACACACACAGCCTTGTTTCCAGAGCCAGCTTCTGGAAACAAGCTCAAATAGTGCGTGATGAGTTACCAATATAGTGCACACGACCCCTCCCCAGCCTGATTGTCATACCAGAAGCCGCCCAGAACACTGTACTCGGGGTTGCAGAGACCTCTGGCTCACTGTTCGATTCTTCTTAGCTGTTTGACTCTAAGATGCTTGCTTGCTTTTGAGGGTAGGGTCTTACTGCATTCCCACTGAGCATAGCTCATTGCATCATAAGAATCCCTGGCCTGTGCTAGATATGTGATGCATACTGTTCTATAAGTATGGAAAGGACTGATATAGTGAGTTGGCCTGCCGTTCACACCTCATGGCTGGCCTTCACTATGGAAAGGACTGATACGTGAGCTGGCCTGCCGTTCACACCTCCTGGCTGGCCTACACTATGAAAAGGACTGATATGAGCTGGCCTGCCGTTTACACCTCCTGGCTGGCCTTCACTGTGCTTGTGATGGTTACGTGAAGACAAGTGGGCAGCTTTTGTGATCCCCAAAGGAGGAGAATACAGAAGTCAGTTATTGTAAGAATGAAAAGCATTGTGTGTGTAAGTATAGTGTGTACGTGTGTGATTTCAAGCACACACATTATGGTACTTGTGTGAAGATGAGAGCACCACCTCAGGTATTGGTCGTCACTTTCTGCATCATTTGAGATAGGGTCTCTTGCTTCCCACTCCACATACTTAGCCCATGGAGCTTCCAGGAGGTGATGCTGTCTGGTTTGTATGTGGTTTCTGGAAATTTGAACTCAGGTCTGCACACTGAGTCACAGATACTAGCCATCTCCCCAGCCGATGGCTGTTTTAGAATTGCTAGGGCTGGGCTCAGTGCAGTCGCATGCTTTTTTAATCCCAGCATTTAGGAGGCAGAGGTAGGCCTCTGTCTCATATCTGTGAGTTCAAGGTGAGCCTGGTCTACATAGTGAACTCCAGGACAGCTGAGGCAATGTAGAAAGATCCTGTCTCTAAAACAAGCAAACAAGTGAATTGTTAGGGCTCATAGAGCCCACCTTCACATTTTGAATAGCTTGAGATTATAAAAGAAGATGTTTGTGTATCAGGGCAGAACAGACAAGTGGTTCCAGGTCTTGGCTGTGTGTACTTAGCATCCTTCCGTTGATAGTCCTAAGGGCCTTGTGTTGGACAGTGTGAGTTTACAGACTACTCGGTGACCTCAGTTACTTTCTCCTTTAGGGTGAATTGTTTTGCCTTGGTTTACACAGGTTCTAATGATGTAGTCAGGATGGCCTTGTACTTACTCTACAGCCCCAGAAGGACTTTGAACTTCTGATCCTCCTGCCCCTATCTTCTCAGTGCTGGGGTTATAGGCATGCATCCCCATCTCACTCATTTTGTTTTCATATAATTATAAAAATAAGCCATATTAATGAAGGAAAATAAGTAATGACATAATTCAGCTATTGACGACAGAGCTCCTTACCCTACATTTTGTTAGAGCTTACTTTCCTGTAATTGTAAAATGTGTGTTGCTCAAACCTTGTACTTGTATGTACGCTTTTATATCACCTCCAAGATTCTGCCATTAGTAGGACTGGGACCAAAGCTATAGCATCTGAGTCTTGCCCCAGTCTCCAGAGGGTACAGGGGTGTCTGGGGCAGAGCCATGCAGACAGTGCTGAAGACAAGCTTTTTCTTCCATGTGTATATTAGGTTAGCTTGTGTTGCTTCTTCAGTGGGAAAATGATCACCACCAAGAGAGTGCTGGGTAAGAAGCAGTAGTCGTTGGGGCTGGAGAAAGAGAGCTCAGCAGCTAAGTGCAGCTGCTGCTCTCGCGGAGGACCTGCATTCAGTTTGAGCAGCTACATCTGATGCTCACAACTGCCCCGTCTCCATCCCAGGAGATCCGATGTGCTCTTCTGGTCTCCTCAGATAGCCGCGTGTACCTGGTATGTGGACAGATATGCAGGCATACAAATGTAAATATAGATAAAGATAAATATGAGTCTTAAAAACAACAACAATAACAGAAACAGTAATTGTGGCAGAAGAGAGTAGTCACTGTAAAACAGAATCCATGATTGGAGTCTTACCTAGAAGAGACTATAAATATCCTCTATGGGTTTTACAGAACACGTGAAGTATAATTTAAAAATCAGAAGTGCCAAAGCTGGGTGGCTTCAGTTGCCTGACTGAAACATTTATTTCTACATGCCTGTATGTAAATACTGTCCCCAAACTTCCTAAAATATTTTCCACAAATTGTGTGTGTATGTGCATATGTCTTGTGGTGTGGACGTGAAGTGGTGCAGTGTCCCCTGTAAGGCTCATGTGTTGTCGGCTTGCGTGTTCAGAGCTGGGGCTTTGGGGAAACGGTTTGATCTTCGTAACTCCAACTTCTAGAATGAATTGATCCATTGGAAGATACATAATTCGATGCTATTGTTGGGAGGTGGTAGCAATTAGTAGATTGGGCCTGATTGAAGGAAATAGGTCACTGGGGCATGTATCTAGAAAAGCTGCACCTTGTCCCTGGCCTCATCCTGACCCCCTCTCTGCTTCTTTGCTGCCATCTTGCCTTCACTGTGCCCTTCCTACCATGATGCGTTCTCTGTCTCACAGGTCAGGTCAGCCACCCAGCTGTGCATTATTCTCTGAATCCAGGGTTAAACCAAGACTCCTCCTTTAAACTCTTGCAGGTAGCACTTCTTGTTTTTTTCTCACTTGAGGGACTAAGGCAGGAGGACTGTTATGAATATGAGGTCATCCTGGACTACAGTGTGGTTTCCAGTCCAGTTTGTGGTACAGTGTGAGATCCTGTCTTAAAAACAAACAAACAAACAAACAAACCACATGTTTTAGAACAATAAAAAGCTGATTAGCACAGTGTGTCTGTGTCTGCAAGTATATGTGGACTTAGGAGTAGGTTTGAGGATGAGAACAGTTGTTTCGGGAATCTATGGTAAAAGTGGCAAATGATGAGGAAAACTTAGCTGAAAACTTCTTGAAGCTCCCTAGTACATTTGCTATGTCTGACAGTTGCTACCACCTCCCCATAATGACGTCATATTATGGATCTACCAGTGGATTAATTCATTTATGGAGTTAAAGCCTTCAGTGATAGTGATTTCTCCAAAGCCCCTTCTCACTTATCAAATACTCAACACACAAGCTTTGGGGGAGATACTTTATATCCAAACCTAATGAGATATATACACATATGTATACAACTTGGGGAGAACATAAACATATTTATATGTATTTAAAGCTATTAAAGCTAAAAATGTTTAAAAGGAAACAATACCATGAATGCAATCTATTAAATTTTTTGGAGTTCCTAACCTAAATAATCCCTTTATAGTAATTTTGAGAGCTCTGATACTCACCAACAGTCTACAATCAGACTACAACCCTCCAAACCCAAGCTGCGCGGTAGTCTTCTTGCTCGAGTTGTTGAACTCTCAGCTGGCGTACAGACATGCAAGAGCAGTGCAGTAAAGCATGCCCCTCTAACCTTTGCCTCGCTAACTCCCAGGGTGATAACTCTGAACTGCCCTGGGCTGCACACTGTTGGTAGTCCCTACTCATTGTAAGTCTGTTCGCTCTTCTTTCACCAGTGACCAAAGTAATGACTTTTGTAAATGTACGTATTAGTTTTAGGGCTTTGTGGCTTCTGTGGGATTGTCACCATAAGCAGTCATGTCGTCTGCACATGGGGACACTTGTTCTTTCAGATCTGTCTTCCTTTTGTCTTCCTTTCTTGCCTTGGCTTACTGTGTGCTGTGGTGTAAACAAAGCTGGACAGCTTTGGTTCCTGTCTGCACTCTTTAACCACCGACTCGATGTTAGTAGTTGATTGTGACTTAAAAAACAAGCAAAACCAAACCAGAAAAGCTTTCTTGGAGTCTGGAGAGATGGCTAAGGGGAAGAGCGCTGGCATCTTTGCCCGAAGAACCAGATCCCATTCCTTGAGCCCATATGGCAGCTCACACTATTTGTGACTCTAGTTCCAGGGGATCTAATGACCTCTTCTGGCTCCTGGAGGCATCGCACGAATGGAGTGTACAAATAGAGACTGGAGAACACCACCATCTCTGCATCTCCACCACTCCATCACTTTATGCTCAGTATCTCCCTTTGTCTGCCTGCTTCTCCCTCCCTCCCTCCCTCCCTCCCTCCCTCCCTCCCTCCCTCCCTCCCTGTCTCTGTTTTTCTCTCTATCTTGTGTACACACACATACACAGACATATACCAAAAAGCAAAACAAAAAACAAAATCAACCCTTTAAATCAAAATCAACCCTTTAAAAATAATACCCTTATTAAATTGAAGTAGTTCCTATTTGTTTCTTTTTAATTACAAACAGCTTTGGGAATAATTTTCTTGAATGTCATCATATGTTAAAAATGCATTCAATTCACTATCTGAAACTTCACTTTTATGTGTGTGTGTAGTTACATGCTTATAAGGGTGTACTTGTGTCTGGGTGTACATACATACTTTTAAAAGTATGTAGTTCAGGTTTTTTTCTTTAAATATCAAAAAGTGTACACTCGTCCTGCTGTTTAGTTTTGTGATATTTTGTTATTTCCCAACCCCATGTTCATTAGCATACTTGTTCATAAACCTGGACACCTACTTTCTGTCCATCTCTCTGTGGTTTTGCTGTCATGGACATATCACGGACATTTGGCTTTTCTGTTTGGCTTCTTGTACAGAACAGTGGTTTTAGTCTTTAGCCAAGAGGTACAATCTATCCATGCTAAATTTCTAAATCAGTCAATCTCCCTACCCCCACCCCCCCAGAGTGTCACTGTTTAGCACTGCCTAGGAACTTGATATGTAGTCTAGGTTAACTTTGAACTCGTAGAGATCCCTCCTGCCTCTGCTTCCCAAGTGCTGGGATCAAAGACATGCACCATCATGCCCAGTCTTGTGACCTGGCTCATAAATAGAGGCCTTACCTCAACTGACTCTAAAATAGAGTCCCTTTGGTGATCTGTGTCATTCAGGTTCCTGACTTGAAATTGTACCCACGTGTGGTCAGCGTTAGGATGAGATGTGCTGCTTAGTGAGTGGTGACCAGAGTGTGGGTGTGCATGGACCCTAATCAGATGTACAGCCAGTGTTAGGAGCAGCTAACAGCTAACTGAAGTGGGTAAATACCCTTCCTATGTGTCTCCTTTTGTCACTCTTTAGTTTTACAACCTATGGCAAGCAAGAAAATTCTTGGCAGTGCTTGCTTGCTGTTTGCTTACCTGAAGAATGAAACACCCTGTGAAGATTTTCAGAATAGTGAGATGATGTACAGGGCCCTTAGCACTGTGCCTTGGTGGAGCTGGTGCCCAACATGATTGGCTGCCCGGCTGACTTACTTCTAACATAAAATGAATACCATGTGAACGTAAATTCACACTTGTGATTTAAAAAAAAATGTTTAAAATTATTGGAATATGCATTGAAATTTTCCCCAAAAGCACCGTTTTTACTTACATGGGGTTTTAATGTCTTTAGTAATAGGAGGAGGAGAGGCTCCCTTTTTCACCCAGGGGCCTCTGTAGTGTTGTAGGAAGTGTCATGGACTCAGTACACTAATGACAGTGCTTGTCTTTCTCTGCTAAAGCAGCCAGGTGTCAATCTCTACTTCTGCAAGAATCCAGAATGGAGGATTTTGTCTGTTGTTACCTAGCTTCTGTTTCTAAAGGTTTGAAATCATTGGACAGAGTAGTAGACGGGCGTGTAATGCATTACCAAATTTCTTCATTTTTGTTTTTCTAAGAAGCCGGTGGCCTCTGTTTAACAGCCCTTGCTGCACTGGCTTTAGGTGCCCAGTGGTAACCTACAGGGTCACACTTCTACACCCTAAGACTTGGTTCTTTCTACCAATTACAGTTGTAAACAACCAAGTGGCCTCATTTGGTATTCTTGGTATAGGTGTAAGAAATACTAGTGTGATTTTGAATATGCTTGGGCCAGGGACTGGCACTATTAGGAGCTGTGGCCTTGTGGGAGGAAGTGTATCACTGTTCCGGTAGGCTTTGAGACCCTCCTCCTACCTGCCTGGGAAACAGTATTCTCCTGTTTGCCATTGGAACAAGATGTAGAACTCTCAGCTCCTACCAATGCCACATCCGCCTGGATGCTGCCATACTTCCTGCCATGATGATAATGGATTGAACCTCTGAACCTGTAAGCCAGCCCCAATTAATTGTTGGCCTTTTAAAGAGTTGCCTTGGTCACGGTGTCTGCTCACAGCACTGGAAACCCTAACTAAGACAACTAGCAATTCTTTTACCCAGCCCATCCACAGGAATTTCACAGTAGCTATTTGTATTTCCAGTTCGATGCTTCATACTTGCCCTCTGCCTGGGGTCTGCTGCCAGTTGTCACTGCAGTCACCACACAGCCAGTGTTTACCTTATCTCAGACAAGTGAGTCACTGTGCTGGAATCAGTAGCTTGGTGGGTGCTTGCTTCTGTGGGACTGTTACTGCACAGTCTCCTCTCTGACAGCCACTGATGTAAGGTGACCCTGGTTCATCACTCTAAACGTGTTTTCTACATGAGAGTGTCAGCTCTCTGGCAGTGGTGATGTGGCAGTCAGAACTGGTGCTGGAATCACTAGACATGTCGGTGCACCTAATATTCTAAGCAGTCTGCCACATTTACTTTTTAAAACACACTTATTTGTACATACACCGGCCGTGGCATTCAGATAAGAGGTCAGTTCTCCCCTCCACCGTGTGAGCTCCAGGGCTCCATCTCAAGTTGTCAGCCTTGGCAGCAAGTGCCTTCACCCCTGAACCATCTCAGTGATCCTTTTGCTAATTTTTATTTTATTTTATTTTTTAATACCTATCTATTTACCTACCTACTTATCTATCATTTTTCAAGACAGGATTTCACTGTAGCCCTGCAGAATTTATTCTGCAGACCAGACTGGCCCCAAACTCACAGAGATCCACCTACTTTTGCCACCCAAGTGCTTGGATCCAAGATGTGCACCACCACTGCCCAGGCCTTTGCTCATTTTTATTTTTTTATTGGATATTTTATTTACATTTCAGATGTCATCCCCTTTCCCCATTTCCCCTACCTAGAAAACCCCTATCCCATGCCCCTTTTTCCTTTTTGCTTTTATACAATTTTTTAAAAATGTTAATCAAAGGCTTTATAAGTTTGGTAATGCTCAATCAGAAGTGTAACCCGATACCCAACCTAGATATATCAACTATCTTTGACTGGTGGAGACACATGAACATCTGCCTCCATGTTCCCCTCCCTTTCTCTCTCTCATCACCTAGCTTCTCCCCTCCTCCTCCTCCTCTCCTTACTCCTTCTTTTCCTCTCCATACTCCTCCCACCTTAGCTCCTCCTACATATCACCCTTCCTGTTAAAATAAAACTTTTCTCTCAAAATACAATTAGAGCATAATTATGCCAATTTGTGCCAGTGAGGTACAAGATAGTCCTAATACCCAGTCCATCATTTTGTTGACTAACCAGAACCTCTGTCATCTCTCCTAACTAAAACACTTAGTTCTGACCCTGGCTTTTTTCTTGGCTTTAGAATGAATGTCAGCTGAAAACCATCCACTCAAATCTTTTCTCTCAGAGTAAGTGGCCAGGATTGGCTATGAGACTATAGGTCTTCAACCCCGTCAGATATTCAGAATGACTGCCTTTGCTCATATTTAAATTGTGCTATTTTAAGTCTTCATGACTGAACCATATTACTTCTTTGTAGACTTCTGGGTTATAAGACTCTTAGCATGTAAGTAGTTTCTGGGACTCTCCCCCACCACCGCTTGTGCAGGTTGTCCTCTCTCCTTATGTGTCAGTATATAAAATTTATAATTTTTGATGAAGTTGAATTCATGGTTTTTTTTACTTTTGTTACTTGTGAACAATGACACTAGTTTCAGAGTTAAATTGCTAAGTTAGTACTAACTTGGATAAACTTGTTTTGAAAAGATTAATTATTTAACTTTTGGACATTTCATACATGTATATGGTACGTGTGATCATACTCACCCCATCAACCTCTCTTACCCTTCTTCTCTGCTGGCCCTGTTGTCCCGTCTTCTTGTCTAGCTCACTCCTACTCTCATGACTTTTGTTCTTTGTTTTTTTTAAGGTGCAGGTACTGAAAATAATTATCATAAGCACATTTTTATAAAATTACGAGTGTTAAGGGTAAGACCTTTAAGGAACAGACAAGGTTCATCTTGGCTTATATGACTTGACCTACTTAATTGTATTCTGTGAAACCAGTGGGCTTCATTCCTTTGTGAGTGTAATACGATTGTGACTGAATTCAGCAATGAAGACATAGCCAAGTGCCATGTGGAATGTGCTTTCTGCCTGAAGCAGGCACTTCATCTCCACGCAGCGCTTCCTGGTTGCTAGGCTACCCAAAAGCTTTCACTTTTGTCTGGCAAAAATACGGACATTAAAAATATGTTGTTGTATAGATGTATTTTTTTTCTTTTCCCATCTCCATATAATTAGCAAACCCCTTGAAGCACAAATCACGGTATTTCCTTCCATGGTTTTCAAAAAGCAAATTATTTTCTGTGTACTTTTTTTTATCAAGCAGATGTGCTATGCTTCCAGGAGAGTTGGACTCTCAGAGTGAAAGAGCATTAATTAGCGACTGGTCAGTGTTCTTTATCCATGGCCATTGACCAATCTTGAGTTGTATTTGGTTGACATGAGGCCCTGGGCATAATTTGGTTAGAAAATTCATGTGGTGTTGTTTCCGAAGAAAAACTAGCATGTTAATGAAGAAATCTAGAAAGCATCATGTTGATTAAATCTCTGGAAATGCCGTAGTCTATAGGTAAAGGAAAGAACAAAATATTAGAGATAAAGTCATACATTCAGTTATCTGATAATTATATAACTCTTATCTCTTACACACAAGAATATATGTCGGCTATCATCTTGCTGCGAAATGCAGCCTTCCTTACATTTTTTAACTGTTGAAAATAAGTTGCAAAATGTTACCTAATTCAACTTGTTGGAAGTCAGAACTCCCTGTGAGCCTGGAAACAAATCACTGATGAGCTCAGTGAGCAAGTTAGGTAAGGTCTGGAATGTTGCCAGGTGTGGCCAGGACAAAGCCTTCATTTAAAGGCGAACCTTCATGAAGTGGCCAACCCTCCATTATCCACTCACACAGCTTTAAAGGCGGTGGTTCTGGATAAGTAGCTCAGGAGGATAATGGTTCCTTCTGTCCCTGCTTGTTTATTAGGCTGTGCATCTCACAGGCTTGGAGAGCTCAGAGTCTTAGGAAAGTGTTTCCAGACTCACAAATAGGCGGGCCATTTGCCACCAGGCCAGCAAATGTGTTGAGCTGTGATGAGAAGTCCTCTCCATGTAGCCTGTAAAAGATTGCCTCTTGGCAGTGCTATAGAGTAAGCGCAGGGACTGCCGGTGTCATGTCCATGTGGGGCTGAGGTCCTATACACCTTCTTGTTTGAAGGTGTATAGTAGCTAGGGAAAGGGAGTTTCTTAAGGGAACTGAGAGTTGGTTTTCAAAATGAATAAGCTATAAAGATTCTTATTATAATATGTGAATAAAGACAGACAGAGGCAGTCCCCTCCCTGGCTGTTGTGAAAAACTCAGGGCGAGAGTCTAGGCTTTTATTTTGGAATGAGGTGGCAGTTGTCACAGTGCTTCTCCTGAAGAAGGTGTGGGAGGAGAGTCTGCTGATGCCTAAGCTGCTGTGAGAAGGGCATTTTTAGCTGGTACCGGATCACTGACAACATGACCACTGGGAAAGGTAGGCCCGTGTATTTTGGAAAGTGTAATTATTACTGATGTATTGGTAAGTGCTGTTAGCTTACACCCATGGGTAGAAAGTAAAAAAAAAAAAAAAAAAAAAAAAAAAAAAATGGTTGCTATGAGTGTTATTTACAGGGAGGCTGGGGAGATGACAAGGCCTGCAGATTAGAGTAGCAAAGTTGATGACCTTTAAAGACTAGGAGGACGGACACACAGTAGCAGAAGTAGCCAGAAGTCAGTCTTCGATGGTTCTTTTATTACTTTTAGTTTTTCTGTGCTCCTTTATGTTCTTGGAATGTTGATTGTGGGGATAAATCTATTTTTATTATCTAAAGAATTTGTTAATACGCTTAAGCTGTCTTCAGAAAGAGTCTCCTGGCTGGGAATGTCTGCATTTCTCCAGCTGCAGCTAAAAGGAAACCATAGTGGTAGTACGCTGTTATTGCCTTCCAGTCCCCATGTGGGAAGGGGGATTGATTCTGTAAGGTGACAGTAGCTGAGGAGGGAGACCACCCAGCACTTGTGCTCACACACTGTCCTGCTGCCTAGCCTCGCCTTCCGTGGAGGGTTTGCCCAGGCTTAGGCAGTGCTGAGAGGGCAGGTGAGGCTCCACAGAGAGCAAGTCTGTACTGGCTACTGAGTGCGGCTGATGCTCTAGGAGCAACCTGTTGACTGGCCTGCTGTCCTGGGGGTCACATTACCAGCAGACCTAATCTGTTGTCTCTGAAGGACATTGCTAGACCCTTCAGCTGAAGCAGAAATGATGCAAAGTGTGACCTCTCACAGTGACCTGTGTTCATTTCTCTTCCACGCTGGGGAACTGGGCTCCTTTCAAGTACTTTGGCACTGTCTAATACTGCAGGGATCCTAAAGGCATGTATGTCTATCTTGTTTGCAATTTTTTATGTGTATGTGTGTGGGTATGCATGTGAGTGAAGCCAGAGGTTGACTTGGGGGAGTGGGTTCTCTTTTTTCACCATATGGGTCCTAAGACTGAGCCCCATTCATCAGTCTTGGCAGCAAGTGACTTCACCCACTGAGCTGTCTTGCTGGCATAAGATCTCTTCAACTAAGCTTGGTTCAGATGAAACCCAACAGAAGTTTTATTTTGACTGGAAATAGTCCTATTGGAAGATGCTGTGTCTCTGTTCCTATTTTCCTGTTGATAATTTACTGGGTTAAAGCAATGGTAAATTTCGTACCTTGTAATTGCCTCTTGTCAGGGTTACTGGTTGTTTAAGCATAATTCATGTTCCAAAGAGCCCTTCATTTGAGAGTTTGAAAACGTATTACTGATGATATCATTTGCCTTGAGGTGTTGTATTTACGGGCTATTTTCTAAACTTCAGGGCAAAATCTGGAAGTCAGTGGTTGGAGGCCTGGAAGGAGCCCTTGCTAAACGAGAATTTGGCACAAAAATCACACTTGTGCTTGGAAGCTCCTTTCAAGCTACCTGCCTTCTGTTACTGAGATACAGCTTAAGCTGCAAATGCAATAGCAAACAGGGATTCGAGGCCACTTCTGGGCAGGGGCATGTCTGAATATCTGTCAGTCTGTGGCTGATAAAAGAGAGGTTGGCAGTGTGCACGTGATAGCGACAACTGTTAGTTACTGTTTGCTGTTCTCAGAGCACATCTTGCACTTTGTTCTTTTGGTTTTGTTACCCTCAATAGGCAGCCCCCGAAGAGCAGGACTGAGGTGTCAGGTTTTCTGTAATTGGGTCAGTGTCAGGACACAGGAAAACTCCACGTTGCTGTCTGAGCTCAGTTTTCCCCTACTGGCGTGTGCTCCTGCTTCCTAGTCCACTGCTGTTGTTAAAGCTGGAGTTATGTTTGCTCCTATGATTCTGAAACTATGCCATGATCAGTAGCTGCTGCAGGGAATAACTCAAAAATGAAAGCATTGAAAAGGACAAAAAACAGGCATTGAAGCCAGCTGTGGTGCCTCCTGCTTGAAATATTAGCATCCAGACGAGGGTAACAAGATGAAGGCACCGGCACTCTGTCGCTGGACGATGTTCTGATGCGATGTTTCTGTCAGATGTTTGCTAAGGAGCTTTAGGGTTGTGGGGTAGGATGCTGCCAAAGCAAACTGTAATATGGATACGATGAGTTTGGTTTAGCAGCAACTTGCTGTTACGGAGGAGAGCATGTGGAGAAGGTGGCCAGGGCTCTGTGAGCCATGCCCAGAGCCTGACTCCTATATTGAGTGTCATCACTGTGGTATGGAGACTTACGCCACCAAAACCGTGTGAGTGAGGGAGGCAGATACTGAGTGGCCAACTTGAATTTGATTAAATGTAGCTTATCTATCATAACCATTTGATAAAACAAGGGGCACGAACACCAATGGGAAGTGAGAGAGATACCATTTCAGAAAGGAAGATAGGCCTTAAATAAAACAAATTTAGCTTTGTGAGAGGTGCACTAGTTTTCTTTATCTTCAAAAAAGTTGTGTTTTATTTTAAATTTTGTATGTATACGTGTTTCAGCATTTGTGTATGTGCATGTGTGAGTGTATGCGCCCTTGGAGTCTAGAAGAGGATGCTGGGTCTGCTGGAAGTTAAAAGTAGCTGTGAGCCTCTTGATGTAAGTACTGGGAGCTAAGCTCAGGCCTTCTTAAGAGAGGCGAGTGCTCTTAACCCCTGAGCCACCTCCAGCCTCATTTCTCCTTATTTTTCTCAGTTTTCATACAGACTCGTGTAAATCATCTTTAAAAAATTTTGCCAGTCCTTCAGGTAGCTTTTGGTGGTGGTATGTTTACTGTCTAGTTGACAGGTGAACCTGGGAGAGCAGGGCCTAAAAATGAAGTAGACTAAAGTCTTATGAAATAGTTAACTTTATTCAAGCATCTGACAGTTTATACTCTGAGGGTTAAGAAGAGTCACATCAGTAAAGTGTATAATCACAAGGACGAGCCACATGTGGCAAAAGCATATTTTTCCATTGAGCATCTGAATAACGACAGCTGGACTAAACTCACTCCTTTCTACTGCACATGCAGTATATCTCAAGAACAATTCTGTTTTGCAGCAACTGAGCTCACAGTCTTGTCGTGTTTTCTTGAGATTTTCTCTCAGGCACTTAGAATTCTCATACGACTCCATTCTCAGACTGTGTCCTAACAGTGGTTGGATATGTTCTATCTGTATTGTGTTAGCTATATAGAAAAGACCCAGGAGATCAGTAAAGCGCATACGTATCTAGCTGTGTGTGCAAGGGAGTTTTGAGAAGATTAAGTGAAGAATGTCCCTGAGTGTGGGGCGCCATCCCATAACCTGGATGTCCTGATAGAGTAGCAAAAGTGAAAAGACAAAGCCCGCTAGTATAAGCATTTCTCTTCCCATTTCCTGGCTCCCATGATGTGAGCTTTGCCCCAAGGACTGAAACCCGCAAGTAAGGTACAGTTTTCCTCTGTATTTGCTGTTGTGTTTTGTTTTTGTTTTGTGGCCACTGAAATAACAGTAACATGATAAACATGACATTCTACCTCTGTGATCCTCCTCTTCCAATCCAGAAACCCATGGGAAAAAAAAATGTCTTATTCATAATCTAGCTAGCCCTGCTCCTCAGAATGGTTAAGGCCATCTGAAAACAAGCAAAGACACTGTGAAAACCTTGAGCAGGCTAGGGAGACTGTGGCCATGCATCCTGACTGTAGTTCTGGACAGAAAGGGCCCTGCCTGAGGACTAAGGGACGCCAGGCAGATTGTGCCACTGGGTAATGAGACTGCATTAGCCCTGGTGCCTTAGTCTCAAGTCTACTGAGTTACTGTATGAGGTTGCTTTGGGGAAACTAGTGTGGGCTGTGTGGGAACTCTTACTTTTAGTAAGTCTGTAAATGCCATTCTTTCCCCTAAGTTTATACTACAACTGTAAGAACTAGAAAGAAGTGAGGGGGTTGGAAGTGAGGGAGTTTCTTTTTTCATGGAGAAGTGTGGCCCTTTGCCTCTCTCTAAGGGCTACGGAAGACTGAGGTTATTGAAGCCCAGATGGGACATGGGAGGGCTTATTTGCACAAAGAGGAAATGGCCCACAGTATAATCACTGCTAAGTACCATGAACAATTTGTTAGGCGGCCATTCCCAATTTGGATCTGAGATTTCCAGCTCACTTGCCCTTGTGCCTGCCTAGTGGCTGTCACAAAGAATTAGGTCAATATGGCCACACTGATAATTAGAGTGACATTCCTGAAGACTTCAAGTTTAGATATGATAGCTGTGGGGTTTAGGCTGTACTGTGAAGTAAAGGACAGATGCATATTTAATCCATAAAAAGATATGTGGTGGTTCTTGTTAATCCATCTTTTCACAGATTGTCTTAGGTGTTTATGTTTTTATTTGTTTAAAACTTTATATTAAACTTTCAGTTTTTAGTCATCCATATATAACTCTGCTTTGTACCTTAACTTAAACTTGCCTCTTTTTAATAATTATTAAAACTATAAGTCATGTGCTTCTTTTTTTAATTTTTTTAAAAATTTTTTAATTGGGTATTATATTTACATTTCAGATTTTATCCCCTTACCCCACTTCCTCCCACCACCCAGAAACCTCCTATCCCATCCCCCCTCCTCATGCTTCTGTGAGGCTGTGCCCCCACCTACCTCCCACCCCCACTACCCCTCCCCACTCTCACATTCCCCCCCACACTCTGTGTTCATTTTTCATGGTACCAAGGATCTCCTATCCCACCTATGCCCGACAAGGCCATCCTCTCCTACATATACAGCTGGAGTCATGGGTCCCTCCTTATGTGCTCCCAGGCTGGTGGTTTAGATCCTGGGGAGCTCTGGTTGGTTGGTATTGTTGCTTTCCTCATGGGGTCACAAACCCTTTCTACTCCTTCAGTCTTCTCTCTAACTTCTCCATTGGGAACCCCTTGATCATATCAGTGGTTAGCTGTGAGCATCGTCCTCTGAATGTGTCAGTCTCTGGCAGACCTCTGAGGAGACAGCTATATCATGTTCTTGACAGCATGCACTTCCAGCCATCCACATCAGTGTCTAGCTTAGGGGACTGTACATGGGATGGAGATACCAGGTGGAATGGTCTCCAGATGGCCCCTCCTTCAGTTTCTGTCCCACGTTTTGTTTTCATATTTGCTCCCTTGAGTATTTTTGTTACTCGTTCTAAGTAGGACTGAGGCATCCCCACTTGGTCTTCCTTCTTCATGAGCTTCATGTGATCTGTGAGTTGAGTCTTCGATATTCCAAGCTTTTGGGCTAACATCCGCTTATCAGTGAGTAAATACCAAGTTACATGCTTCTTTAAAAATGCACTCTCAGGCTGGAGAAATAGCTCAGTGGGTTCAAGTGCTTGCTGCGCAAGTGTGAGGACCAGAGTTTGGGTTTCTAGAACCCACTCAACATCAGATGCAGTAACCTAAAACTCTATGGAGGGATAGAGGGTGGAAACTTGTTTTGGTTACTGTTCTGTTTCTGTGATTAAAAAAACACCTTGACCAAAGTCATTTATGAAAGAAATCATTTGATTTGGCTTATGGTATCACAGAGCCAGAGTCCACTGTGTTAGAACAAAAGAACAACCGAGAACTTTTATAACTTGACTGATCTTTAACTCTGAGGGAGGAGATGGGGGTGGGCAGGGAGGGAGCTCGAACTGGGAATTGGATGAGTCTTTTGAAACCACAAAGCCCATTCCAGTGACGCACCTCCTTCAGCAAGGCCGTACTTCCTTATTGGCACAAACAGTTCCACCAACTGGACCAAGTATTCAAATATATGAGCCTGCAGGGGCCAATCTCATTCAAACTATCACAAAATGTTATTCACCGTATTGTTTGTGAGTCCAGTTTTGGGGACATGATTGGTTGTAGGTAAGGTCATTAAGGTAGATTCCCATATTTGAATCCTCAAAAGAGGCTGTGAGGAGGGTCTGAGATACAGTAGCTCTGCTAGTGGAGTACTTGCCTAGCATCCATGAAGCAAAGGACTCTGTATACCTCGGTCTGGAAGTTCCCTGTGTGCCGTTACTGTGATTTGTTCAGACAAATCATATACCCAGTGCCTACCAAAGTACCTGAAGATGTAGCAGGTCCATGTGGAGTGTAAATCAGCACCCAAAGGAAGTCGGTGGCTTTCCACACCAGGTAGCAGTAGGCTCCCAGTCCTTGGGTAAATTGCCCTGCCTGGGTTTGTTTGTTTGTAGTAACCCAAAGCTTTACTCATTTCCTTAGAGCTCAGAAGAGAGAATCCCTTCCAGTCCCAGTAGGTTCTGTCTCCATCCCACCAGTTTCCTCGAATCTCTTGCCCTTTCTTATGCCTTCAAGAGGTGCATTACCAGCTAGAAGAACATTAGCCCTTTAAGAGTGGAACACACTTTTGTTCTGGACAAAGGGTCTGAGGTGAAGTTCCTGCATGACACAAAGCTGACTCCTGCAGGAAGGATAGAAAGAACTTTGATTTTGTTTCAGGCAAGTCTCAGTGTTAGCCTAGCACTGTGTAGCCCCAATTGTACTGGAATTACAGCTATACGCTGTCTCTAACCCTGGCTTTAGAGGGAAGCTTGGGGTGCTTTATAAATTGAGTATAAACTTTCTTACACACTGTCCTCTCATAATTGGACAGTGAGGTTATTTGGAGAATTGCCTTAGAGGCTGGAGGATGTTGTGGATAGCCAGTGCATCCATCAATACACCTGTGTCTGGCTAGGATGATGAGGATGTGGGGTGTGGTCAGTCCCTTGGGCTGTTTAGGCCAGGTAATAAACCTGTGATCCTTGTGTGAAGACAGGTATCACATAAGTCATTTCAGTAAATTCGTAACTGTAATTTACAAAACTCGTAAACAATCTCTTTTACTGGGTGTAGGACGATTATATACCCCCCTCTAGTACATATACTTGGCATCTCCCACTACTTGACACCCCTCGAGCTTCCCTTTGGTCACTTCCTGTTTTTAGCCTGCAGCTGTATAGCCTCTACGTGTGTCATGCATCAGAATGTCTGAACAGTTCTGTTAACAAATGACAGCAAGAAACCCAGTTTGGCTTGCTCTGGTACCTGGGTGCAATCAAAAGAATTTAGAAAGCCAGCTTTTATGCAGTGTTGAAACAAGTTATTCTTGGTCTGTTACTGTTTGCCTTGTAATTGTGTCAATAATTACAGCAGTGTGAGCCCTAGCTAACTGTCGAGTAGGCTGCAAGCCGATGCAGAAGTGCTGCTGCACTTGCTTTAAGCACATGCGTGCTGTGGTTTTCTGACCACAAACAGCCGTCGGTTATAATACATAGCTTTTCAGATAGTTAGACTGGGGATTACTCAGACTTGGTGAACATTGTTGTAAGAAACCGACTCATTAATTGTTGAGTGGATAAAACAACCCGAAACTCTTCCATACAGCTATTTATTAGAAAAAACTTTTAGATTTTTAAGTAATAACTTAGGTTTTTGCAGGATTTGAAGACCATGCCTCCAATCTCAGCAGCTAGAGGTAGGGGAGTGGTGGAGGAAGGGGGTTAGGATTTAGAAGTCATTCTTGACCATGCTAAGCTCAAGGCTGTCCTGGGTTATATCTCAGGGAACAAAACTCAGGATAGACGAGATGGTTCAGTGGGTAAAGGTGTTTGCCACGTGAGCCTGGCTACTTAGTTCCACCCATGGAATCAACATAAACCCATTCGATAAAGTTGCTCTTTGACTTCCACACAGGTTCTGTGATGTGTGTGTGTGTGTGTGTGTGTGTGTGTGTGTGTGTGTGTGTGTGT
>JANHMN010000009.1:24213506-24226627 GCA_030674055.1 Rhabdomys pumilio | reverse complement strand
GTGCTGTGCTGTGCTGTGCTGTGCTGTGCTGTGCTGTGCTGTGCTGTTCTATTCTATTCTATTCTATTCTATTCTATTCTATTCTATTCTATTCTATTCTATTCTATTCTATTCTATTCTGAGATGAGTCTCAACTATGTAGAACATAACGGCCTCGAACTCACACAGATTTGCCTGTCTCTGACTGCCTCTGCCTCCCAGGCAGTGGGAATAAATGAAGGCACTACTCTGTCTAGCTTCAGAGCATTTTTAGGGATTTTTAAGCATTGTGTTCCTAATTCTTCAGCGGTGTTGAGATTGTTTTGAATTGCTTCCTGTGCTTGCAGCATCACTGCTGAGTCTAAGTAGCTTACTTGAGAAAACCCTTGGGGTACTGTCCAGGGATCCCAGATGATTTGTATGAAATCTCATGTAGAACATATTTGTTGACTTATGGGTGACACAGTGCCCCTCTAAGTGGCACATGTAGAAAGGGGAAAAACTAGTCACAAAACTGAGAAATCAAGGGTAGGTGTTGCTCTCAGTCTTGGAACCCGAGCCAGACCTCAGTGGTCTTTACACCCATCTGCTTACTCTTTCTTTTGCGTTGCTGGTAGGTGGGCACCCTGTTTTGTTCTCCAGACTTGCTTCTGCTCAGCTTTAAGTTCAGGAGAAGTTCTAGGACTAATTGCCATGATTGGTGGCATGGAGCCTTGACTCTCTGCTAGGGCTGGTTTCTGTCGGCCAGGTGAGATGGGGCAGACCTTGAGAGTAGGTGGGTAGCTGGGTAGGTGAGGCACCTAAGAACTGCTGCCAGCTGCCAGGGCAGGGATTACTGTGTGCAGGTTTGAATGGGATGGATCTACAAGCAGATAAGAGCAGTCCTCCCCAATTTTTCAGACAAGGAAACAGAAGTTTACCTGTTTGTATTATTTTTCTTAAGATTTATTTTATGTTTATTAGTGCTTTCTTTGCATGTATGTATGTGTACTACATGTGTGCCTGGTGCATGTGGCAATCAGAAACTAGCAGTAGTCTCCTGTTTCCAAGGATGCACAGGGGATGTACCAGGCAGAGTATGAGACTTATGCAAGAACAGCCTTTGTGAGGGCTGGAAGGTGTGGTGGGCTATGCATGGAAGAGCAGCCCATCTTTGGGCATCCATTGTCTCTGCATCCATGAGTCAGGAACGCTGAAAAAACAGCTACCTTGCTGCTTTCTTCCTGTAACACAGAGGGTGAGTTGAAGGCTGCCAGGAATCCCATCAGCTCAGGTGCCCCTGGTACAGATGAGCTAGTAGCCTTGTTTCAGAGAGCCAGATATTTCCACCTGTAGGCTCCCCTTCAAAGCCTTCCCAAGACCAAGAGGGCAGAAAACTTCTTTCAGCCCTGGCCCTCCTACAGATGAGTATGGAACTACATCCCATATATTTTCCCCCAATGTCTTGATTCTTCTGCCTGAGTGTTGACGTTTTCCAGAGGAACCCAGAGCTCGAAATTTCAACTTTCACAGCCTCAATGTCTGTCCTTAGATTGAATCTCTGCTCACACCTCTAGTCACAGTGGCATAGGATGCTCTCTCTCTCTCTCTCTCTCTCTCTCTCTCTCTCTCTCTCTCTCTCTGACTATTCTTGTATTTTATTGTGTGTCCTCCCTCCCTCCCTCCTCCTCCTCCTCCTCCTCCTTCTTCTTCTTCCTTCTCTCTCTCTCTCTCTCTCTCTCTCTCTCTCTGTGAAGTCAGAGGACAACTTTGTGAAATTGGTTCTTTCCCTTCACCTATGGGTTCCTGGGATCAAGCTCAAGTCTTGCTCAGCCACCACCTTTACCTGCTAAGACATCTTTCTCACCCTTTCTCATTATTTCTGCCATGTGAAATGTGTATGGCTTTATGCCTCCATTCTGCTTGGTTCCTGGTTAAGGTTCTGTTCTCAGGTAACTGTGCTCTGCTGGTGTCTCTCCTTCCACTGGTTGGGTTTAAGTTCATGAATGACTGCATACTCGGGCCTTTTCGGTTTTTCCAGGATTTTTTTCTGTTGTGTTTTAAACTTATCTTCTCCCAGTAGCTCTCAGAGGCACACTGGTTTGCCATGATCTCCCACAATCAGCAGACCTATAGTCTTTACTCAAGTATATCTTGAATGGTCTTGCCAGGAGTCAGTTGCTGGAGGGTTAGGAAAGGATTCCACTGCCACCCTGTGGAAACTTGTCAAGTCCTTTTAGAAGGCCTGGTCCTAGGGCTATGAGAGAAGAGATGAGGCTCAGGTGATTGAAGAATCGAAGGTGGCTGGGAACCGAAGGCTTCAGTTAGCTTACTTCAGGTTTCTTTGTCTAGACTATCAGAGAGCAGGAATAGCTGTGGTCGTGTTCCCACTGCTGGCTGAGAATAGAATGGATCCTTTGGGGCCAGGCACAGGTATGTTTCTGCAGGAAGATTTTCTGTGGGTAGCATACACTGTGTGGAAAACCTTGTCCTAGTGTGATAGCAAAGCTTGCACAGTTAGAAGTACTCATGTCTACATGTTGGCAGTGACTAAGGCTCTAGAAGCAGTCCTCAACTGACTGATGTCTACTTAGCCAAAACCATTCAGATGTATCAGATGCCAAACATAGTGGTGCATGCCTTTAATCACACCATTTGGGAGGCAGGAACAGAGAGAGGCGGGCAGATCTCTGTGATGAGTTCAAGACCAGCCTGGTGTATATAGTGAGTTCCACAACAGCCTGAGCTACATAGAGAGATCCTATCTTCAAAAACAAAAACAGCAAAACAGATACTATCAGAGAACAGCGTGCATTGTAATTTAGTTAAGCAATACTGAAATAGTAAGAACCCAGGACTCTGCGTCTCTGTACCCGGGAGAGCTGTGGAACCACTGTCACAGGCTTAGTTATACAAACAGCCTGTTTACCTTTTAAGGAGTGATGCTTTCTACAGATGAGACTTCCCTAGTTTACTGAATCTAGGCACCTTTCTGATGGTTCAGCCTCCCTCCGTCTTCCTCCTTCAGGAGAAGATTAATATTTTTATTCATTTAGAAATTCACACGTTTACTTTGATCATATTCCCTCCAGCTTCTCTTTAAAGCTGCTCAGGTGCTTCACTGTCTTTCACCTCCATCCTGAGGTCTTTTTTTTTTTAATTTAATAACTCGTTAACTCCCATTTGTGCCTCCCGTATATTTCTGGGTGATGGGCCATACACGGGACCGTGGTCAATGAACTAGGAGCCACTCCTAGGAAAAATGGTTCCCTCCCCAAGAAGCCGTCAACTGCCCATAGGTCTTGAGTTACGGGTAGCCCCCAGCAGCCTTTGTAGCACTTCCTATTACTAGGCAACAGGGAGGAGCCTTCCAACTGGTCAGTACTAACTTGATAGCTCCATGCTGTGACTGACGTGTGTGGTGTCTTCTACCATCAAGTTCTGGTGGGCAATCAACAGTGATGGTGTGTGTGTGTGGGGGGGGTGAAAGAGAGAGACAGAGACAGAGAGAGATTAATTGGGCTTAGCAGCCCTTTGATGTGTGTGTGTGTGTGTGTGTGTGTGTGTGTGTGTGTGTTTGCACTCATACACATAGGCAAATGCTGTGGAACACATGGAGGTTAGAGGACAGTTTGTGGTAATCAGTTCCATATGTGTTCCAGGGGTGGACTCAGATGGTCAGCCTTGGCAGCAAGTGTCTACCTGCTGAGCCACCTTGCCAACCCTCCTTCACATTCTTGAGACATGGTCTTTAACTGGCCTAGGGCTGTCTGATTAGACTAGGCCATCTACCTCTGCCTCCCTAGGACTGGGATTAAATCACATACCACCACACATGGATTCTTTTACCTTTTAGTGTGTTCTGGGGATGCATGTTACTGGTTGAGCCTTCTCCTCAGCTCCAACTTCCTTTAGCTTGATTTTAAGTTTTGAAAAGTCTGAGAAACTTAGGTTAAACTTTAAAACGATTTAGTTCAGTTTTCCAATCATGGACTGATACTTTTATCCCTGAGCACCCTCTCAGATCAAGTTCCCTGATTTAAAACACTGTGTCCCGCTGTGGATCTGCAAATGAGTGCACGATTTTCCTGTGTATAGGAAGGGCCAGTTTGTGGGCCGCTGACTTCGCGGCTCGGGTGAGAACACTGACTTTGAAGTTTGGTGCCCTTGTTCGGAGTGCCTGTTGCTGCAGTTTTACATTTCTCAGATGTCCTTTGACCTGCATGCTGTCCTGGATTCCAGGCAGTTTGAGTTTAGCAGGTTCTCTGTGTCCTCAGTGTGTTCAGTGGTAGACCACTGCCACCTCTCCCTAATGCCGCATCCCTCAGCCCCTGCATCTCCATCTTGCCCCCTGTAATTAGCCCTCTGCTCTGCTAAGGGAACCAGATAAGTAAGCTGTTAGGTTTTTCCAGAGGTGGGTAGAACACTACATAGGGACAGGCGCTCAGTTAAAACCCTACGCAGAGTCCAGACACTACTTCCTCCGTTTCTTACCCAGGAGGCATCTCCTTAGATAATGGCTATGATAGCTATACCTTCCCAGAGATAATGAGCTTTTAAAAAATATACCCTTGAAGACAGAAATACAACAGCTCTGTTTTCTTCACACTTTGTGTGTCTTGTCTTCCCCAAACCTTTAGTTCTTTAAAAGTGTGTGTGTGTGTGTGTGTGTGTGTGTGTGTGTGTGTGTGTGTGTAGTGACAATCTAATATAGCAATAGATAGCTCGATTATGGCTTCTGTAAACCAACAAGTTACTTACCCAGAACATAGAAGATGTGAACATTATGTGTTTTGTTTTTTAAATTTATTTCTTTAATGTGTATGGGTATTTTGTCTTCATATACATATGTATACTATGTGTGTGCCTGGTGCCCAGGGAAGTGAGAAGAGGGAATTGGACCCTGTAGAACCAAAGTTAGAGACAGGTGTGAGCCACCATGTGGGTGCTGGGAATCCAACTTGGGTCCTATTGAAGAAGCCAGTGTTACTAGCTCCTAGTTTTACTTTAAATAGCCTGTCATCTGTGTAGAAAGGAAAAAATGGAGAGAATAAAAAATGAATCAGATCTGAGGAGAAAGTCTTACATTTTCATGTATTTTTCTACTTTTATTTCTTTGTGTAAATCCAGTGTTCCAACTGCTCTTCTTTCCTTTGGTCTGAAGATCTTCCTGTAAACTTTCCTGGAAGAGAGCTGCTGGGGGCAACATTTTGTTTTTTATATCTATATATTTTGCCTCTCTTCTTGATTTCAATTCTATTTATTTATTTATGCATATATTTATGTGTGTGTCCCCATGCCATGGCACATGTACATAGGTCAGAGGACGACATGGGGGAGGTGCTCTCCTTCACAATATGAGTCACAGAGTGGGAAGTCATTTTGTCATGCTTGGTGGCAAGTTTCCTCACCCACCAAGCCACCCTGCTGGTCCCTGCCTTTATTCCTAAAATGTCTTACTGGTTTAAAAACACTACATAGTTCATTTCTTTCACCATTTTCCAGACGTGGTTGTGCTTTCTCTGACCAGGACACTGTGTGCTCCATTCTCGCCTGGTGCCTGTCCTCACAGGGCCTGTGATGCACTTTACTCTCAGACTTTCACTGGTTTTAAGCAGTTGCACAGTGGCCGTCCTGGTGTGTGTTCTAGTTAGCCTTAGTTGCCAACTTGACACAGCTATATTCATCTGTGAGGAGAGCCTCAACTGAGGGCATATCTTTAGGAGACTGTCTTGCTTTTTAATTGATGTAGGAGAGCCCAGCCCACTGTGGGCGGCACCATCCCTAGGTCAGCAGTCCAAGGTTATATAAGAAAGCTAGCTAACCAGGATCCTGAGCAAGCCAGAGTGAAACAGCAAGCAGCGTTCCTTTCTGCTTTCTGCATAACATTTCTGCCTTTTCCTACCTGACTTCCTTCAATGGTGGACTGTGGCCCACAAGTGTAAGAAGAAATAGTTTGCTCCCTCAGTTGTTTCGGCAGAAGTTTCATCGCCCCAGAGTGTCTCACCACAGCAGCAGTAGCAGCAGCAGCAAGGAAACAAAACAACAAATGCCTTTTCTCTGCTGTGTCTTTGTTTGTTTTTCAGCTTCCTGAATCTGTGCGCATATTTTTCTCATCAAATAAAGATCTGACTCTTGTGACTGATAGTTTTTCAGCCCTTACTGCATCCTGCTGGGAGTCCATTTTCATGTTTTTCTGTCTCTTGATGCTCTCCAACTTTCTCTCTTTCTCTTCCTTCTTTTTAAAGCGTATTTTGTTTCTTTAATGGTGATTGAATTCTGCTGTTGTGTGTTTAAGTTCTCCAGCTTGCTGGCATTAGGTGCCCTGGAGCTATAGTTACAGACTGCTGTAAGCAACCAACTGTGGGTGCTGCCAGCCTCTCACCCCTGAGCCTATTCTCCAGTCCCTGCAGCTTTTGTCATCTGATTGTGCAGTTCTTACGGGAACTTTGCAGATCATCTGGTTCGAGTATATTTTATGCTTTTTGGAAATCACTATTACCTGACTGATAATAGATTACCTTTTTATTTTTATTCACTCCAAGGTGATTTTACATCCTAAATGGCTCACACTTGCTACATAAGCCCTTGGAATTTGATACACAAGCTTTAATTTGCATCATTAAAATGTTTATAGGTAGAGCTGGGGAGATGGCTCAGCGGTGAAATGCTTGCTGCACAAGCCTGACCCCCGAGTTCATCCCCAGCCCACAGTGGAACAGAGAACTATTTCCAAAGTCGTCCTCTGACCACATATGCACTCACATATAAAAACGAATCAATACATTTAATCAAACAAATTTAAGCTGTTGATAAGTAGGTTGAATTTTAAGAACCATAGATAATGGGTTTTTTTCTTCTTTTAAATTTTGAATGCAACCAAGGAGATAATGGACCTTGCTGATTTGAAGGTTTAAACATACATAGTGTAATTTAAAAAAAAAAAATCAGCTTCATTAAAGGAAATGAAGCCTAGAAAACATACTTTTTGCCAGTCTGTCTAATTGACATGTTTGTAAGTGATGATTTAATTCAGTGTCAGCAGAGGTGTGGAGCTAGAGAGGCACCTGAGTTTCCAGGAAAGTGGACATTTGTATGGTTTTCCAGAAGGTAAACTTAGTACGTTAGTAAGCATTTTCATGCTGATTGACCAAGTAATGTGGCAAACTACTTATTGGAAGGTGTTTGTTACAGTCCTATTTCTTTTAATTTTTTTACATTTATTTGTTTGTTTACTTATTATTTGTGTGTATGTGTGAGTACATGCTCACAAGTAGGGGTGCCAAGGTGCGCCTGTGGGAGTCAGGACAACTTGTGGAGGTAGTTCTTTCTGTTTGTGATATGGGTTTTGGGGATCCATCTCAGGTCATTAGGCTTGAAGGTGAGTGGCTCTACCCACCTAGCCATCTGGCCAGTTTACAACCCGGTTTCTGATAGTGAGATATTACGAGGCTAAACTGCCTGACAGTTGGTGTCTTGGTGGGGCATTTTCACTCACAAAGTACCTTATAACCATTATAAGTTGCTTTATGAAAAATACTCCACCACATGAGAAAAGTTGAAATATTTCAAAAAGTTGCATTATTCAGCTATTTTTCTTAAAGTGCATTGTACCATGTATGGTGGGACACACTGGTAGTCCTAGCTCTCAGGATCATGAGTTTGAGGCCAGCTGGGGCTACAGAGCAAGGCCCTGTTCAGAGAGGAGACTGAAAAAAAAAAATGAGGCTAGGGAGACTCAGTGAGTAAAAGCCCTCGTGGTACAAGTGTGACAACTTGATTTCAAAGCCCCAGAACCCACATGAAATCTGGACAGATAGCATGGGCTTCTGTGATCCCAGCACTCATGTGTGAGGTGGGGGCTGGAGACAGCCATTGGAGAACACAGAGCACCCCTATCAAACAAGGTGGGAGCTGAGGACAGACCTGAGGCTCCTCATGTGTGCCCTGTGCGCTACGTGTTCATATCCCCACACACACCCCACTCCCAACACACTAAAAAAACGTGCATAGAGAGTGGGTCAGATGTTTTCCACATTGCAGTGGGAGAGTGTTCTGGCTCTCTAAGGTAAGCAACGGACTCCATGGCGCATTCTAAGCTTTGCCAGGACCTTACTTCCAGACGCACACCCGCATTTTCAAGACTGATTGTCCTGTGTATAGGTGAACACACACCATTTTCAAGACTGATTGTCCTGTGTATAGGTGAACACACACCATTTTCTAACAGTGGCTTATTCCTTTTCAGATAAAAATTTTGATGATGAAGATTCTGTTGATGGCAACAGACCTTCTTCTGCCAGCTCCTCATCGTCCAAGGCTCCATCAAGTTCCCGGAGGAATGTTAGCATGGGGACCACCCGTAGGCTCATGTCATCCAGTCTTGGATCTAAGTCTTCAGGTAAGAGCATATCCTGTATGGTGTTCTGGGGTCTGTATCAAGAGTGCTTGCCTACTGTGTCCCTGTGCGTGTGCATTCTTGCTTGGCCTGCTACTGCTCTGTTGATGCTGACAGGCTGGTGATGCTGACTTAGGATGCTGGGTATTCCCCACGTCTTGGGAGGCCAGCCAGTCAGAGTCAGACAGCACAAAGAAAAGCACAGCCCCAAGATCAAACACTGGTCGTCTGGATCTAGCCTTGCCTTGACCACTGGTCTTTTTACCAACTCTGTTAAGACCCGAGCCAGACTGAAATCTTGAAAATATGATTTGCTCATTCAGGTAGCATTTTTCCTTGTGAAGATCAGTGTGAGTGTTGGGTGAATAAACATGAGGAGACCAAGTAAGGTGGCTCAGCAGGCAAAGGCACTCAGTGCACAGACCTGGTGATGTCAGTCAGTCCTTAGAAACCTCTCCCCAGGCACTTCTTGTCTTAGATTGACTGGCTTGTTTAGACCTCTGACAGCTCATTTTGCTGTCACATTTTAAGTTTATGCTCCAATTTCTTACTCTTTACCTCTAAAACACCATGTAGCCACTTGCTTTAAAGCCATGGTCATTCATGGGGTTGTGTCTTGGGGTTGAGGGTAGGGAGGTGGGTAGACTCCCACAGTGGAGTGCCTGCAGTAGGAAAGCACTGGGTAACAGAAGGCCTTAGGAGTGCTACTCCCTGGTGGTCTGTCCTGAAATCACAGTATATTGACTGGATTCACAAGGCACTGTTGCCCTCTCCAGCCCTGCCAGTCTGCACTGTTGGCCACAGGAAGGCCTGTGTTTCTGTGTTTATGTTTGTCATTCTTCCGAAGATTTTTTTTTGTTTGTTTGTTTTTTTGGTTTTTCGAGACAGGGTTCCTGGCTATCCTGGAACTCACTCTGTAGACCAGGCTAGCCTCGAACTCAGAAATCCGCCTGCCTCTGCCTCCCAAGTGCTGGGATTAAAGGCGTGCACCACCACTGCCCGGCCTCTTCTGAAGATTTTTGAGTTCTATTAAAATTTTTGTTGTTGAGTTTATGTTTATTTAACACAAGCTTCACTACTTTTAAAAGTTTATTTACTTTTATTTTATGTGTATGATGTTTGCTTGAGTGTGTGTGCATATGTCTGGCTCCTGCAGCACACGGTCCCTGGAACGGGAGTTACAGACGACAGTAAGTCAGTCTGGTTCTCTGCACGAGCAGCAAATGCTCTCAACCTCTGAGCTATTTTCAAGGGGAATATTTTCAGTGTTTCATTTACCTCCATTGTAGCAGGTATCAAGATCGAGTATGTGGGGGGTGGGGGGATGGGGTGTGTGTGTGTGTGTGTGTGTGTGTGTGTGTGTGTGTGTGTCTCACATGCACACATGTGTACACATGCATACATGCCTTTGGCATACTTATGGAAGTCAGAGGACAACTTGGGAAGTCAGTTCTTTGCTTCCATGTTGTGTGTCTCAGGCTTGGTGACAAGTTCCTTTACATGCTGAGGCATTTCACCTGCCCCACCATTATCCCTTTGATGTATTTGTCTCTTCTCAGTCTTCCCTTGAATGATACCAGTGCCATAAGCAGAGAGGATAAGATAGTTCCTGCAGGATCCCATGACTGCTTTGCTGCCCTTCCCTCACCCACAGCTCCACTGATGGCCAGTCTTGCCTTCAGTCCTGTCTTCATCCTTTCTTTGTTTAACACCATAGTCCTGATTACTGTAGATGCTTTTCAGATCCTGTGGTCTCAGAGGCCACTGCTATCTGCTCATAGTGCTCTGTTCATGTGCCAAAGCCAAAGGAGGGTTAACTGCACACCGTAGCCCGTGATTGACATCCATTGATTGACTTTGCTGATTGTCATGTGATAACTTACTGCTACCTGGGCTGTCTTTAAACCTATTTTTTTGTTTTATTTTCTCTAGCAGGTCCAACAAGACCCTAACACCAAGTTAGGTGTCTAATAAGAAAGTAGACATGCTAATCTCGATAAGTCGCTTCTGGGGCTTCAAGGGTGACCTCAGACCCCAGTGTAGAAACTGTTTCACGGAGCACAATAAGATGAAGTTGTCATGATGGGTTTTGGATTAGTAAACAGGTGACATTCTTCCTGTGGCAGCACAGAATGGTTAAACTGTCTCAGGGTAATCAAATACACTTTGCTGCCCATCCTTTGCCGACCCTTCTAGAAGTCCCCACTGTGCCAGTTTGCCTTCAGGCTTGCCTTCATCTTAAGTGTACACAGCATCTCATCTTAACACAGCTTTTTGGGAGAAACGTGAACTGATCACTGACTTGAACTGAGGGACTAGAGGGATGACTCGGCAACGAGAGTGCTGGCTGGTCTTGCAGAGAACCAGCGTTGGGTTCCAGGACTGCCTGTAATCAGCTCAGAGGTTCCCATGCCCTCTGGCCTCCATGTTCACCCACACACAGTGCATGCAGTTACACACAGACACAAACTCAAACACGGAATGAATCTTGTTTTAAGTGTTCAAAATATAATTTCAGTTTTGTATATTCATGATTCTGTAGCAGATGTTTTTATACAGTGTTCAGTTCACATTGTCTTTGTTTTAAAAACTTAATTTTTTAACAGCTGCAAAAGAAGGCGCTGGTGCCGTGGATGAAGAGGATTTTATCAAAGCCTTCGATGATGTACCTGTAGTGCAGGTGAGTGTGGGTCTGTGCTGCTGTGAAGTCAGCATAGTGGCTCGGTAGACGGCTCAGCGGTTTAGAGCCTTCACTGTTCTTCAAGAGGACTGAGTTCATGCCAACATTGATATCGAGATGTTCGTAAGTGCCTGTAACCCAGCTTCTGGGTGTAATCGCATCTCCTAGCATCTGCAGGCACCTGCAACTGTCCCACACACGTACAGCACACACAGAGGCACACAGGAGTAAAATAGATTTAAAAAGTTACTGGTTTTTTTTTTTAATCAAGATAGAAATAGTCATTAGAGTTTATTTTTTCAGATATATCTGTACAAGACAGCTTTATATTACAGCAGTGAAATGCCTGTGGCAGCTAACTCTATAAAGAGAAAAGATTCATTTAGCTCATAACTTTGGAGGCCCAAAATACAGAGTATGTGGAGCAAGCTTGAGAACCACACCTTGTCCATGTTACTTCATGGTGCTGGATAGATGGCCCTGGCTGGAATAGCAGGCAACTCCTGTCAGACCAGCAGAGAGAGGACAGGGAGGGTCAGCTCAGGCTTTCATAACAACCCTTTTAGAATTGTCTCCCTAGTGACCCAAGGCCTTAAATAGCCCACTGCCTGTTTGTCGCACCACCCAGACTCCTAACCTTTTCACACAGTGGACCTTCGGGGACTCATGCTCAAACTATGACACCACTGGATACAGAATCTTTACCTTTCAGTGTGGAAACTGAAATTCTCAAGGCTATATGACATCTAAGGTGTAGATGGGAAAATATGGGGGCCCTGAAAATTACAACAATATCAGAAGTCCTGGTCCCCTTCAGTGTCTCTGGAAGAGTAGGAAAGATGTTACTGTAGAGTAAGATTGTCAGGTTACAGAGAAGAGACAGTGGTGATTAGCTAGAACAGAAGGTAAAGATGCATATTTAAGGATTTTTTTTCTTAGAGAGCTCCCTCCCAGCCAATGAAGTAGAGCACACACGCTGGAAGATGTGCTTGCTGGCTCACTCACAGGTTCTTACAGTTTCTGCCCTGGTGGGACAGTGGGCTAGGCCCTTCTATATCCATCGATAACTAACACAATCCCACCCCAGCATTCCCACAGGCCAGGCTGACCTGGGCAGTCCCTCAATTAAGCCTTCCTTCTCAGATGATTCCAGGCTGGGTCAATCAAGGTGATAGAGCCAATGAGGAGATCTGATGACCTGAGTTTGATTCCCGGAGCTCACAGTAGAGGTTGGAGTGACTGTCAGAAGTTGCCATGCACCTTGGCATACTTGCACCCCTCTTACCCACCATGCATATTCAGTAACCATAAGTTTTTAAAAACATGACTATATACATCTCTGACTGCTGTTCTCTCCCCCCACCCCCACCCACCCCCATACACAAACTCTTGGTTTTTAGTAAAGATGTCTGAAACAAGGTTGCTTCCGTGTGGCAGCAAACAAAGGGGTTCCTGTTGATCATGGGTATCAGGCCCACTAAGATGAGCATGCCCAGAGAATTCCTCATGTGCGAAACTTTCTCTTCCTTGACGTCATGTATTTAAAAATAATCATCTTAATTCTGTAAATTAAATATACATTAATTTTGCTTCCAGATTTACTCCAGCCGAGACCTCGAGGAATCTATAAACAAAATTAGAGAAATTCTATCAGATGACAAGCATGACTGGGAGCAGAGAGTCAATGCTGTAAGTGCTGCTTTTCTGTGGTCGTATTTGTTCACTGTGTATTAGGTCATAATCATCTGTCCAAATTGTCTTTGCAAAATGGTTTCTAGGGGGCTAGAGACATAACTTGAGCAGTTAAGAGTACTTGGTGTTCTTACAGAGGACCCTCGCTTAGTTCCCAGCAGCCATATCAGGCGGCTCACAACCACCTGTGACTCCAGCTTCAGTAGATCTGACACCTTCTTCTGGCCTCAGTAGTCACCTGCATAAACATGGCATACATCCCACTACACACACACACACACAAAGATAAATCTTTTTTAAAAAATGGTTCCTATTACCAGTTAACTTTTATGTTTATCTCTTTCATTGTACCGCGCGTGGTATCCCTGCCCGCAGGAACTCACACGAACACGT
>JANHMN010000009.1:24104274-24192566 GCA_030674055.1 Rhabdomys pumilio | reverse complement strand
CTAAGGCCCGCTGCTCCACGGTCCCTAACTAACTCTAAGGCCTGCTGTTCCACAGTCCCTAACTAACTCTAAGGCCCGCTACTCTACGGTCCTATCTGACAGTGATCTAGTGTGACTAACTCTAAGGCCGGCTATTCCACGGTCCTATCTGACAGTCAGGTGTGTACAGAAGAGGAAGGAACATGTTCTGAGCTCTGAAAGCCAGGGTCTTGAAACGTCAGTAAAGGAATTTGTTTCCTTTCAAAGAGCTCTTATTTGAAGTTGGTATTTTTTTGTCTTTTTTATTTTTTGGAGTCAGGGTTTTATGTAGCCCAGGCTAGCCTAGAACTCAAGAGATCTGCCTACCTCCATCCATTTCCCAGGTGCTGGAAATGTATTCCCATGTCTGTCTTCAGTATTATTTTGAAGTATTATCCCCTTGGTGCTTATGAGTGCAACAAGTAGTGTCAGAGTTCTAAGATCATACGTAGACATTCTGGTTGAAAGTGTTTTATTTCTGCTCATTATAAGAACACACATAAATGAACAAAATGTTCTTTCACACTTACCCATTTTTAAAGTGGTAGGTGTTTAGCAATTTTCAGTAGTAGTTTGCTATGATCATTGAGTTTATACTAGATATATATTTGTGTATCTAATCATTTGCTTTACTGTTTAGCAGTTTTAGGTACAAATATTCAAAAGAGGGTAGCATATTTTAAGAATGTTTTCTGTAACCCCCAAACCACTTAACTCAGCAGTTTTAATGCCAGCTACACTAGGCTTAGAATTTACGTTAGAAGCTAATTCTAAGGCTAAGGAGATGGGTCCATGGGTAAAGCTGCTAGCTACACAAGCCAGAAGGCACGAGATTGAGCACCAAAACCAGACAAAAGGAGATGTAGGAGCATACGCTTGTGATCCCAGCACTCCCATTGCGGGATTCGAGGCAGAGAAAAGAGTTGCCTCCAGCTCACAGGCCAATGAGCCGGAAGTTCATAGCTTAGGGACAGACACAAGAGACCCTGCCCAGCAAGGTGGGACCTAAGGACCAACTCCTGACAGTTGTCCTCTGACCTCTACACATTTTCTGTCTACTACCCCCCCCACACACACACACACACACAAAACAAAGCCAATTCTAGTGATAATCTACAAATTATTCCTTTTTTGTCTTAAATACATTTAGCTAAATTTTCATTTCTTGTTATACAAATGCCAGGGCTCTTATTTGACATCTAAAATGTTTTACATTTTGTTTTGTTGTTTGTTTGTTTTGTTTTGGGGACGAAGTTCCATTCTGTTGGCCTAGAATTCACTGTAGCTCCAGGAAGCCTAGTTACAGTCTTCTCCAGCCTTCCGGGAGCTGGGATTCCAGGCACCACACTCAACTGCCATTTAAAACTAATTAAGTAAAAAGCATGTGACTGGAAAATCAAGAAACAGCTCTTCTTGCTCCCACTCACGTATATCCATCCACATGGTGATCCGCCTCCACCCACCCTACCTCGCCCCCTTTCCCTCCCTTCCCTTTCCCCGTACCCCTCCATAAGCTATCCAAACAATTAGGGAAGCACATTTATGAATTGTTTGGGTTTGGTGTCTCTTAAAGACTTTGCAGATGTGAGAACACACAAGTAGCTTCATTAGTGATTGTTAACAGTTGCCTTTGGTGTGCTTCTCCTGTGCATCGAATGAAGAGACTAGGAAAGCCATTTAACATTTTGCGAACCTCTATTGTGTGGTATATATTTTAAATGTCTTATGACTTTCTGGTTAAAAAATAGTTTTGGAAGATTGAAGTTTAATTAAATGATTTCTTTTAACTGTGAAACTAGATTACTGCAACATGAAAATATCTAGAGAGACACTTTATTCCTGTAACTTACAGTAGCCTTCATTAATCCTCTTGCCTTTTTGCCTTTGCTGTGCATTCTGACTGAGTCCTTTCTTAAACGGGAGAAGTAAGGTTGGAGAGATGACTCAACAGTTAAGACTATGAAGTCTTGCCGAGGACTAGAGTTGAGTTGCAGGGAACCACTGCAGAGAGCTTACAACCACCTCTAACTCTACCTCCAGCCCAGTTGGATCTGATGTCCTCTTCTGGCTCATGCAGGCATTGAACCCACGTAGAACACATTCCTGCAGACATGTGCGAACACACATAAATAAGAATGAAAGTAAATTCTTTTTTAAGGCAAAAGTAGGGATCACCCTTACACACTATGGTATAGGGTGGGGTCTTACAGGACATACAGAACAATTGCTTTTCAAGACTTTGCCAGCATTTCAGATAGGCAGAGAGTCAAGAGCTTTCTAAATTGGCTGCGTTTAGGAAGATCAAGTATATTTCATTGCCTGTTTCTCTTACACTTCCCTCATGTCATAGTCTCACCTAGGATGTTCGCTGTGAGCACATACAAGACAAACAGATTTTATGTTCTAGATAGACAGATGATGGATGGATGGATGGATGGATGGATGGATGGATGGATGGATGGGTAGATGGGTGGGTGGGTGGGTGGGTGGATTAATGGAGATTATATAAATGAGTTTTGACCACTTAATCTATAAAACTAATTTTTCTGTGCTTACTTTAGATCTTCCTGTAGATTAGCCTTGGAATTAATGTTGTAAGTAGGTGTTTTTTCTCTTGTGGCTTAAATTACCCAACGTTTGAAATATCACTCTTAATCACAAAATGCCCTTTAATGGGGTTTGGGTCAATTATGGACAGGTTTCTGACAAAACAGTGGACAGAATTCTTTTTCTACGTGCCACATCATAAAGGAACCCATGAACATGGTGGGCGAATGAATTCTCTGGAAGAAACACCAGTAGGGTATGGCTTGTCAAGAAGTTTGTGTGGGCATTGCTCCATATCACAGCTGTTTATTCTTGTTAGTGATGTCTGTTGTCTTCATAAAGCAGACCTCCTCCAGAGAGAGCATGTATTTTCATTTCTGCAGCATCTCTATGAGCTTGAAAACGGGTGGATTCTGGATAAAGTTAAGGTAGAGTTAGCTGAGTTTGCATTTATATGAAAACTGCCTGGTTTGAAATAGACAGTAGAAAAGGTCAGGATTGGTGTTGTTTGGCAAGCAACTCTGAAGTGTATATGTGTGCACCGTCACCAATATCCTTCTCATATAAATGATGTGATTCTTTTTCATTCCTTTATGAGAACCAGGGAAAGCAAGTGGCTAGCTCAGTGGGGCAGCTCTTTGCAGCTCAGGTGCACTAGTCTCTAAAGATAAGCATCCCTGCTGTGGGCATCTGAGGATGCTCCTGTATGTTAGTTGGCATAGCTTGGCACCTGTTGTTCTCACTCTCTTTATAGGACCTATGTAGAATGTTACAGGAATTGCTGATTAAATAGTCACCAGTACTGTGAGTGGAAACCTCGATTTTTCTGTGTCATTTTATTAGAATTAAGAAATTTCTAGTGAGGCATTTGAGGGAGATCACTCCTGCATCACATTTCCCTGCCTGTAGACTGCCAAGCATCTGGCCATCTCTTACAAGCTCTCGGGATCTGACTTCATCCCAGCATGAAGTTATTGTGGCTAAGCCGGCTTCATTTCTCACTTATACATTCTTCTTTATTGGAGAGTTCCATGATTCTGGTTAGGGAGGTGTTCTTGTTAGAGTTAGCTCTGAAACAATAGACAATAGACAATGTTCATTGTGATAGATAGATATGCTTGTTTTTATACCTGAGAATCAACCTCACTCGTTTCCACAGTCCCGAGCCATTTCTGCCTAGTCTAGAAGCACCTGACCCCTGAGGATGAGCTGTGTCTGGCAGCTGTGATGTTAGGTATCCCTCTGCCCCGTCAGTAAGCAGTGTTTCTGAAGAGGGTTTTACTTGTAACTTATTTCTCTTCTTCAAATTGAGAAGCACGGGAATCATGGTCTTTCTGAGCTTCACAGCCAGAATATTAGACCTTAGACTACGGCTTTGTCTTACAGTATGTTTATGTTTCAATGTTTGGGAATAATGAACTGTCCAGAGGCAATCATAAAATAATTACTAGTCCAGGACCAATAGACGAATCTTCTTGGCCAAACACTGAGATTGTCAGTTTCCCAGCTGTCGAGACCAGGAACTAATAAGCCCCCGATCCTGACTGAGCATCAGTTGGTTCAGATGGTTGATTCTGAGTGTGTAACATCTCCGTCTGGACGGGGCAGGCTTTCCAGCCAGATTGCACGTTGGCCTCTCTTTAGAGCAAGCTACCCTGGGGAAAAGGGAGCCATCTTCTTTTTGTTAGGGAAGTTTGCAGACCTCAAGACCAGAGTCTTTATTCCATTGTTCATCCAAATTAAGTGGTCTTTTGGGAAACCAGGTGCCATGAAAGCAACTTTGGTGTCCTAAGCTCTTATTAAGATGTCTGCTAAAGCTTCAGACACTGATTGTTTCCGACAGGCTTTGGATCTTACAGGCTTTGGCTGCCAGGCTGTCCTTTGGGAAGATTTCATTTCTCAAATTTAAGTATAATTTCACTTCAGTGTTTAAATCCACAGCCTTCAGAGGGACAGACCCCCCCCTGTCAGTGAGACATCTTCATGGGCAGGTGGCCCCATACTTCCTATCAAAGACAATGTCATAATTACATTTAAGCCAATGTGACTGATGCTTGTGAGTTTTCTGCCTTCATTAAATGTGTTCACCTTCTCTGAAACCCTTCATGCTGCACACTAGCACGGAGCAGCCGTATCCCCCGACCCAGCATGAGTCAGGGGTGCAGCCGCGATACCAGCCGTGAGAGCAGCCGCGATACCAGCCCTGCTCGGGGCTTCACACCACTCGGTGAGTACCCAGAGGCACTGTGCAGGGGCTCCCAGTGCTTGTGCAGACACTGCTGGGTGGAATGACCGCTTCCTTCTGCTGCCCTGTGATCCCATCTTCTCTTTTCCCTCTTCCTTAGTCACCCTTGTCGTCCCCTCTGCATGCGTAAACCTTAGCAACTACCAGTCTTTACACATTAGAGGCAAAAAATACCATTTCACTTTGCCATGGCCATTTCTGGTTACTTGTCCCTGGGCAAGCCCATTGTGGTATTTTCTGACATAAGACAAAACTTAGCTGAAATGAATGGCTGCTTGCATATGAGGTGAACTCAGAATTTACACTTAATCATCAAATTTCTGGTTTACCTTTTTTTTTTCTAAAGATTAGTTTATATAAGGATTTTTGGTATTGAGGATGGAACCAGGGCATCAAGCTTTAAAGGTGCTAGGCTGTGAGCCACATCCCTCATGCCCAGTAGATATTATTCAGAGGGAGAACAGAAGTATAATTTTAGAATGTTTTGGAAGTTAAACTAGTTTTGTTTTTAGTCTTGCTCTAAAATGGGCACACTACATTCCTTAGTAATTATCCATTCCTGAAGGTGTCCATCATTGCTAATGAAAGGAACATTTTTTTATCCTTCAGTTATTTTCTGTTGCTTGGCATGCATGGTGTCATCAGGGTATGTATTGTACTCTTAATGAATGTAAGAGCAGAAATGGTCTTGTCGTAATTAGACGTGGATCCGAATGATCCCTCTCCCCAGTAACTCAGGGGCGTCAGCAGGCCGAGGTTTTTGACTGTCAGTTACTCAGCTGGTCTCTTCATTCTGTACATGTTGCTCCAAGAGAGAGGCAGCAGGAGATGAAAGCAGGAGGCTTAGCTCCTGCTCACACCAGTGATCGAAGTCAATATGCGGGCTCTGAAAACAGAGTCCAGAGGCCTTCTAGACAGTTCTCTTACTTTAGGGGTCCTTCTTTTATGTTGTCAGCTAGTCTCCTATCCCTCAGTAAGGCAGCTTTCCCAGTGTGTGTGTATCAGGTATGCTGCAGCACCCTCGAGCTCTGGGTCAACCGTGAGACTCACTTTGTTCTCCTGAATGAACTGGTGGTTTTTCCTTTTAACTTCAGGCTACACACCTTACATATCTTGCCTCACTATTTGACCTTGCAAACAACCTGGGACATGAGCAAGCAATTCAATTTGTGGATGATTTTGTCTATTAGAAGCAGGTCAGCATTTTTCTTGGTGGCTGACATTTTACACTGTCTGTGGACTCATCCTTGAATTCTTACATGCTGTCTGTGGACCAGGCAAGGAGGGCTGAATTCTTTGTACCTGGATTAAACCCTGAGCAATTGTTTGCTCTTTGGGTAAACAGATCTCTCAAGTGTCTTGGTGACATCTGTGTAGTTACTGTTGCCTAGGGCAGAAGCTGTGACTCCAAATCCACTCTGGCTTTATCAGGTGCTGTCTTCTGCTGTGGTCAGGGCAGTAGGAAAGATTGAGCTAAATTTTTAAGCCATTTTACCTTTTACCTCCTTGGGTTAAATCTGTGCCCCAAGCTTGTGTCCAGGGAGTAACAAAATGGCACCATTTGAAGCATCAGCTGGCACAAGTGCCCTCGGTCCCTGCTCACACTGAGGGACGAGCACCCTTGTCTTCAGCCTCCAAGCCTGATCTGACAGTCTTATATTTAAGCCACAGAACCAGGCATGGTTTTGACTCCCAGCCTACCTTGTTCAAAAGCAGTTCTGATGAATATCTCTCACATTGCTTGGCAGTGTTAAATGCTTCTTAATGAGGTTTCTTCCTGAGTTAGATGCAGCCGCAGAGGGTACAAGATTGTCCTGAAGTGTTGGTTTCCAGGCTTGGAGATAGGACCTGAGGATTCAGAGAGGCTTCCCAGAAAGAGGCTGTCCTGTTGGAGCTTGCTATGTATCCCTGAACACTTCTGTTCCTTGTTGGTTTCCATAATCACTTCCATCAATTACCCTTGGAGTAAACTTAGATGGCCAGACTTTATTAGAAAAAAAAAAGTAATTGTATTTCAGTGAATGCAGAACTCTCTCTGCCTCCATGGAGAATTGGTTCCAGGGTTGGGTTGCCTGCAGATGCTATGGTCCATTTTGTAAAATGTTGCAGTTATTACACACTGCCTATGCTCCCCACACCTCCTGTCCATACATTTAAACCATCTCTGGAATATTTATAATATGAAACACAATGTAAATGTTAGGTAAACGGAGGCTGTGCTGTGCTCTTTAGAGACGAATGACAGAAAACATATTGATAACTTGCAGGCACGGCTAGGCTCCAGCTGTGGACGGGTTGCCAGCTGTATCTGTTGTTTTATGTGTGCAGCACTCTGTTGAAGTGTCTTGACAGTCTGCAAACTGAATGAGGTTACAGACTGCAGAACTCTACTGCCAGTCAGGCCTTGACACAAGCGGCTCCCCCATCGAGGCCGTTGTTGAGAGTCATTACACAACAGACGTACTATAGAGTATTGTGTTCAAACCACAGAAATACGTTTTAAGAAACCTACAGACAGATCAAGTATTGCTTAAAACCATGTTCAGTGTAAGCTGTCAAGATCCAGTGCTCGTGCAGTCGATAGGAACTGCGCAGTTCACTCTGGTCACAACAAACCGTTAACCAGCTTCCTCATCCAGGAAAGTGGTAAGTCCTGTTTTAGATACGTCAGCTCAGTGTTCTGTGTGTGAATCTTCCAAAAAGATCCCCTCCCCCTTTTTAATTTCAAGCTGCTAAAATTTGTATTACTTAATAGGTAATGTTTGCTTTTTAATGTCATATCTGCCATGGGTTGTATATTTTATAAAGTGACATGGGGGCTTAAAAATAAAATTACATCGGATTTAGAGGTTTTGATGCTTTGTGACTAAATGTATGTGCTTTAATATGTTTGGAATAACGGAGGGGAGTCAAGGGCTTTGCCTCGCTGTGATTTGGTTGAACGTGTGGATGTTGTATGGCATCAAGGGAACAAGTATTTCCCATTCTCCTCACTAGATGAGTAGCTGAATATTATATGGACCTGTGATGTCAGCATTTCAGACCAATTTCTTATTTTATAATTTTCAAAGTTACTCTCTCAACAAGGACGGAATTTAACGTCCATTTCCTCAGGTTGATGAATTCATACACATATTACAAATAGTTGTTCGTAAATATTATCCTAAATATAGGTTTCCTCTTGACCTTCTCTTGGCTAATCCTGTCACAGCAGTGCTGTGTACTGTCACTGCTGCGTATTCCCCTTTAACACTCTCCCTCACAGACAAGAGGTAGGTACTGTCGAGAGAAACACGCTTGCTCTATTACCGAAAGCCACAGCCAGCTGTGGGCAAAACAGGCCTGCCACTTGTGTTTCTGAAGTTGTGCTCACACTCCTGCAGCTGTGTCTCCAAGGAAATTCTCTACACTCAGTGCCCACGGACTCCCCACAGTTCAACCAGTACATTAATAACTAGGGTATTTGTGCAGCAAACACTAAGCCTTTTCACTGGGCAGAATACAGGTGTTGAGCCCCTTGTAATCCCATGAATTTCTGTTGAGATAACATTACAAACCTCTCTGCTTTTGTTTTTGGTGCATGGTGGCATATGCATCACATACCAGTGACCCATCTCGTGAGCTGAGTTAACAGTCCATCCTCTCGCTGTCCACCCTGGGTTCAGACGGCTCTGACTCCCGATGTTCTTCATGTGCCTTATTTCCATAATGGCTGACGGAAGCTTCGTGGTGTGACTCTAACGCTGGAGTCCGAGTCCGTCAGTGCGTCCTGAGTATGAAGCACTGTAATGAGTGCCTTTGTCATGCCTGTGTGTGTACAAGCTGTGTGAGGCCAGCGGCCACCATGCAGTTTGGGGCCAGTCCTGCTGTCCATTCATACCCAGCACCATTTCTTCATGAGAAATGCAGCCTCGGTGGTAGCAGCCCCCCATTTCCTCTGGTACTTGTGTGTTAACCCTGTGGGTGTTGCCGTTCCTTTTACCTGCAGCCTCTCGACGTCATTCCAGGTCCACTAGTGCTCTCTCCACTGCTGAATCTGTTGGGCAGTCAGGTGAACAAGTGCTAACTGCATGACTCCGCCTCTCCATCCGTCCTCCCGCCCCACGTCCGCCTCGTTGTCATCGCATCAGCCATCGCTTGGCATGTGTGCGCCTCATGTTTGCCTCCTGTGTTGGGTTTTTTGTTGTTGTTGTTGTTTTGTTTTTGAGTTGTTGAATGTTTATGGTTTTGTTTATGGCTTGATGCTTGACCGCCTGCTTGGCATTGTTTCTCTAACGTTCATCTTTACATTGAGACAAAAATCAGGGAAGTACTTTTTTATTCACACCTCCTCCCCAGGAAGAGAACAACCCAGAATAGGTGTCACTAAGTCTCCCACGGGAGTGGGGTATTGATATCACCCAGCAGTCTCTCGTCTCCACAGTCCTCACTCCAGTATACATTCAGATGCTAAGCATTAGTGTCAGGCCCCAGTTATTTTTAGGTCCCAGTTCCACATACCTCAGATTACAGCATACATAATTTCACACATATGAAAATAAATATATTGCCCTGAAAGCTTTATAGAAAAGCAGGATTAGGATCCAGGCCATACACAGGCCACAAAACTGTCTCAGCTTTATTTAACATACCAAACCTACTGGCCACAGGTGCAGAGAGTAAGTGTCTGAAGATGCATCCATATACCACCTCCTTAACTGGCATCATTTTCATACACTAACAACCGCTAATGGCCAGTTTTTTTAACGAAGTCAGCACGCTCTACTGATCCACGTACTGATAACAGTGCCGAGGCTTACCTGTTTATCAAGCAAATAATGTGCCCTTTGGTTCTTCTAAATGAAGGCAGCGGCATGTTTTCACCATGTAGGCCCTGAGCGTGTGCCTCTAAGGAACGGGGGGCCAGACTGAGGGCGGGCACAGTCCTCTGGGTCCATCTCTTGGAAAAGGCTTTATCACAGTATTGGAACAGTGAGTGTGGATCACAGGGGTTTGCCTGGTGAAAACAGAAAGCCTGTCATGCTGAGATGGAGACCAGCATGTCCCCTTTAGATCGCAGTTCACATTACCTACTTTATCAGATGACTGACAGTCGCTGTGTGTGGCAAAGCTGTATGCATCTGGGAAGCACTGAGTACTCGTTTATTATTATAAGTTTTAATTTTCTGTCTAAAAAGATTCAATATTATCCCTGGAATAAGAATTGCTGGCATGAAATCTACTTGTGTTTTTTGTTTTGTTTTGTTTTGTTTTTTAATTTTTGTTTGTTTTTAAGATTTTATGTTTATGCTGGGTAACTTTTAAATGGCTTTTACTGAATTACTCATTTTGTTACTCATAAATTCCCTGCTATCTACCCTTTTTTAATGGAAAAAAAAAGTGAGCCAAAATTACTCACAAGGCAGCATGCACATAATAACCCTTAATCCTGCCCCTGCTTCACACTCTAACCAGTGAGCATCTGTGTAGGTCTGAGCGTCCTGTCCGTGGCCTTGGTCGTCCGTGCAGCAGTGGCAGCTCACCTCCAAACCTTACCAGAATAAGATGACATTTGTGATCATCAGCAAGTGCATTAAAAAAGGGGATAGTATGACATACAATCGTTTTTCTTTATTAAAAAAAATTGTGACTGTGTATGAGTCTTTTGACTAGCAGTGTTTAAATTATGTTCCCTGCCTGTGGTGGTAGAAGGGTAAATTGTTTTGAAATTGATATTTTTAAAAAGCTAAATAATACTTTATTAAGATCATCAGCTTTGTAGATGATGTTTTGTTTTCTGTCCAAAAGCTTAAATGTATCATCTCATAAGTAAGTCAATTAATAGCGCCACTCAGAGGGTAAAGGCTGCCAAGCCTGACAGCCTGAATTCAGTATCTGAGACCACACAATGGAAAAGAGAACGACTCCCACAAGTTATCCTCTATGCGCACCATAACCCCTTCCCACAAAACAAACCATCAATTAAAATATAATTTAAAAAGAAAGATCAATTCCTGTAAAATAAATCCAGCATTCTGTCTTACCCTAAATGCTGCATTGCTGAAGTGTAGCTAAGGCAGAGATGTATTTCTCCTTTTCCAAATTGTGCTTTCTTTATTAGCTCAGGACGGACATATTTTTTAATCTTGCCATTTAAGTATTAGAATTTTGATGAGTAAACTTTTCCTCAGTGGGTGGTGAGCCCTCCTTGGAATGTGTAACTCCAGGCTTTCTTCTGATGGAGGCTTCATCTCTAGCACTGCTTTAAGTAAAGCTGATCAGCTGTCAACAGGAACCTAAAAAGAAAGTCTTGGTTTACCTGGTGAAGAACAGCCAGGGGGCTAGAGAGGCGGCTCCATGGTTCAGAGCACTTACTGCATCTCATGAGGACCCATGTTGAGTTGCCAGCACACTTGCCTTTCACTCCAGCTTCAGGGCATCTGGCACCCTTTTCTGACCTCTGAACACATGTGTGACATACATTCACACACACACACACAAAGTTTTTAAATGAGAACTTTAGAATAATTGCTTAAATTGCAAAAATTTATCTTAAGTTTTTGGATTTCTTCTCCTTTTCAATATAAAATTTATCATTCAAAAATCCTTAACGGGACTTGGGTAAAATTTATACTGATGATATCTAAATGATTAATGTTCTAAAAAGAAGGCACTAGCTTTTTATGGTGATTATTACATAATTTTAGTAAGTTAATGTTTAAATAATAATAACAATAACTCTTAATAATAACACTAAGGAAAAGTAAGATCAATTTAATCATTTATTTCACATTTTTACTTTTCCCATCACTTTGCTTTAAATCTTGTTTCCCAAACCATGAAGCTTGCTTATGTTGAACAAACATCACAGGCACTTTCCTCTAGAAGGAAAGCTAAATAGATTAAAAGATTAACCCAGAGCCCCGCTTCCTTCTGTATTGTGGTCTCCTATCATCTGCTCCAAGCCCTTCCAGTAATATAATGTCTACAACAGGCTCCACTTAAAAAATCAAAATACAAAGGAAGAAAAGCCTATGTTGTGACTCATTAGTGTTAAATGTGAGTACCTTAGTCCCTACCACTGGCAGGCAAGTCCAGTGCAGTTCAAACTGGCTAGGGAATGTTGGTGTCTCTGACTTTAGTGGAAGGAGGCAGGACTCCTCGAAGAGTGAGGACTGAGAAGATGTAAGTACACTGACATGTTCTGCTTTTGTTTTCTGACTAGATCGGTTTGGGCTGGGCCAGTCAGGACGAGTCCCTGGTGCTGTGAACGCCATGCGAGTCTTGAGTACCAGCACAGACCTGGAAGCTGCAGTAGCCGATGCTCTGGTAAGGGGCACAGGGAGGATGGCGTCAGTCACTCATTCATATTTTTCTGTCTTAACACAAAATTGCCCTTAAATCAGGTAACTAAGTTGTCTTCTACACTCTTCTTCCAAAGTGTGTAAGTAGGCTGAGATGATGGCTCAGCCGGAGTTCAGATGCCAGATTCAGGGGTGACCTGTCTGTATTCTCAGCATTCCAGAGGCAGAAATGGTATCCTCTGAGCAAGCTGGCCAGCTAGACTACATACCTAGTACTCTGTGGGATCTTGTGAGAAACCTTGTTTCAAGTGAGTAAGGTTAGAGCAGTCAAGGGAGACCCTTGATGGCCGTGCTCACAAACCACATATACATTCACAGAGAAAAGGAAAAGTTATGTAGAGTTTATTGGGTTTTTTTTTCCTCTCACACTCTTTACAACACATAGACAAATTGGCCTCCAAGAAACAGCAGTGTCAGGAACCTGACTCATGCTCCTGGGTGTCCAGGAGATCTTGATGGCATTGGGCTTCCCACATGTCATCTAGCTGTCCCTTTCGTTTTCCGTATATCATAGCTTCTTTTCCCACACAAGTTCCTGTTTTCCATTCTGTTGCCTCTGTCGCTTCGTGGGCTTTGAGAACATAGCTACCTGTGTGATTGTAGCAGTGGAAGATAAGACTCCTGAAAAGAGACCTGAAAGTTATATTTATTCTGTTATGTGATTCTGACTTAGGAGAGTCACCCACATCCCAAAAATGGATCAACATAGTATTTGAGAAAAATAGTCAAGATTGGGGAGCTAACTAATAAAACACTTGTCATGGAAGCACAAGGACCTGGATTAAACCCCAGAATCCATGTATAAAGCACCATGTGTTACGGTGCGCCCTAGTCATTGCACCGTCAGAGAGTTGAAATGAGCTGATACTCTGGGCTTGCTGGCCAGCCAGTCTAGCTGAATCCATGAGTTCAGGTAAAAGTGAGACCTTGTCTCAAAAACAAGGTGAACAGTATCTAAGGAATAGAACCCAAGTTTGACCTCTCTCTCTCTTTCTCTCTCTCTCTCTCACCCACCCCCACTCCCCATCACACACACACACATACACACAACAAGAACATTTTCCCAAATGTTAAGATTTAGTCTCTAAAGTTGTAGAGCACAAGGGGGAGGATTTTGCATATTAAGTAGAATATTTGGGGAAACCCCATCACGTGCACATGGCTCCTTCCCTCTGTGGCACAGCAAACGTTCCTGTTGGATCAGCGTGTGCTCAACTTGCCTCCTGGCTGGTTGGAACAGTCTCACACACCTAGGTCATGTGCCCAGCATTTGAAATAAGTGCTCTTCAAAATGGCCTCATTGGTACCCCACCCACTGCTGTTCTCAGATGAATTCTCTTGTTAGGAAACAAACAAACGTAACATTGCCTTGCTTTTCAGTCTGAGGTTTGGAATTTAGCCTGCGCCACCTGATCAGCACGTTACAGTCGGTGGCTGCTGTAGATCCCTGTCTTATCACTTTGCATCTCTGCCTTGTTCTGCTCAGTCACTTAGGTTCTTTCCTTAGTGTGCATCTGAGAGGAAGCTGCTGGCCACTCTCAGACTCTTTCTGCTCAGCAGCCAGCCTGCCCAGCCTACACAGCCTTGTGTGCAGAAGGACTTGTTTTCTGTCAGGTACTGGAGTGTGCAGTACTGCTCTAACCATGGTTTTAACCTGAGTCAAGAGCTGGGACAGAATCCAGTGAGGCTTTCTTTTTTCAAGTTAAAGCATTCTGAATGTGCATTTTATTTATTCAGAGACCCTGACAAGTGGTGGTCAGGAGGCTAGGAAACAGTGGAGCTGAACCCTCAGCTAAAAGGGCCTTCCATTTAGAGCAGTTTGGTTTTTGTTTTTGTTTAGTTATTCAAAGCCCACATAAGGGACTGTGTACAAAGTTGTACAAGGCAGAGTGGCGCTCTAGAGAGTCAGACCTTTCTGACTCACGTGAGCTCTCCTCCAGGCCTGAGCTCCCATTCTGTCCCTGCTGCTCTTGCTCCTTTGTCCGCTGTGTCTGGTCTGAGTGACCTGCTTCTGAAGAGAAAAGTGCCAGAGTGGTAGGGAATCATTGCCTACAGAATGGGAGCCTCTGGGGTAGTCAGATCTCATAGGGACAGACAATGGGTATAGGAAATCTCAGCGAGAGTTCTGCCATGAACCAGAGAGTTGGGGACAGATCCAAAAGGACTAGGACACACCATTCGGAATGCAGTCTGCTACGATCTACCCCAGACCAGCTGCTTGCTGACCTGTGTTTTTGGTTTGCTAAAAGATGTTGCTGTTCACTTTTGTTGCCAGAACAATCCCCACATATGCTTCTGACATAATTCTCTATGCTTTTTCCCCATCCTTCAATATTTTCCTGCCTACAGCTGTTAGGAGACGCCAGGAGCAAGGTACCCGTGCTTTAACTTTTGTTTACAACTTTTTTTTTCTGTTGCAAGTATATTTCTTTTAGAAATTAGTTGAAAGCAGCACAAAATGTAGTTGTAGTTAGAGATTCTGGTCTCCGTGCTTCTGGTAAGCATTCTGATTTGCTGTCGTGTGATGGAGTCCGTCCCCTTTCGCATACTTCTGTGAGGTTGTTCTATTTATATGTCACTCTGCTCCCTGTCCTTCCTGTGTTTCATTTTATTAACTCAATTTGTGTCTATTTTGTAATCATAACTTCATGAACAGATCTGTCGACCAACCTTTTTTTAATCTTATTTTATGTAAGTGTAAATCGGATGTAGCTTATCATCTAAATCAAAAACATTTTCAAAGGTGAAAGGGGGTTGCTAGGAATAACTTTTGCTGGGACAGAAGGCAGTACTGTTCTGAGCAAGCTGGGAGTCAAGATAATTAACATTGTTTGAAAATTAAAGCGTATTCCTGTGGCTTGAGCCAGTAACTGCATAGGAAACATATGTGCCAGCCTTACCATACTCTATATATTCAGTGTGAGAGAGGAATGAAGGAGGCTATTTTAGTCTACTTTAAAAGAAACCCATTTGTGTTTTAAAAAAAAAAAAAAATGATGCTGTTAACTAAACCGGCTCATACAGTCTGGGACCCTCTTTGCATAGAATATTTCCACCACTAACATTTCAACCGCAAACTTCTTAAGCAAGCATGATTGTTCAAGCAAGGGCATCCACAGACTATGCTTGAGGTAGATTGCTCTGCAGGGGCTGCACATGTGCACACAGCTGCAATGAATTGGTACTTCGTCCTTTAGACTTTCATTAAACCCTCACGCTAGTCTGCTGAGGCAGGTGTAATGGTTACCCTCCTCAAGAGGAGTCACCAAGGCAGAAAATGACACAGTTGTTCAGCTGTAATACCAGGATTGGCACCAAAGTCCATCCTGCTGAAAGTCCTCTTTCCACCCCGCCCCCACATACATACACACTTTCTACAAGATGACAAATTCTTTCTTCACAAAAATGTGCAACATGTCACTTACATCACCTACCTTGACACTTCTGTTTTTAATTCCCTAATTTGTAAGCATAGAAAGTGTGTGTGTGTGTGTGTGTGTGTGTGTGTGTGTGTGTGTGTGTGTTTATATTTTAACTCTGCGCTGTAGTTTTTAATGGATGAGTCATGACCGGTTCACTTTTCCACTTCTTCCTTCCTGGCTCCTCGTGGGACATTTCAGAAGAAGCCTGTGAGAAGGAGGTACGAGCCCTATGGAATGTACTCTGATGACGATGCCAACAGTGACGCCTCCAGCGTGTGCTCTGAGCGCTCCTACGGCTCTAGGAACGGGGGCATTCCCCATTATCTGCGGCAGACTGAAGATGTAGCAGAGGTTCTCAACCACTGTGCCAGTTCCAACTGGTCAGAAAGGAAAGAGGGGCTCCTGGGCCTGCAGAACTTACTGAAGAGCCAAAGGACACTGAGGTGAGGACACGCTTCTCAGTCCCCTTGTCAGCCTCTGCCGTTAAAGAGTTCTGTCAGAGTTCTAGTCACTGGGTCACCCATGTCACCCATGGGAAGACATAGTGCCAGCCTCCCAGATGTTTGAAAACATCTTGCAAATCCATTGTCGTCTGATAGGCTGCTGGGACATTTGGTTCCTGACAGGCTCGCATCTGACAGGAGCGTCCTTCAGGTGATGTTCCCTGAGGAGGCGGGTACAGAGCGCAGCTGTGCACTGCTGGGCTCACTTCTCCAAGGCTCCAGGGTAGACTGTGCACTGCTGGGCTCACTTCTCCAAGGCTCCAGGGTAGACTGTGCACTGCTGGGCTCACTTCTCCAAGGCTCCAGGGCAAACTGCAGCAAGTACAAAGTCTGTAAACTCACACCAGTCCTGTGTACAACTTAAGCGTCTGCTAAACAAGTCCTTGATGAAAGAGTATTGCTATTCCCCAATAGCAGGGGCATACTAGCTTTGTAATGATTATTTCTTGTACCTTCCTATAGTATTTTATAAAATATTTAAATAACCAAGCACTACACAGACTAAATAAAGGGATGCATTTATACAAAATTTCATCACATTTCTGTTGCCATTGCCATGCTATTATTTTATAACTTTTTTGAAATAATAGAAAGATAGCTAGGTATGGTAGTATATGCCTGTAATCTCAGCACTTGGGCATCTGAAGCAGGGGGATCACTGTTAGCTCAAGGCAATCCTGGACCTACATAGTAAGTTTTGGGCCAGTCTAGACTATGGAGTAAGAGCCCTCCCCCAAATAAAAGGAAAGAAAAAAGGATGGGGAGGTGGAGAGAGGAAGGTGAATCTGTTCATTAATTAAGCCTGTTAATATGTCCTTGGTTTTAAGACCAATGTGTTATGCAGATGTGGATAAAGAGTGTAGAACTCATGAAATTCACTGTATTATAACTTATAATAGTAATTATAAATTATAACAGTAATTTGAGCATTACTGCAAAGAAAGGTGGGGGCGTTGTTTGTTTTGTTTTTTGTTTGATGAATAAATTGTGAGCTTGAATAAGCAGGTTTGTGGCTGTGGCTGGAGGACGCCCCTGGGCCCCATGTGGTTCATGAGCACTGCTACATGATTGGCTGTACTCCAGGCTTTGCTGTCCAGCCTGCCTCTGCCCATACTCCTTACTCCCATTAACTCATTCTGTCAATGAAGATGATGTGAGAGCTTCTGTCACATCCTCCAAGTACACAGGCATCCTAGTGATGCATCCGACACAACATGAGTGTGATTTTTCATGGCTGTTCTTGAAGAAGTCTTGTTGATTTTCTGAATTCATGGTATTTACTGGCCCTCCCCTGGTCCCTACCCCACAATAAAATGGTCCTTACAAACCTGCTAGCCCTGATCACCTCTAGATTACTGAAGGATCATTGGGGCATCTGGATCTCAGATGCCTGAAGAGGTGGATTATTCTGGCATGACTAGAAAGAGAACAGTACTTTCCAGTCTTGATGTGAAAAGGGGACTCAGTTATGCTTCAAGGATGAGACGAGGCAGGGGACACCAGTGTGCACTGAGGCTTTTCTTGGTCCAAGTGTTAGCCATTTTCTTGTAGTCCTCAGCCATGTGGCATAGTGCTTATCTTCAGTTTTCTGCTGGAAGAAAAGGCACAAGGATGCCACTGCACTTAGAGAAGAGTGCAAGTATGTGGTCCAGTGAGATGTGCAGTGGATAATGGTACTCACTGCCCAGCCTGGCCACCAAGTTCAATCATTGGGCCTATGGCAGTCATGTCTGTTTTCTCACCCTAAAATGAGGCTGAGACTGTGCCTTTTAGAGTCTTAATTTTATCAGTTAGATAAGATAATTCATTTGAGATAGGTTTTTTTTAATTATATAACTAAAGATTAGGTAAAGGGTTTTTAATCTAATTGCACTGGTGAAATTACATTTTAAACTCACTTATTTCCATTTTTTTTCTAACTAGTCGAGTAGAATTGAAGAGACTGTGTGAGATTTTCACCCGAATGTTTGCCGACCCTCACAGCAAGGTAACCAGGTCTTACATATATTCTGTGTGCATGCCTGTGCAAACTGTGTAATATACCCCAGAATTGAGAGAGAGTTCCCAGTAGTCTGCATGAACATCTTACAAAGTCTTGGGAACTTACATGACCATCAATTTCAAATTAAGTGTGCCTCAGATAAGGAATGTCATGAAAGGAATCAGATGGAATCTTTTATTGTCAGCCAGAATTTATGTTTGTCTCCTTTTAGCCAAAACAGTATGCTAGGTTCTAGAATATAATACAATATATTTTGCTGGGCAGTGGTGGCGCACGCCTTTAATCCCAGCACTTGGGAGGCAGAGGCAGGTGGATTTCTGAGTTCGAGGCCAGCCTGGTCTACAGAGTGAGTTCCAGTCAGGGCTATACAGAGAAAACTGTCTTGAAAAACATGCAAAAAAAAAAGAAAGAAAGAACAAAAGAAAGAAAGAAAGAACAAAAGAAAGAAAGAAAATACAGGAATACAGTATATTTTTAAAATGTTACAGTAGTGGGAAAATGTATGTGGTTACTTTGGTATCTCAAGTAGAATTTATTTATATACTTATATTTTTATTTATTTATATATTTTATGTATTTATATATGTGTATATATATTAAATATAGTATCTATTTGTTGCCTTTATTATAAAAACAAGTTCAGCTCTTTCTCCTGATGGAATCTGGTTGTTCTTGAGAACTTGGTAGATGGAGTTCTTCTAGGTAGTGCTTCTGCCTTCTGGGACACCAAGCTTTAAGGACTGCCTTTTCAACAAGAGAGTCCCTGCTGAGGGAAAACTATACAGAGGGTGGGACAAAGCCCTTTTCAGGAACCCCTTCTCCCCTATCTTTCTCAGAAAACCCACTAGGGGTAGTGTTGAAAGGGGGCCTCTTTACAAAAGTCGCTTGAACTTAACTGTAATTTAAGTAAATACTGTCATTTGGAAAGAAGCTGGTAAAGACTGGTGATGTCTGGAGTGAGAAGACGGAGAAAAGATGAGAGAGCTAAGGGGTCCAGTACCAGATAGATACTAGAGTGTGGGAATGGATAGGAACTAACCTCACTGTGGACAGGACTGTACCTAGTAAAGGTGGTCTCTTCAAGTGACAGTATTCTAGGAGAATAGAGCCTGTGATGACCAGAGAGTCCATCGACTCCCTCTTTTCTTCTTTCCTCCTCTTGCTTCCTCATAGGAACTGTCCTTGAAGTAGTAAATATCCATCTGCTCACCAATCGATGCATCCACTCACCCGTCAGTTCATCCACTCACTTACTCATCCACTTGCTCGTCTGTCCTTCCACCCACTACCACCTACCTACCTACCTATCCATCCATCTGTCATCGATCCATCTACCCATTTATCCATCTGTTTGTCCATATACCCACCCTCCATCTATCTACCCAGTCATTCAGCATTTCTTGAATTCCTTCTGCGAGCTAGGGATGTAGAAAGACAAGGCAAAACAAGAGCCACAGGGACCAAGCACGGGGTGCTTCTCCTCTGTCTTGTTCCTGCAACAATACTCTATCAGCTATGAAGCCTGTCTGTGATGGCCTTCCAGAAAGGACAATATCAAAGGCATCAATTTTAAACCCCCAAAAGACTGAGTTTAAAGTCCAAATAGATAACCAAAGATCTTACCATCAAGTTTTTTCTCTATGGAAGTATTAAGAGTGATACAATTTAAACCATAAGTATAACGTAACTTGTAAGAGATAAGGGATATTATGTTAGATGGTTTCACATTGATGAACTTTCTGTTACCCATTACCTCTAGATTGCTGATTCAGAAGCAGAATGTGAGGATAAAGAAGGAAATTTGTTTCCATCAGAAGGCTCTTGTCCAGTGAGTTGGAGGTCTCAGTTTAGTTCATATTCTTAGCTGCCTGAGCAAAGCTAGGAATCCCACCTATCAGAGCTCGCTGACTTCCTGAGCTGTCACTGGAGACCCCTGGTGGTGAATAGTTGCTGTGATAGAATTGAGGAGGTGTGGGGTGGGGGTCCTAGCACAGCACCAGGGTTGGGGAGCCCGGTGCCACTTCCTGCCCTGAGACAGGCTTAGGGATACCCCACTGTGCACTGTTTTACCTCAAGTGGCAGCAGTAACTACATAGCGGCATGAGAATTCACAGGAGTTGTCGGTAGCTCCTCTGGTAACCCTGTTCTCAACATCTGAAATTGGCACACATCAAATTACTTGATAAAAGTCAACGGTTACAGAAACATGAATAGGGCTTCTACCCCTGACACCCTGTAATAGTTTGTGTGTTGAATGCTAGGACATGTGTCAGAAGAGTATACGATCAGGACAAAACACCACCACCCCATCTCTCTTTCTCTCTTTCTCTCTCTCGCAGAAAACTCTCCAGGATTAAACTCCAAAACATTTCTTTCTCTCTGTACTGACAGTTACAGGTTTATGTTGAGGGAGAACAGAGTATTGTATCAGTCTGTAGCTTTTTCAGGGTTGTTAAGAGGAGCTGCATGAAACTGGTATTACTCTGCTGTGAACTAACATGGAATTTGTTTTGTTGCATGGCCTGGTGTGCGGTGGAATTCACAACAGAGAGTAAGTGTCAAGTACCCCCTACACACTTCCCCACCCTAAGCCCACCCCCGTATTCTGCTGTGTGTTTGCCTCTCAAGATATGAGCAGTAGTTAACCTAAGTGACAAGACTGGGCTAGACCCGCTCGGGCAGGCTGTGGAGGAAGTCATGAAGGCAGGGAGTGAGGTGCTTGGTTTTCTCTTGTGCAGGTTTTCAGTATGTTTTTGGAGACCCTTGTGGATTTTATAATTATTCATAAGGATGACTTGCAAGACTGGCTCTTCGTTCTACTCACACAACTACTTAAGAAAATGGGAGCAGACTTACTTGGATCTGTGCAAGCGAAAGTTCAGAAGGCTCTAGATGTCACCAGGTAAGCACTTGGGCCTTGCCATGTTACTGCGGTAGGAGTCTTGGCCATAGTTTTAGTCCTTTGTTCTGTTTGCTTTTCAAGACAGAGTTTCTTAATGTTGTCTGGAACTTGCTTTGTAGACCAGGCTGGCCTCAAACTCAGAGTCCGAGTGCCTCTGCCTCCTGAGTGTTGGGATTAAGGGCAGCACCGTTGTGGTTTTAGTCTTTACCCAGTTCCCCCTTGCTCACATGTCATCTTTGAGTTGCAGATATTTTGTGAATGCCTATGAAATGTATAGAACTTCAAAAGTTTCTTTTCTTTTAAAAAAAAATTAGAGAGATTAATATTTAAAATATTTGTTTATATCTTTCTGAAGTTCTTATATTTTAATACTTCAATTTTTATGTAATTTGCCTCAGAAATTTAGCAGTATATGATGTAGAAATCTTGTTGGACCATAAACTGTGTCTAAATTGACAGTTCTGGGGCTAGAGAGGCAGCTCAGTTGGTGAAGTCCCATGCACGCATGAGGGCCCAATTTTAGTCCCAGCACTCTGTTTGTACCTATAATCCTAGCACTGGGGAAGTGGGGACAGGAGGATGCTTGGGCTTGCTGATCAATCACCCTGACCAAACTGATGAGCTCCTGATTCAGTGAGAGACCCTGTCTCAGATATTAGATGGCAAGTGATTGAGGAAGGGACCTAATATTGACTGCTGGTCTCCAGAAATAAATAATCAGTACAGAAATAACTACTGAATGCACACACATATATAGGATAGACAGTTTCTCGGCTCAGAGTTAGAGAATAGTAACCATCTTTGTAGGTCATCTGACTGTTAAAACAGTGACTCAGAAACACTTGGGAACTGTGCTGCTCCACAGAAACCTGGAGCTTGCTGTGCAGTTGAGGGGTGTTAGCATGCCTGGACTAGAAGTGAATGACCGATATCTGTATCAGGCCAGACCACCCAGTCAACCCCTGGCCAATCCTTTGTAAGGCTTCCAGGCACTGCTGTACATTACTGCTCCCAAGTTCTGCTAAGATGAATCATTCAGTGGAGGAAGAATTTAGAAGCCTTATCATAATGAATGCTACTCTTAGGTCTTTCGAAATCAGAAGAGAATCTGTGCAAATTGCACAGGTTAGCAGGCCTTCCTGTGTTGGAGATTCAAACCTGCATCCTTAGTCTCTTCCTATACCTCTGTAGGAAGAGTCTCTTAGATCTCTAAGAGATCCAGAGAGAACCATCTGTCACTGTCTCCCAGACACTAAGCTGCCTTGTCTTTCCTGCATCACAGCCCAGTGCTTCTGTTAGGAGATTTTAAACAGCAGTAGTGATTGACACACTAACGTTAAAAGGATTCACTTTTGCTAGCCAGAAGCCCCCAGGATCCCTTGGTTAGATCTGTGACTGTGAGGCCTAGGCTTAGTCACAGGCTTGAGGCAAGAAACGGGGCTCCTTGGACCCGAGGCGCCCCTATGAGTCATAGCTGGTTAGAGAATTTCTCAGCACTGAGCACCACACGGGCATTTTTCTGTGGTGACTGCAAGAGGGTCACCTGCACTTACAAGACTGGAGGACACCTGCTTAGCTTCCACAGAGTGAGCTCTAGGTGGCCTAGTACAGATGGAGAGATGGGATCTGGGAGTCACCAGTACTCCAGTAAGCAGTGTTCAGGAAGGAGGGGAAGCGGTAGGAGACCACTTGTCTGCCTAGTCTTCAAGTTTTTTGTTTGTTTTATTTTTATTTTTCCCCTTTCCCTTCTCCCTCTTGCACCCGTCCCGTTCGCTCCGGCATTTATTTATTTATTTATTTATTTATTTATTTATTTATTTATTATATGTAAGTATACTGTAGTTGTCTTCAGACTCCCCACAAGAGGGCATCAGATTTCATTATGGATGGTTGTGAGCCACCATGTGGTTGCTGGGATTTAAACTCATGACCTCCGGAAGAGCAGTCATTGGTGAACCATCTCACCAGCCCTAGTCTTCAGTTTTAAAGTAGCTACTCACAGTGACCTATGTTCCTTTCCCTGAGTTTTTTCATATAGAATTATTAATTTAGTATTTATATAAACTGAAAAGTACTATATATAAAAACATATGTATGTATAAAAATATGAATGTGCTTTTGTATATATTAATCTACAGCGGGATTAAACATAAGAATGTGTTTTTATCCTAGGGATTCCTTTCCATTTGATCAACAATTTAACATTTTGATGAGATTTATTGTGGATCAGACTCAAACTCCAAACCTCAAGGTTGGTGGCTATTCATGTAATTCAACACGTGTCATTTATGCTTGCTTTTCAAATTCCCTCTTCCTTATGTGTCTCGTTTAGAAGTAGTAGCATCTCTGTTCAGCCCTCTGTGAATGTGTTCTCATTTCTCTTGGTCCCAAATGGCTAGTTCCTTTGGTAGGCAGATGCCTAATACTGTTAGGATCTGCCAGAATAATTGTGCCATATTTTACTTCTGCTGACAGTGTCAATAATGTTAGTCTTTCTGTGTCCTTGTGTGCAATTAGCTTTTTCACAGTTGACCCTGTAGCTGGCAAAGGCATTCTCATGTGCCAAGATCAGTGCAATGTTAATATTTTTTAATAGTAACATTCTGAGACAGGTAGAGTCACACCTGTAATGACACAAAGGAAGGAGGCTGTGTGTGCTCATATGCAGTCTGCTCCTTGACCACTGACTATTCTTGAAGCTCTAGGATGGGTCTCATAGATAGTATCCTCCTTCTCCTGAGAACAAAAACCAATAGAGAAACCGGGGCAGAGTATGAGATGGGGGGTGGGAATTGCCTGTCAGGCCCTGGCCCAGAATGTTTCACAGAACTAGCTGCAGAGCTGAGCTTGGCCTTCTGGCCAGTGGCAAAGCTGTTCTCTTTGAGAATCTAGGAGCATGAATGTGGAGTAGGCTTGTCAGTGCATGCATAAACTATACAGAGAGGAAGTTTCCCCTTCATGATGTTCACATTTCGGCTGACTGCCAGCCAAGAATTCTATTCAAAGATTGTGACATACCAGTGTTTAACATTTATAATCATTGGTCTCTCAGGTCAAAGTGGCAATCCTGAAATACATCGAGTCTCTGGCCAGACAGATGGACCCCACAGATTTTGTAAATTCCAGTGAAACAAGACTTGCTGTTTCTAGGATCATAACATGGACTACAGAACCAAAGAGTTCAGACGTGAGAAAGGTATGTTCACAGAGCTGATCTAAGACTGACTCCAGGCTTTCCTTAAACAGGCATACTGCCCCCAGCACCCATGGCTATGCTGTTACTGCCTTTCTGTCCTGCTCTGCCCACCTCTAGTCTGGTGGATCAACCTGTGTGATAACAAAGCGTTAGTAGTTGTGTGTTCATTGGTGCTGTGTTCTGATGAGGGATGGGCAGATCTGGGGCTCACTGTGGCTGCAAAGGTGCCTGGGGTGGGGGGTTGTGAAATGTAGTTGAAACGTTTGCTAAGACATAACAGACTCCTGACTTTAAAATTCCATGACTAGGTTCAGTCCGCTTCACAGAACTGTATTCACTGACATGTGCAGAACACGCAGCCACCACAGACTACACATCCGCTGGAAATGCGCTTGGTGGCGGGAACACTTCCCTTTCTTTTTCTGCCAGTGTTACAGCTTCTGTGTGGGTGTCACAAACAGCACATGGCTGTTATGCATCATTCAGTAGAGTACTTGTCTCAAAAGCGTGAGGACTGTCCCCTGAACCCATATTTAAAAAAAAAAAACCCCACTGTGGCCAGAATGGATGCTTCTGCTGTGGGCTCTTCTTGATAGCTCCCCAGCAGGGCTCGCCACACTGCTGTCCAGGCCTCTGCTCCATCTGCCAACCAGAAGATCACATCTTCTGTACTTCAGCTACAAAGGAGGCTGTAATTCTTCCCTGGGAAGTTGTGATGAGCAGACTCCAACTGCTATCACTCCTCCAGGGTGAAGTTCAGACATTTCCCTGAAGGACAGTATCTTAGTTAGGGTTTCTATTGCTGTAATGAGGCAGCTCTTATAAAGGAAAGTTTACAGTCTAGAGGTTTAGTTCATTGTCATCAATCACTGTGAGAAGCATGGCGGCACGTAGGCAGATGTGTGCTTGAGGAGGAGCCAAGAGTTCTACATCTGGATCCTCAGGCAGCAGGAAGAGAGAGACTGGGCCTGGTGTGAGCAGGGTGGGAACAAGTGCTACACAGACTTCCCAGTTGCCCTTGTGGCACCAAGGCCAGGACACCTCTGTCATCTGCTGTCCTTTTTTTATTCACCTCTAAGCATTTATCAGAAGAAATTCTGTAACCAGTGAGCCACTCTGAGATTTGGAAGATACAGTAGTAGGTGGCTCAGTAGTTTTGTTTGATTTACAAGTCAGAAGCAGATATTTCTGTTGTAATTTTCAAATTGATAGGATCACCAAATATAAACAAAGAGCCTTAGAGTCACTAGCAGATGTAAGGATGTGTTAACATTTGTCAAAACCAAGTGACTAGATACCTAACACGCTCTTACGAAAGAGGCAGTTGGGATTTCAGGTCATGTTGCTGTTGTCTCCATCACTTCTGCTGAGCACCTCTTGATAGGAATGCAGATATGGAAGAGTTTACAGAACAACAGGAAGCAGAAAGAAAATGGAGTTTTAATAATCCAGTCTTGAGCATGCCCTTGATGGCCTAAAGACTTTCCACCAGGCCTCTCTGCTTGAAAGTCTCCTGCTCTCGGGAGGATTCCTCTCCCTCTGAGAGCCCTCTATAGTGCCCATGTAATTGGGTCAGACCCACTCAGGTTCCTTTTCCCTTTGTCTCAAAGTTAGCTATCTAGGGACATCCCTTCCTCCATGTGACAGTGGCACATCCATCGTCCTCCTGCAAGTCTCACTTACTGGAAGGGAATTACTTGGGTCCTGTTCTCGGGGGCAGCTTTGTATCCAAGCTTCCAAAGCTCTTTTGTGGCTTGGCAGAAATCTTTTATTGTTAACAGGTAATTCCTTAGCTTTTCAGTAGGGAGATTTATGTCTGTATGGAGGCCAGAGGTCAGCCTCAGATGTTCCCTCAGGTTCTGTCTGTGTTTTTTTGAGACAGTCTCTCACTGACCTGTAGATCTCCATGTAGGATAGGCGGTCTGGCCAGTGAGTCCCAGGGAACCTCCCCTCTCTGCCTTCCTAATGTGTGTGTGTATATTGTGTGCCTTTTCCACTTTCTGAGTTAGTAAGCGTGAATTATGCCCCATGTTTTCACAAATGCCGTCCAAGCATTTTAGTATGAAAGTGATCTTGTGTTTGTTTTTGAGACAGAACATTGCTATCTAACTTGGCTGCTTGGCTTCTAGATGGTACTAGCCTTGATTGTGTAGAGCTCCTCCTGCTTCTGCCTCCCGAGTGCTGGATTGATAGAATTACCCTCCAGTGTAATCATCTTGATAGGAATGGCAGATATAATCTCCCTTTCCTGCTTGCTTGGATTCCAGTATTTTCAGTTCTCATTAAATTACAAGGTTTAGGGCCACAGCACTCTCATTATAAAAGTTTGATTTGAAATGTTTTTAAAAGCATATTCTCAAATTATATTTTTACTTTCTAAAGTTTTGATCTCATTAGAAAAAGACTATACTTTATAAATGTCTTTAAGTCAAAGACTTTTGAGGGCTGGAGAGGTGGCTCAACAGCTAAGGGCACTTGCTGCTCTTGCAGAGGACCAGAGTTCAGTTTCCAAGTACAGTATCAAGAGGCTCACAACTGCCTGTCACTCCAGCTCCAAGAGATACAAAAGCCTTCTTCTGACTTCTGCAGACATATGCATGCTTGTATGTGCTCATGTGTTTACATATACATAATCACACACACAGGGAGGGGGGAATAAAAATAAATATTTTTGAAGTAAAAGAGGCTGAAGAAGTGAGTCAGCAGTTAAGAGCACTTAACTGCTCTTACAGACCCTAGTTTAGATCCCAGTACCCACATTAGATGGATCACAGCCACCTATAATTCCTGCCCCTCCCCCTTCTGACCTCTGCAGGTGCACATGCACGCACACAGCACATGTATACACATGTTCACACACTCACTAAGTACATGTGTGTTTTAAATTTAAGATTGGGATTATTTGGAAAAGGCTAATGAGTTAGAAGTTAAAGGTCTTGTTGTGTGCTTTCTTTAATGAGATAAATGTAACTCTTATTAAATAGCCAAGATTTTGCACACTGTCGAGGGCTACGGGCCTACTGTTCTGAAAAGATGCTGTTTTTCATTAGTACCATTAAAAACTTCAAGTTAGTTTGTGCTGTTACCTATGCATTATTCTGGGAGGAAATGTGGTCTCTGGAAGACAGTGGCACGTTTCACATGAAGATAGACTGTTTCAGAATGCAGTAAGTGGAGTACTTGCCTAGCATGCCCTTGTTCCATCCACAGCTCCTCGTAGTATGGCCTGGTAGTACACCCCTGTCATCCTGGCACGCCAGAGGGGGAGTCAGGAAAGCCAGAGGTTCACAGTCATCACTGGCTACATATAGCAAGTTCAGGACCAACCTAAGGCTATGTCTCCAAGGTGAAGAGAGACAGTTGTCAGGTGCCACAGTGCACATGTAAAGCCTGAGTCTCTGTGCATCATTACTGCAGTGGCAGCACACTTGTGTTTTCCCGTGCTGAAATCCCACTCTCACCGGGTGATTCTTGTGCATATGTGTGAAGTTTACCTAACATCTCATGACCGTCTTTTAACAGTATGAGTTTGTTTGCACAATGTTTGAAGTTGGTTGTGTTAAACAAATCATCTAACAGTCCCTTCATTTGTCTGAAACAGATTGTTTTGGATGGTGCTTAAATCAGGAAACCGTTTTATCATCAGTAATGATATGTCTCGTGTGTGGTTAAGAGTATGCCAGCCACCTGGGCTCTGGTGTAGAGAGGCTGATAAAAAGCCTGCTGACAGGATGTGCAGATCAGGAGAGGAAATGATGCCTGGTGCTTTTCTAAGTGAATGCCTTTAGAAAGGTGAAAAATAATTTTTTATTCCACAAAGAATATTCTTAGTTTTTAATTTGACCCTATATCATGGAAAAATATTTCTAAATACTTTACTCAGAAGTTGGCCTTCATCTCTGCCTCTGAAGTGCTGGGATGAAAGGCATGCACCAACACACCCAGCTTTAGGGCCTCTAAGTCAGCGCCCTCGCCAATCCCTGAGTCTTTGGGTTTTAAGCTCAGACTAAGTCACAGCCTTAGGAGCACAGTGCTTTGAGGGAAAGTCCCTGTCACTTGTTTTAGATTGCTTTCCCATGTGCCACTGTCACTGCTGGTGTCCCTGCATTGTTACTCAGTTAATAAAATACTTTCCCAAAGGTAGCAGTGTGCTTTTGTCTGTCTCAGTGTCCAGTTTGTTTCCCGAAGCCTTTGTTCTGGTTCTTAGGCATAGAAGAAGACATGTTTCATGTGTACTTAAAATTTCTAATTTAGCCAAAGTGCAGTGGGATAGACTATCCCAAGATAAAGCCAACAGTGCTTTGTCTGGAAACTTCCTCTTCCCAGGGTGCACTGCCAGCTTGTCCACCTCTCACTAGAGTGAGAACAATCTTCAGCCTTTAATAGTTTTATTATTATATGTGATATTATTGATATTATTTTATTTACCAGCTCCCCTCCTCCTGCTAGACAACAACGTAAATGTGTCATCCAAGGCCAGGGCATTAAAACAGAAGCAAGGACTGTTCCAGATTAAAGCCAGACTCTCCGTGACTGACGTTCTCCTCTTGAAGCAGCTCTTGTGAACCAACTCTCGTGCCTTCTTCTTCTAGGCAGCACAGATCGTGCTTATCTCTCTGTTTGAACTGAACACTCCTGAATTTACCATGCTACTTGGTGCCTTGCCAAAAACATTCCAGGATGGTGCCACCAAACTCCTGCATAACCACCTCAAGAACTCCAGTAACACCGGTGTGGTAAGTGCCCTGCCTGTGCTTTGGTCATGACCTCCAGGTGACCCTCACTCAGCTGCCAGCTTCCTTGCCCTCTGTTAACCAGCTTTAAGCCTATGAGGTTGGGGTCCTTTCTGATCTTGGCATATGCTCCAGAAGTAAATGAGTTGGTACTCCTGTGGGTAACGTTGCTAAGTCAGTTTAAGATTTACTAGGTTGTTTTATTGTTCCTTCATTGTTTGAATCCGTCTTAGTTATTTTATTCCTGTAGTGATAGATGACTTAATTGTATCATTTAGCAGAGCTATTGTTAGTTCCTTTCCCATGGCTCTGACAAGAGGAACTGAAGAGAGGATGTGTCTTGGCTCACATTTACGGGATGGTACAGTCGTCATGACAGGGAGGGCAGGGGGCAGGAGTGTGGGGCAGCTGGGCTTCCTGCCCCTGCAGTTAAGGAGCAGAGAGGAGTGGTCACTTGCTGGGGCTCAGCTCACTTTGTTCCTTGAATTTGGTCTGGCGCTCTAACCCATGGGTGACACTGCTGGAATCCAGGCTGGGTCTTCCCACCTTAATTAGTCCAGTCTTAAGTCTCTCACCAGCTTGTTCAGAGATTGGTCTTTAACATGATTCTGGATTTTGTCAGATTAGTAGTCAGTATTAGCCACCAGTAAGCTGACAGCGGCCGTTAAGCTCCAAGGGTTCCTGCAGAACAGTTACTCATTGAAGCAAGCTTATAACTTGAGACAGGGCTGGAGTGGGGCTGGGGTTGTCATTGTGGACAGATCCCACCCATTTACACATGGATTAAGAGACACAGGGAAGAGTGCTTGGACTGTCAAGAAAACCTTTGGCTAATGGTGCCTACACTCCTTCGCCCCAGGGATCTCCAAGCAATACAATTGGCCGGACACCTTCCCGACACCCCAGCAGCAGGACCAGCCCCCTGACCTCACCCACCAATTGTTCGCATGGGGGACTCTCCCCAAGGTAAGCTCATTCTACAGAAGTGAAAAATGGAAGTGCCCCATTTTTTGCAGCCTGCTTAGACATAAGCTGGATAGCAGAGTCTAGGACAGGTGTGGGCTCACTCTTCGTCCATTTGTACCTGTAGAATGGTTCATGCTCCATGTCCTCTGTAGTTCTGTCGCTTTAAACACTGAGCCAAACACCTTATTCCTTAAACACTGAAGGTCACAGGAATCCCCAAGGAAGCCTTCAGCTGTCCTGTAAAACAGAGAGAACCATAATGGTATTACTGAGTTGCAGTAGACCCTTTAGAGTCTGCACCAAGCCTGGGGCAGTTTTCCAGTCCACTCCAGGCCTACCCATGTCCTACTTAAAGCAGATGCTACTCTGGCAAGACCTGAGCTGGGGACCTGAGCGTCATGGTGTTCAGCATGTACAGACTCCTGTTAGTCTGGAGACCTAACTTCTTACTTGTTAATTTTTTTTTCCCCCCAAGCTGGGGTCTGCTACGTAGTCCTGATTGGCTTGGAACTTAACATATGTATCTTGCCTCAGCCTCTAGGCTCTTGAGATGGCAGTCATATACCACCATGCCCAACAGTGGGGTGACTTCAGAGGAGAGGTGTCTCCAATCTTGTTAGACCTCAGCATGGTGGCTCTAAGAAGCCACAATATACTCTGGACCAGCAAGGGCCTCAAGTGCTGTATTACGTCTATGAGAAGTCAAGGTCTTCGGCTATGACGCCAAATAGACCCTTTCCTAGTAAAGGCCTCCATCTGCTGAAGAGATGGCCACAGTGATTTCTGTTTTCACCTTTTGTTTTGGTTTTCATTTGGAGACAGGGTCTCATTTAGCCCAGGCTGACTCAAACTGTGTAGCAGAAGATAACTTGGATTCCAGACCCTATACCTTCATTTCCCCCCAGGGCTTTGGAGTTGTGGGCATGTAAGACTAAGCCTGGCACACTGGTTGGTGCTTTTAAATATAACTTTTTGTGGATTCCTTTCTTACCACTAGCATCCTCTTCAGATAGCAGTTATACCATCAGTATCATGAAACACAGTCTGTACTTGGGGAAAGATGTGTTTTACAAGCAGTTACAGCACCTTGCTGTCTTTGTATTGCTTTGTGTGTGCTGTATTATCAAGTAATATCTGTGATATCAGATGCGTACTTGATCTGTAGTATCGAGTCTGATGTTAGATCTCCAGATTCGATCTATGTTGTCAGGGTTGCAGCATGTTAGTATCAGACAGGCGCGAGGAGCACCCTCTGCCCTTCCCCCTTCCCGGTGACTGAATGCCAAGATCCCTGAGTGGCCAGGGTGCAGTACAGACAATCAAAACTCTACGGAAAATGCATGTTCTCTATAAATTGATGCTTTGTCTTCTTAACTGGGAAGTCTGTCCTTCTGCAACGCCGCAGTTCATACACCCTTTAGCTACTGCTTCAACAAGTCATGAGAAAAGACAATTCCTCAAGCATTTCACTACTTTGATACTAGGTTTTTAAAAACTGGATAGAAATTAATCTTTGCAGGTCTCCAAATCATTAAAAATGTCCGTTAATTCTTAACCATAGCTTAAAAAAAAAAAAAAAACTCTTAGATGAAAGAAATGAAGAGATTTATTTTCAATATCGAAAGTTCTGGCTGTGGCCAGCACATATTTTCTCATGGCCAGATCTTCTTGAGTGAGTTACTCAGTTAATGTATTTTCAGGTTAAACACAAGAGTTGAGTAGCTTGCACATCTCTCAACGTGATAAACGTTACAGTGAAGCCGCCACCATGCTTCTAAGCCCCCTTGAGGCGTGATCTCGACCCTTTTATTTTGAAGGGGACTGTAGAAGACTAGCTATTTGAGGTGTGATCTCGACCCTTTTATTTTGAAGGGGACTGTAGAAGACTAGCTATGTGAGGCGTGATCTCAACCCTTTTATTTTGAAGGGGACTATAGAAGACTAGCTATGTGAGGCGTGATCTCGACCCTTTTATTTTGAAGGGGACTATAGAAGACTAGCTATTTGGTTTTTTAGTTCTGCACATCAAGATGAACTAGGATTTTTGTTTTAATCCAAAAGTTCTATAATTTGATCATGGTTATAATAAGGAACTGTTTAAAAGTGATAACAGTTCTAATTTGATGGTAACTTTAGATCTCCCTGGTGAGAACGTTCTTTTCATCAACCCAGTAGTACCAGAGATGTCTACAGGCTAACACATTGTAGACTATATCATTACTGGTTAGTGTGTGCTCTGAGTGGCTGCCAGCCATTCCCAGCTAATGACCCAGTATGACATGATATCTGAGTGGAGATTATCATTTACCACATACTTATATTTTAGCTCATTTTACCCATTACAATTTTGTGGTAGAGAAAGAGTTGCAGTTGCAAGTGTCTAAGATCTTGCTGCAGTCTGATTTATGTTCCTGATGAACACGTCCCAGAACACAGTGGAACTGCATGGTCACCTCTGGGTGCACTGGCAAATGTGCCCTCCAGATAGCTCTTGTGTTTCTCCTGGCTAGCTGCAAGCCCACGTGTGGAATCATATTTGGGTACCATCCCTGTTCCCTCTCTGTTTATCCTTAGCCCAGAATGTGGCTTGAAAAAGGGCCTTTAGATCCTGTACCACAATGGCCTCTCATCTCCAGGCTGTATTTTCCCTACAGAATGGCTTCTGTGAGCCTCCTCAGGAATGCTAACACCTTGGGATGCCTGCTGTGAGAACTGTGTTGGCGGCACTGAAGGTGGTGATGGCTCAATTGGTAAACCTTCCAAGCATGAGGACTTGAGTTCAATCCTCAGAACCCATTTATTAAAACAAATTTAAAAGGCTAGGCATTCCTAGCAGTAATGAGATAAGAGGTGAAGACTAATCCCCAGACTGCACTCAAGCTAACCTACCTAGCCTACTTGGTGAAGTTCCCAGCTACTCAGAGGCCTTGTCTCATATAAAAATTAGAAGGTGCCTTAGTAACGGTGCCCCTGAGGTTGTCATCTGACTAGATTCCCAGCTCAGCACCACTGCCTGCTGCCTTGGAGTCCCTACACTATAGTGTGGTCTTAGAACACCTCAACTTTCCCACTTGAATTAAGTCTTGAGAGTGCCACCTCTGGTCATTTCTGAAATGACTCAGGTACCACCTTAGCATCCTTAGTTTCCTGTGCTTCCAATGCATGTCCAACCCAGGCAAACAAGCACACCCTCTCACAGGTATATGCATGGATATACTTGGGGCCTCACTTTACTTTGGTTTGGGGGGTTTTTTGTTTGTTTTCCATACAGTATTTTTCCACGTAGCTTTGGCTATCCTGGAACTCACTGTGTAGACAAGCTAGCCTCTAGCTCATCTGCCTGCCTCCTGAGTGCTCAGCCAAATTCATTTGTATATCTTTTTTTTTTTTTTTAAATGTTGAGCTCTGTCTGCACGTACACCTACATGCCAGAAGAGGGCATCAGATCCCTTTATAGATGGTCATAAGCCACCATGTAGTTGCTGAGAATTGAACTCAGGACCTCTGGAAGAGCAACCAGTGTTCTTAACTGCCGAGCCATCTCACCAGCCAGCCTCAGTTGATTAATGCAGTCACCTTAGCCCATGGTTGGGGAAGAGAAGAATAAAAACAGTCCTAACTGAGGAGCAAACTGTAAAGTAACCTGTTCTTTTTCCCTCCATGTACAAAGTACTAAATTTTGCCCTGGTTGATTTGATGAGACTTTGTCAGGAAAGAGGAGCTCTAAAGAAACTCTGATGGAGCATCTTTCTCCTCCCTCCCCTTTGCACCTGTGTTTTTCTCTCTCTGATTTTCCTCTTCTGATCACTGCAGTCGGTTGTGGGGTTGGAGTGCCGACGGGCTATCGAAGCCCCCACCTCCCTTTTCTCAGCCTAACTCCATTCCCACCGCTCCCTCCCACAAGACTCTCAGGCGCTCTTACTCTCCCAGGTAACATGCTACCTGTTAAATTTGTTCAAGATGTCACAATATTATTGTGTTTCCAGTATTGCCCTGGGTCTTTGAGAAAGTCTCCAGGCTCCTCTGGTGAGACCCTACCTTCATTTAGACTTGCAGAAATGGAGCCTGGGTGAGACATGGGGACAGGAGCAGGCTCAGGAGCCAGGCTGCTGCTCTGTTGAAAGGACAGTGACACTTTAACCAGCCAGCCAGATTCGTCACCATTTACTCTCATGGGCTGTGTGTCCTAGCATACCATTCAGGACCCATCATGATCTCCAGGTAAACAATGGTGAGCTCAGTTTCCTTAATCTGAGTCTCAGGTGCAGAAGAGCTCTGCTAAGGGTCAGGTGAGACTGTGCTTTCCACGAGTCACTGTCCCTACTGTGAGTGCACAAACAGACTGCTTTCCATGGACACTGTTTGGCAGCAACCAAACAGAAAGCCCTGAGAGGTGTATCTTGGCTTGCTTTTCACTGCTGTGATAAAACAGCATGATCAAAACAGCTTGAGGAGGAATGGCTTTATTTCTGCTTAGACCGTGAAGTCCATCTTCCAGAGCAGTCAGGGAAGGAACTCAAGGCAGGAACTGAAGCAGTAGCCGTGGAGGAGCGTGCTTACTGGCTTGCTCAGCCTGATTTCTTATACCACTCAGGACCACCTGCGCAGGGCATGACACCACCCACAGTGGGCTCCCACATTAATTATTAATCAAGAAAATGCCCTACAAGCAATGTGATGGAAACATTTTCCCAACTGAGGTTCTTCTTCCCAGATATATCTAGCTCAAGTCAGATTGACCAAAAAAAAAAACCAAAAACAAAAACAAAAAAAAAACAGGATAGGTTGTGTCATTGTCTCATCTCCCTAAAATGCTCTACCTAGGGCTGAAGTTACAGTTTTGTGGCAGAGCTCCTACCTAGCCTGTATGAGTACTCCAGTACTGCCGAACAAATAAATGCATTAACTAGGAAAGGTGCCCTACTTTCAGACAGAAAGTTATTTGTCCCTAGGAAGCCGTCGACACTGGTAGGAGTGAAACTGCCAGGCGCTGGCTTAGTGACCTGTGTTACACATCTAGAAAGACATGGCTCCTGTCAGGTTTTAAAACAGTTATGTTCATGATCTCAAGAAAGTTCTGTATATTCCCTCAGACACCTGTTCCAGTTTTATGAATACTGCCGTAAAGATCCAAAGCTGAGAGCATGCATGCCATTGCATGGGCAGAACTCGGGATGCCCACTGTCACTGTACTCTGTAAGAGTGTGGACCCAACCGTGTAAAAGGATATAAGTCTTAAGAAAGCCAGAGGCTTGTGAGGTGAAGATACTTTGATCTCCACATGTACACCATGGGGTGTTAGCGTGTGCGCATGCACACACACAGGCATAATGTTAAATTTTTAAAATTTAAAAATCAAACCTAGGAAACGAACAGTAGCAGCTGCCATGCATTCCTGTGATAGCTGATGCACAGGTTTTATCCACTCTCTGGATGCCTGCGCTTGTCACTGTTCTGGGGGTACCCTGTCACCCAGTGTACACCTGCTTCATTGACCTCCCCCAGTGCAGTGCCCTGCTTACCCTTCCACACACGGAGCCTCGTTCCGCTCATCCTCCAGTGGGATGTCAAGATCGACCTCCAGAGGACATCCCTCTCCAGAATCACCTTTCCCAAATGCAGGTGTAGCATCAGTCTACTCAGTTGGTAATAGTTAATACTTATACTGTGGGGTGGGGCTCTGTAGTAGAATGCTTACCTAACATGCCCAAGGCCAGCATTAAGGGTGGGGAAGGAAGATATAAGTAGAACTTCCAATAAGCAACTGAGGGAGAGAAAGCCAATGGGTTTCGAAGACTATTGATTTCATAGCAAAAGTATTCTCTTTCTCTATACCTGGTATTCTTAGCCCTTAAATGGCAAAAAAAAAAAAAAAAAAAAAAGTGGGAGGCGTCCAAAAAACAGACTTCCTCTCTCCCCATTGATTTTGTCATTCTGACCCATGTCCCTTCCCACCTACCACTTAGTTCTCTACAGGGTAATCACTGGGCTACATTAGGGTGACGTGACCTGCCCTTAGGTCAGTGTCTGCTGGTTGACTGAGTTACACTTCGTAATCTAAGGCTCACAGTGAAGCCCCTCACTCAGTGTCAGATTGGAAAGTTTACAGGTGACCAAGGCTTGAACGTTCACCCAAACAGTTCTGTCCTGGGATTGTCTCCAAGCTAAACTGGGGCACTCTGTATCACAAGCAGATTCACCTCACCAGTCTGCACCGTCTTCATGGGTCACCCCTCAAGTCTCAGGGTTGGGGCTAGAGAGGAGCACTTATTGTTTTATCAGAATTTCAGAGCTAGCACCTCTCTCAGGGGCTCACAGTCTGGCCTCTGAGTGCCTTTGCGAGCATGTGCACATACAAACACAAAAACAAAAGATAAACATTAAAAAAATAGACTTAGGGTTGTTTGTCCAACTTACTGCCCGATGACAGCTTTTCTGGGGAAAATTTCCCCTAAGAACTGAAGGCTTAAAGGGTATTGACCTGAAAAAAGGCAAACAGTAGACAGCGTCAAGCCAAAGAGGCTGCTGTTGGCACTGGAGAGCAGTCATCTTTTGCACCCAGAGCTCATGATTTCAGCTTCGTTCCAAGGGGCACTTGAAGAAGTAACCTCAGCGTGTACACATGCTGCTGCCAGTGTGACAGCTGGAGTTGTTCATTCCTGGAAAGTGACAAAGGGGACAACAGCCGGCAGAGCCTTTACTTTCCTCTCTTCACAAGAGGCCATTGTGACTGGGCAGCCATTGGAACTGGAGTGAAATATTTTAAGGGCGTTTGGGTTGAAAATCATGGGGTGAGTTTATCTGAAAGGCAACATTTTCTGAGGAGACACATTGAAAATAATATTGTGACATCCCTTAAGACTGAACGTTCCTCCAGACCACTTCTCGTCCATCCATCACTCTTCCCATTTGTTTTCTCTTGCATGGGCTATGCTGTTATCTTTGGTTATTGTGATTTAAAGTATTTAAGGCATTCTTTTACATCTTGTATATATATTTTATTTGAGTCATAATATTCAATCTCTCTCTATAAAAACAGTGTACTGGTCAGATGTATAAACACTCCTGTGCATAGGCTGGTGTTGCAGAGTGCCTAGGACAGGGGCATGGAACGTCCTCTCTAGTCGTACTTGGAGTAGTTCTGTACAGTTGCCTTGGGGACAGCCTGTGAACCCCAGATGCCTGGAGCGCTTGAGCACTGCTCTGTGTAGTTTTTAATTTAACTTCTCATGGATGTGCACATTGAGTTGCAGTTGCAGATGTGCTCAGGGATCACGTTTGTTTTCGTGAGGTGCCCAGATGTGTTCAGGGATCACGTTTGTTTCCGTGAGGTGCCCAGGCTGGTCGTTGAGCTGACATGTGTTGTCAGAACTCTCCTAATACAGCTGACATGTGCTTTCTTCCATTTATCAAGAAAGATACGTTCTGTCTGGACCAGCTTTGAGGTGCTAGGTGTGTAGCTTCCATCCATGACAGTGAGCTCAAGGCTGCTGCCGTAGCCAGCATTAAACAGCACTTGGGTCATTGCACCCTCCAGTGAGCAAGCATGTGGCTATTTCTATGACACTTTCCAAGGGAGGAACTGAGTAAATCCTGGTTGTTTGGAGGAAATTTGCTTCTTGTGCAATGCATGGCTTGGCAGTGTTACCGTTAGGAAGGAATCTCACCAGTGAACACCTCGTTACTTCAGTTCTCACCTTGTTAAAGAACTAATAATGTTGTTGCTTGGTTCGGTACAGCCAAGGATTATTGGAGTGCACCAGCTCTTTGGCTAGCTCAGGACTTTGTATAAGTGAGTTAGCCTTCAGCATCTTGTCTTTTCCTGAATACTGTATCGGTTCCTTTTCTATTGCTGTGATAAAATAGACGACTTAGTTTGGGCTTATGGTTCTAGAGGGATGCTGGCAGAGAGGCATAGCAGCAAGTGGCAGGCATGACAGTAGGGAGCTGAGAGCTTCAACTATGAGCCTGAAACAAAGCAAACAAACTGAGCATAGACTTATAGCCATATGATGATACAAAATGTGTTTAGCCTAATTTCAAAGTTCCCATAATCTTTTCAGTCTAAAGCCCTATCTCTTCTGAGATTCTAGGTAATCTCTTAATTGTAACTCCCTGTAAAATCAAAGGACAACTTATGTATTTACAATGTATAATGGCACAGAAGAAACATTACCATTTTAGAAGGAAGGGATGGGGTATAATCAGGAAATGCTGGACCAACATAAGGCTGAAACCTGGCAGAGCAATTGCTGAGTCCTCTAGCTCTAGGTCCAGTGTGTGGGGCTTTCATTTCAAAGGGGTCAGATTTCTCTGCCCCTCCAGCTTTGCTGCCTTTGAAGTCTCTCTCTTCCTTAAGCTGGTTCTGCTTCCTGTGTACAGCTTTACTTGACAGGTATCTCATGCTCTGGCATCTCCGACATCTTGAAGTCTCCACTGTGGACAGGCTTCACGTTTACAACCTCGTGAGATGGCCTCTCATATAGCTTCTTGCCCTCTCCGGGATTCTCCACCACACATTCTCTCTCTGAAACCTAAGGAAAAGTCTTTCCCTCTTGCATCATTCCTGCCTCTAAAGCCAGTAGCACATGGACAACGCTACCCAGGCCAGCACAGCAGCGCATTTAAACCTTAGCTGGGTGGTCCTGCCTGTGCAGAGCAGGCCCGTCTTTGCTAGTCTTGTGAACAGCCTCTATTTTAGCACACGTCTTGACGACGACATACAGCTTCTCAGCACTCTTTCTCTCTACAGTGTGCTTTCTGTTTCTCTCTACCCCATTTATTCTTTTTCCTTGAAGACTGAGTCTGTAACAACTTTGCTACAGATTCAGTGTTACCCTGTCTTGAAATTTCCCAAACCAAAGAAATTAGCCCATTGCTTTTAAATTTAGCCTCAGGCAGGTTCTTTCCCAAAATATCACAGGAATGTCTCTAGTCCAGTCCTAATACTGTGGCCCTCTGAAACCTCCCGAGCTGGGCCTCTGCAGTCTACATTGCTCTCAGCACCTGCTCATACAGGATGGCTCTTCTGAGAGCAGTTAATCACTTCTCTAGCTCAGAGTTCCAAAGTGAACGTACTAGCATGGCCAGGTTCTTCAGAGCAGTGGCCCAGTCTGTGGTACCAACTTGTGTAATATTCTTCTGTTGCTATGATGGAACACCATGACCAAGGGAGCATCTAGAAGGCTTATTTGGGTTTACAGTTCCTGAGGGTAAGAGTCCATCATGGTGGGAGGCATTGAAGTAGCAGGCATGGTGGCAGGAAAAGGGAAGCTGAGAGCTCACATCTTCAAAAGCAAGGATGATGCAGAGAGAGCATACTAGAAAGTAGGCAGAGCTTCTTATTGCCCATACTGAATGACATACTTCCTCCTAGTACCCACGCCCCAAACAGTGCCGCCAGTTAGGGACCAAGGACTGAAATGTCAGAGCCTGTAGGAGAGTCTCACTTAATCTACTCCAAATGCTTTCGTGAAACAAGCAGTGTTTAAACTAAGCTGGTTTTTTTTTTCAAACTGTCTTTAGTTAATTGTTCCACCATGCTTTGTTCTTGTCTACCCATCCTGTGCTTTTTTTTTTTTTAAATTTCAGGAAAGGTGTGGGTGGGTGTTTTCTTCTCATGATCCTCTCTGTTGAGTACCTTTTTCGTACATCTAAAGAACATTTGTTGACAAACTGCAGGACACCAAAAGACTTTTTTCTTTTTAAAAAGCATTTCTGCTCCATGGTATGTTTTTATTAGTGTCTCGAAGGATAGCAGTTGGCATCACTTTTCCATAGGGGACAAGTGTTTTTTCTAGAAGTGTTTTTCGATGTTCATTCAGGAAAGTGGCTCATCTCTTTAAGTGCTGCCTTAACAGAAGCGTCAGGTATTCCCAGCAAGCTCCTGGGTTAGGCCACATGGCGCTTGGAGCCCCAGGGGCCGATGAGATTAGGTCAACTTTGAATTCCAAGCTGGTGTTTTTGACATGGGGACTTGGTTGCTGCTCTGGACTGGACTCTGGTGTGCCTAGCTGACCTTGTGAAGTAGTTGTTTTGTCTTCAGAAGTGTCTGTGGTTCTAGCTTATTTCCATGTGCCTGTTCCTCTAGAGTTTGTACATTTGAGACCAGTAACAACTAAAGTAGCTTTTTTCATCTTTAAGGTAAGAAAGTTACCTTCCACTGTCATCCCTGTGTGCATTCCGTCACCTCCGCCACCCCTGCGTTCTCTCATCCTTGCCTCATGCTTTCGTTCTCACTGGTTCCCGGGTGCTGGTGTACTGTGTCTGGGGCTGCCTGTGACATGGAAGATGGCCAGTGGCAATGCCCTGACAAGAGCTGTCCCCTTTTGTTCCAATTAACTGAAAACCCAAGTATAATGAGTCCTACTCTAAATTACAAGTCAGCAAGGCCTGTGTTTTGGTTTTATGCACATACCTCAGGTTTTTAAAAAAAAAAATACTATTTTTTTTTTAAATTATAGCATGCTGGACTATGATACAGAGAACCTGAACTCTGAAGAGATCTACAGCTCTTTGCGTGGAGTTACAGAAGCCATCGAAAAGTTCAGCTTCCGAAGCCAGGAGGATCTTAATGAGCCAATCAAACGAGATGGCAAGAAAGACTGTGACATCGTGAGTACATCCTGGGCCAGGTTAACTGCTTGCTGGCAGTTAAGTGGCGGCAACTCGTGACTTGCCCTCACTCAACTCCCTGGTGACCGTGTTCTCTGCTCTGGTGTTAAAGTAATAGTATTTTTAGAATCCTAAGGCAGTTTTAGGACATTTCAGAAGAGCAGTTCTCAGCTTTTGTTCTTTTGTCTTGGGCATGTTTTCGTTCCTGTAAGTATTTGCCTCACAACCATGAGGGCCTGACTCCTGCCTCAGAACCACATTTTAAAGGGGAAAAAAAAAAAAAGCTTGGTACGGGGTGATTATGGTAAAATCCCAACACTCAAGAGAAAGACACAGGTCTGTGACTTAGAGGCCAGCTTGGTCTCCAGAGTGTGTTCCAGGACAGCTGGAGCTACACAGAGAAATCTTACCTTGAAAAAACAAAAACAAACTAAAATGCTTGGCATGGTGGGATTTGTCTGAAAGCCAAATTTCAGGGAGCCAGAAGCCCTAGAACAGTGGCTCTTAACTGGAAGGTCAAACGACCCTTTCACAGAGGTAGCCTAAGACTGTCCTGTTTAACAGATATTTACATTACGACTTCTAACTGTAGCAAAATTAGATATGAAGTAGCGACAAAAATAACTTTATGGTTGGAGGTCTTTACAATATGAGGAATGTCTTAAAGGGTCACAGCATTGGGAAGGTTACGAACCACTGCACTAGACAAAAAGAAGTTAACAGAGGGGCCAGAAGTCTCCTGGGCTCTTGATTCAGGTTGATGTGATCTGGTCTGAGAACGAGAAGAAAGTGAGCAAGCATGCAGTAATCTGTTCAGAACATCATGGACTTAACTTGGGTTTGTGTGGATGGCAGAGCCTGTGGATCAACTAAGCAAACTAATTAGTGGTATTGGGAGTTTAGGTCAGTAGCTGAGTCCAGAGTAGAGATTTGAGAGGCACTGAGAAGTGATTCTGTCATACAGGGAGGGAAAAAAAGTGGAGGGAGAAAAAAAGTAAAGGCTGAAGTGCCAGGCACCTAGTAGGGACGGAGCCCTGTGGAGCAGCAGCCCCAGGGAAGCCAAGGGGTGAGGTCATACTTTGTACAAATGCCTTGATAAGAGCTGAAAGGAGTAAAACTAGACAAAAGAAAGTAAAGAGAGACACAAGAAACCATGTGATGCATATTAACCTGGGGAGTGGCTAGGTAGGTTTATGTCAACTTGACACAATCTAGAGTCATTAAGGAAGAGGGGGAAGCTCAGCTGAGAACAGTGCCCCCACCAGATTGACTGTGGTACATTTTTTTGATTGATGACTGATGTAGGAAGGTCCAGCTCACTGTGAGCAGTGCCACCCCTGGGCTTATGGCTCTGGATGATATGAGAAAGCAGGCTAAGCAAGCCTTGGAGACACAGCCAGTAAGGAGTGTTTCTCTGTGACATCTGATAGTTCTTGTCTCTGTGTTCCTGCCCTGAGTTCCTACCCTGACATCTTTTGGTGATGGAGTGTGACCTCAAAGATGTTAGCTGAAATACCCCTCTCCCAGGTTGTTTTGGTCCTGGTACTTTCTCACAGCAACAGAAAGCCTTTTTAAGACAAGGAGAAAGGGTTTACTTCATCAACAACAATTGTCGATGGGAGCCAAGGCAAGAAGCTGGAAGCAAAAACTGGAGCAGAGACCACAGAGGAACACTGCTTACTGGATTCTTCCCCATGGCTTTCTTGCTTGCTTTGTATTTTTGTTGTTGTTATTGTTTGTTTTGTTTTGTTCTTGTTTCTTGAGAAAGGGTTTCTAGATATAACAGCCCTGACTGTCCTAGAACTCACTCTGTAGACCAGGCTGGCCTCGAACTTACAGAGATCTACCTGTCTTTCTGAGTGCTAAGATTAAAGATGTGTACCACCATTGCTCAGCCCCATGGCTGTCTTATACAACCCAAAACTACTTGTCCAGGAATGGCACCACCTATTCAATCAAATCAAGAAAATGCCCTACAGACTTGCCCACAGGCTAGTCTAATGGAGCCATTTCCTTAACTGAGGGTCATTCTTCCTATGTGATGCTAATTATTAGTGTCAAGTTGACAAACACAAACTAGTACAGACACATTTTGAGTCAAGTCAGAGCCAGTGTATCTCTTCTTAAACTGCACAGACAGGCAGTCCTAGCTTGCCAAGACATTGCATAGAAGCAAAGTAGAGCCGGGTGGTGGTTCACATAAGAAATGCCAGTGTTAAAAATGTTGGAGGGGAAGCCTGGTGGTGGTGGCGCACGCCTTTAATCCCAGCACTTGGGAGGCAGAGGCAGGCGGATTTCTGAGTTCGAGGCCAGCCTGGTCTACAGAGTGAGTTCCAGGACAGCCAGGGCTACACAGAGAAACCCTGTCTCAAAAAAAAAACCAAAAAAAAAAAAATTGTTGGAGAGGAAATGTTAAGCAATTACAGAGGTGCAGTGTCGAGGACCACTCTGCCAAATGTTGGAACCCGCACTGCCAAAAGCTTGGGGGCCAAAATTGTCCCAGCTCGTACTGCTGCTCCTGTCCGTGAATCAGGGTTCAGCAAGAGAGAGAGTGAGGGTGGACGAAAAGAATGGAGACCAGATAGAGTATGATTCAGTCTTGTTTATTCTCAAGTCTCTCTTCTCTCTTTCCAAGTCCCTTGTTCCTAGTCCCTAGTTCCTAGTCCCTAGTGCCTCCAAGTTTCTAGTCCCCTCTTCTGTCTGCCTCTCGCCTTTTATAAGTCTCACTTCTTAAGTCACGCCTTTAAGTCTTGTCTCTAAGTCACACCTTTAAGTCATACACACCCAAGGGAAAATCCTGGGTATCTAAAACAAGATGTTATCAGAGTGTGCTCAGCTGTTGTAGGCTGTTGAAAACAAGTCTCTTGTCAGGGTATATGGCTCAAGATGACTGCAAGGATGATAGCCGCCTTCTGTCGGCTTCCCACAGTGCAGGGACAAGGCATCTGGGTTCCAGTTTACTTTCTGTAGACATTATGACACTGAGTGTAAGAGAGACTGTGATGCAGCAGTGAGATGCAGGAACTACGTGAGATGAAGGGAATGGTCTGGAAGTCAGTAAGACTTAACACGAGTGAGTGTCAACTTTACCAATAATTTATTCTAAGTAAAGACCTCAGCAAAAGAAAAGAACAGTGTTTTTCCACAAAGTAGCATGTTTCAATATTCTCTGCAACCGTTTAAAAAAAAAGGTGTCCACTTTATTAAAGCACGAGTAAGAAAAGTAGTAGTGTGGTTACTCATGATCACCACAGAACTTTACGCATAAATTGCTTATACAGTGAGGAGAGCAAATGTCAATTGTGTGTATCCTAGAATTCCCATCTTTGCAAAATCTACATGTAGAGAAGGACAGAGAAGAAATACACATAAAAAGTAAGATTGAAAGGCTGACAGGGCGGCTCAGAGGGCAAAAGGATTTACTGCTCAGTTCAGTCCCTGAAACACAGAGGAGGAAAGAGATCGGAGTCCGTAAAGTTTGTCTTCTGACCGCAACACACAGAGAGACATGCACATGCGGGCATACACTTACCCACACAATAATAAGAATAAGAATAATTACTATTATTGTTATTGTTATTATTACTATTATTACTGTTACTATTGTTAATTTTCTAAAGAAATAGTTCCATTAAAGTGCTTAGAAGCCGGGTGGTGGCGGCGCATGCCTTTAATCCCAAGCACTTGGGAGGCAGAGACAGGCGGATTTCTGAGTTCAAAGCCAGCCTGGTCTACAGAGTGAGTTCCAGGACAGCCAAGGCTATTCAGAGAAACTCTGTCTCGAAAACCAAAAAAAAAAAGTGCTTAGAAAGTAAAGGTTAATTATGTTTTTAAGTTTTTTTAATTTAATTTAATTTTTATTTTCTATGTATGAGTGTTTTGCCTGCATGTGTGCTTTGCACCCACAGAGGCCAGGAGAAACCATTGGAATCCTCTGGAACTAGAGTCATGTGTGGTGGTGAGGTCCAAACATGAGTGCTGGGAACCAAACTTAGGTCCACTGCAAGAGCAGGTCCCCTTGGCTGAGCGTCTCTCCAGCCCCTAGATGTTCCTCAGCACTCTTTACAAGTGACAGTCAGTCCATTAGAGTCATGCTGTAGGTTTGGTTTTGGTAAGATGTATATATTTTTTAATTAGGTATTTTCTTTATTTACATTTCAAATGTTATTCCCTTCCCCGCCTCCCGAAATCCCCTATCCCATCCTCCCTTCCCTGCTTCTATGAGGGTGCTCACCCACCCACCCACCCACCCTTGAATTCCCCTACTCTGGTGCATTGAGCCTTCATGGGACCAAGGGCCTCCCCTTCCATTGATGCCCAACAAGGCTATCCTTTGCTACATATGTGACTGGAGCCATGGGTCCTTCCATGTGTACTCTTTGGTTGGTAGTTTAGTCCCTGGGAGCTCTGGGGGGTCAGGTTGGTTGATATTATTGTTCTTCCTTTGAGGTTGCAAACCCCTTTAGCTCCTTCAGTCCTTTCTCTAACTCCTCCTTTGGGGACCTTGTGCTATAGTTTTTAAGAGAGTTATAAAGTCACCCACGAATTACCTCCTACTAAGGACCCTGCTAATAACTGCCTAAAGCCGGGCAGTGGTGTCGCATTTAATCCCAGCACTTGGGAGGCAGACACAGGTGGATTTCTGAGTTCGAGGCCAGCTTGGTCTACAGAGTAAGTTCCAGGACAATCAGGACTACACAGAGAAACCAATAAATAAATAAATAAATAAATAAATAAATAAATAAATAAATAAATAAATTTTTAAAATGACATGGCCTACACTTGTTGCTCTTATTTTGTGTAGGTCTATCTCTATATTATTTATCTCTGTATCTTAAGTGTAGTATTACATCTTGTTTGTAGGTGTCAATGAGAAATGCATTCTAGATCTTTTATGAAGCATATGTACAAAAAGTTGCAAGTGTGTTCACACAGGTATCTGTAGAGCAGCATTTACAGTACCATTGGCCACAGTAGCCAAGGTGAACACAACCCAGGGTGGATCAGCAGGTGCATGGGTAAAGATGTGACAGACAGTGGTCAAAGGGAAAGAGATCTGTGCTGTGCCATGACCTAGATGAACTTTAAATAAGCCAAGTGAAATAAGCCCCATGCAGAGGAACAAGTGTTTGCTTGTTTTCCCTATGTGAGTTACCTAGCATGGACAGGTTTGTAGAGAACACAGTCAAGGTTTGTGGGGCAGGGGAGTTGTTATCTATTAGGTGTGGGTTTTTGCAGGGATAATGAGAAAGTTTGGGGTGTACATGGTGTTGATGGTTACACAACATAGTGAATGTATTTCATGTCACTGAAGCATGTGATTATGGATGGTTGAAATGATAGGTTATATATATTTTTACCACAACTTTTAAAACCATATAAACATAGAATAAGAGTGTATCTTGTTAGCAGCACAAATACAGTTTTGTGGGAATCTCCAAATACATTCTGGATTCCTGGAAGCTGTGTCCAGGTTGGGAAATACGTTGCCAATTGCCAGCCCAGACTTATCCGAATAATACTGTTATGTAGGGGGGCTGAACAGACGACTGTGCCCAAGCTAGAGGCCTGATACCATGTCTTAGTTTCTGTTGCTGTGCTAGAACACCATGAGCAAAAGCAGCTTGGGAAGGAAAAGGTTTGTTTCTGCTTACAGCTCCATGGCACAGTCCGTTCCTGAGGGAAATCAGGGCCGGAGCTGATGCAGAGGCCATGGAGGGGAGCTTCTTACTGACTCGTTCTTCATGGCTTCTTCAACCTGCTTTCTTATAACACCCAGAGAGGCATCACCCACAGTAGACGGACCCTCTCACACTAGTCATTGGTTAAGAAAACGGACTCCAGGCTTGCTCACAGGCCAGTCTGCTAGAGTCATCTTCTCAGTTGACATTCCTTCTTCCCAGACGATTCTGTATTGTGTGGAGTAGACACCAAACTAGCCAGTACTGCAAGACTATCACACACAAGCCAAAGACCATTGAGAGACAATTGCTAAGCCAGACTCAGGAGAAAAAACAAAGTACAGATCTCCAGAGAATGGAAGAGTGAGTGTGGGTGGTAGATAGTCTTATCAAGATCAGAGGTGATTTTGAGATAATCCGGCTTCACCCCCATGGTTATCTCAAAATATGTACAAGCCAAGGGGCTGATTTGTAGATGTTGTTCAAAGTGCTTTAGTATGAGCTTTTGCCATGGGGTATTATTAAGTTACTTTTGAGAAGCCATTGCTGTTGGCATTGGAGCCAGAAGCCACAGGAGTCTGAAGCAGGCTTCTCAAGGCGGACAATGAAGGGTGTGCCTTTGATACCCAAGGGCTCTTCAGACTGCATGGTGCTGGTCCTTCAGAAAACTCACGAGTACAAAGAGTGACAAAGAAGAAGAGGCTTCATACATAAGCAGATGGGGGAATGTTCTATTTAGATAGAGACAGCAATGGCATGAGCTGGGGATACGGCTCCATGCATAAGAGCACTTGCTGTTCCTCCAGATTTGGTTCCCAACACCCATGTCAGGCAGCTCACAATTACCTGTAACTCTAAATCTAGGGAAGAACACCCTCTTCTGGCCTCCGTGAGCTCTCTGCCTCTCTCTGTCTCTCTCTTTGTCTGTCTCTGTCTCTTCCCCCCCAACCCCCCAAGACAGAGTTTCTCTGTGTAGCCCTGGCTGTCCTGGAACTCACTCGGTAGACCAGGCTGGCCTCGAACTCAGAAATCCGCCTGCCTCTGCCTCCCAAGTGCTGGGATTAAAGGCGTGCGCCACCACCACCACCACCGGCTGTCTCTGTCTCTCTTAAAAAATGTTTTAAATAAAATTAAATACCAATAGCTGTTCTTTTGTCATCAGCTAGCTTACAAATGGAAATCTCTGGACCCTCTAAGAAATTTCTAAGCATCAAAGAAAAAAAGTGTGGGCTGGGCATGGTAGTACAGACCTTTAATGCCAGCACATGGGTGACTATGTGAATCTGAGTTCAAGGCCAGCCAGGACTACATAGTAAGACCTGAGAAAGAAAGAGAAGGGGAGTGAGAGAAAGAAGAAGGCGAGAAAGACAGAAAGGGGCAGGGAAGGAAGGATGGAAATGAACAGGTGTGGGAGAAGGTTCTAGATTGACTTTGTGCTGTTTTTCTAGGTGTCCAGAGATGGGGGAGCAGCCTCACCTGCCACCGAGGGCCGGGGAGGTAGTGAAGTAGAAGGAGGCAGGATGGCTTTGGACAACAAGACCTCCCTGCTCAACACGCAGCCTCCACGTGCCTTTCCGGGGCCAAGAGCACGGGAATACAACCCGTATCCCTACTCCGACACCATCAACACCTATGACAAGACGGCTCTGAAGGAAGCAGTGTTCGACGATGACATGGAGCAGCTCCGAGACGGTCTGTCTGCTTGCCTCCCCACCCCCTTCTTTGCCACCTAGACTCCTTGCTCTGCTATCGCACCGCTGTGCACCCTACCAAACACAAATAGAAATACGGGGTCTGTCCTGGTCCACCATTTGGTCAAAACTGCTTGAGTCCCCAATGTGCGATTAGGCTTAGGAAGACCCATGGGTAGAAGCCTGTGTGGGCTTGCCCTCTGTATGCCTACTGTCTGTCCATGGAGGTCTGCTGCTGGGGCTTTGCTAGAATGCATTGACCAGGGCATGCAACAGGGCACAGGCATCTTATGCTTGCTCTCTGTGACGATCCTGGCCCACACTGTCCCAGCTCTTAGTCATGAAGGGGAGGCCCCAAGGCCATGACAAGGCTTCTCTCTTCCTCGGGGTGTTCCTAATCCGTGCCATGCTGTCCCAGAGGTAGGAGGCGAGGATCTGACAGCACTCACATTACGCTCGGCACTAAGCTAAGAAGCATATGCCCATTAACTCCTGAGGTTATAGATGCTTGTTCTCATTTTACAGGTTATAAAATAGATTCAGAAAGATTAAGATACTTGCCCAAAATATAACATAGGGATGTGTCTTAGATTTTCTGTGAGTCCTACGTCAAGACCAGTATCCAGGGACAGAGAATATGGCTCAGGGATTGAGTTGTCCTTAGCACGTGAGGCCCTGGATTCACTCTCCAGGACCAAAGCTAAGTCTAAGACAGTGTCCACCAGCAAGTAAGCTGTGGGTGGTCAGGTAGTGGCTTAATGGTGTTTGTCCCAGCGACTTACGCTTGTCTTTCTCCGCCTCACTCTCTGCAATTCACTTGCTGTGTTCTAGTGCAACTCCACGTGATTTTTCTTTCAAATTGTACATCTGTTTTGTCTGAATAGAGTTTGAATGGAGAACTAAGTAAATCAGAATCCTAAATAATTAACACCTGCCTGAATGCTTTCTGTGATCATGAAATGCTTGGGTTGTCCTGCCAGGAAGAAAGCAAGGAGAGCGAGGCACACTTCCTGGATGAGTGCGTCAGCCTGTCTGGTTAGAGTGAGCACATTTTAAAGGGGCTGCTCTATGAGCAGGTTCAAGTCCCGAAGGGAACAAAGGACCTGATACTACGGAGTTCTAGAGTAGAAGACAGTTCTCCGGGCGTCCAGAACTGAAGAGGTGACAGGGGTCAGAAATAGCCCTAGAATTGTCTTCTCCGTGGATTTGCCACATGCTGGTCCCTGGAGTGAGTGAGGCTGGGGTGGTCAGTGCTCACTTGGCTCGTGCTTTCTGCCAGAGTGGATGACTTTTTCATTTGCTTGTGGAGTTGCTTTACCGCTTCCTTCTCCGTTCTTGATCTTGACCAGAGATTAGAGTGTCCATTGTTTTTATCCACCATGTAAGGAAAAGAAGAAAGGTGGGGTGGCGAAGAGGAATGAGAAGCTGTCTGTGTTTTGAGCTTCTTTATGTACTTGCCTCCTGATCTCAGAAGCTAAAGAAATATGCAAATATGCCTCAAGAGAGCACTTGTGATGGCTTATCTCCACCATTGGCTCCCGGTGTTCCCTGTTTAAAGTTGGGTTTTCACAGTTGAGGCCTCTTAAATGAGTATGGACAGGGAAAGAGGCGCCTCTGAGCCACTGACTGAGTCCGAACCCTGCTGGTAACAGTGCTAGTGGGCGTGAGCAAGCTTTTCAGTCTTGAATAGTCTAGACGCTTTGATTGGATGGATGACTATGTTGATTCCCAAGCTCTGCACATCCAAGAGTAGAGCAGATGTTAGGCAATGTGATAGTGACCGAGTCTTGGGAATATAAGGACGCATGTGAGACTGGGAGGGCCCTGGGCAAATGTTTGCACTGGAAGGGGCTCCTACAGGCAAGAGGTTGTCTAATAGTTAGAGACTGTGACAGTTGAAGAAAGTTTGGAAAAAGATGAGTCTCAAGCACTTGAATTGTTTTTTTTTTTTTAATCTCTGTGTAAAAATGGAAGGGAAGGAAAGACTCACAGATCACTGGTTGGTTCTCTGTTCTCACAGCATGGTAAAAATGTTGGAGGCACACAATAGGAGGCTGGCAGCCAAGCAGGGCAGAGTAGAAGGGGGAAGCATAGCATCCATCTCTCAGTGGTAGGAAAGCACATGCCAGGAGCCCTGTGGCCAACATGTGAGGTACCATGTGTGTCTCCACAGCGCCCATTGACCACGCAGACCTGGTGGCTGACTTATTGAAAGAGCTGTCTAACCACAACGAGCGTGTGGAGGAGCGGAGGGGAGCACTGCTGGAGCTGCTCAAGATCACCAGGGAGGACAGCCTGGGCGTGTGGGAGGAGCACTTCAAGACCATCCTGCTGCTGCTGCTGGAAACTCTTGGAGACAAAGATGTAGGCACTTACACTTACATATGGTGGTGTTATGATGTCTTTCCTGATCACGGTTGACCAGCTTTCCTTTGTGGGTTGTGCTCCTGGCTTATACCAAATCAAGTGTTCATCCAGGTTCCACATAGTTCCTGAGCACTCACTAGTGGACAGCAGCCACACCAGCTCACATGTGCAGACCCAAGTCTCCCTGTAACTGGCTGGCACCCAGCCAGTGAAACAAACACCTTTCTGAACCCAGACAGGAATACAGAGATTCCCCAAACCCTACTAGTATGGAAGGCCATCTTCCAGAGTGCGTCTTCACGGGTTTCACTTTTGTTTCATGTGAAGTAAAGAAATTCAGAAGTTTGTTTTTAAATTTTTAAACTCGTTTATTCAGTTGTGTGTGTGTGTGTGTGTGTGTGTGTGTGTGTGTGTGTGTGCGCGCATATGTGGAACATACACATACATGTGGAGGTCAGAGGACAATTTTCTCATATGAATTTTTGGGATTAAACTCGGGTCATTGAACTCAGTGGCAAGCACCTTTCCCACTAAGCCACCTTGTCTGCCCAGAGTATATTTTTTAAGGCCTCACTAAGTGCTGCCTTTCAGGAAATTTCATTTTGGTTCACCCTGTTCCTGTGTTAGAGCTAATGTTAGCAGGGCAAATGACAAGTTCTCAAGCTGTATTAATAGTTGTAAAACCAAGCCTTCATGCCGGGACATTTGAATGTCGCAGACAAGGCTTTGAAGCATGCCTGAGCCATGACTATACCTGATTCTTAGTAGCACTGACAGTAGGTACAGATGGGGCAGGTGACCTAGTCAGAGTCTCGCCTTCTACTGTGAAGCCACCAACATAGAATCAAAGAGACAGCTGGGGTGAAGTGTCATAAGTTGGGGTCCATCTTTCCACACTGGTTTTGCATGGCCTAGCAGAAACAGCTAGAGCACAGGGCTGGGAGGCTTTCCAAGAAGCTAGCACAGTGAGAGGTCATAGGCCAGACCCAGGGTCACAGTGGTAGTGACTGATGGCAACAGAAAGCAGGGAAGCAGACAGCAGTAAGTGCTGCCTGCCCTGGAATTGCTCTCTGACTCTTGAGATTAAAGATGGGGCTTAGGGATAAGTCAAGATAGGGAGCAGTAATGAAGGGCCCACGCCAACTTGTCTTCAAAGTATTGTCTGTGGAGGCAGTTACACTTGGCTGGGCTCCAGGGGGAGATGGGATGATATCATGTGGAGGGCAGGTGCTTTATGTGTGACTTTTCACAGGGCACAGTTGAGTGACAAGGAATCAGGATGTGCTTCTTGGCTCTGTTTGCAGTAAACTCTGCTCTCTTTTCTTGAGATTAGGCGTCTGTTTGGAATGGCTTTCCTCCAGACACATGACTGGGGCCTTAACTGAGGCCTGTTGCACAGGTGACCTCATCACCCAGAAGGTCAGGAGCAAACGGGTCTCCAGCTGACCTCAGAGAGTTCACAGCCTGACAGGCCTGTCCATGAAAGAGGATCGAGTGCTTTGGGCTCATCCCTGTGCATGTTTCACACAAGGATGACTCATGAGCCTCAGCTTCAGGAAGTCTAGAAAGGACAGGAACTGACCATGAATTAGGTGTGCCATCTTCACTTGATCTACTGTGTGGGGCTCATTCTAGAGAAACCTGTGCCAGTCTCTCCAGGTGGTGGGTCCTGAAGATGTCACCATACATCAGTGCCTGTGGAGTTGACTGTCCAGCTAGCCCATGTTGAGTAGACTTGTGATCCATGTCGAGGAGCCAGTTAGAGGCCAGAGCAGCTGAGACAGGGCCTAGCCTGTGGGCCCATGCATGCTGTGGGCATGTACTATTGGGTAACATTTCCTTTCCTCTCTCACCTAGCATTCCATTCGAGCTCTGGCACTGAGAGTTTTACGGGAGATTCTGAGAAACCAGCCAGCAAGATTCAAAAACTATGCAGAACTGACGATCATGAAGACTCTGGAAGCCCACAAAGACTCCCACAAGGAGGTGAGCTAGCTCTGCGGCCAAGTGCCAACAGGGCCCAAAATGAAATTTCATGCTTGTGAATCTTTTCCCTTTAACTTGGCCTGGGTTGTTTGGAGTAAAATTCCTCCTGCTGACATTAGAGCTGAGAAACCACACATCTAAAATGATCACAAAGTACACCTGTGCTCCCAGGTCCCAGTACCTCAGCAGTCACCGGCCAGTTGCATGTTGACATGTTGAGACTCTGTGGCTCCCTAACCTGGAAAGGCTAGGCGTGCACAGAATGTAAAGAGCTGTCCTCAGAAAGTGAGTCCAGGCCTGGAGACATGGTTAGCTTATTTAATGAAGTCCCTGCCGTGTAAGTGTGTAAAGACCTAATTGATCTCCAGAACCCACATTAAAAAGTCAGTCTGGGTAGTAGGAAGAAATAAGCATATCCATAGGGTTGCTAGCCTACTCAGCAAACCCTGAGGAAATGAGACCCTGTCTTGAAGGAAGGACAGGAAGGAAGAAGGAAGGACGGACAGACAAGATGGGTGTTGGCGAGGAGAAAAAAAAAAGAGAGAGAGAAAAGCTGGCCAGCTCCAGGGGAATGACACCAAAGACTGATATCTGACCAGCATACATGTACATACACATGAAGAAGTCCTGTAACAACCTCCGTTAACAGGTACTATGGAAACCAGAATGGTGGATTTAGAACTGCAGCAAAGTCAAGATGGCTAGTGGGTGTGACCTCACTGAGCCATGACCACTCGTTCTGGTGTGCTCGTGGATGAGGGCTTATGAGTAGAGCAGTTGTTACATCTGCAGAGAGAATGAGACCCTGAGGGTAGTGTTTCTCCCAGCCATGGTATGGCTGCTTGGGCAATTACTGCTTTGACCTCCTCAGATTGTCATCTAGGATTCAGGTGTGACCAGCCATCAGTTTGGACCTCAGGGTGGCTATAAATGCAATCCAACACAAAATTATAAAAGTACTTAAAGCACTAGATATCTCCCTCCCCCCCTTTCTGTATGTGTGTGTGATTTTTTTTATACTTTGTCTTACATATGCACACGTGTATGCGTGCACAATGGAGATAGCAGACAGTTTACTGGAGATGAGTTCTTTGCTTCCACCACGTGGAGCCCAGTAGTCAGGCTCAGGCCAGCAAGCTTCAGCAAGCTTCACCTTTACGTGCTGGGCTCCCACTTTTTTTTTTTTTTTTTTTTTTTTTCAACTCAATCGTGCAGTTCTCGTGCACTTTGTAGATAACGGTTTTAAATACAGCAGTGTCAGAAGGGTAGACACACCTGAAGTGTGAGATAAAGTGAAGTAAGGAGGCTGGAGAGAGGCCTCTGCAGCTGGAGAACCGGCTGTTCTTCCAGAAGACGCAGCTCACAGCCTTCTGTCATTCCTGTCCCAGGGCATCGGATGCCCTCTTCTGACTCCGAGGGTAGTAGGCACGGCATGGTGCACATACTTATGTGCAGGCAAAGCACCTTACACTTAGTTTTTATTATTATTAAAGTTCTAGTTAAGTAAGCTAAGGTGATATTTGATATCCGACTATCTAGCCTGAACCTATCTGTGTAAATTGGGCATCTCAATATTAAAAATCTTTATAGTCTACTCTTACATATAAGTTAAAATTTACCATTTTTTCCTTGAAAAATGGTTTAGAAAATACGAGGTTCTCTTAAATGGCCCAGGAAAAGAGTGAAAAAATCTCCTGCTTCAGATGAATTTCTCGGTACTCTGTCAGCATGGGAGGCTTGTAACTAGAAGGTCACATACTGTCACAGTGACTGAGGATGCCAACAGGACAGTGGTCTGAGGTACGATGTTGGCAGGCCATCTGCTTTGTGTATCTAGGCTCACCTTGACTCTCCGCCCTTGCTGTCTCCTCCTGCTGCCTCTGGCTGTCACATGGTCAGGAGCAGCTTAGGCACCCGTGTATTTAGATTTGTGGTTTGATTTTTCTTGAAAATTCTTCAAGTCTTTCTTTGTGTGGTTGTGTGTGTGTGTGCATATAATTTATGTAAGTAAATGTGTACTTGTGTGTATATGTGCATATAAAGGCAAGAAGACACCGTTGAGTGTCCTTCAAGTATTGTCCTCCTTTTATTTTGAGGCAGGCTCTCTCACTGGACAAGTGGCCTGGGCTGGCTGGCCAGAACTGAGAACCCCACAGATCAGCGGCCTGACTCCACCTCCCTGGTCCTGATACTAAAACTGCCACCACTCCTGGCTTTTTAATTCTTAGTGAATATGTGTGCAAGCATGCTCATGCCGCTGGATACACGCAGGTGGGGGTCAGAGGACAATTTCAGGAGTCAGTTCTCTCCTTCCACTCAGGGCATCAGGCCTGCACAGAAAGTGCTTTTACTGTGTGAGCCATCTTGCCAGCGCATGCCTTTCTTCCTTTTTTAATGTAGATTGTGGAGATTAAACTTAAGTCCTTGTGCAGAGGCCTTAGTAACTGAGCCCTCTCTCTTGTTTTAACCAACCTGTACCCTCCCTGGTCTCACACTCTTGGGGAAGAATACTTAGCTACACATGCAGCTCATGTGGCAGCTGTACTAGTGGTGTCATACTTCTCTAGTCTCAGTATATTTTCTGTCATTACATTTAGTACTTATGACCCAAGACTAGCTTAGAAGGGATCCGTATGCTTTTAGGCCCAGTTTCTATGTCTATCACCCAAAGGCAGTGTCTGTTTTCCTGAGTGATCAACACTTATAAGTGTGCTTGTTCCAGGGGCCTCTCTTAAGGTGGTAGCTTTCCATTTCCCAGTGAAACCCAGGCCTTAGTGGGAAACACAAGTACAGGCTGGCTCACACAGAACTGCTCCAAGAGACTGGAGCACCAGCCATCTTCCCTACTGAACGTCGGGTTTCCAGTCTTCTCATACCTCACACGGCCTCAGAAGCACACCCCGCTGCCAGTTCTCTGTCAGCCCTAACAAACAGACTAAAGATGTGAAAAGAGAAGAGAGTTCGAATGAATGAAGTCATCTCAAAGGCCACCATATCAAGCTCAGCCCTTTAAGATGTTTGCTGACTGCAAACCCCAACACAACACACAGAAACTTCATGAATGCTACAGATATGAAAACGCAGCATTATCTACTAAACAGATCGAGGTCCTGGCAGAGACTCGCTTCCTCAGATTTGAGCTATGAAAGGACTGTGTCTAAGATGACAAACACCAGCTTTAAAACACAAAGCTTTTGGCTGGAGTCTAAGGCCTCTTGTCAGTCTCTGCAGTTTGCCATTTATGGATGGTCACTGCCCACAGGCAGCGTTTTCAATGGGTCAGAAACTCATTCTGCACTCACAAACAGCTGACTTTGGCTCAAGCCATCTTGCCACCAGTCCTACCTTTCCAGTTTTGAATAATAGCCTTTTTAAAATCTAAAAAAAAAGTTGTCTTTATGTACATGAGTGGTTTGCCATGCACATATATGTACCATATGCATGCAGTGTCCTCAGAAAGCTAGGGGAGGCCACTGGATCTTCTGGAGCTGGAGCTACTCACGGTTGTGTGGACGCTGAGAAAAGAAACTGGGTCCTCTGTAAGAGCAGCAAGTATTTTTAACTGCTGAGCCATCTCTCCGGCACTGCCCCCTTAAACTAACACAGAGAGAAAGGAGGAGGGAGGGAAGGAAGGAGGGAGGGAGGGAGAGAGGGAGACTCTTCTCTCTTCCTGCCTCCTCTACACCCAGATATGTATTAGTGTGTGTTTATGTGTATGTGTGTGTGAGTGTATATGTGTGGATTCCTGCCCGTGTGTGTCATAGTGAACCTGAGAGGTTCAAGAGGACAACTTTCAGGTGTCATTCCTGTCTCTCACCTTGTTTGCACTAGGGTTTTTTGTACACTTGGCAGTTGTGTAAGATATTCTCCAGTCTCTGTCTCACATCTTGCCATAGGGGCCCTGGGAGCACATGCATGTGATTAACCGTGGCTTTACTTGGGTCCTCATGTAGTAAACGGCCGCTGAGTGACTTCTTTGGTTCTGTAGTAACTATTAAGATATATTTCAGTTTCCAAATGTTGGGTTTCTAGAAGTCACAGTCAGTCAGGGAAGATGGCTGGTGCTCCAGTCTCTTGGAGCAGTTCTGTGTGAGCCAGCCTGGACTTGTGTCTCCCACAAAGGCCTGGGTTTCACTGGGAAATGTAAAACCACCTTAAGAGAGGCCCTGGAACAAGCACACTTAGAAGTGTTGACCACTTTGAGATAACTTCATTCATGCAAACTCACTTCTCTTTTCACATCTCTAGTCTGTTTGTTAGGGCTGATAGAGAATCTCTCCTTTGACCAGAGAACTGACAGCAGGGCGTGCTTCTGAGTCCAGGTGAGGTATGAGAAGACTGGAAACCGGAGTCTCAGGAGGGCCCGCTGTTCCCTCCTTCAAGGCCAGAGTCTATTCTCTCATATACAACCTGCATATACAGGACTGTTTGTGAGTGCAGGAATAAAGATGGCAGTCTCTATATATAGCTAGGTGGGCCTTTCCTCCCAAGGGCCAGCCCCAGCTCTAGTTCTGGAAGCTGGAACAGTCCAATCATTAGATATCTTATTTTGTTGGGGGCAGGGAATGTTTCACATTAGTCAATATTTGATTCTGTTTACCTACTTACAGAGTACAATGTTGGCTAGGCAGAGTGCTTCATATATGTAATCCCAGTTGCCAGGAGTCTGAGGCAGAGAGATCACTTGAACCCCAAAAATCATGGCCAGCCTAGGCAATATGATAAGAAAGGGAAGCTTCTGGTACTGGCCGGCCTTCCCCAGAGGTGGGTTATGTTTGATCAGTTCTTTGGACAGATAACTGTGGCCAGAGTAAGCTTGTTCCTGATAGGGTATCCTCCTTCAGGTGCCAATTAAAATTCCCAGCCAGACCTGTCTCCACAGCCTGTCTTCAGGAATGACCCTCTGCACCCTACAGGTAGCAGAGCAACACAGGAACCTACTGTGGACCTTGTTTTTCCTTATCTGGTGGCCCCAGGCTCTAGTATGCGGTTATCTCTATATCTTCCAGTTCCAGGATAATAGCAACAGTAATAAGCAGCTATTGAGTAACAAACCTAAATCCTCACAGATGCTAAATCTCTAGTTTTCCATGGGCCCAATCTTAGGATTTGACCAGAAGCCCTGTTTCCCTAGGAAATTGTTGCTTTTAGGTAAACAGACAAAATCAGAAGCCTAGATAGCATCATTGTGTGGGTGCTAGTTGTCGAGACAGCAACTGCTAGGATACAAACTCCTCTAAGGACTGTTGTATCACTGACCAGGGCCAGGTGGGAAGAGGACAGGACAGACTGCAGGTCTTCAGTTCATTACAGCAAAGATCACTGTATGGTTCCTAGCAAGGGGCACTAAGAACTGGAAGCTAGCTAGAAAGATCAGGGTAGATGGTGGACAGCCTGGACAGCAAGGGAAAGCAGGAGAGAAAAAACTGCTGAGAGCTGGCTCATCGTGGAGTTGATGGGCAGGCATAGAAGGTACCCAGTCTGAACCCAGCCCACTCCAGGGGACTGCAGGGGCACCCCAATTCAGGGAGCCAGTGCCCCAGGCTGAACCCCACTGCAGGGGACTACAGGAGTGTTCCAAGCCAGGGAGCCAGTGCATGTCTAGGACCTCATAGGACTGTCCTAGTGGGCCAAGCCCAGTGTCCCTGCTGTGGATGGTACTACCACTCCTGCTGCTGCTGTTGGGGCAGAAGAAGTCTCTACTGGTCAGCTGACCCCTGAGAGCCATGGCACCTGCCCCCTCAGCTGACACCTGGCCTTTAGCTGCACAGCTCTGGAAGGCAGCTGCTTTGGATGGCAGAAGACAGGTTTGCACAGAGCTCACAGTCTGTGATTGGACATGTCTCTGAGGCTTCCTGATGTCTAGGGATGTTACATGTATCCTTCCCTGTGGTGCTTATATTGGTGAGGTGAGGTTGCTGTGTCCCCTTTACCTTCTCCTGTTGAAGAAAGTATGCTAACTTAAAAGAAAATAGAAGAAAGGTTATTACATTTATTTATTTACTTTGTGTATGACACACATATACAGTAAAGTAAATGTAATTTAACTGCATTTCATTAACTAGATCCAAGAGGCCATTTAAATTTGACTGAAGAACAAAAGCCTCTATCTAAATTCCTGTAAAATGGCCTGTACCCTGGGCTGCTGCCTGCTTTCAGTCTGTTCTGTTTGTGCTTTCTGTTGCCAGGCCAGTGTCAGCCCTGGGCTGGAAGGCACTGTAAGGTTTTAGAGGTGGACAGTGGACTTAGGAATGCAGACGGGGCTCAGCCTTTCAATTACTTGATAGTGCAGCACCTCTGGGCTGGGCCAGTATCTGCCACTCTCCACCCTACCCTCCCAGAGCCCCTCCCACTCCTCACCGTTTGTCCCTGCCATCTCCAGTCTACCACTGAGTAGGTCCGTCTCTTGTTCAGTACTACACTTAGTGTGACAGTGAGTGTGTGTGGCGTGCATGCTGCAGTGACTCCATAGAAGTCAGAAGACAATGTAGGAAACAGTTCTCTCTACCAAGTGGATGCCAGGGAGTAGGGTCATCAAGCTTGGCAGTAAACCTACTCACTGGCCATGAGTATACTGGTCTCGTGCTTCCCTTCTGACGGGTTTTAAAGCCCATATCTGTACATGTGCTTTCTTTTTTCCCAGAGAAAAACTCTTATCAGGTTGGGATGAGTGATAAGATTTTATAAACCAAAATAATTTAACAATTCTTCATCCAGTCCGTCCTATAATTTCCCTGGTGAGAAGAACAGCCATGGACATGGGAAGAATTTACCTCAGCATCTGCTGCCTGAGGAAACAAAAGCAAGCCAGAGCAGCCTCCAGAGCAGAGCTGTCTTCATCTCTTCCCCTTCCACTCTAAGTCCCAGGTCCTGTCTGTGCCATTTTGGCACATTACTCTTTCGTTACTGTTTGTTGTTGTTGATGATTACTATTATAGACAAGGTTTCTCTGTGTATCCTTGGCTGTCCTGGATCCCCTTTGTAGAGCAGGCTAGCCTGGAACCAGAGAAATTTGTCTGCCTCTGCCTCCATAATGCTGGGATTAAAGACTTATGTGACCACACCCTTGTTATTCTAATGGACACCTAGACTCCTTGTCAGCTGTGTTTGTTGAGACCTTTCTGGCAAGTCCCAGAAGGTAGCATCAGCATCTCTTTAGCTTCCAAATAATCCAGGAGCTAAGCTTCAGGTGCCCAGGGCGGAGCTCTTGGGTTCTAGCCATCATTGTTTTGGACGCCTGCTACTTTTTTTTTTTTGTAATGCACCCAGTTCTGCTGGTCTGATACAGAGCCAAGTCAAACTTGGTGCACTCCAAACACGCAGTCCAAATGTCAAGAACTTCTGTGTCCTAAAATTAAGAAACCTAATCTTTATGCAAACATTCATCAGTATTTTTGAGTCATTGCTAGCATTTCCTTAAAAAGCTGGGTATACAGGAGGATCAAGAGATCAAGACCAGCCTGGACCACGGAGCTAGACCTCATTGCACAAACATCTGTGAAACAGCTGCATGTGTCAGTTGCCTTTTTCTAGCCAGACACTTCCATCCTTAACAGTGAAGAGAAAGTGTTTCTGTGTTCGTAACCGGACAGAAGCAAAATCAGAACATAGGTGGGATCTGCCACTGAGAAGTGAGCTGTAACCCCCATCTCAGCTGCTCCTGCTGACTCCGTATGTCTCCCCAACTTTTAAAACACCCTCAGCACCAACAGCCTGTGTCTGCTGAGAAATTGCCTTCCTTCTCTTCTGTTTCCTGTGTTTACTTTTGCTCTCTGTTTGCTTACATTATAACCTTGCTTCTTATGTTACAGAGAACATAGGGCAGAGCCTAAAGTTTACCCTGATACAGGCAGCGTGCCAAAGCCAGGGTTTGGCATATGCAGGAAAGTCAGAACACTATCTTCCCTGCCAAAGCCAGTGCCTGTCCTGGGGAACTTTCTCTCACCCTGAGGGAGGGAGAGGCCTTCAACTGCTCATCCTTATGTGCAGTCCCTGGCAGGTTATGTCCAGTTTCCAGAAGCCCAGGTATGGCTGTTGAAGTACTTCGCTCCCACACCCTCTAGAATCCCTGGATGTCCCAGGATGCCACTGCTGGAGTGGGGTTCACTTGAGCAGATGTAAGAGGGTGTCCTCCCAGCATCTGACAGCACAGTGGGTCACCTGCACAGGAGGATGGGAGCATGGGAGCCTGGCAGAGGCTGGGCCTGACTTGACCTCACTGTCTTCAAGTCCATTTGTTCCACTCAGCCCCTGGTGAGCACTTCAGTTCTAGTCACCACCTCAGTGCACTTAGATAAAGCACATCAACCTCTAGACCACTGTTTCCAAGCTGATGGTGTAACTGGTGGTTGAGCGCTTCTTGGGCATGTATGAAGCCCAAGTCCCCTGCACCAGCACTGCAGCAACAACAAAGTCAACACTGGGGCCACAGAGTCGGTCCTACATCATTTGCTCCAGTGTTTTGTAGCAGCTGGGCATGGTTCATTTTTCAAAACACAGAACTATTGTCTTCACAGGCCTTGCTGTCTGTACATCTAGCCCAGCTCTCCCCAGCAAGCTCTTGCACTATAGCCTTAAAGCAACCCCATGGGTAGAGAAGGAAACTGGGGGATGATGGAATGAACCCTCCTTCCTTTTCAGATAACTGGTTGCTAAGGAAATGACCAGGAACTAATCTTTTTCCAAAGAACTAATTTATTGTGCTTTTGGTATATAGCCTAGGATGTATTTCCTGGGGCTTGTTGTTGTAGTGCATGGGTGTATGTATGTTAGTTCTATGTGGTGGCATGTGTGCCATGATGCACTTGTAATAGAGATCAAAGGACAGCTTTGAGGACTCAGTTCTTGCCCTCTACCTGGGGGTCCAAAGGATTGAATTCAGGTCATTATTATTAGCAGTAGGCTATTTTGGGGGGCAGGGGGGAGGTTGGTTGGTTTGTTTGTCTGTTTGTTTGTTTGTTTTTGTTGTTGTTGTTTTTCAAGGCAGGGTTTCTCTGTGTAGTCCTGGCTGTCCTGGAACTCACCCTGTAGATCAGGCTGGCCTCAAACTCAGAAATCCGCCTGCCTCTGCCTCCCAAGTGCTGGGATTAAAGACATGCACCACCACTGCCCGGCAGCAGTAGGCTATTTTAATCACCTGAGCCATCTCACCTATCCACAGGGTTTTCATGGCTTAATTTCGTAAGGCCCAGGTTAGTTGTGTTTTGCTTCCTCCTCATGTTCTGGGCTAGTTCCTCCATTGAAAATGTAAACACAGTCAGTGGTGAATGCACCTGAGGTGACTTGTATACTATTGGAATATTACAGAAAGATGAGTATGGCAAACCGCTGTGTGCACAGTGAACTTTGTACCCAGCCTGGAATGCAGAGAGATGGCAGAGATGGGCTCTTGCCTTCTGGAAACTCTTTGTCTAATAGGAGAGACATTTCAGCAAGATTATTGCACTTGACCTCTCAGGGTTCTACAGAGGTGTGAGTCTTAAAAGACAGTTGCCCAATTGGGTATGGGATATGAGGGACAGGTGAGAGTGGACAGTGGGCCAGCTACTAGAAAGGAGGCAGGCCTCAGCCTCAGGGTGGTACTTGGGAAGTCTGGGGAGAGGGTAAACCTTGATCTAGCACTGCTCTGTTTCCCACTCTGGATATAATACTGTCCTCTGACGATAGGGAGACAGAGGAGACCTGTTCTCTGCTCTCCAGAACACAGCAACTACAAATTAGTTCTTTTAGATGTGCATTGGTTACTTTCCTCATTGCTCTGACAAAACGCCTGGTAAAAACAACTTACAGAAGGAGGGATTTATCTTGGCTCATAGTTTGGGGGTACAGTCCACATGGCAGGGAAAGCATGGTGACAGGAGAATGGGGCAGCTGGTCACACTGCATCTGCTGTCAGAAATCAGACAGGTGAATACTGGGCTCAACTCACTTTCTCCTTTGTATTCAGTCAGAGACAGTGAAGAGTGGGTTTTCCTGCCTCAGTTAACCCAAGCTAGAGATTCCCTCACAGATATGCCCACAGATTTGTATCCTAGGTGATTCTGGACCTGTCAGGTTTCCAGTATTAACTGACAGGCTGCCAGGTGGCTCCACTGGTGCCACATTCCACACACAGCATTGCGTCGCACATTCAACATGTCTATATTTCTAGCTATGTGTCTTTCAGAGATGTTTACATGACGTTCACATAGCAGAATGTAGGTTTTTATCCCAATATAGAGTTTCAGACAGTTTAGACTCTGGCTCAGTAAGTACCTTGACAGCTAAGGTCTGTCTACGACACTACTCACCACTCTGCAGGCCTTTCTGGAATAAGGGGCTGAGGTTGTGAATACCTACAGGACCACACAGCTTTCAGAGGAAGGCCTTTCTTCAACAGGGATATGTCCCCAAGCAGAGAACAGGAGAAAAGAGACTGACTTAGCCCTTTATCAGTGCCAGACTCCCAGAAGGGTCCCAGCTGTTGTTCATGAAAATGTCACCAATATCAAAAGCATACTTTAGTGTGGCATAGAATGGTCTAGGGGGACAAGCAGGACACTCGTGTGAGTGATGGTGCATGTCCTAGATGAGGTAGGACGTCTAGGCCGTGGGCAGAAACAGTGGTGACCACGCAGTGACTTGTTAGCACTGTACACAGCACCCATGCCATGGCTACTGCTCAGGTGTGGCACTCTGCCCACGTTCTCCGGAGACTGCCACGTCTCTGGAGGCACTCAAGGTAGATTTTTATCAATGTCTCCTTGCCAGGAACATTAATGTTAGTGGCAACTTTCTGAGGTAAAGAAAATAAAGATCCCATAACCAGACCACTATGATATAAGGGGTATGAACCATTTTATGCGTTGCCACCAAGACTTTGTGTGTGTGTGTGTGTGTGTGTGTGTGTGTGTGTGTGCACTAGAGATCAGCTTCAAGTGTTGCTCCTTAGATGCCATCCACCTTTTCATTTGCCACCTTTTCACTGGCATATAGAGCTTACCAGTTTAGTGAGGCTTGCCACCTGTCAAAAGCCCCAGCGATCCTCATGTTCCGGAGTCCCGAGTCTCAGCAGTGAGGTTGCAAGTGTGTATGCTTTTTTACGTGGGTATTGAGAATCAAACTCAAATCTTCATGCTTTTGCCACATGCACTTTACTGTAAACTAAGCTGCCCCTTGCCCCCACCTGAGCATTTTATAGTAATAGATGGGCATCATAGTAGGTGTGAGTAGCTGACTTTCATGGGGAACTTGATGAGGAAAATCCCAGCACTAGCATGGCCACTCCTGAATATATTAAATGAGGTGACTATGGCTGTGACCATAGTAGCTTGAAAGGACTTCCCTTGACAACTCCATGGAGGAGAACCTACCCAGGCACTGACCAGCTACGCTCCCTAACAGAGCACTGTTTGCAGAGAAAGCAAGACCTTGCCACTAACGGGGAGCCCAGAGGTCAGACCTTGCCCCTTCTACAGAGAGGACTGTGGGAATCAGGTGGTAGGCAGTATCTAAATCAAGACCCCAAAGTAACTGAAACCTTTATGTGTGACGTCAGAGCTCAAATCTGGCCTGGCCCAAGTAGCCTGTCTATACACACAGTCATACACATACACACCCATACACACCCACACACACTGGTGGTACAAATGCTGTTTGCAGGGCCAGCCACCTGTAAGGATAGTACGCCAGCAAGACGGCTCTGTGGGCAAAAGAACCGAGATGAAAAGAAATGTGTGTATACACACGTTTATTGCAAGAGCAAGGATGATCAAAGTTGTTGAGTTGCCGCCTTGTTTCTTTACTTTGTAAAGACAGAAAGCTGCAGAGAGGAGGTTTGTGGGTGAATGTGCAGTCCAAGGTTGGCCTGGGGAAAGCGGTAGATTCTCGTTCTGCTCCACAGGAAAGTGCTTGCCTGTGCACAGCCTTCTGTGTTTGTTTACATAGCATTTACCTAAGGTACTTATGAATATCTGCAGTATCTTTGCCATGTCCCCATTTTACAGATGAGGAAGTAGAATACTAATTCCTAGAGCTGGCATGCCTGAGATGTGTATCCATGCAGCACACTGTGTGCTTTTCAGTTTTTTCCAGCACAGCTGTAGCACTCCTTCTTCCTCCCTAGATTAGCTTCCATCTTCATGAGGACAGGGTCTCCTGTGACTTGAGATCATAGCTGTTCCTTTCAGCAGGGAATGAGGGATCTGAGAATGTAGTTACTCCACTCGAGTGCAGTCCTGAGCCCCATCCTCAACATTGCATAAACGGCCTGGTGTGCATATACATATAGCCCCAGCACTTAGGGGGCGACAGGAAGACCAGAGGTCATTCTCAGCTACATAGGGAGGCAAAGCCCAATCTGGAAGACACACTTCTTCTCAAATAGATGGATGTGTACAATTAACTAGTTAATTAAAAATTAAAAATACAAGGTACAGGGCATCAAAGACCCAGATACCTGGAAAAGCAACTTCCCACAGGAGAGTCTCCTGGAAGGCACATCCATATCCATCCTTCCTTCTTCCCTCCCTTCTTCCCTCCCTCCCTCCTTCTCTCCTTCCCTCCCTCCCTTCTTCCCTTCCTTCCTTCCTTCCTTCTTTCCAGACCCAGGCCCTCCCAGGGGACATCAGTCTAGAAGACACTGATTTTGTCCAGACTTTGTGTCACAGGGCCCCAGGCCCTTGGAAAGTATTTACTTTTGGGTCCTAATCTTTCGGGGTAGAAAGTCCCTACTGTGGTAATAATCACCTGAGTGATCTCCCTGTAAGACAGCACCCTGGGTTAGGCTGGGAAGCCATATTGCTAAGGAGATCTGAAGGTGATGGGTGCGACTGTGCACCTGTAACTATAGGCACAACTGCAGCTGTCGCTGTGTAGCGGGGAGCCCCACCCCCAGGCCCGTACTACCTTGTTCCATACTATTGCAGCCCAGGTCGCTCTTTATTTACGGTGTTGAAGGAAGTGTATCATTGTATTTATCTTCTGGAGCAGGACAGGGGTGCCATTTGGTCTTTTTCAAAACTCTAGAAACAAGCAGCACTCACTCTGGGGTCCCATGTTTCAGGTGGTGAGAGCAGCTGAGGAAGCTGCATCCACGCTAGCCAGCTCAATCCACCCGGAACAGTGCATCAAAGTGCTGTGTCCAATCATCCAGACGGCCGACTACCCCATCAACCTGGCTGCTATCAAGATGCAGACAAAGGTGGTGGAGAGGATCACCAAGGAGTCCTTGCTGCAGCTCCTCGTCGACATCATCCCCGGCCTGCTGCAGGTATGCGTCCTGTGAGGCCCCGCTCAGGCTGCTCAACACACCGTGGGGGCAGAAGGAAAGCCACAGTGAGGCTCTTCTTGGAGCCTGCATCGTTTTTTATTTAGAAGATGATCTGTTACCTTTTTGCTTTTGGTTGAGTTTGGTTTGAGACAGGCTTTCTCTGTGTTGCCCTGGCTGCCCTAGAACTCACTGTGTAGGCCAGGCTGGGCTCAAACTCAGACCCAATCTGTTAGCAGATTGTGGCCTTTTTATACATAGGTGTTTCGTTGTGTTGCCTTCTCCTGTTTCTCTCTTGAGGATTCCCTTCCACTTCCTCCTCCACTTCCATATCTTTTTTTAGTTTACTTTTTGCTAGCTTGTTTGTTTTTAAAAGCTTAGGCTTTGTACATAGAATGCTTTCTGCTGGTGTTTGTTTAAATGTATTAAAATTTAGCAAAGCCCATTTAGCCATGGCCCACCTGTGTTCTTGGTTAATAAGGTAGGAGCTCTCAAGACTACACTAGAAATCCATTTCTATTTCTTGACAACCTGGTGAGTTTCATAAGGGCTGCTTAGGGAAATGTGGGTGAGGGGTTACTTACAGGAAGATGAGAACCTTGCCAGTGTCTACACCCCTGAAGAAAATGCCTCTCTCCTTCCTAGCAACCATTAACTGCCTGTAGATACTTGGATGAGGGGTGACAGGATGTTGACGGCCCATTCTTACACACTACATCATCTTAGCTTACCTGCTCCTGTATGCAGCAGAAACTAACCAACAGCCCAGATCAGAAGGAAGGAATCCTCTGGCAGTGTAAACAAACACGTGTTGTTCATTGCTTCCACAAACACTTGTAGCACCTTATGGATACCCTGGGCCAAGGGGCCCATGGAGTATGCCTCGTGCGTCCTTTGCTCTCCTTTGTCTGTGCTTGCTGGAGCTCTCCTCCACAAGAGGCAGTGAGCTGGGCAGGTCAGTGAAGAAAGGTAGAGAAACTAGCTTCCCATTTCATGCATGCTGTTTTCTGTCTGCCAGCATTTGTTTAGACTTCCTGTTAAAAACTAAATTATCTGCCGGGCAGTGGTGGTGCACACCTTTGATCCTAGCACTTGGGAGGCAGAGGCAGGTGGATTTCTGAGTTGTGAGGCCAGCCTGGTCTACAGAGTGAGTTCCATCCAGGACAGCCAGGGCTACACAGAGAAACCCTGTCTTGAAAAACCAAAATAATAACAATAATAATCATCATCATCATCATTATCAAAAACTAGATTATCCCACACAGAGAGAAAGACAAATAGGCCACACAGTTCCCAGGGCTGTCTGTATAAAGTGTGTATGTGTCCATCTGTCTGTGTCTGACTGTCATGTGCATGCTTTTTAGTCAGAGCAGTTTGGACTCCATTTCCCCTTACACCTTGTGAGTCCTGGGTATTGCTTCTGGGTTGTCGCGCTTGGTAGTCCATGCCTTTGCCTGCTGAGCCTCCTTCCCAGCCTTCCCTTTTCTTTGAAGCATTTCTGCTCAGGCAGTTTGCTCCACCACCAGGAAGGATCTGGACAAGGCTCCCTAGGAACTCTCTCTCCATTCCTCCTCCCTTTTGTCATCTGTAGTGTTATCACCTGCGACAAAGCAGCCCACCTGGCACGCATGCCCTCCTGCCCCTGCGTGACACTCATACAGCTGGGTAATTGTGACCCTCCAAGGCAAAAGCTCTCTGGATCCTCTGACAGATCTGAGATCTTTGTGGTTGTTACTGCCAAGTCCAGGGTTGCGCTCCAAGGACATCTGTGGACTCGCTGAGCACTGAGAGGCATAGCTTTGCTCTGACTTCCTCTCTGTGTCCCCCTTGGCTCTCTAGGGTTACGACAACACCGAGAGCAGTGTACGGAAAGCCAGCGTGTTTTGCTTAGTGGCAATCTATTCCGTAATCGGAGAAGATCTGAAACCTCACCTTGCACAGCTCACGGGGAGCAAGGTATGTATAGTGTTACCTGCTGTTGCCTGCACCTGAGCTGCCAGCCCTTTTCACTGGGTGTGTTTAACTGTCTGACTTTGCAGAAGGCATTTTCCCTAAGGTGGAAATGGCTGGCTCTGCAGTGTAGCCAGGGGAAGGCGGTGCTGATGACACGCTACAGACTATTCCAGCTGGCTTTGAAAAGACAACCTGACTTCCAGTACATTTCCTAAAGGAAAAAAACCTTGGTCAGAAGCCAGGTTTCTCCCACCCTCACGCCCCACAGAATCACTAAAGAAATTGACATCAGGGCGGGAAAGTTAACTCAATGGGTAAAATGCCAGCCATGAAGCCTGCTAGCCTGGGTTCCACCTCTGGAATCTGCATACTGGCAGAAGGGGAGATCGAACCTCCACATGCATTCAATGGCATGTACATATGCACGCACACACAAACACACAATAATAAATTATTTTAAGATTACCTTGCTGGGCAGTGGTGGCGCACGCCTTTAATCCCAGCACTTGGAAGGCAGAGACAGGTGGATTTCTGAGTTCAAGGCCAGCCTGGTCTACAGAGTGAGTTCCAGGACAGCCACGGCTATCCAGAAAAACCCTGTCTCAAAAAAACACAGACAAGAACAACAAAAAAGATTCCCTCATCCTTGAACAAACTGCTGGTTTGGAGTCAAGGGTCTTATGAACATCAGAGTAGATGTCCACAGGCCTGCTGTACCCCAGGCACTGCTCCATACACTCGGCATGCCAGGGTATGGAGCAGGGACCCAGAGGCATGTGGCCCTGCTCTTTGTGAAAGGAATTTCCCAGTGAGTGTATTTAACACAGCTGGGGAGCACCATAGCCAGAGTCTCACTTCCCCAGAATTCAGAGACCTCTGCGCCCAGCCCCAGGACAGGATTGATTTTTAAGGGGCAAGAATGGTCATTCCCTCCAGCCTGCTAGAGTGCACACTGTAGGCCAGTGCTTCCTTTCAGTTCAGCTGCCACTTTTACGCCACTGGAATGCATCATAGCCAGGGTAGTGCTGGCCTCTTCCCCATCAACGCTGGGGGGCAACTTGATTATGAAAGCTCACTTGTGTGATGTCAGAAGTTTGATAGCCAGCAACCCCAACCACCATCTAGATGTCAGTAGCTATCCTCTCACTTGTAAGCTCATTATCCTTAATGGCTCTGCATGTGGTCAGATGTCACCAAGACAAAACTGTCCACAGTTGGAGATACTCTGTGAACACAGATGGAAAGAGGCAACAGAAGCAAGTGAGGGTACGTTAGGACAGGGCTAGGGAGTGTATGTTTACCGTGCATAAAGCACTGTGTTCCACACCACCCCCAGCACTGCACAAACTAACTGGGTTTGGTGGGTTTCGCCTGTAACCCCAGTTCTTGGGAGTTGAGGACAGAAGGATCAGAAGTTAAACATCATCTTCAACTACATGGGGAGTTAAAGGCTAGCCTAAGTTATATGAGACGATGGATGGGTGGGTGGGTGGGTGGGTGGATGGATGGATGGATGGATGGATGGATGGATGGATGGATGGATGGATGGATGGACAGACAGATGAGTGGACAGATGAGTAGACAGATGGGTAGACAGATGGGTAGGTAGATGGATGGATGGGATTAAAAGCTAGCCTGAGTTATATGAGATTCTAGATTGATAGATGGCTAGATGGATTGATTGGCCTTACCTGACTCCGTCTTCATGTTCTCTCACTTCCCTTCTGTCAGGACTCTGATCAGATACTTTTTTGGTTTTTTTGGTTATTTGGTTTTTTTGAAAACAGGGTTTTTTCGATGTACACTGTCTGTCCTAAAACTCACTCTGTAGACCACACTGGCCTCAAACTCTGATCCAACTGCCTCTGCCTCCCAGGTGCTGGGATTAAAGGTGTGCACCACTACACTGTCTCCAATTGCTTTCTAACTGTTAATGAAAAAAGGTAGTGGTAGTCACACAGCATCTGTGAGACCAAGCGCCGTCCCTCCTTTCTCCCTCAGCCTCCACAGGGATTCAGAGGTGCCTTGGCTACACTGAGCACCTCAAGGCCCTGTTTATAAAGGGGGTTGGACTTACACATGAATTAATCCAAACATACTACCCAGCCCTTTCTGACATACATGTTTTACACATGTTTCTTCCCTTATCTAGGTTAGATTCTTCCTGTGTTAGTTGTGCCTTGGTTCTCACAATTTTTAATTTCAAGGAATAAATTTATCTTTGGTTATTTCCTGGGCCTTTGGGGTCCCATTCCAGAAACCACTTCTACATCCATGGTCATGAAACTCTTGTTCAGCATTTGTTTTAGATTTTTTTTTTTTTTTTTTTTTTTTTTTTTGGTTTTTCGAGACAGGGTTTCTCTGTGTAGCCCTGGCTGTCCTGGAACTCAGAACTCAGTCTGTAGACCAGGCTGGCCTCGAACTCAGAAATCTGCCTGCCTCTGCCTCCCAAGTGCTGGGATTAAAGGCGTGCGCCATCACCGCCCGGCTTGTTTTAGATTTTAAACTCTTAAATCTTCTAGATTCAGGTTTGTGATCCACATGGGTTTTTTTTTTTTTATTTTCTTTCCCATTCTGTGCTCCCAGCACAGGCAGCATTGCTTCTGCCTCGCTGTCATGCCCGAAGTATACAGTTTTACACTCCATGTCAGCTCCCGATACCGCACATGACAAGGTCAGGCACTCCAAGATGGCCTTACTCCCCTTAATGTGATTATCTCCAGTTGCACCCATTTTCCTGAAAGTGACACAACTTTGTTATGCTTTATGGCCAAAAAAACCCATTGTGTATGTGAACCACATTGTGTTTATGCTTCCTCTGCTACCAGATACCAGCTGGCTTCAGTTAAATTTTTGCCTATGGTGTTAGGTAAGGTTAAACTTCATCCTATTGCAGATAGCTATTCATCTGCCAGCGTCAGCGGCTGTAAAGATAACCCTCTTTCCCTCACAGTCTCGACACCATTGTCAAAACCCCTGAGCATCTGTGTGAAGGTTTCCTTCTGCAGTTCTGGGCCATTCCACTGACAAGCCAAGCGTCTACATAGGTCATCATGCTAGTACCATGTGGTTGGCTTTGGTTTTCTTTGTATTGGTTTGTAGGTTTTGCTGGGGAGTCTCTCTCTCTCTCTCTCTCTCTCTCTCTCTCTCTCTCTCTCTCTCTCTCTGTGTGTGTGTGTGTGTGTGTGTGTGTGTGTGTGTGTGTGTGTGTGAGACTTGGCATATGTGTGGAAATCACAGGACATGTTCAGTTGGTTCTCTCCTTCTACCAAATGGGTCCAAGAATCAAATGCCAATCAGAAGGCTCAGGAAAAGTACTTTAGTCCACTGGGCCATCTTGATGAACCCAAAGCTTTGGGATTTTTGAGATAAGCTTAACCTTTCTTTCTTTCTATCTCTCTTTCTTCCTTTCTTTCTTTCTGTCTGTCTGTCTTTGTTTGTTTGTTTATTTATTTATTTATTTATTTAGCTTTTACTTTTTGCAGTGCTGGGGAAAATCAAAACCAAGGCCATGCTAGGCTTTGTGGGGTCAACCACTATAACCTCAGATGTGGCTGCCATCAGTAGATGTACACAGAAGGGAACCTGGGGGAAGGAGCAGCTGTAGCACAGGTGTGGAGGTCATCTGGGTCTTATCCCTGTGTCGTGTTAGCTCTGTCCCTTCGCGCTTTTCTCAGCAGCCTCTGTGTCCCATTCTTCATGGCACTTGAAGTTCTCACTCTGTCCCTGAGCTCCTTGCCTAGTCAGCGGCACACCATTGCTAGATGAGCTGCAGCCAGAGCTCCTGGGTACCAACTGGTTGCTGACAGTCGGCGGGTTGTTGGCCTCTCTTTCTGTTTCTTGTTGATGTCCCGCGTTCACTCATCTCTGTCTTCTCTCTGCAGATGAAGCTGCTGAACTTATATATAAAGAGGGCCCAGACGACCAACTTGTTGATGTCCCGCATTCACTCATCTCTGTCTTCTCTCTGCAGATGAAGCTGCTGAACTTATATATAAAGAGGGCCCAGACGACCAACAGCAACAGCAGCTCCTCCTCTGATGTGTCCACACACAGCTAGTGGCCGTGCCAGTCTGTGCAGAACACACATTGGTGGTGCCTCTGAGAAGCTCCATCGGCTGCCCAGTCCATTCAAGGAGGCCGCACATAACTTATTACAATCAGTATTTTGGTCCCTTCCAGCTTTTGTGTAGAATTTTGCTGGTATTGAATGTAACGGAAGCAAGGCCTGTTCTGCAGTCTCCCTAGAAACAAGAGGACTGAGAAATGAAGAGCCATACTTAAACGTGTCTTGCACCACCTGCTGACATCACCAAACCATGGAGGGCACAGTTCTTAGAAACCAGAGCTCTCTAGCCAGTGCTTGGTACACAGTAGCATATTTTTCAGTTCATGCAGACTTGGGGGTGGTTTGGGGTATTGCTGTGTGTTCTTTATGCTTATGTTCTTAGAGTGTGGTCAGATGGGACCAGACCCCCTCCGGTTTTCCATCTGACACAGAGAAAGGTTGTGTGTGTCTTTAGGTTGTATCTTAGAGACTCTCAAAGTGGAACTGCAGTCTAGGCAAGAAAAAGACAACAACCTGGAGCTAGCCTTATGACAGACATGAGGGGTTGGCTTCTCATGCAGAGGGAGCCAACTTCCCTGCCTTTAGGAATAGAATCAGTAATGCCACCAAAGTTTTCATAGTTGCATTAAAGAAAAGGTGACTGTAAAACTCCATGATTGGAACCAGACTTGTATCGTGTGTCTAGGGAAGCACTGGCCAAACCTCTTGAAGCAGCCAAGGTAGAGTCTGGCTAGATTTTAAATAAAATTCTTAAGCCAAATGACAGTTCTTAATGCAATCATGCAAACTTTCCTAGGCTGGCCTTGGATTGGGTATCCTCCTGCCTCAGCCTCCCAAGTGCTGGGGTTATAGATATGGGCCACATGCCCAGCAAAGCCTGCTTATGGAGTTAATTTTCGCAAAGCATGTGCTCTTCTACTGCAGAGCCCACTGTAACGACCAGAGCTGAAAGCAGAGGCTGTGCTGGTGAGTTCTCCAGCACTCTGCTTCTGTGACCCTCCAAATGATAGAATCAGGCCTGGTGGCTCACGCCTTTAATCCCAGCACTCAACAGGCAAAGAGAGGTAAATGGATCTCCGTGAGTTGAGGACAGCCAGGGCTACCTAGTGAGACCCTATCTGGAAAAACAATCAAGGGGGGGTGGGGGGAGTGGGAAAGACCCATGGGAAATAGACACTGAAAATGGAGGTTGAGTGTGTGTGTGTGTGTGTGTGTGTGTGTGTGTGTGTGTGTGTGTGTGGTAGCTCACATATCTAACTGCTGCTGTTCAGAGAACTCAGGGGTGCATTTTAAGGGATTTGCTATTACTGACTGACTTGGGCTCAGAACAGCAGCACCAGACCTTAACTTTCAGTTAAAAAATTAAAAAAAAAAAAAAACCTGTCTGTTAAGAGTTCATTCATGAGAATTCTTTTCACTCTCCACTAGGATCTCAGTGTTGTAGCCACTGCCTTGTAGACATGCAACCTGGCCAGGTTACTTAGGAGAGCTCCATGCCTAATACAGTTAGAAAGGTCCTGCTCTGGCATTCTCTGTCCCACTGTAACTGGACAGTTTCAGAACATTGCCTGATGTCCTCACAGTACACACAAAGGGCTAGCCCCGAATGTCACGTGCCCTCCTTCAGTCTAAGTAGAGAGAGTACAATCATTTCTGTCTCTTGGGCTCCACCTGAAGACTGCTGCCCAAAGTGCTGAGGAGACTCGCATGCCGCCACCACCTCATGGAGGGCGACTGCGCCCACTGCCGCTCTCTGAACCCTGACAGCTACAGCTGCCTTGCCTTGCCTCCACCTCCCCAATGGACTCTGTTCAAAGCACCTAGACCCTGAAGAACTCTTCACAGCACCCAGAACTGTGTTTGCCTCCCCATCTATCTGACTATCCAGGGCCTTGAAACCCCCTACCCTGGGGGACCGCTCATCCACTTCCTGCTTCCTGGCAAGCTGCCCCTCCCTCTGCTGGACAGGCGCTCTCCAGGTGCACTTGTGCTGTGCGGACCTGGTGCCCACAGATGGCCTGGGCTCGCCTTACCTATGGCTCACTACTAGCTTTTCATCACCTGTGCAGGTGATGCAGCAGGTTTGTCTCCCACATCTTCAGTTCCTTTCTCTGCCACCCTTATGGAAAGTCACACTTTAAAAGACAACAAATTAGAACTTTATAGACCCCCAACCAGGACACTGCTAACAAGCGAGAAATGCTCTGAAAACAATCAGCCACCAAGATAGTTCACACGCATGGTCCCTGCGCCCCCAGATTGGGTGTTGTTTGTTTTGGGTTTTTTTGGGGCTTTTTCATGTTACATCCATATCTGTATTTATATCTTATTTTGTTTCACCTCCCAAGTGTATCATGGCAAATGTACAGATTTTCTTTTGTTGTTGTTGTTGTTGTTAATAATGTGCTAGGATTTGCTAAAAAAGAAAATTAAAAAAAAAAAAAAAAAGCTGACCTTTTGAGTTTTTCCTAGAATACGAGAATGCAGTTTTGTGTGTGTCATGCTATGAGAACCCTCAGATGCCCTGCAGGGTCTTGTCAGATGGTCACTGTCCTGCCATGTTCACAGAGACACAGAGCACACCTCTTTGTGATATTAAAGAGTCAAACCTGAGACTGGCAAGTAGCCCAGCCAGCAATGGGACTTGCTCTGCAGTCCTGACAACCTGGGTTTGATCCCCAGAACAGGTAGAACTGATGCCAGTGAGCTGTCCTCCAGTCTGCATATGAGCACCACAGTCTCACAGCACCCCTCCCTACATACACACACAGCAATAATAATATATTCACAAGGAAAAAAAGGGCCAGACACACCTTAACCTGGGAGGCTTTCTCTCTGTAAGTTCAAGGCCATCTTGAGCCATATAGGTCCAGGAGAGCAAGGGCTCTGTGTCCAAAAAAAAAAAAAATTATATGTGAGTTCACTGTTGCTATCTTCAAATACACCAGAAGAGGGCATCAGATTTCATTACGGATGGTTGTAAGCTGCCATGTGGTTGCTTGGAATTGAACTCAGAACCTTTGGAAGAGCAGTCAGTGCCCTTAACCGCTGAGCCATCTCTTCAGCCCAATAGTACACACTTTTAATTCGAGCACTCTGGGGTTGGGGTAGCGGGGCAAGATGGATCTCTGAGCTCCAGACCAACCAGCTTGGTATACATAACAAGTTCTATGCTAGCTAGCCAGAGCTTCATAGACCAGACCCGGTCTCAATAAATGGCTAAGTGAATGGTGGCACACATCTTTAATCCCCGACACTTGGGAGACAGGAACCAGCCTGATCTACATAACAAGTGTCAGGACAGCCAGACCTACATAGACCCTGTCTTAAGAGGAAAAATAAGATCCAACTATCCAGGAAACCCCTATCTGTCAGGCAGCTCCTGTAAGCCCCAGCCATTCAGGACAACTGCATGAGCAAGTACCCTGCTTGTCTGGACCTGGCAAGCAACAAGAACAAGTACTTTCCTAGAAGAGAAGCAGGGAAGAAACCTTGACCCTGGCTCCAAGATTGACCCAGACCCAATAAGGGTGAGTGCTATCCCACAATCTAGTCTCTGTAGCCCTTGAACCTAGGGTAGGGCAGGACACTGGCAGTTGTGTGGCCTTAGGAGGAAAGAGGACACAATGGTGGGCCCACATCCTCCTTGGAACCTTTTAAAATATATTTCTCGATTCCTAAAATCATGGTTTAAAATGTTTAACATTATGGCAGTTTCAAAGGTATGCATGTGGAGGTCAGAGGTCATTTATGGCAGTCAGTTCTCTCTTTTCACCATGTGGGTCCCAGGGAGTGAATTCAGGTTGTCAGGCTGAGCCATCTCCCAGCCTCCATCTTGGCCTGTAAGAGTATATTTCAGGCCGGGCGGTGGTGGCGCACGCCTTTAATTCCAGCACTTGGGAGGCAGAGGCAGGCGGATTTCTGAGTTCGAGGCCAGCCTGGTCTACAGAGTGAGTGCCAGGACAGCCAGGGCTACACAGAGAAACCCTGTCTCAGAAAAAAAAAAAAAAAAAAAGAGTATATTTCTGTGGCTTTAAGTTCACTCAGTGCTCAACCATCACCACTGTGGTGTGTAGAGTCCATCCCTAGAACTCATCTAGTGTAACAGACCATCACTGACTCCAGTAGTCACCACTCCCTGAGGTATTTCTGTGTGTGCACATATGTGCAGGTGTATGTATGATGTACATGCAGGCCAGAGGAATAGCCTCCAGTGTTATTCCTCATGTGCTGTCTGCTTTGATGTTTTTTCTTTCTTAGCTTTGGTTTTGGTTTGTGTGTGTGTTTGTGTGTTTGTGTGTTTGGTTGGTTTTGAATCAGGGTCCCTCACTGATCTGGATTTCACCAAGTAGGCTAGGTTGGCTGGCCAGTGAGCCCCAGGGATCTCTGCCTGCCTCCACTTCCCCAGAGCTAGGGCTACAGTACACAGTACTGCGTCTGCCTTTTTAAATGTGAGGTCTAGGGCTCAAACTTAAACTCAGGTACTTATGTTTGCAAGTCGCATACTGTATCACCTACGTGTGACACCAGACCCTGTCTCTGAGTGTAACTTCTAGATTAGCTAACTCTCAGAAAGAGTCAAGCACAGGGTTTCACCTTTTTGTGAGTCCTTTCTTTCATGATGGGTCATAATGTCCTGGCAGCTCTCCCACAGTATAGCAAGTGTCAGGATTCCTTTCATAAGACTGAATACCACCTGCGTGGACCCCAGTCTAGGAGTCTCACAAAGGATGTTGACTACTCAGTTTTGAGAGGCTGGGGTAGAAGAACTGTGAGTTCACACCCAGCCCTAGCTATGTAGTAAATACCCGTCTCAAATAACAAGACAGAAAGGACTTCTTGGCAAAAGTGCTCTGGAAATTTAGAGGTGATGTCAAGTAAAGCAACTTTTGGCCACTGGTCACCTGCTCTGCTTCCTCCATGGACTGAGGTACACAGGATGGTGATGTCACCTGCACCTCTCCCCACATATTGGGTTCCATTATTCATTAGCAAGCATGGAAAAACCCTGAGAGAAGAAGGATAGACTGGTTCTATAAGCCCAGAGCCATTGTTTCTCCTTTTCCAGGAGGCAGTGCTCTAGGAGCATGGCAGACCAGCAAGACCTCCAGCTGTTCTTGCCCACTGAGGGCTTGGAACTTCTAGCTTTCTGCCTGGCTTTGAAGGAAGCCACAGGAGAGATCTGAACCCCCTGAAACTGCTGAGGGTCTCACGGTGAGATTCTCTGGTTTGAAGTCCCCTTCCTGCTTATGACACTGTCCCATTATCAGCGAGGGTGACTGAGCACTGTGAGGTATTTGATGCTTTTTAAAAATATTTGAATTAGGGCTGATGAGATGATTCAGCTAACAAATGGTCTTGCCAAGATGCCTGGGACCCCACAGGGTGGAAGGCGAGTACTAACTCTTAAAAGTTATCACCTGATCTTCACACACACACACACACACACACACACACACACACACACTCTCTCTCTAAATAAATAAATAAATAAATAAATAAATAAATAAATAAAACCTTAAGCATAAGCAAACTTCCAGCCAATTCTTTTGTCTCTGCTGCTCATCTTGCCCCAGGACTGCTGGGATCACAGACACACACATTGGCTTGTTTCTTGGATTCCAGGAGCTCAAACTGAACTCAGACTATCAGACTTTTGCAGCAACTGTGTCTTACTACAGATGTGCAGGTAATAGAGCTGCTGTCCTGTTCTAGTTCCAGCTCCAAATGAGGGAACTGAGGCACAGGAAAGACCCCAGCTAGACAAGGACAGATGGGACCAGGGCCAGCCCTAGGCTCTTCCCGACCAAGACTAGCACCTTCCTTTACATCTCATGAGGCCATTTACCTTCCCTGTAGTTACTGAGACATTTGGGTCCTTGCATACATGCATCAGAACCGGGGAGAAGCTCCATCCCCTTTGAGCAGAGGTGAGCCTGAGAATGGATTCCTAGCGAGTGCCTCAGTGATGCTGAGGCTGCTGGTCTGTTTCTCAGTGAACCTTCATGATTATTCTAAGGTCCAGGATCTAGAGTGCCACTGGGCTGCAGGAAACAGCCTGAGAAACACCTTGCCTGGTGTAATAGGTAACTATGGCAACAACTAACAACACCATAACTAAGACCATTGAATGTGAAATAGAGTAAGCTGAGGAGATAGCTCAACTGGCATCACCAAGTTCAATGCCCAGAAGCCATGTAAGGTCGGGTCCGGTGGTGCACCTTGTAACTCCAGTGCTAGGAAGTAGGCACAGGAAGATCTCTGGGTGATTGCTGGTCAGCCAGTCTCACCCAGTGAGACCAGTGGTTGCTCCAGACCAGTGAGAAACCCTGTCACAAAAATAAAGTGAGTATAATTACTGAAGAATGCCACCTTAGGTTATCTTCTGGTCTTTACATACATGTGCACATGCATGGATACACCCATGTACCAACACATACATACATATATACACACAAAAAAAATTAAGCGAAATAGGCACCGTGTTAGAGGGGAGCCCAGGCAGAAGTCCCGGCATACCAGGCACAAAGCTCTCTGTTCAGGAATAGTCTTCCTCCATTAGCTTAGCCCAAACCTCCCTGACCTCTCTGATTCCTCCAGTATTTATTAACTCACACTTTAGAGGCTCCCAGCCAGAGCGGACAAAGGTCATGTGAATTGGCATCTAACTCTGGATTACGTATTGATAGTCACTGAAATGCATCCACTCCATGTCCACCTCATATGTGGGTCCTTCTGCCAGGCCATGGTCCCAGGAGTGGGCTCCTCTTCAGGCCCTTCCTGTATGCCCTAGAAGCAGCCTGAAGATGTCCTTGGATGCCCCAGCCTCCTTTCAGAGGGTTCAGTCAGGAAGGTGTGGGGTGGAGTTAGAGGGCAGGCAGTTGGTTCAGGCTTTGAGCCTCTCAACCTCCTTCTGGGGCATGTCTGATGCCATACATGGTCAGTGTCTGTTGATCTACCATTCCCTTGTCTAGGCTTGGAGACCTCTGGCTGCAGTATGAGTAATGAGTGCTTACTATCTGCCAGGCTCTGTTCCAGTGAGCTACCTGCAATCAGCCTCTGAGGCAAGAGCTCTGATTACTCCTATTTTATAGACTGGAAGCAGGCACAGCAAACTCGAGTAGCTTTACTTGAGTCACATTGCTAGGAAGAAACAGAACTAGGATCAAATGCAGGAAGGTAGGCCAGTGAGCAAGGGTTCTTGCTGCCAAGCTTAATGTCGTGACCTGAGTTCTATCCCTGGAACCCACAAGTGAAAGAAGAGAGCCAACTCCTGCTAATTGCCCTCTGGCATGCCATGTGTACACTATGGCGCGCAAGCACACACACACACACACACACACACACACACACACACACACACTGTCTTAGTTTTACTGCTGTGAACAGCCACCATGACCAAGGCAAGTCTCATAAAGACAACATCTAACTGAGGCTGGCTTACAGGTTCAGAAGTTTAGTCCATTATCATCAAGGCAGGAACATGGCAGCTTCCAGGCAGGCATGGTACAGGAGGAGCTAAGAGTTCAGCATCTTCATCTGAAGGCTGCTAGTAGAATACTCACTTCTGGGTAGGTAGGATGGGGGTCTTAAGCCCACACCCACAGTGATACACCTACACCAACAAGGCCATACCTACTCCAATAGGGCCACACCTTCTAATAGTACCATTCCCTGAGCCAAGCATATTCAAACCATCACCTTCCACTCTCTGACCCCCATAGACTTGTTCAAACATATGAGTCCATGGGGGCCATACTTAAATATAGCATACTGCAAAATACATTTAGTCCAACTTCCAGAACACTCATAGTCTATAGCAGTCTCAACATGATAAAAGTCCAAAGTTCAAGGTCTCTTCTGAGATTCATCCAATCCCTTAACTATAATCCCCAAAAGCAAGACAGGAAACCAGCTGGGCAAACTCCAAACTCTACATCTCTATGTCTGATATCAATGCAGTCTTCAGATCTCCAACCCCTTTTTCATCTTTGTTGACTGCAACAGACTTCTCCTGGGCTGGTTCCACTCCCTGTTAGCAGCTGTCCTCAGCAGATAGATCTTGGCTCTGGCATCTCAAACATCTTGTGGTCTCCAAGGCAACTTCAGCGTTACAGCTTCTTGTTTCAATGTCTGGGATCCACACGTGATCTTCTGGGCTCCTCCAGTGGGTTGGCCTCACTTCTCCAGCTCTGCCCTGTGTAGCACTCTAAGCTCAGGCTGATCCACTCCGTTGCAGCTGCTTCATGATCACCCCACAGTAATGGCATCTCCAATACACTGGATTTTCTGCTGCAACTAGGCTTCACCAATAGCTTCTCATAGGCTCTCTTCATAGTGCCAAGCCTCACATCCTAGGCTGTCAACTGCAGCTGAGGCTGCACCTTCACCAATGGCCTTCCATGGCCTCTCACAGTGCCAATTCTCAACTGCTCTTCATGACCCCTTCACGCCTTCAAAACCAGTACCACCTGGGTGGTCCTTCCTACACATTACCAAGTCCAGCTGCAGCAGGAGGTACAACTCTGGTTATCTCTGGAACTCAGCTTCTTTGTACTCTCAGAAAACACTTCCCAGATTTCGCCTCAGAGATGCTGGTCTCTTAATCACCACTAATTTCTTAGCTCCAGCTAACCAGCATCAATTGTCCCAGTAGTCTCCTTTTCCTCTTGACTATAAAGCCAGAGGCACATGGCTGAAGCTGCTGGGTTCTGCTGCTTGCAGGAGCTGGACATGGCCCCCTTGTTCTACCACATTGTCACCAGCTTCTCCCTTTTTTTTTTTTTTTGTGGTTTTTCGGACAGGGTTTCTCTGTGTAGCCCTGGCTATCCTGATACTCACTCTGTAGACTAGGCTGGCCTTGAACTCAGAAATCCACCTGCCTCTGCCTCCCAAGTGCTGGGATTAAAGGCGTGCACCACCACCGCCTTGATCTGCACTGTAGGTTGGCCTTGAACTCATATCTGCATGCTTGTCTGCTTGTCTCCTGGGACTAAAAGTATGTACCACCATGCCTGGATTTAAGTTTTTCTTCACCTAGAACTTGCTTTATCTCAGGCTGGCCTTGAACTTGGAGATCTGTTTGGCTTTATCTCCTGGATCTAAATTTAGCTGGCTAGGATCTTGCCCGGAGGTCTACACTCCCTTAATTCAATTTAATATTCTTGAACACAGGATTCAGCTCCATTTCACTTCCTGGAGCCCCTTTAATACTCAAACTATATATTTTATATTTTTCCTTTCTAAGCTTGCTATTCTCATTCAAAAACGCTCTTCATGAGAACGAAGTCTACGATGGGCCTTTCAGAGATTTCTTTCTTCAAGGCAACTAATCTGAGTCTCTTCACCTTAGCCTCAGGCGGACTCTTCGGACGAGGGCAAAAAGCAGCCATTTTCTTCACCAAAATACTACAAAAACAGTATCTAGACCATATACCGAAGTTCTTCTCCACTGAAACCTCTTGGGCTAGGTCTGCACAGTTCAGCTCATTCACAGCAACACAGTCTTCCATATTCCTACTAGAATCGCTCATTAAGCCCCATTTAAAGCATTCTACTGCTTTCCAAATCCAAAGTCCCAAAACCCACAGTCTTCCAAACAAAAGCATGGTCAGGCCTATCATAGCAATACCTCACTTCTGGTACCAATTTCTGTCTTAGGGTTTTACTGCTGTGAAGCGACACCATGACCAAGGCATGTCTCATAACATCTAATTGGGGCTGGCTTATAGGTTCAAAGGTTCAGTCCATTATCATCAAGACAAGAACATGGCAGCATCTAGGCAGGCATGGTGCAGGAGGAGCTGAGAGGTCTACATGAGAAAGAAATCTATGAGAAGGAGATCTCTATTTGTTGTGAGGGTGTGCATGCACAAGTGCATGTGGATGGAGGCTAGAAGTCAATTTCTGGTGTCATTCTTGGGATACCTTCCATCTTATCTTCCTTTGTTTTTGGAACAGGGCCCCTTATTGGTCTGGATCCCACCAAGTATGTTAGGCTTGCTGGACGGCAAGCGCCAGGGCGTCTGCCTGTCTCCATCTTCCCAGTTATAAACACGTGAACCACACCTGTAATTTTTTTAAAAATGTAATTATTTGTAACTTTCTGTATGTCTGTGTGTAGGTGAGTGCACATGAGTGAAGGTTCTTCCGACCCCAGGAAGCCAGAAGAGGGGTTCAGATCCCCTGGAGCTGGAGTTGCAGGAGGATGGGAATTGCCAGACCTGGGTTCTAGGAACTGAACTCAGTTCTCTGTAAGAGCAGTATTCACTCTTAACCACTGAACTGTCTCTCCAGCCCTATACCTGGATTTTAAAAACTTCGGTTCTGAGACTCAGGTCCTTGTACATACACAGCAAGCACTATCAGTTGAGCTATCTCAGTCTAATTTTCTGTGAGAGTAGCAGAAAACAGACTAAGGCAGGCCTGAACATAGCAACTGTTTGGCCTTTTGTCCCCTTCAGCTCCTGTTCCTAGCCAATCTGTTTCTCTCCCATTTGGTTTTGCTTCCTAATAAAGGCCAAGGGGAAACTGTCCCGTTGTGCAAGCTTTTACTGGTTACAGAGGCTTTTCCAGCCAAGTCTGAGGTAGAAGAATGAGGACCCAAGAGAGACCCACTGAAAGTGAACTCAACTCACCAGCTTTTGGAATTAACAAGATGCAGAGGGGAGAGTCTGAGATAGAGTCAGCTAAACCTAAACTTACACTCCTGACCCACTGCCTAATGTTTTCGTTTTGGTTTGGTTTGGTTTGGTTTGGTTTGGTTTGGTTTGGTTTGGTTTGGTTTGGGTTGGGTTGGGTTTGGGTTTGGGTTTGGGTTTGGGGTTGGGGTTGGGTTGGGTTGGGTTGGGTTGGGTTGGGTTGGGTTGGGTTGGGTTGAGTTGGGTTTGGGTTTGGGTTTGGTTTTTCCATACAAGGTTTCTCTGGGTAGTCCTGGCTGGAACTGTCTTTGTAGACCAGGCTACCCTCAAACTCACAGAGATCTGGGGATATAACTTAAGCAAGTGCTCTGTCACTGAGAAACCACACCCCCAGTCAAAGCATATGTTAAAGCATCTATGAAGATGAATCCTGATTCCCAGAACCCACAGGAGGCAGCTCACAAACTTGTAACTCCAGCTCCAGGGTATCTGACACCCTCTTCTGTGCTCTCCAGGCATCTACACTCACCCACACATGCACATACCCACACAATTAAAATACAACACAGCTCTGTCCTATCTCTCCTTTTGTGGTGCTGGGGGTTGAATTAGGGCCTTGTGTGTTCTAGGCAAGTAAATTAAGCCAAATTTAAAGGGTGGGTATTTAAAGCTTCATGAGGTAAGATTATTCTGAATTAATTAATTAATTAATTAATGATGTGTGTGTGTGTGTTTGTGTGTAAAGTTGGATGTACACATTATGGGATATTTGTAGAGGTTGGAGGACAACTTGCTAAAGTTGGTTCTTTTCTTCTGCCATGAGGGTCCCCATAATCAAATCCAGGTCATTGGGGTTGATGGCAAGAATCTTTCTGTGCTGAACCATCTTGTAAGCCCTGATGATTCCATTTTAAGACCGCAAGGAACAGGACCATGAAATGCAAGTCCAACTTCTGAGGAAAGCTAGGGGGGACATCATAACAAGCTCTGTCACATGTTGTACATACAAGTTTTCTTTAAGGTGGATAGTCAAGGTCAAATCTTGAAAGTGTAAAATAAATCGGGTTGAAGTGGCTCCAACCTATAGTCTTGGTACTTTGGAGGCTGGAGCAGGAGGATCTCCAGTTTAAGGACAGCCTAAGCTATACAACAAGATTTTAATTAAAAAGAAGAGGGTCTGGAGAGATGTTGCCGCAGTGCTTGCTGTTCTTGCATAGAATCCAAGGTTGGTTTCCAGCACTCACACTTGCTGGTTCACAACCATCTGTACCTCTACCTCCAGGGGTTCTGACACTGTCTTCTGGCCTCCGTGGACTCCTACATAAATATGTGCACTCTGATGGTTTGAATATGCTTGGCCCAGGGAGTGGCACTATTTGGAGGTGAGACCTTATTGGAATAGGCGTGTCACTGTGGGTGTGGGCTTTACAACCCTCATCCTAGCTGTCTGGAAGTATTCTGCTAGCAGCCTTCAGGTGAAGATGTACAACTCTCAGCTCCTCATGCACCATGCCTGCCTGGATGCTGCCATGTTTCACCTTGATGATAGTGGACTGAACCTCTGAACCTGTAAGCCAGCCCCAATTAAACATTGTCCCTATAAGAGTTGCCTTGGTCATGGTATCTGTTCACAGCAGTAGAACCCTAAGACATGCACATACACTCACATAGACACACACAACAATGATGACGATGATACTAATCATAAATAAAAAGAAAAGAAAATATAATGTGTCTATTATATATTTTATAATGTAAAAGAAAATATAATGTCTTTCAGATTTTCCCTCCAAAACAGAGAAAGCAAACAGCGATGAGAGTCACCTTTAGCCATTTCCTGCCCTAACTTCTGCTGCAGCTCTGGCCAGTTTGAGCCCAGAGCCCCTGGCTCCTGCAGAGTAGGGTCGGGTCCAAGACCCAGGACAGAGCCAAGAGCAGCTGCATCCCTGAACACAGTCTATAATGCCGCAGTCTATAAAGGTTTCCTACCTTTTTTTTTTTTTTGTTTTTTTGAGACAGGGTTTCTCTATGTAGCCCTTGCTGTCCTGGAACTCACTCTGTAGACCAGGCTGGCCTCGAAGTCAGAAATCCACCTGCCTCTGCCTCCCAAGTGCTGGGATTAAAGATGTGCACCACCACCACCCGGCAAGGTTTCCTACCTTTGAGCCCTTCTCGTAATCCCAAATCTGCATTTCAGGGTGCGACTTTATTTTTTAAAGCACTGTCCCCTGAAGACATGCCTTATGGGTGCAACCGAAAGACCGTGGAGAGACTGCACTTGTGGGGAATGATCCCCATAGCCAATGCCTGTGAGGGGCCTTGCTCACCTTTTCTCCATAACCTCCATAACCAAAAACATGGAGGTCAAATTTTCCTTATGGGAAAGGTAGTTTTGAGTCCCCCTCACTCTGCCTCCCCTCCTTTTTTAAAATATAAGTAAATATTGCTGATGTCCCAAAAAGATAAGGATTTCCAACTGGGGTTGTAGCTCTGTGGTCGAGAACTTGTTTAGCAGGGACCAGGCTCTGAGCTCTATCCTCACTCAGCACCGGTGAGAATTTCTTCCTGGGAAAACATAACATGTATACCCACCTCATAAGCTTCTAAAGACAAACCAAAGTACTATTCTGAAAGTCACCCTGGGGAAACCAAGGCATTTATTGGGCTTACTTGCATAAGTGTGGGTGACCTGAATGCAATCCGCCAGAAACTCTTTATCCAGCATGCGTGATGGCTTTCCCACAGGGTCACACATGGACAGACTCTAACACCTCCATAAGACCTCGGGACTGATTAAAGCCAAAGTGCAAACAAATGGCTGGGAGGACTGACAAGAATCTCAAGTGAGAGTTCATTGACTGTCCCCATCCTACCCCCTTATATGAAGAAGGCATGTAAATAAGTCCCCAAGCCCTATTAAGATGGGATCTTGGGAACTGGCACAGCTGACCAGTGAAGGTAGCCAATTTTGTTTTGCAGAGCCACCCTTGCAATAGAGTAACACCCCACAGAAAAATTAAACAACATAGAGAAAGGATAAGAAATAAACAAATAAACAAGGCAGGGGTCTTCTCTGGGAACCTCAAACTACCTGGAGCAGAAAAGACTTTATCCCTTACAGAATTTCTAAAAAAAGAAGGAGGGTCCAGCCTGGAAGCCAGTGAGCTTCCCTTGGCAAAGAAGAATGGAAATGTAGGGTTTTTTAATGTATTGTTGTTTTCATTTACTTTTAAATTCAAATTGAGGGCTGGGGCTATGGCTCAGTTGATAGTGATTGTCCAGTACTCACAAAGCCCTGGACTCAGTCCCCAGCACCGCACAAATCCAACATGGTGCACACACCTGTAATCCCTGCACTCCAGAGTAGAAACAGTAGGATCCAGAGTTCAAGGTTATTGTCAGCTACACAATGAATTTGAGGCCAGCCTAAGCTACATGACGACCCACAAAACTGACTCTAAGGAATGAGGGCAACCTCCTAACCCACACCAACCCCACACAATTTGTGGAGTCAGCAATGTCATTGAGTCTCAGACACAATGTTTTTTTTTTTTCCACATTTCCTGTCTCCACAGTTTGAACGGTTGGTGCAACTTGTTCAGTGGGCTGTTCCATGATATTCTTGGTGTCATCTGTAAGCTGGTGAAATTTCTTTGAAGGAGTAAGGAAGTCCATCCTGGGTCATAAAGAGGAAGGACAGTATCAGTGACTTCAGATGAAACAGCAGTACAGCTTTTGGTGAGTGATGATCACACAATGCTCCTTTGGAGGGTTGGAGGTTGACACAGGCTTAATACACAGCTCAGCAAGGATGTGAGCTGGAGCTCATCCTGCCTCAGTTTACTTAACGCTGGGATCACATGTGTTGGAAGTCTATTCCATGTTTTATCTTAAAAGGAAAGATTTATTTTTTTAGACTATCGTTCATTGGATGACAGTTTCATGCCTGTATACAATGTATATGGATCCTATCCACTCCCAACTCCCTTCCAATCTCCGGGTACCCCCAACACATCCCCTCTTCACATCTGTGCTCTTCCTTTATTAAATCACTTACCCATTGAATCCTATTAGCACTGTCTGCTGGAATGCTGATTGGTCTCTCTAGCATGGGTAGTAACCGTTGCTGGGAGCCCATTGGCAGCACAATGTTGGTGACCTGACCAGAAGACAGCATTTCACAGCGGATGGTGGCATTACTTCCATCCTCTGTCTCTCACATCCTTTCTGCCTCCTCTTCTTCCATAAGGTTTTCTGAGGCTAGAAGAGGATGTTGATACAAGATGTCTCATTTAGGGCTGAACTCCTAACTGTCATTTGTTCTTAGCACTGTGGCCAATTATGAGTCTCTGTACTAACTGCTGCTCATTGCATCTCATGGGTTTTTTTCATTTTGGAGGTGGTGAGAGTGTCTTAGTTAGACCATGGTGGGTTCTAACACAATTCAGTATGTAGTCAAAGCTATCCTTAGATTTCTAATACCTCTACATTGCAAGTGCTGGGATCACCGGAGTATGACATCATGTCTGGGTCTCTTCTCCTTTTCCTATTTCTCTCTGTCTCTCTTTGCTGAGAAACAGTGTCCCATTCTGTAGCCTAGGCTAAACTGAACACACAATGAGGCCTGTGGCCTCAGCTTCCTAAGTGCTGGGATGACAAGGGTGAGACACCATACTTGGCTCCCCCAGTGCTCTCAGTTCAAAGCACAGCCCAATTTGCAAAGCTGGCAACATGCTCGCATTACATTAGTTAAACTGCTTGAAACAGACAACACTGAGAAGAGTGGGGACTAAGCCTGAGACAGACAGCACTGGGAAGAGTGGGGACTAAGCAGAGAACTGTGAAAACAGGATCTCTGCTGTGTTTTCTTGTGCTTTTCTTTTTTTTTCTTTTCCATATATGCACAATAAAGACCTATGCAACAGTAAATATAAATGCTATTTTTTATTCCAGCACTTGGGAGACAGAGACAGGTGGGTCTGTAAGTTTGAGGCCAGCCTGGTCTACAGATCAAGTTCCAGGACAGCCAGGGCCACACAGAGAAACCCTGTACCAAAACCAAAACAAAACAAAACAAAAAACAAACAAATAAAACATATCTTTTTAAAAATTACTTTTATTTTGTTTTATTTGGGCCCTCTGGCATGCATTCACTTAACTACTGAGCCATCTCTGTAGTGAAATATTTTAATATGAACAGCAGGTAGAGTCCTTGCTTAGCCCGCACTAAACCCTGGGTTCCATTCCCAGCACTGCATAAACTGAATGTGGTACTGTACACCTGTAATCCCAGCATGAAAGATGGAAGGCCTGAGGATCAGAAGTTCAAAGTCATTGTTGGCTACGTCTTAGAGCTCAAGGACAATGTGAGCTGAGCCTAGGCTAAGGGAGAATCCATGGTGGGGCTGGGAGATAAGATGCACAGTTAATAAGAAATGTACCAGTGGCTCTCTTACTCTCTTTCCCCCACTTGCTCTTTTCATGACAAGGTGTTTTTGTATCCAGGCTGGCTCTGAATTTGCCATCCTCCTGCCTCTGTCTCCTGAGATCATGATTGCAGTGTTTTCTTGTGTTGGTAAATATGTAGTGGCATAGCTTTCAAATGAGGGCATCTTAAGAGCCACTGGACTATGTGGTGTAAGCATGGATAGCTACAGAGAATCTTGTGTTTTTTACTTTCCTCATTGTTGAGATAAAATACCTGGCAAAAGCAATCAGAGGAAGGAATGAAGACAAAAGAGAAAAGAAGGGAGGGAAGGAGGGGAGATGGGAGGAAAGGAAGGAGGGAGGTAGAAGGAAGGGAGAGAGAGGGAGGGAGGGAGGGAGGGAGGGAGGGAGGGAGAGAGGGAGGGAGGGAGGAATGGAGGCTCACAGTTTGAGGTGACACAGTCCACCATGATGAGGAAGGCGTGGTGGCAGGAACTTGAGATCTCTGATGGACATTGTGTTCATCAGGAAATCAGGAAGCAGAGATTGGCAAATGCTGGTGCTCAGCTCACTTTCACCAAGGCCCATGGGATAGCACTACCCACAGCTAGGGAGCACCTTCCCACCTCAGTTAAATCAACCTAGAAACTTCTTCACACATGTATCAGTATTTGTGTCCTGGGTGATTCTAGATCCTGTCAAGTTCAGCAGCGATATTAACCATCATATGACATACTCACC